>JAZHAC010000008.1:5862500-7112500 GCA_039707435.1 Actias luna | reverse complement strand
CCTTATTAATCATTAACATTATTTTCCTCATAAATTTGGTTTAACTAGTGTTTATCTTACATTTGTTGTCAGGTGCTTTGGTGATTTGCTACTTATGGAAATCTGGGAATGTCTAACAGTGGCTTACATGAAGACGAGGAATCAAAATAACGCAATACAATTCAGAATAGAATCAATGCCACCGGTACCTCCTCCAGAACATTGTTTTGATTTGTTCAGTATTAGTGTCAACAGTAAGTACTGTCTAAGCTGTTAATAAATATAAGTATCCCTTATCTTGTGTATATTATAGCATATCTAAGTATTCTTAACTATGAAACTGTCAAAAATAGTAAACGTGCGTTAATATCGATTTTGTCAAACAATACGAATGACGGAATAAAAAGTTTCATACAAATTTTATTTCTCTATTTCCCTAACTTCTGATAGAGATTTCGCGAGAAAAATAACCTATCTCCGTCTACTGGCTCCCAGCTATCTCTGTCCCAAAATTCGTCTCATTTGATTCAACAGTTTAGTCGTCAAAGCGTAACAAACAAACTCAATTTCGTATTTATAACATTAGTATTACTATTAGTAGTATTATATGTACATATAGGTTTTAAAACTACATTATTTTATAATATATAACTTATATGTACATATTTATTGAAGTCATAACAATGTGTGAAAAGTAAGTTTATTTGAAATAGCCACCTTTGGCTTTGATACATATCATTGATCAGTATGTCTATTATTCTATGTATATATACAGTGTTTCCATGAGACATTCTGCTACCCACCATTAGCTCTAAAGATTGCTTAAGAAAGAATATCAGTGTGGCGTCTAGTGTAGGCTCATTAGGTGGTCATGTCGTTCAAAAGAGTGACTCTAGTCTGCTTAAATCTGTATTATACTCCAGCTGAAACATGGATGGGCTTACAGATATAATCTAGCGTCACCCCGCCACATGCAACACATCTGACCTAACGCTATGTAGAAGGTAGTAGAAATTTTCAAAGAACACAAATAATGGCTTTTATGCATGACATCTTGTCCCAAAGACTTATCCTAAACTTTCTTACGCCTACGCTTTTAATTATTTTGGTCAGATAAACAGATAACCGAACTTTAAAAAAAATTTGGTTTCGCCAGCAACATTCATTCCCATGTTTGAAAAAAATAGAAAAGTTTACGATATTTTTTTTTTATGTTTTTGTACAAAGATATCACAACATAGTAAAAACTATACTTTTAATACACTTTAGGTGAAGTGTGTTCACTTCTCTTTCATTAGAATAAAGCTTTGGGATCCCTTGATATGACACCTTCCACCAAAACATAACTGACGCAGGATAATACCATGTTGCATTTTTCTGACCACTATGCGAAGCTTGTTTAGAGTTATAAGCTTACATGTCATTTTCCTTGTTGTAGTGCTGTTCATCCTTGTTTCCTTTTAAATCATATATTGGCGTATTTTTGTACCTTTCACTTTCCTATCGGAACAGCAAAGGTTTTTTATCGATACACTCTTTAATTAAAGACATGGCCTGTATATCGATTATAAGAACCGAGCTTTAAGTCTAGTTTGGTCATACGCGAAACAATCATGGCGGTAATCTGTATTCGTCGTGATATTTTCGTTTTTTTGTTTTATTATGATATTTTAGCGAATACTGACCTTAACAACCTTTGTAGAGTCTTTAAGTTTTTTTTTTACATTGTTATAGTAACACCCTTGCTTCTTCACTACTATGCACTGCTCTCCATTACATTTTTTATACTTTACAAACTTTACTGTTTTTATCAATTTAACTTGATATCTTATTCTCAATTGAACCTGCCATAAAAAGTCTTCATCCATGCCATAACAAGCTTCAGGTAGCTCGATTTTCAAGGTATTGGTGATACCTATCAAGGCAGATAAACAAAGTGGTACCACCTTATAGTTTCATTGCAATTTTTTTTCACCACATATTATTTCCTTGTAGGAGATTATTGTTCGACAATCGATGTAATGTTCAACAAAATTTCAAAGCAGTCATGGTGACTGCTGATAGAAGTAAAAACTTAAAACTATAAACGGACAGTTGTTATTTTTGGATATCCATATTAATTGATTGATTTTAAATTAAAACTTGAAAATTACAGCGCAATAAATAATACAAATAGGAACACAGATATATTGTTATCGTTAACACGTAATTTACGTCATGTACGTCAACACGTGGTTTACGGTGACCATGTTGATGACGTCTTACATTAATTTACTCCCTATCCAAACCTTCCTATATAATTTTTAACTTCAACAAGCCACTGCTAAACTATCAACTATTCATAATGATATGTTGTCCTTTGTCTTCTCTAGAGATAAAAGAACCGATATGAGTATAAGGTAGACCAGAGGTTTCCTAAGCCTGGGGCGCCATAGAGTGTGAAGAAGGGCGCCATGAAGCGATTCCTTTACCATTCTCGTATCATTGTACTTATATATCTTGATCAGCTAGATAGGTTAGGACTCCGCGACAAAATAGTAATCATATATGTGCGCTAGAAGCATCTTTGCATGAGAAAAAGTAAGTTGTGAAAATCTGCATTTATGTTGTCACTTTCTCATGAAAAATTTAAAGTTATTCAGGATTTCTTATAATAACCTCACTGCTTACCTACTTACTTTTTGTAACTTGTTCTTTTTGTACTTTTTGAAGTGTCTTCTCCATCATCCGACAGTCGAAATGTGCCCAGAGTAGGAGATGTAATACTGATTACCTTTGGTCCGGAAACTATGAGAAATCAACGGTTCTTCTTTGTCAATAATATTAGAAGTCTTCCGTCACCGCCTAGTAAGTGATAAATTATTTATTTTAGATAATAACAAAAATTGTTTTAGTAAAATAAACATTTTTGTTTTCAGGTAACAAAAATTCATTTTACAGTATATCATTACAAGCTACTTTCACGGATAAAATGCAATCATTGAGAACGGGTGAATTAATAATCGGCAAAAATTTGGTTTATATAAAGAAAGAATTGATGTTATTTGAAGCAATGGAGTACTTGAATACGTCACCTCTTTGCAATGTCATACTATGCCCGAAACCTCAATTTTTCCCTAGAATTAATAGGAACCCATTACTTAAAAACAATCTACAGGTACTGTAACGATATTAATATTATTTTATTAACATTTGTAACAGTAGTTAACACCATTACTTTGCTTGTTATCAGTAATTTGTACTTTAATAACATATGTTTCTTGCTGTGCGGAACTGTTGCCGCACGTGTTTGTTATGCAGAATTTTTTATTCTTTTTTATTCGTATATGATTTCTAAAACAATTATAGAGTTAATATTAAGTTAGCAAATCACATTAGTTAATTTTTTTTAATGTGCAAAAATTAAAAATGCTCCAAATTTAAATGGTTCTTTATTAATAATACTTTAAAATAAAATCAAATATGTTTGTTATTTCATATATAAAATTTCACTTACCAGTGTTCAAATAACACCTATTTCGCTACTAAGTGTATGCACATATCTCAAAATAGGTAATATAGAATTGAAATTATCTGTAACTATCAGATGCCGGAAATAATTTTATAACTTATTCACTTTTAAGATATTCATTTTAATATTAGAATTTTCATATTCGTAACATATTAAAATTATTATATTACTAATATGATTTAATTATTATTTTAAATATATAAGAAGTCTTTTAATTACAATAACATGTTGGAGTTTATTTCGATATAAAGCACAATTGGGTTTGTTAGTAAAACTTACTTTTTTAGTTTTCGGGTTTAAGTTATTATTGTTTAGTGTTAACACACAAATAAAACATGTAAACATATCGTTAACAGACTAAAACTTTAGTATATCGCCTGTATGTCAGTAAATCTAAATTTATTAAGATAATTTTCAAGGTGCATTTACAAAAGCGCCTTACGATATCTAGGATCCCATCATTTTACTATATTGTATAAATTAAACTCGTTAATTTTCATCTATCCTGGTGTTTCTAGTCAAGATATTAGCATAAAGTGCCAACATATTATTGTATTGTTACTGGCTCTTAAAGAGGTGTGCAAAATTTCCAACCAATCAGATAATTCTAAGTTGAGGAAAATAATGTTGATAGATTCGGTTTCATTAATAGATGGACATTAGTGAAGCTAACTAAAGCGTGTAAATCTGTCACTCACAAAATGTAACTTAACTATTCTTTTATATTTGTTGCATCCACAGTGGACAATTATGTTAAACCCTAGTCAAAAAATAGCTGTAAACGCTTCCGTTACCGCTGCACTAAACGATGAACCTTCTGTAAATATGGTACAGGGACCCCCGGGAACAGGTACACTATATTTATCTGTTTCATTTAATTACAAAAGCTGGAATGTGATAAATATAATAAAATTAATTTCAATGAGTAAACTTCCACAGGCAAATCCAGTGTTATATGTGCAATAATCATGTCATATTTTTATGACGCCCAGAACAAGAGGCAACAGAATAGAGGAAAGATATTGATCTGTGCGACAAGTAATGCTGCTGTCGATGAGCTAGTAATTCGCTTGTTAAATATCAGGCAAAATTTACCTAGAGGTGTGTATTAAAGTGTTCAATTTGAGCAGAATTATTATTCTAAATTAAATAAAACTAGCTTTCTGGCCGCGGCTTGATTTGCGTAAACTCTTTAAGTATCCATCCTGATAAGAAGTGCACCACTCATGGTCGTTCTTAGTTTTAATGTTTTGATATTGATTTTACATTCCCATAAATACCGATACATGGATGTTTTCTTGATTGTAAGAATTTTGAAGCAATGATAGCTCAGTGGTAATGTGTACGACTTCGCGTCAAGGGACGTGAGTTCGAATCCAAGCACCTACAATGAGCTTGAGCTTTCGGTGAAGGAAAACATCGTGAGGAAACCATAGCATGGTGGTAGAGCTTTTTCTAATGCCCGCCTGGGTAGCTACCACCCTCAAGTTGTAAACCTGCCGCCAAATATCAATAGATTTGTTCCGGCAGCTGCACTTAAGAGCCAGTTCCTCCACAGGTTTAGCGTGTCTACCAACTTGGGCCGTATCGTCACTTAAAATCAGGTGAGATTATGGCCATAATGCTAAAACTTAAGTATAAAAAAAAGGAGTAAACCGAAGTTTGAGAATCTGTACAAAAGAAAAATTCCTTATAAATTTGTCAGCATAAAAATAAATATTGTCATGGGTTTTTAAGGGAACACTATATAAAGATCACCTACTTTGATAACAATAAACCATTGGTGTTTTTAAACTAAAGACAAAAGACATTTATTGGAAATTGATGAGTATTTGTCGGATGAATACATCCATGAATATTGATACAGTTAATACCAATGTGAATGTTTTTTTTAAATAACGCTTATATCTAAGCTACAGTGTGATGTTTATCATACTTTAATTAAATATAATGCTAGTAAATTTAAACGTTTCGAACATGGATTTGAGAAAAAGTCAAATCATGTGTGGATTACTGTGTCTAGAAAGGAGTCATTTCATTTCTGATATATTGACAAACAATCTTGGACATCCTTAAAGCACTGACGTGATAAATTCTTATATTGGAAAATCTTCGCTACAATTATTGTACGCAAAGAGCAATACGCTAAATTAAAATTATTTTTAACAAGTGCAAATGTCCTACTGCCGCGCTTATGGTTTCAGCACGATGTTTCCTTCACCGAAAGCTCCGGCTTATTGCACGGATTCGAAGTCACGTCATATGGTCCCTGTATTCCACGCCTACAATATGTACATATATTATATTTAATCAACCAGCTGAAAGATTTCGTATGGTTCGTGTTGGGCGTGCGGAGGCGATGCATCCGCGAGCGCTAGACGTGAGCTCGTATCAGCTGGCGCTGCGTGACGCGCGGTCCCACTTGCAGTCGCAGTCCAATAGACCGGTACTCTCCGAAGAGGTAGGTCATTCAAAATTACGTTCAGCGCAAAGGTAACGGGATCTATTTTTTAAGGGATGTATTTAATAGCACTTTAAATTTTATGAAAACAGCTATAAAATTCTATATCAGCTTTGTAAAATAACAATACATCTTTTAGTAAACAGAAGCGGAGTCTTTTAAAAAATAGTAGTTACCACGATGTAATCTAAATATGCACGTTTTCAATTAACGTTCAGGTATGTCTGATAAAGGAAAAGAATTACAACCACGAAACTCACTGTAAACCTTTCCCAAAAATTATTTATAGCATAAACATAAAAAATATGAAATAGAATGGTGTTAATAGAAAAATATAAATCTTACAGCCTTTCGGTGATGTTTCAACCTAATATGTCTCCGATCTATCCTCGAGGGCCTCGCTTCGATTGCATGCAATAGCAGTATTCGCACTGTCTTCATACTACTAACTCAGTGTACATTTTACAGTGAAACTTTCTTTTTAATGTGCGCTTATATATTCCCCTTTTTAAATATGAAATCGTACAGTCACGCAAAAATAATGTACCACATTAAATTAGTTGAATACCAAAAATTTATTTTTATTTCAAACAACTTATATTATTACATTATTTATTTAAATGCCAAAAGTAAATAAAAAAAAAATGGATAATTTAAATTTAAATGAAAAAAAAAATATTTTACCATACGACAAACATCTTTACGGTTATATATTTTAGTTTCTCTAATTAGCCTGACCCTGCTGACGCAATTTGTATTCACATCAAAACACGCATGTATGTATGCATTAAAATGCAAATAAGATTTACTTGCTGTTATAAGCAAAGTTCTTGTGGTAATATATTTGTGTATCATTCTTACAGATATCCCATCTAGAAGCGAAAGTGAATATGTGGAAAACAGCAGCGCAGGACGCAAAGGATCCCGTACGAGTGGCTTACTGCCAGACCCGCATCGCACAAATAAACAACAGAATTGCACTAGTATGTCATTTGCACCAACGACATTCTTACAAATTTTGTATTATCATTTGTAACGGTTAGACGTCATCCATAATTTTTTTTTCGTCTGTTGCCTTTCTTGGGCTACAAGAGTTCCCTGAAGCCTGACTCGATGCCAAGCCAGGCTTTTCTGGGCAGCCTATTGAGCTGCCGTAACAGACGACCGGACTGGTGCTATGGGAGATGGATTCCCCGACCCACCCCCTCAGTCCGGCTTAAGGCGGCGGAAGAACGCGGCCGTACCGGCCTCTCCTGCCGCTTGTCCGTCTGGCGGAGAGGGCGCCCCTGAGGAGCTGCCTATCGGACCCTCTCCACGGCCTCCTTCTGCGACATTACCTGTTCGCAGAAGGAGCCGACCTCGTGCCAAACACTCGCTGTCGAGCATGGCTCTCACCACGCTCGGCAGCGAGAGATCTGGGCCCGCCGTGCTGTCAAAGCGCGGCGCGGCTCGGACCACGCCACACACTCAGACAAAATGTGCTGCGCAGTATCCTCCACCACGCCACACTCATGACATGCCGTAGTCAGCTCCCTGCGAGCAATTTTGTGCAGATACCATGCGAAGCAACCGTGGTCGGATAGCACTTGCACAAGTCGGAACAGCAGGGAGCCAAACCTCCTATTGCACCAATCGTTAAGGACCTGATGAATGACGTTAATTGTATAAGTACTATAACGCGCATCCACCAGGTCTTCCGCCCAGCGCTGCATAATTAGGGTACTAGCTCCCCGTCGCATATCCTGCACCTCCGCAGGAGCTGGGCGCCCTCCATCACTCTTGCCCGATACCATGTAATTATGCCCGGCAGCGAACACCTCGGCCTCTAGCTCCTACGGCGGGGAGGCCTGCAAGCAGACGTCATCCATACTTAACATTCAATATCATGTGTGTATAAGAGCACAGAAAGACAGACAACAAGATGACTTAATATTTTGCGGTCTTTATACTGATAGCAAAGTATACCGAGGTTCTATTTTGTTTTTAAAAATACTCTATATACAGATGTGGCTCAGTGACAATTTTATTATGATACATGTAAAAAATGGTGTGTGCTTCAAACACATCCACGTACACAGTAAACAGAGCAACATAAAAAAAATATAAACCAGTGAGGAAACAGCACTTCTTCAAAAATTGTCACCATTATGTACTGGTAGACTACAAAACGTGACAAACAAAAAAAGAGAGTCACTATTTTGGGTTTGTTATCGTATGTACGGTGGTCACGATCACCTTGGTAACTGATCGCTACGCTATTAGATCCGTGAATATACATATGTCGGCTGTACAACCCGAGTTTTTGACTTATGAGCTTGGATTCGATTCACCGATGAATAACTCTTACACTTGAATATTCGCCTTCCCTAAATTAAATTTTTTACGCGTTGGTTATTTAACCAACTAACTTTTAACATTTTTGCTATACATTTGGCTGTAGGTACAATCAAGTTTGGAAGGAAACGGAGGAGGTGGCGGTGTGGTACGCGCTGAACAGTTACTTCAGAGTGAACGACGTATTATAGAAGGCGCAGATATCATTGTCACCACTCTCGCTAGCGCACAGAATCATAAATTGAAAGGGTATGTATATATTATTTACTAGCTTTTATCCGCGGCTCTTCTCGCGTTAATATTGATTTTGTCAAACAATTCTGATTCCGAAACCCGCTAATTAAATAATATCAAAAAAGACTGATATAAGAACATTTGCACTCGTAGTCTTTTGGCGATAATGCCTTACACATAAAAGATACGATATTTGATGTCCCGGGCTTTTTTTGTAAGACTATTTAAGATAAACATTCCCATTATACATTATATCCGTGTAACTCTAACCGTTCTTGCAGCGCACGCCAGAACAGTTTGCAGATGGCAGAATTTTTTCCTACTTACCTGACACTTATCGTTATATTTTGGATAATACACAACACACATCTTTGTAGCCTATGTGTTACTCTGATGCATACGCTATATTATTTCAGAGTTTTATTAAAATACATTCGGTATTTGAATAGTATAATAGTATAATAATAGCATACAGTAGTTTTTGCGTGAAAGAGTAACAAACATCCATACTTTCGCGTTTATAATATTAATAAGGATAAGAAAACTGTTTTAGATATGTTTGATAAATTGAGTTTTTTTAATAAGTTCATATCAAATGTGTAAATGTTGCTAAAGATGTGGCAAACATTGCATATATAAGCTCTGTTTTAGAGTACCACTTCTAATTTTTTATATGAAAATTTTCAGATAAATATCTTTTTTCTTTGGTAAACATTTTACGACTTTATCCACACAAAATTTGGTGCCTGTTGTGAGGAGCAAGATGAATAGTTACATCAAATAAAAGATATTAGATCGAAGGTATTAAGACCTTAGGGACGTTAATATGATTTCGGACTATTAGATATTATTGATTGCTTGCTTACATAACATTCATAAAGAAAAACCAATAAACACTATTTGTTAAAAACAGATATATTCAATGGTTCACAGTTTTTTGTTTATAACCTGTAGTATTTGTTCCCAAATACTGACTGTATTTGAATACTATTATTGTGACATGGTATGCATCGTATAAATACAGTTTTATAATTACTTTTAAGATAATTATGACAATTATTAAATAATTTTGAAGTGATGATAGCTCAGTGGTATTGTGGAATTCGCGTCAAGGGACGTAGGTTCGAATCCAAGCACCTACAAGGAGCTTGAGCTTTCGGTGAAGGAAAACATCGCGAGGAAACCATAGCATGGTAGTAGGGCTTTTTCTAATGCCCGCCGCGTTAGCTACCACCCTCAATTTGTAAAACTGCCGCCAAATACCAATAGGTGTGTTCCGGCAGCTGCACTTGAGAGCCAGTTTTCTCCTCAGGTTTAGCGTGCATACAAACTTAGGCCGTATCGTCACTTAAGATCAGGTGAGATTATGGCCATAATGCTAAACCTTAAGTATATAAAAAAAACCACAGATCTCTTACAAAAATAGTTTACGGGTAAATGCACTCATTCTTTAACTAAAGTTTATTAACTCATTAAAAAATTATCCTAAAAGTACCGCTATTTTACATTTTTTTGCATACTCGATTATGTTTGATTTTATTATTCAAAATCGATTACTTTCAATTTTTAAAATAATTGATCAATAATAATTATCAGTATCATAAGTATTTGACGTAGAAAGAATGTGGATAGTAGGTATAGTTGCTATTGACTTTATTTCATCATAAAGTGATAAAAAGAGTGGCGATTAAAAAAAATATGACAGCTACACACAGTCACAATTTATCTTTATAAATGGATAAACGTGCACATTACTAACAATAGCCTTTTGTAAACGCTAATTCTAGAAAAAATAGCTATCAAGCGTCTCTATTTGAAAAAAAAACCATGGACCATATTTAAAGGACTAATTTCAATGTTAAATTTGTTAACTAGGTAAATTAGTATTAGAAAATGTAATAAACGGCTGATTTATAACAACCTACTTAATATCTTTCATAGGATCTATATAAATCAGACTTAATGATGGCAAATGACTGTACACAGATCCTTTTTATTTTATTTATTTACTTTTGACGACCTTTACTTTTAACAATATTAACATTGTTGTATGAAATATCAGGTTAACGCAATCCAGATTTAATAAAAAAAAATGTTATGTAGTCTTCGTTAAACATGAATAATGTACGCAGGAATCGAAAGCATGATGGAGAAGATTGTTAACTAAATAATGGGTCTTGATTCTTTATTGCTTTAATGACAAAATAATAATATTTTTATTTGCAGATTAAAAGAACGGATAGCTTTGTGCATTATTGATGAAGCTGGACAAGCTATTGAGCCGGAAACACTAATTCCACTTACGCTAGGCGTAAAACGACTGACTCTGATTGGTGATCCACAGCAACTGCCAGGATATATTTGCTCACAGGTATAATAAAAAAATTCTACTATAAAGGTTTCTGTATAACAAAATATCGACCATTTTGGTTCCTCTCTACTCTATTCGGCTCTTGCCTGTTCAAACTGCCTCTTTCCTGGGTGCGCGTCCTTAAGTACAACATTGCCTGTAATTATAAAAGAAATAATAAGCTGCAAATATTGTGGTTTCTAAGCAACCTTAAAAGTATATTCTAGCAAAACTGCATTCTATTCAATGTAGATCATGTAGTATATTTTGCTAATGTAAGTTTTTCACTTGCAATTATAAAAACTCCTACAGAGCTGAATTTTGCTAGAAACCTTAGTTACACCAGTAGAAGCAAAGTGCCAAAGGACCCCATCGATCCAATGTGTGCCAAAAAATGGTATTTAAGATTAAAGGTCATAATTGACGATTTTTTTGTATTTTTCTCGAAAACGGTAAAATTTATAAAAAATAGCTCAGACAATAATTGTAGATCATAAAATTATATACAAAAACGGTCATAATATTTTCCCTAACAAACACTATTCCTTAGATATCGCGATTCTAAATGTTCTAGGTTCTTTCATTCTACATTATATACACGCATTTCTATGTACTAGGCGCGTTTTTTAAACGTGGTTTCCCCGGTAGGCCTACTTTACGGTTCGCTGGGGTGACGCGGTGATTGCAGGCACGGACCCGCGTCGTCCCAGGAAGGCGCCAGATGGCTGCGGTGTTTTAGTTGTCTCCTCTCAGTCCCCCCGGGCTTGGAGGAGATGAATAAATCATAATGATTTCTTAAGTTTACGCGAATATTATTCATCGAAATAAAACTAATTTAAACGGATTTTATCGCGGTTATTTATTAATTTTGATCCCGACGTTTCGAAAGCTTTTCAGCCTTCGTGGTCACGGGGCGGACTGAGGTGTAGGTTGTCCAGAAAAGTTCATGTTACTGTGTCTACCTTCACCGTGATAAAATCCGTTTAAATTAGTTTTATTTCGATGAATAAATGCATTTCCCACGTAATACACGGTCTGTTATGACGGAGTTTTATGGGAAAATAGTGTATTTACCACATGATGATTATTGATATTAACATTGATATAGGTGAACTCGAAAGGAACGTTCCACACTAATACTATATTTCATTTAAACCACATGGAAATGGTATATTAGCGTGGCCTACTCTATAGAAGGTAGATGTTGATCAAGGCCGTGATGGTAGCAGGGACTGGCCAGGGACTGAGTTGCATTTGAGTGTATATTCTCAGAATTGTATATTTTATATAAGAAACACAGATAGGTATTATCATTTATATTAAGTGCCTGACTATGTATTTACGTGGCATTTGTTTGCATATAATGTAGATAGTAACAACTTTAACTTCGCAATCAATTTAAAATCGCAATTTCTTAGGAATGGTGATTTGTTAGGAAACAAAGTACTAAGACCTTTTTCGTAGATAATTTTATGATCTACAATTTATGTCCGAGCTATATTTTTGATAAAATTTACCGTATTCGAATAAAATCCAAAAAACCTTAAATTTTAACCTTTGATCTTGAATAACTTTTTCAGCACACATGGGATCGATGGGGAGATTTAGCACTTTATTTCTAGCAAAATTCCGCTCCGTCGGAGTTTTTAACATTTGAACCCTATTTTTATGTCTATTATGTCTTTGACCGGATTAAAGTATATTTTCAACAAATGTGCATTTTGTTAATATTCTGTATTGATATAATAATACAGTCTAAAAAGGCAATCGTCGAGAACTGTCGACAAAAGATAACTAAGTGACTCTATTCCACAATATCCATGCACGTGACAAAAACTTTGTTGAGTCATAAATATGTACTCCGAACATATTGATGTCGCGAGGATATCTATTCTCGGGTTCAAATGGGGTGATAAGGTTTTTCTGTAACTTTTCCCATATCGTAGTAGTGACTATACAGTCGTCAATCCACATTTTAGCACGCCCTTTTAACAAGCTGCAGACTTTCATGCGGACATTAAAATTATTTAATTTGTACGATTCAATCGCTTGATTTATATGTCGGCACCATTCTCGCACACCGTGTCGGTGTCCGGATTAAACGATGGTAATTATCATTGATCGTTATTGTGATTCAGTGGGTGGAGCACATAAGCGTTCTGACATTTTCTGCATCATCTCCATCATTTTCATCAGAAACTGTGGTGGTATCCCACCACTTTGAATTCCATGGTTAGCGTATGTTTGCGATCTAGTTTGTGAAACAGCTCTGCTACTGTGTGTAGGTAGTTTCCTGTTGATCAGGTGGTGAACGAGCTGATGAGGAAGTGGCTTGGGTAGGAGCTATTAGTAATCCTACTTCTGATGACACAGAAATTACCTCCATAGTGTTTTTTTTTAAGTAAACTTTCACTATTTTTTCCGAGCGTTACAGCGTCTCCGAGAGGTCCGTACCGTACTGCGCCTTGAACGCGAATGAAATGAGTGCATTTTTTTTTTTTCGACTTGGCATACGCTGTTAGCCGTAGGGGCTTTCACAGCTTACCGAGCTTACCGAGCCAGCGGGCGCAAGGGTGCTGTAGTGGCCGGCCTTTGGCATGGACTGCTTCCGGAAGAAATATTTTAATATGGATTACTACGGACTGTCCTACTGGAATAGGCCTTTAGATAAAATACTAATTATTTAAGGAGGCAAGGAAATCGGTAGAGTCGATTGTACTGTACTGTTTAAGCTTAAGACGATCTGATTTGTTAGCATGAACGGCGTCGTCTACGCATTGTTAACGACTGTTGATAAACTAGTACACTGTTAAGAATTTAAAAGAAATAACTTAGTAGGTTGTTAAGAAATAAAATAAATGATAAATGATACTAGTTAAAAAACGAAAAAAAGAGCCAAAAAACAACTGGCAGGGCCGCAGGTTGGTCCCTTACAGAACCGTGTACTTAGCATGTGGGTGTGCACGGGTGGTATGAAGTGTGATGTTGTACTCTCAGTGTTGTAGAGTGTCACTGTATCGCGCGAGCAGAGCCGCTCGAGGGTTCCTTACCGGAGGGTCGAACCTAGGCTCGAGCGTCTGTGGAGGGAGGCCGCGGCGGGTGTGCGGAAGTGAAATTAACCGTTAGGCTTCGACGGCATGACCTACTGTTACGCGGGCGTGTACGCGGACACGAACGGTTTGAAGAGACGGCAGGGAGGAGCGCGTTTTTCACTTGTGGAAACTAATTACGGTGAATCACGGACGAGGTTTTGCACGGGAATTGAGTGCATACAGTGCGGCTGTAATAATAGGGATCGTGATACGTCCATGTGTACACAAGTTCTTAGGATAATTCTTACAATTAATTTTGGTGATGTTTTTAAATACGAGTGGTAGTAAAAATCTGTTTAACGGTACTTTTATGTTAAAGTAATTAACCTTAATTATTTTATCCGTGTTTATTGATTTTTGTGTCTGTTTTTACATGAATTTTAGCGAACTACAGTAAATTAACAAGATTTTGTTTATTCATTTATATATAACTCACATAAATAAGTTTTTACTTTATAATTGCATTGCAGCGCGCTAAGAAACATGGTCTCGGCGAGAGCTTGTTTTCTCGGTTGGCGTCTTGTATGGAAAATTGGACCGATGATATCCCCGTGATACTCCTGCAACAGCAATACCGCATGCACAAGGAAATTGCTGACTACCCAAACCGTGCTTTTTATGACTCCAAGATAGAAACTGTAATAGCACCACGTCCAAAGTTAACCATACCGCCTTATTTAGTCATGTGCATATCAAGTGGAGATAAAGGACAAGGTTATTTCATTATTTCAGTTTTTATAACGTCATTTTGATATTTTATATTTTGTCGCTTACCACTCATCTACCATGACCATTTATCTTCTAGTTTACTTCTAGTAGGTATGTTAAATGTACTGTAATTCAATTTACGTGAAATTATGGTACTACATTTAAATTGGTTACGGTTTTGTGTACTTTTTTTATTATCGAAAAGTTTACATTTAACCCTAATCTCATCTGATATGGTCCAAAGTGAAAACATTCTAACCCTGGTGTGAGGAACTAGTTCTTAAATACAATTACTAGAACATAGCTACACTGCTTGACGATACATTTTCAACTTTAGCTTAACCAGATGAGGAAATAAGAAAATACCCCACCATTATGCTATGTGTGAGATTAGCAGTATAAATGTAAATAAAGAATGTATAGTTTAATTTATTTTAAATGTTTATATCACATTAAATATGCATTTTAGTTTTCTGCCCCTTCTTTTTCTATAAATTTGAAATATAGTATATGTCATAAAAAAGGGATTCAAAATTTTCTCTTTATGTATTAGTAAATAGATATAAAGTAATATACGTACAGTAATTACTAGATATGTTATATTAAAGGTTCTTCCGGGGCGAATGAAATTGAAGCGTGGGGCGTCGCTCGTCTTGTGCTATCTGTAAACGAGTTGGTGAATACCTTGAAACTGAGCTTGGCGGTTATCACACCGTACAACGCACACAAAGATCTCATAAAAAAGAATCTCAGAATATTGGATCCGTGAGTTTACAAATATTCTATAATGTTTATCAAATATTTTTGGTTTTATTTATATGAGTGCTAGCGGTGCCTGCCGCTTAATTCGCGTGGAACATAAATGATATAATCATTTTAGCCAGTTTTTGTTACTTTTTAAATATAGCTGTGCTCCTGTTGGCGATCGTGATGTTACATACCATAAAGCTTTCCTCCATGATTGCGCCATCAAATACAAAAAGAGCTTTTAAAATCCAACTTATAGTTTCTAAGAATAACTTGTACAAACAAACACATATACCAATAAAAATTTCCGCTTTACATTAATAATATATATAACTATTCTATGTGACTAGGATTCCAATATATATCAATACTTTAGTAAACCATGTAGATTTTTTTATAAACTCGACTGAACTATATAAGTCAGATATAATCAAAGGCAAGTTAAATTTTAAAAAAATAAGGTATTATTAAATAAAGATATTTTTCTTAACTTTTTATTTCAATGTATCCAATTGTTTTGACTAATGAAGTCATAATCACCGAAATTTTAAATAGGCACCTGTGATTAGTATCACTCGTATTTTTTAATTATCATTTTTTTATTTATTAGTACCTACAAATATTGTATATTCTACGAATTCAAAAGACTAGATTAATTAGATAAAAACTGTCAATGATTCTAGTCAATCAATAATCGGTGTTATATTTAAATCTACCCATTTTATTCAAATATCATTACAATTAATATTATAATGTTGTTTAATTAATGAAATATTAAAAACTATTTTTATTTCCAGCCGGTTGGTTAATATAGAAGTGAACACAGTGGACAGTTTCCAAGGGCAGGAACGAGACGTGGTCGTGGTGTCACTGGCCCGCAGTCAAGGCGTTGGGTTCCTCACCGACACGGGCCGAATGAACGTGATGCTGACCAGGGCTAGGCATGCATTAATTATTTGCCTAAATCCAACCGCAATGCTGGTAATTCATTAGCCTTTACTAAGTAACTTTTTCAGATGGAAACTTGGAAAAGCTGGATTGTGTAAGGACTATCATCATCTTCTTGTCGTGTTCCCAAGTTATTTGGGGTGGCGCAATACGTTTTCTTCTACCTATATATCCCAGCCGTTATCTCTTCATTCTCTCCCTTTTCTTTCATCTCACACTCTGTCTATCTTTTCTTGGGCCTTCATCTTCCTTCCCATCCTTCAACCTTCATATCCATTACTTTTCGCACCACATATATTTTCTCTCTTCTCATAACATATCCGATCCAAGCCAAACGATTCCCTTTCAACTTCTTTACCACTGCTACTTTCAAACTCCCACTAACATACTCATTCCTAAGTTGGTCCATTCTTGTACCCTCACAATCCATCTCAACATTCGTATTTCGCATGCAATCGACACTCATCCGTCTTCTTAGTAGCCCAGCACTCCAATCCATACAATATGACAGGTCTTATAATGGATTTATATATTTTGCCCTTCAATTTATAACGCATTCTGCAGTCGCAAATTGTGCCCGAAACTTGTCGCTACTTCATCCCACCTGATTATTAGTGGCGGATTTACACTTTTGCCGCTTGTAGGCTGTTCAAATTATGCCGTCCTTACCTACTTCTACAATTCGATTCCACAAATATTTTAGAAAATAATCGGTAGGTGTGTTTGTGTATGTGTAAATGTTAAATGTGTATAAGTATGAATCATTGCAGTTTCTAAAAGACAAAACAATAATGCCCCAAATTTGCCGCCTCTAAAATTTGACGCCCTAGGCTCCAGCCTACTCAGCCGACTGGTAAATTCACCACTGCCGATTGTGTAAAAGACCGACATGACTTAAACACTAGAAAACGTGACAAACTGGTCGCCATATATTTTAGACTCTGTAAAACGAGTAACAGTTTTTTAGGTAATAGTGTTAGGTTTTATTACAAAATCCCAAAGCACATTACTGATTTACTGGATAGTATGTTCAATCACCATGTCAAGTAGGTTTTGATGTGCAAAGGCAAGATGGATCAATATATAAAGGATGGTGATGTCTGCAACTAATACCCCTATCTGTACATCCGCTAAAACTATTGCAAATGTATTATCATTTTTCTTTGTTAAATATATATCTAAAAAGATTAAACTAGATTGACCTTCTTGCCGCCTCTTCTCGTTGACTAGGTTATTTTCTGAACCGATGGTAGTTTTGACGATCATAAGCACTTTTCGCAAGGCCTAAATTGAATAAAGTAATTTGAGTTTTGCTTAGCTTTAACTGCACCGGCTTTGCACGAGTAATAGAATTGATAATACAAGATAGACATATAGCGTTGCTATACATAATTGATGTTATTAACATGATAGTTCCGTGATACATTATTTCCATACAACTCTATCGCTTTACACGGCGCACGCTAATGAAGCTTTCAGTAGGTATAAATTTTTCTGACTTCTATAACAATCATCGTTATATTTCAACAAATTACATAAAACCTTATCAATTACAGCTTCCTCATAAATCACCCTGTCTATTATTAAAACCACATGAAAATCCGTTCAGTTGTTTTTGAGTTTATCACGAACAGACAGACTGACGTGGCGGAGAACTTTGTTTTATAATATGTAGTGTTCATGGTAAAAGTGATTAGTGACAGTTGTATTAATAAGATACCGAAGGTTCGGTTTCGGCACAAAGTTGACCGAAACTAGCGTTCGTTTGTCTATATAGCCTGTTGACTTTGTTCTTAGCATTTTTTTATATTTGAGGCGATGATTTGCGGACAATCTAAACTTGGAGGAATAATGAATATAAATGTAATGAATATTTATAAATTTCAAAATCGTCACCCACTTATTACTTAATAAATTATATACTAGTTAAGTCAATTGAAAATATGGTATCATTTTAATGTTTTCATCTATTTTAACCATAAATTACCGTCCTAAGCTCAGTAGGAACTTGTTATTCTGACTAATTCTAAATATTATTTTATGTACTTCAAATTGATCATCTTGACTTTACAGAGAAATCACCAGTGGAGAACACTTATAGAAGATGCACAGAGAAGAAATGTATATAAAATGCTTCCAACAAGTATATGTCAATCCAAACCTATATCGGATGATGTACTCAAATATTTACAGATTTAGTCAAGTAAATATTGGTTTTACACATGTTGTACATGCCTTATGCAATGTATTTTGTACACAAGTCGATAATTTTAATATACGTGTAAATAAAATTGTTATTTTTTTAGACACAGATACATTATTATTTTCTATGAACATGGTATGATTGAGCTTCCGATGAAAGAAAACATCGTGAGGAAAGCATAGCATGGTAGTAGGGCTTTTTCTAATGCCCGCCTGGCTAGCTACCAACCTCAAGTTGAAAATCTGCCTCCAAATATCAATAGGTGTGCTCCGGCAGTTGCACTTGAGAGCCAATCCCTCCACAGGGTTAGCATGTCTAACAAATTGGGCCGTAATGTCACTTTAGATCAGGTGAAGTTATGGCTAAAACGCTAAACCTTAACTATAGAAAAAAGTTGTTTTTTTTTATTTTATAACGGTGTGTGTACTTAAAACCATACGACAGAAGTGAAAACTTCATCAAGATGAGGTTAATAATACGATATACAAACATAACATACTTATTAAATGAAACTTATTGGCACGGCAATACCGTGTTTATGTCGTTACTGAATGCGACTAAGACGTCATGCTCTCTCATGTAACGCTCGCCGAGCGAGTATATCACCGACGCTTTGATATATCTCTCTCGCTCCCTTAGGCGACTCGAGCTGGTTTTATCCGAACGAGCATTACATAGCCGAGCGTAGCGGCCTGGTACCCACAAAGCAAGCACCCAGCTCAGCGCACTTAAAGTTTTTCGGTTTCTGACGGTTTTTACTAGTACAACCGCTAGGCAGACATTGTCCTTATTTTGAATATGCGGACATTTAATAATTATCAAGATAACTACACCAAAAAAATCACAATCGATTTAATTATTTTCTAGATGAAGAATTATGGCACTCGCTTACAATAGTTTTATATATGTATAAAGAGATTTATGTCAATCGTGAATCAATCAAACTGCAATTTAACAGGGCTGCAGGTTTTATTGTCTAAATAATAGTAAAATTTTACTTTAAAAAGTATTTACTCCTAAGACAATTCTGTCGTCAATTTATATTAAAAATAATCAACCAACATCTTCGTCAACAATCATGTTCTACTTAAATTTTAAATGTTTTTCAAACTTATTTCTACGAAATAAAGTAAAAGCTTTGCTTGGTACAGATATTACAAAAGTAATACAAAAGCTTAAAATTAGGTAGCTTAACATAGGTACTTTTATACCAATTTTTTTGCATACCTCATTCAAAAACTTGTTTAGAAAAGCCTAAACAAAGTACTTGGAAATTTAAGCCCTTAGTATTAACTCTCAAGTACTCTGCTAACGCGTAAAAAAGAATTCTGATTTCAAAATACATGTAGGTAAACTATGTAATTTTTTTAATATCTACATATATCTTAGCAGCATGTTATGCTATTAGACCTGCCCAAAGTCAGATTAACTTAGGATTAAAAACTCCACAAAAGTGCCTATTGTGGTGTAGTTGTAATCTGCACTTGTGACATTGTACGGGTCACTAAACCTGATTTATATGAAATATTCTGCTTTTTTATGTTAGGTATACAAAAAATGTTAATGTCAAACTTATAGGAAATATAATTTCATACATAACTTGTTGATATATAAACCGTTTACATTTTTGTTTTATGAAGCCAATTTTTTTTTTTATTATCATTAAAACTAAAAATTAACTAAAATGTTATTAATGTTTGTAAAACTGTTAATCCAATACAAGTTTAGAAATGGTTATATATTTTGTGTTTTTAACTAGTTTTTACTTGCAAATTTGTAGTGTATTTTTATATTTGCTAAATATGTAATTTTTAGATACATAATGATAAAATAACTTGACTTTTGGGGATCCCAAGAAAATTCCGATTTCTTATTTAATGGTGTCCTTTAGTGATAGGAATCGCTTATTGTAATGATTTCTTTTATATTGTAATGATTAGTAATAAGTAATAATAAGAACTAAGTATATTCGATATTATAGTATATGAAGCAATTGTACAGTTTGCTTTTTAACTACTCCATACCTATGAAAACGAATGTATTTCGAGGGCATTCATAAAATTTAAATTGTGCTTCATCTCCATTAATATTCATATGAAATGATTTAACTACACGCAAAGTTTCTACATGGTTGCAGTCTGTACTCTTTAGAGAGGTATGCGTCTTACCTATGTCAAGTATACAGTACAGACACATCCAGAAAAATTAATAGTTATATTTCCAGCGTAAACAAAACATGCTTGATTGCTGCAAAGTTGAAGCTATGTTTTCTCATTGATATCGTCCTCGAATTTTACATTTAGCGAATATGCTTGTTATAATATCCCACAATGTCTATGTAAAAATATATATTTTTAAATACTATTCGAATCAAATGAAAATACTTCATCCAATTTAGGCCTTAAATGGGTCAAAACTACCACCGGTTCGGAAAATAACCAAGTCATCGAGAAGAACCAGCAAGAAAATCAATCTGGTTATATTATCTTTTTTAGGTACATATTGAAACAAAGAAAAAATTAAATGCATTAATCATCGTTGTTAGCGGATGCACAGGAAGGGGTCTTAATTTCAGATATCACTATCGTTCACATATTGATCCATCCTGCCTTTGTACATCAAAACCAACTCGCCATGGTGTCTGATCTTACTGTCCGGCAAATTGGTAATGTACTTTGGGATTTTGTTATAAATCCTAAAAACTGTTACTGGTTTACTGAGTCTAAAATATGGGTGACCAGTTTATCACGATTTCTACTATTTAAGTTATGGCGGCATTTTAGGAAATCTAGCTTTTCCTAGTTTTTAGGGCAATGTCTAAGTCATTGAGAGCCAGTTCCTACGAGGCGTAGGTGTTGCCGTCATGGGCCATATTAGCCTTGAGTAAGATTATAGCCGGTCGCCGAAACTATAACCAATAGAAATAGTTAAGGTTTAGCGTTATGGCCATAATCTCACCTGATCTTAAATGATGATACGACCTAAGTTAGTAGACACACTAAACCTGTGGAAGAACTGGCTCTCAAATGCAGCTGCCGGAACACACCTATTTGTATTTGGCAGCAGGTTTTCAACTTGAGGGTGCTTGCTAGCCAGGCGGACATTAGAAAAAGCCCTACCACGATGCTATGGTTTTCTCACGATGTTTTCCTTCACCGAAAGCTCAAGCTCATTGTAGGTGGTTGAATTCGAACTCACGTCCCTTGACGCGAAGTAGTACACACTACCACTGAGCTATCATTACTATAAATGGAAACTATAGTGGATCAATATAATCAATTGCTATATAAAAAATGTTTTTCATAATTAATTATGCAAATTGACGTCACTGAAAGCGACGAACTAAAATAAATATGTAAATGAGTTAAAATTTAATATAAACTCACTAAATGGATTCAGTGGAGGAAAATGCCATGATGGAAATAGTACTTCTTAGTTCTTGGGAGACCGAGCTTATCAACTATTAACAATTATCAACTATCAAATATTGATTAAATATTCAAATTTTATGCTGTTACATACGTATGAATTGATAATTAAAAAGACGAAAGTAATTAATGTTATTATTGGAAATAATTAACTTAAAAACTGAGTTTTTACGAAATATACATTTTAACTATATAGGTGAATTCAAAAAGCAGCGATCTGTCAAAATACAAAATTTCATTAATCATTTTATCACCAATCATTACAGACGTTTTCGAGATACGCGAAATTTATATATGTACATATATTTGCTCACTTAATACCGAATAATAATAACCGTATACCTAATAATAATAATACCTACTTGCGTAATGTTGCCTATCGAAGTACTTATACGTTAATAAAAGGAAACAACCTATTTTTATTTTATTCACTAATGTGGATAAAGAATTAAGGAGGATATCGCTTTGCCAAAAATGTATTTGAATCATAATTTATAAAGACTTTACAGTAAGAACCATGGGTCTTCTACAATGTTCGAACATAAATAATTGACATAGGCAAAAATATCTATGACTTATTGAAAAAATAAATAACTGTCACTTATACCGTTACTTCATTTTAAATAATAAATAATTCTATGATAATACATATAAGTTGCGTAAAATAAATAGTTATCTAAATTACTGCGATGTTAATTTATTTAGTTATATAATATAGGAATGTAAACAAGAAATGTTGACTGGCAAGCATTAATTGGCTTGGCAACATTATACAAAATGAAAAATCTAAAATGGCAGGAAAGACAGTAAAAGAAACTCTAAGTTTTATTCATATGTTGTGGGTTAAATAAAAATAGTGACGTGGTGTAACGGATCCTCAATTAATTGTACTTAACTTTTAATAGACTTTTATTGTTTTACCGCTCTGTATAAAAATTACATCAATTAAAAGGTAAGTTTACTACTTTTCTTGTCACAAAGTATTACATTCTGTTACTTATTTATAAGAATTCAGATTAGTAAATCGTAACCTATTTAAAAAAATACACGTTCACGGTTACGATTTTTGTAAATACGACTTTAAAAGCGATAACATAACGATGGTGTCTTTGATAGTTACGTTATTTCGCAAATAGTATCAACTGTCACAATTTTCTTCAGAGAGCAGAGACTACGCATTATAAGTTATTATTAACCTGCTGATTAATCTTTTGCAATTTTACTACACAATATATTAAAATATGTACTAATTGGAAGACCTATTGTTTCTCTGTAACTGTTAAATCAGTAATTATACTTGCTTTATCAGCGTTATTGATAACACCGGTGAATGTTCAAATTACTTAGTAATCTAATATATCTAATCTAATATTATGAATGTGAGGGTGTGATTGTTTAAAGTTTGTCTATTGATCAACATGGTTAAATTGATTTAAATGTAATTCGATATTATATTGTGTATGAAATCTAAGTTATTTTTTTATCTTTTTACTCAGTGAAACAAGCAGTTAACATCTAGTTTATGATATTTGAAAGCCAAAAACTCATGTATTATACAATATTTCTATAGTAATTACATTTTTAAATACAAAATCTACTTCCAAATAACTACTAAAATTGAGGAATGCTTAAGTGTTGAATATATAGTAGTTATCTTCTGTATTATTTAAATGCTTTGCCTTTGTTTATAATAAGAACCATTGTTACATATTACATTCATCTCAATAAATGTATCTAAAATTGAAACTCATGATTATTAATTCTTTATTTTTTATATCTATTGTGTTTATTACTTATATATTATAATATGAATTGTAAAATGTTATCATATAAGGATGTATTTATAAGATAAAAATTATACTTTTATGTAATTATATACACTAATATATAATCTGTAGAACAGAATTCATACATATAACCTTGATTTACAAATACAGTATTTTTACTCCTTAGTTTAAAAGTATTGCTTCAGTGTTATTGTTTGTTAATAATCTAGTTGCACTTATTACAACAGTAAAAATTATTTAGTTTAATGTTTATATTTATTAGTAATATTTAAAAAAAACTGTCTTATTAAACTGAAACTGAGTGAAACCAGCCACAGTAGAACGTGTACCTCTTGTGTTACCTTTTGTAAGAGGGGTCACAGACAAGATTGGCTATGTACTGAAGCGTGCTTCAATTAAAACTTACTTTAAGCCGCCCAAGAAGATTAGTCAATTTTTACCACCTGTCAAGTGTCATATACCTCTACAAGAACAGGGCGTATACAAAATCGAATGTGACTGTGACCTCTCGTATATCGGTCAAACCAAAAGAAATATAGGGACCCGCGTAAAAGAACACATAGCTGACGTTAAACACCGACACTCTACAAAGTCTGCAGTTGCTGAACATTCAGGAGAAGGCTCCAAACATTATCTTCGATTCGACAAGCCACAAATCCTTGCTAAAGAACACCGATTCCTACCTAGGATGATTTGTGAGGCTATTGAAATTAAAAAACATCTAAATTTCAATAGAGAAGATGGTTGGAAGCTAGTACAAGCATGGGATCCGATTATACATTTAATTAAATCGGAACCCAAAAGACCAATTGCCAGACCTCAAGACACTCTGAACTCTTTCTGCGTAGAGTATTGAACTCTATCAATAATAAAAAATAAATAGAAGGTAGACACAGTAACAGAACTTTTCTGGACAACCTACATCTCAGTCCGCCCCGTGAGCATGAAGGCTGAAAAGCTTTCGAAACGTCGGGATCAAAATAAATAAATAACCTCGATAAAATCCGTTTAAATTAGTTTTATTTCAATGAATAATATTCGTGTAAACATAAGAATTCATAACTGAAAATAAGATAACTGGTAGCAGTTTCTGTAATTTGTCAGGGTCTATTTTTTGTTTATTAATATATATGTATATATAATAATACTACATAATAATACAATACAAAAATAATGCATTTTTATATACAATACTAGATGATCTGGCAGACCTTATTCTGCTTTCTCGGATCATCAAACACATCACCTAAAGCAACATCTATCGCATTATGATCACTTATAGAGATAAAAAGTAGCCTTACTCTCACGTTGGATTAACTGCACACAGTGTGCAAAATTTGGTTAAAATAGGTTCAGCAGTTTAGGAGTACATTGCAGACTATCATGTGACATAACATTTTTATATATAAAGATTTACAGAAATCTGAACTACACTTTATAAAAAAGCTCTTGATAGTTTTGAATTCACTTTTCTATGAAACACCAATCTTATCATCATTGCCCATTTTGTTATTAGTATAAACTCAGGAGCGAGGATTGTTTTATTAGTTTACCCACATAAATTATATTATTTACTTACATCTTGCTATAAAAACTATAAAATTGATGTGCATATTAAACCACTATTATATAGTGGTTATAGCATATTCTGTATTAGCTGTGTATAATATTAAAATGGATCTCGAAATTAATTTTTGCACTTTTGTCATTGTACAAATTTGTGAATTACCAGATCACAAAAGATCCCCATTTATAAAATTTTTTTTCGTCCTTTATAATTTTTCTGTGAATATTTTGAATAATGGACGAATTACAATTTTATCACCAGAAATGATATTAAGAAACACAAAAGGCAACATCTTAATATCAGGTTAACATTTAATTAAGATCATTAAAAAAAATAACTCGTAATATAAGAAATGTAACATTCGAGAAAAAACGAAACTTAGTGATTCGTAACCGCTAGATACCACCTAGGCTACGTCGTGTGTAGGCTTTAAACGTAGCGTAGATAAGGCTGCGATGCGCTGGCGCCGCTGAGTGCGGGCAGCTCGGGTAGTGAATCACGTCCGCCCAAAATAACTTGGGATTGGGCGCCGCCTACCGGGCGGGCGGGCGGTGAATCGCTTAAGCTCAGTGGCAGCCGTGACGCCGCCGCCAGTAGAGGAGCGGTCGAGGTGAAGCGCGTGAATCCCGTACTGAGGCACGGGTGGTGGCGGCGCCGGCGCGGGATGCGCCGCCATGCCGGTACGACACCGCGAACTCGGCGACGAGCTCGCACCCCCAGAGCCCAAGCGCTGCAGACACTGCGACGGTACGCTACTAATTGTGTTTATGCAGCACAGGAGTTTGCCGATATGCTTACTCCACTTACCACTTTAACCAGTGTTGCTAAAATTTGCTTTAATAAAATCCGTTATTAATAAAAAAAATATTTAACATTTAAACAAAGCCAAACCATTACATAAGATTAATTTTATGAAATAACAATAGTGAGAACAAAAGTATTTATGTAATTATAGTACTATTATTATGTTGCATTTTAAATCGTCGGCAATAATATGATAGATATACGGTTTATTTTAATTAGGCATTACACTATGTTTTTGCTAGTAATTCTTATTAACCTCAAAAGCTTTTTTTGGTGATAAAATATTTTTACTAGTGTTTTGAGTAGCATACACCAGATGTTTAAAGCTCCTTAAAATAAAGAGATGAGATTTTTTGTCTACTTGGTATTGCTATTGTTATATGGTACTTTATTTACTCGTTACTTAATCTGGTCAGAATGTTATTGGATCAGGAATTTTTATTTTATTCTTACCCATAATAATATTGGATGGTTACAGTAGTTGTGCCTTCTTAAAAATAAATGTTTTGGTTAACCACAATTAGTCATTAAGACAAATATTTTTAGCTGTTCCTTCGTCATTGGAAAATGTAAAATGTGTCACACATCCATAGTTAAAAAATGCTAAAATACTGTACAAATCTCATAAGCAGATAATATTATTTTTCATTTAAACGTAAAGAAAAGTAATGTCTGATTGTTAAAAAAATATATTATAACATTTAAAAACAAAAAGTTATTAGGAAAATGTTCTTACTAAAAATATATTATACTTTCACGCAGTTATTACTTTGCAGAATATGTATATAAACTTAGATATCAATTTATTAAAGAACAAAATTTTTTTTAAACATCGTGTACATGATAGTCATATAGGTAGTAAATAAATTAAATAATATATTTTTTTAAATTCTTACATTATAATAACTAATGTTTTCTACTGCAATAGTTATTTGTGTATATTGTGATTATTTGATTTCGATATGGAATTTCTTATATGACGATAGATTTGTCGCGCTGCGTGTGATCATGCCATTGTCATTCCCAGTGACCAGTCTGTTATGACCGGTGTATCGTCATCTGCGAAGACGTGAGCCAACCAACCACTGGGACGCCATTTAATTAGTATAGCTTTTCGTGATCGCATACCGAGACGGCTCGGTTGAAAACATCGATCACCATTATTAGTGCCGCCAAAACATTAAAATACAGCCTATAATTTTTCATTTTCGTCGTATGCAATTAAAGTGATGATAGCTCAGTCTTAGTGTGTACGATTTTGTGTCAAGGGACGTGAGTTCGAATCCAACCACCTACAATGAGCTTGAACTTTTGGTGAAGGAAAACATCGTGAGGAAACCATAGCATGGTAGTAGGGCTTTTTCTAATGCCCGCCCGGCTAGCTACCACCCTCAAGTTGTAAACCTGCCGCCAAATACCAAAAGGTGTGTTCCGGCAGCTGCACTTGAGAGCCAGTTCCTCCTCAGGTTTAGCTTGTCTACCAACTTGGGCCATATCGTCACTTAAGATCAGGTGAGATTATGGTCATAACGCAAGCCTTTACTATGAAAAAAAAGGATAATTGAGAATATCTAAACATGATAGAATTTTTTTCCCCTTATGTATTAGTTGTAGTTAGTCTGAACGTGGTGTCTGAAGAATTAAGACCATTTGAAAGTTGACAAAATTTTCGCAACTGTCAGGTTGAGCATGTGCATGAGCAGAAATGTTTCTTACTTAATTAATTTCATAATGGTAGGGCTTTTTCTAATGCCTGCCTGACTAGGTACCACCCTCTAGTTGAAAATCTGCCGCCAGATAACTATAGGTGTGTTCCGGCAGTTGCACTAGTCTTAGGGTGTCCACCATCTTGGGCCACAACATAACCTAACATCAGGTGAGATTTTGGTAATGACACTAAACCTATAAACCGTTAAAAAAAATTCGTGTACCTACCTTGCATCTAATAATTTGAATTTTATATAAAATATTTCGAATGACATTGTTGATTGTATTATAAGTTATAATTATAGTAAAATCATGTCAATAAAAAACATTTCAATAGGTGATACAAAAAAGTTTTTCATTAAACTCTTCCGCATTAAACGCATTAAATCCGAGTTTCATATGAACGTTTATTCATTTATTTTTACAGATCCGCATCTTAACCTAATATTCGTATTCTAAGAATACGAAAGACAGATGACTTTCAATCTTTTAGTCAAGATAATGGTTTGATGAATTTCTTCCGTTCTAAATCTTACCTAGGTCATACAATTTTTTAAACTATTATAATATTAAATATAATAAAGCGACACAACACAAAAAAAAAACTTAACTAAATATGTATAAGATATAGATGAAAATAGATGATAGACAAATGACAATTATGCCAACCACACAAAAGTATATCGTGAGGAAATATCGCACCCGCTACCCCTAGGCTGAATAGTGGAATTAACATTGACCCAGGAGTACTGCCAAATACTTCTCAATCCTTAATTTCTCTTACATACTGACTTTTGAAGCAATGATGGCTTATTGGAAGTCCATAATTGGAATACCAATCCACGACGATGGACTTCTATTCAAATTCCTGCAGTGCTATAACTTTCGTGAAGGAAAAAATCATGAATCATTTATGAAACCTTAGCATGGTGATAGGGTAATTTAAAATGTCCGTACCGCCTGTATACTATCAAAATATGTTACTAGAATTTTGAATGCGTAATATTTAACTTTTTTACTTCTGCCTGATTTATTTAAATCAAAAGACGAGTGATTATATAACAAATTTATTTTTAAAAAACAAAAACCAATCTCAAAGTTACTGCTCGTATCTTGGTTTATACTGTGCAACATCCGTTAGCCTATATATTGCCATGTACTCAATAAAGATGATCCAAAGTTTGGCGTAAGATTATTTTTTGAATATATAGTATTAAACTTAGAAAATAGTTTGGTTCTCAAATTATATAACGCATATCTAAGTTTGTGGTCTGCAAAATACTAGTACATTTCCTTGCATGATTTGACCCATATATTATCAAGTTAAATATAACCTTGTAAATGTTTTCACCGTGATAATATTCTTTACTAAAAAATCTGGCAGATGTAGGATTCAAATTTATATCAATAGACATGTTATCTAAGTTCTCTGACACTGGATTTATCATCGTAACATAAATTATTTCATAAAAAATATCTACTACTACTGAAAATACCTATATATAAAACCCATACGGTGGCAGCGCATCGTTTTCTTAACGCGCAAATCTGAAATTCACGTTTATTAGGTAGGTATAGTGGTTTATTTTAGATTTTTATTACTTTAAATAGATTACGTCAAGATTAAGTTACGTATTTGCTTCGGATTTACGTATTATAATATTATAACTCTTATAATGTACGTGTTTTTTGTCTTCACGTCATATGTTATTACTTATCACCTCACAAATAAGCTATGACTACATTTTCCACGGTTTTGTTGACGGCCCTAAAATAAAATTGTGAATTTCCATCCAAGAATTGAGTCTATTTATGCAACAGGCGTCGGCGTCTCGGTTGTAGTGTTGTAGGTCGCACCACACACGAGAACGGAATGTTTGTTTTGAGGAGTCGCAAACAAATTCATAATTACTTGTACAATTCGGATGCTAGCAATGTATAATATAGTAAAGAAGAGCCACTATAATTTGATTTAAGGTTATGTAATTACATCACTTGGGCGTTATTTACAGTGATTCCTTTAGCAAATTTCTCATGCTTTGCTACAATCCTACTCTGAAATTCTGTTTCGTTTAGAAGAATTTTAAGGTATATAATTTATGTACACAACAAGCATTACTTAATTTATCGTCTTTTAGACATTCTTATGCGCAGTAAGATCATGATGTATGGATGTTTTTATAGCTCTTCATTATTGAGCGATCACGTTTGTTTTAATGTTGTTTTGTTTGATTATATTGTAACGGTTCTTAGAGACAGAACCTATTCAACAGTTTATGGATGGTAGTTAAATATACCCGTCTCGGTTTGTCGTTACAAATAGAATTTTGGCACTGTGTGTGGTTGTGTAATTCACATATAAACCACTTGTTTAATTCTATCTCTTCGTATTATTAAGTAGTAAATATCTATTACATTGTACGTAATATTAAAATTTATTCAGTTGTTATTCAATACCCTCTAAAAAATCCTTGTCTTTTTTTGTGTTTAAAGTTAAATTTATTTTTCACTAGTATGACTGAAATTGCATTCTATTATCCTGATATTTTATTGCAGCACCAACACAAAAGTCCTTAGTTTATTACAAAGCCGACAAACCCAAAGAGAGTGACTGTTATGAGTTTATTACTGTATGTATGATGGGTACGGATTCATATCATCCCGCTTGATTACTGCATATCTAGCACACTATAATCAAATCTCAACCTCACGTTAAATAACGATATTACTGAAGATAGTTACATTTCATTGTTAAAATTTTAAAACAGGACCTAGTTAATTAATTTTAATTAGAACTATTCATCACAGGTCATCTTGTGAACGACATTGATGAGTCGAAATGACTACACCTTTGTATATTCGTTAAATTATGAATATTGAGTATTGTTGATTTTTATATATAACAGTTTTAAAATATAATACACGGAGACATAGTTTATACATCGCCACTTATTAGAAAACGAAGGGAGGTTTGTATTATACTATAGTAACTAAACAATATAGATTATATATGTAACATAACTTCCAGACATAATACTGTGTCACTAATGCTCAAATTACAAAAGTCATAATCGTGGGTGGGGAATGAACACGGGATCTCTCTCAAAGCAGCAAAGTGAATACTACACCACTGCACTATAATTTTATGACACATATTTGTGTACCGATTTTGTTTGTCAGATGTGTTTTTTTTATTTACGCGGTTGTGTCAAGGATACAAACACATTTACGATGTTTTCTATGGAGTTTGCGTGTAGGTAATTAGTGAATTATACTTTTACGCATTGACTACATACATCTGGAATGATAAAATGCGTAGGAAAAGCATTGTAAACAACTTCTATATGAAGATATGACAATCATTTTAGTAATGTTTTATTACTAAACCAATAAAAAAAAATTAAAAAATAAAAAGTTATATAAATATACTTTATGTAATATGTATTTATTAGATAAGTGAGGTTAGTACGCTTGTTCTTTTTTAATTATTAAATATTGTAATACGTCAACTAATTAGATAAGAAACTAAATTAAAACTTAAAATAATGTTTTTTATGTCTTTAAGTTTAGCTCATTATTTAATAATATGATGATGAATTAATAACATTAATGATAATGTAAAAATCAAAAATATGTTTTCAATATTGTTCGTTTTGGATCTAAGTTTTTTCTTAGTTAGTTAGTTACTTAGTTTTTCTTAGTTATATCTTCCAAAGAGTAAGTAAAAATAGCGTCTTTGTATATTTTTGACTCGTTGAGACTCGTATAGAAGGGTCAATCTCACTAGTGCTGGGGGTTTAATTACGATTACATAGTAATTCGCGAGTTTTTTTTTCTATAAAGTGTAAATTATTTTTACTTCACGATTTTGTAATTATCAGAATTAGTAGTTCTCGTTTTTAAATCACCTTGACCTCGTTGAGTTATTTTACGATGCACTATTCAATTTTATACTTTTCTTTGTGTACACATATCATAAAATGGCAGGCGGATGTTTTTCAAACTACTAATTAATATTTACAGAGAATATATTATGTTTTGTATTTTAATTATTTTAGAGCTTTAATGTGCTTTTTCCGTTCGATTAGTTTTCTTTGTTAAACCTTAATTTACGTAAACAAAATCGAGATTACGATATATTTTTTTAATTCACACTCACACTGGTCAAACGCATTTTTCATATTAAAATGAGACTATGTTATAAATTGATGAGATTCTAATTATGATGTTGGCTCTAGCCTCTACTCTGTGACTAAGTGATTAACATTATGTTGGATAATCGTCGAATACGATTAGCTGCATCTGGTACTGACCACTTGTACCATATTACCGTTATCTGCCGACAGCATCTTGGAATCGTGACAACTGGGTGCTACTTTTAATTTTCTATCACGTACATCATTTTATATGAATGTTACAATCGAATCGTTATGGTAATTTTATATTTGTCGTTTAAAGATACATTGTTTTATGAATTTGGATCGTACGAAATTAGATCTAGATTTAGAATATCACAATAACTTTAAGAATAAGAAATCCCTTTTAGAGGAAAGTGCAGAAATAGTTATGATAAAATGGTATTTATCATATTGGATACTTTAATCGCTATAAAAACACCCAAGTTTCTGAACTCTCGAATATTTTAACAGAATTACCATGACACCCATTAACTATGTCTCGTGGGACATATTTCGGTCAACGCTAAAACAGTCTACTACTAAAATCATTGCGAAATGATACATTTTTCCATTTGTGTGGCGTAGAAAAGAATTTATCATCGTTTCGTAATTTCAGTTAAACATGTTATAGTTAGTATCTTTCCGACTGCTTATAATGATGACACACTTATTGGAACCTGAAAGATTACTTACATATACTTAGTCAGATTTGCCTAAAATATATCTTTATAAAAAAGCAACTACAAAACATTTCTGTAGGTACCATTTTTCCTCCTTTGTCGACTTCATTTCCGTTTTTTTCTATTTAGTGGCTATTGCCGAGCTGCAGTATTATTCAAAACTTGTGAATATAGGAATATAAATACCTGTTTTAGGGTTAGCCTATTAGATGCCAAAGATGAATAAAATTATATGTTTTTCAATTGTTAATGTTATGATTCGGTTATTATGAAACTGGAGGTATAGGAATTGCTTGTTATGCCTAAGGGTGTAAAACGAGACCCTAGAAGAATTGCGAAAGTTGTCCCTGCTCTCTGGTAACACAGAAAAGTGTCGCGGTGTTGCATTTTAGTGGGTTGTATTGGATGATTAGCACCTGATGAGTTACCACATGCCCCTTCACAACGTGGCCTGTGGCTCTTTCAAAAGATTTCTCAAAATTTTACTATTAAAAAATCCGGGCTGCTAAGTTGATAATTTCAAAATGTATTATTATAAATAGTCTGACACTTGAGACGAAACGACATTGGAAATCGGTGGCGTATGAATTAATGTACCCGGAGTGCGGCACGTACCTACTCAGCAGTAAATTACAAATTTTGTCGTATTTATACTTACGTCTTTATGATTGTTGACCTAGTTATCGAATAATGAATTTAAAGAGTTCATAAAGTTGTATCATTGAAAGCTTTTCTATTCTATGGTAATATGTACTTCGTAATCACTTTTACCTATTCCTCTTGAATATTAATATTACAGCAAATACTTAAATTCTTTTGTATTGTAACTATTATGGCCAATTATGGTGTACCAATAGTATTCTTTTTACTAACTTTAAAACTTCAGTCACGGGACTTTTTGTGGATTTTACAAATGTAAAAGAAATAATATGAGTCAAACTACATTGAATTAATACCCAGTGAAAAAAGGCATTATCAAGAACATAAATATTCCAATTCAGATCAATATCGATTTTTACTTCAAAATTTTCTAGGTTTTTCTACTAAACAATTTCACTGCTATTTCGATGATGCAATCTTAATATTTAACAGGTGTTTGTATGTTGATCTCCTCGGTTGGACTTCATTTATTCTTTGACGTAATACTGAAAGTAGTTTGCACGAATTTACTGATTTTGACGTCAATGTTTTAAAATGCAAGAGAAGGAACGCATTCGCTCGATCCATGCAGTGATGATTCATCGCTTTTGAATCCGTTCCACGCTGATATATTATTTTTTCATTATTTATATGGAATAATTATACACACAGAATGCAATTGCATCAACATTACCGGTCGGTGACCTTGTAATTTTCTATAAGACCAGCACTGCCACAAGTAAGAAAAATGTAATGTAACATTAAAATTAGGCTTTATACTGATAAACGCAATATCTGTATACTTATGTTAAAATGCTCAGGGATTGCCTACATTTTAATATATTAACCTCAGTATCGAGACTGCAGATTGCACGAGAAAAAGCAATACATGTAATTTCTGTGAATACTTTTCGAGAATGTTTTACATTACGTATGACCCTGACTGCAAAAATAACCATTTTTATACAATGTTTGCTTTTGATCTGTTATACAATTCATCTTTGGAGCATATTACATGGGTATACATAACACGGTCGGATAACGCTTGCCATGTTCGCAAGTAATTTTAGGTTTTTTATAACATACATGCAACGTGTTTTCGTATGTACAGACTTGTGTATATTTCTCGACAATATTTTGTTGTGGATTGAAAAAATATGTAGGTAGTTGATAAAAAAGTAATGCTCGTTTTTGTAAAGTATTTGATACGATATTTTGTGATTTGTTAGTTTTGTACGAACCTTTCCACCTTCGATTTGGAATTTAATCATAGTTGGTAAAAGATTGGTGAATTTTAAATGTTTTCGATTAAGTACTAGGTTAAGGTCAGCTAATATATTAAAAAAAGTGTCTTGTATGAATAAGTAGAATATAAAGTCTGGTAAGTGAATAAGTCTTAGGTATTATAGTGGTATATACTATTATTATTCTTATTATTATGGTCGTATATTGAATTATAGAAAAAATATAATATTAAAAGAGCTTGGAAATAAAATCAGGTGTATTACTGATCTTTACCGATATCGTGCCACAACAAAATACTGTTTAAAGAATTTTTATTACATTATGTGAATCTAGATGTTAAATATCCATACATCGATACTAATAGAAAAAAGATTTGTTTTGTTTGTAACGAATAAACTCAAAAACTACTGGACCGATTTTTAACATTTTTTCACCATTAGAATGCTATATTATCCCTGAGTAACATAGTTAAGAGGCTATAAATTAGTTAAATAATTTTCAGTTCCATGTGAACGAAATCGCAGGCACAGCTAGTTTATTTATAATTTATCCAATAGTTTCGTATTGATTTCATAATCTAAAATACGTTTTCCTATTATAGTCTTTGTTTAGGAATGTTTTTATTTTTTATTTTTATTACCGATAAATGTGCTTAGCTTTGAAATGAAATACCCTAATTATGAATTTGCTTTTGATATTCATATGTGTTGAATATTTTTCAGTACTGAAACTCAGAGTTGATTTGCATTAAAATCAATATTTCTCAATCTTTCTAAATATATATGGCCATATTCGTTTATGTTACAAGGCTCTTTATTAAATAAAACATTTCGGTGTTTGTTCGTTATGTCTTGGAACGATGACAAAAACATGTTAAAATTATAATATTAATTTTAATATATATAGTATTGTAATCCAACTGATAAATTAGAGTACTCTTCTCAAATACAGCATTTAATTTTAACTCTGTGTTTCAAATGGGTCACAATGTTTTTTTTTCAGGTAAATCAAAATAGTTTCAATGTCAACAGCAAAAACTCAAAACAAACTACGGTTAAAATGAAAATAACTGAAATTAGCTATCAACCTTTGTTAACACCAGTAACATTTCCTCTGGTGTATAATGAGCCAAGACAATATTTCTGTTATATTTCTTTATAATTCTAATGGATTATTTGCTTGGCTAGTTACAACATTTTTATATAATGTAAAATTACTGTCATATTCTATTCCAGTCGACTTTTTTGTTGGATCCCATAGTGAAGTTTTGGGTGTACATATAATACATATAATGGCAAGCAGCATACAATGCAAAAACAACGAGGTTCCGCGGGCTTCATTCTCAACCTCTCTGTAGCTAGATATACAGTGGCTAATCCTGGAATTTGATAAATTAAAAGTTAGGCATTATGATAGGTTTACGAACTTGTGTATAAAGGTCTCGAGCCAGACTGGTATATATTCCTTCCTCTTGATTCCCACAAAGACGGCTGTTATACTTGGTTTTTAATAGTCTCGACTTTCGGACACAACCATCATGACTTACCTGCCCGTAAACACACTGGTTTCAGTAATTAAATAGCATAATAATCCGCTATATGATGTAAGGGATAATTCTTGGAAAGGAAATATTCTTAAAATTTGGCATTTGTCTTTCACAATGTATACACCAACTGAGAATGGTTTTCGCGGATATCACGCGGAATTTATGGGAACAACGCGAATGCTGTCGACGTCATCATTTACTGTCTTATACATGTAAATTGATCAAAGGAACAGAGGACTATTTGAACTAGCAGATTTAGTGGTACATGCACCTTTTAAAATATTAAAAACCTTAGAACTTGTGACAATGTTTACAAAATTTTCAAGTGTATCTTTATGTAAAACATTATCCTAAAAATATTCTAATTACAAGAATAAAATTAAAGAAAAATATGAATATTTGTTTATTATATTATACGCGCTGCATCTGCAGGAGCTTCTGTCAACTTTACGCGTTAATTCTGTTCAAATGACTCAGTGATGAATACCCAGCCAACTTGCGTAATATTACGTCCATTCATGGCACGCTGCGTCGTTCCGCAGCCAAGCGAGAAAATTCGCCGTATTTAAATTTTGCGACCTATTTTATAACGTTATGATTGGGTCAACCAGTCAGGCTGTTTTGTGCAGAACGGAAATACTGGACTTGTCTGTGTTGCCGATTTATTTTATTTCTGGAACAACGAGCTTCATCGTTGTAAGTTACTATGATTGGGACGGCCTCAGAATTACGTTTTCCTCAAGAGAAACGCTATATATTATGATGAAAAATGTAGATAAAACATTGGAATTATTATTAGAATAATATGCATCCTTACTTAATATTTAAATGCGAACGTGAGTTTGTTTGTTATGCTTTCACGTCTAAACCGCTGAATCGATTATGATAAATTTTGGTGTAGAGATAGTTGAGACCCTTTTTTTTTTGACGTGGAGAAATCCGTTTATGGATGGATACCCTCTCGCACCGGGGGGGACCAGTGGGTTATGTGGGACTCACACCCGGTGCGAACCGGGAATACCCACTAAAACTCCACGGTGTACGGTGTAAATTGGGGCGCTAGAGAGGGACAGCTTGGTACACCCCAACTGACCCCCAGACGGCTGAACCAGTGCAATGGGAAGACGGGCCCCCCGACCCATCTCCCCTTGGCTCAGTACGGATGACAGAAGTAGGTGATGAAACACCTCCGGCTGCTATCTTCGTCTACGCAATCCCCTATGGGGGTTGTGGCTAGATGAGACCCTGAAGACGGTGATAGACTACTTTTTCTCTTGAAAAATTTATAGGGAGTGGGGTTAAGAGAGTTTGTTTTAAACTTTAAAGAATAATTGTTTATAATTTCGAATTTTTGAGTAAGTTCATATCTACCAACCATACCATACCAACATCCTGTTATATATAATTTAATAGCATTTGCTAGAAAAAATAATTTTTAATCGATCGATAACCAGAATTGATTGACAAAATCAATATTAACGCGAGTGGAGCCGCGGGTAAATATTATTAATGTAATAAATAGTATTCTAACATATTTAACTAGTTTCAGCCTTTTATATTAAATCTCAATCTGTTACCGCTTCGCTCTTGTGAAATACTTTATTAGGGGTGGATGCGTTAGTTGTTTGTCATTATTTTGCAACCGGTCTCGTTCCACCTGTCTCCGACGAATATGTTGGCTACATGCATTTACCAATCTGTAAAATTTTCAGGGCTAAGAGTAATTGATTTGAATAGCTTACCTAATTAATGTCTTATATCGTTTTCATATATTAATTATTTCACATATATAAAGATATGTTTAAATAATTAATTTCTGCCATAATTTCGATTGCGATTTAAACCAACAAATATGTTTCTACCATATGAATCATGAACTGTTTATACCTATTGTTATTGTATGGATAGGTACATGTTCGTTATATTTATAATTAAAAAAGATATGTTTTAATAATTAATTTCTGCCATAATTTCGATTGCAATTTAAACCAACAAATATGTTTCTACCATATGAATCATGAACTGTTTATACCTATTGTTATTGTATGGATAGGTACATGTTCGTTATATTTATAATTAAATGTTTTATTTGAACAAATACAAATCAAAGTAGACATACAAAATTAAAATACGCACTATGTGTAATCTCATTTTCTCCAATTCGAATAAATGTTTAATTACCTTTATCTATAAGGTTGGATAAAGGACCAACTTGGGTCTCAAAATGCGCGTTAGTTTAGGCAACGTTCGCGTTCTTTGGTACACAGCCAGAATGGCTGTTCCTTTTGGCTTGACTGTACACTTGTCGTCGAAAATAATGTCAGTTCAGAGATTAACGAACTTCAGCAACGTGGCCTACATAGTAAACCTGATGCAAGTAACTGTAGTTTGCAGCTACGATTTCAGTAAACAGTTAAACTGGTTGACTGTACCGTAAAAATTATTAATGTTATGATCTGAATAATGTTTGAATACAAAAATTAGCAGCGTTACAGAAGAATGGTGTTAAGCGTATTTTTAATGTAATATAAAAGTATAGTCATATTTAATACAAACATTTTAGTATTTTATAATGTTTATCAATCACCACGATACATGGACCGTTCATGAAGTAATTGTAATATAAAGTACTATATAAAGTTTTAGAAATGATATAAAAAATCTTTATTCGTGATGAACTACACATATGTACATGTATATTGTGTATTTAGTAATTATCAATATAAATCTTATCTATGGCGAAATACTTTTAAATAATGTATACTTCAATCTTTTACTTCTGAGAACTTATTTCCGCATTCGGTACAATGTGTACGTATGTACAGTACGTCGCATGCAGTAATGTTGACAAAAATTGTTTCGTTCGATGCCATAACTTATCTATTCCATATTAGAAATATGAAGATCATTACTATTTTGAACTCGCTTCTCATGAAGTAGCCAAAAGTATTAAGCATAACGATTTAAAATAATGTATCGAGCGTGTTGATTTTATATTAATATGTATATAATATGTATCGTTTAAGCAAGAATTAAAATTCAACTCCTAAAGAGATAAAAGTAGTGGATGAAATAATATTTATCCCATTCCATTAATATTTGTCATATTTTTAAGACTCTATTTTCAAAATTTCTTTTTACGTATTAGGACTTTTATTTTTATTATTTCTGATGAAATTCATCTTTTACACTATTTTACTAATAAAAACTAATTTTTTTTCGCTGTACAAAAATGTTTAAATAATAAAAATAAAAGTCCTAATACGTAAAAAGAAATTTTGAAAATAGAGTCCTAAAAATATAACAGTGGGGAGGAATGGGTCAAGGTATTTTTTGAAAATTTTAATTTTAGTTATATTCGATACGATTGGACCGAAAACTGTATTTGTATATTTATAACTCTGGAAAACACGACAGTTTACAGTCAGATAAAGAATAAAATAAAAATAAGAAAGACATGGATACAAGACTGAAGCTCAAATACAGATTAACACATTGGCAACCTACACTTTCTAACAATAATAAAAAGTAAATGAAGGTAGTATTAAATGTTTAACATTGGAAAATAATAATAATAATAATGGTAACGGAAAATATAAATTAATTCAGAAATAAAAACTAAAATTAAACGCTGTGAAGGAAAAGGGTTTTTATTATTCCATAATACCATTAAAAATTGTAGCGGCGATCGTATATAATTCTTCAGCCGTATTTCATTTACTTCCGAATACCAGCAATGAAGAAGAATAATAAACATTTTTTTATTATTAGTCTATTTTTCAGAGTTTTTGATAGTTTTTACTCTAAGTGTGTGAATGGGGTGTACAAAGTTTGGGTAATGGGTGTGTCACATATTAATTGCGGTCGCGACACAGGCAGTTACATCTCCCTACTACTCGATATAAATTGATTGATCCCGGAACGCAACCACTCTTGAACGTGTCACTATGAATGGTATGTACTAGATGTATATACGTTGGTTCCGATCGAATCCTATACAGTTGTTGTATCCTGTCTCAGTACACCAGTATCTACAACATAATTGGCTTACTCTATGCCTAATATTAAAAAATTTCCAACCGTGTGATAATTGAGATATCCAAATGAATATCGTTTCCTATTGAATTTTTTAGCAAGTAGCAATTGCTGGAATATGTTTGTCGCGTTATACTATAGAACAAACAACTTTTGAGGTTTGTGCGTGATAATATTTTGTTTTCCTTATGATGTTATAAGAATTGTTTATTTCAATGCAATGATGACTATATTTTTAGTAAAAGCTTAATAATGCAACCACAGCTTTGTTTTTATTGTTTGCTTTTAAGCGGGCAGATGTAAGTAGAACGCCAGACATAAATGACGATATTGGTAAAGTTGTTTATAATACAACATTTTGTCACCTTGCAATAATGCTCATGGATACCTTAACGGGTAATCCGTCTTATTCAACCGCCGGAAAACATAAACCTTTTCCAACACATTTAACTACTGCAACTCTATTAGTAAAATAACTAATCTTCTTTTTTTTATTTAGTTTATCTCAATTATATTATAGTCAGCGTTAATATCGTGTATGGATTTTATAAGAAACTGTTAATAATTTGTTTTTATTCATTTGGTTTTATTATACTCGCTGGTAAAAGAAATTGCTACTTCGACGAGAAGTATAGAATTAATATTGCACTCGAAACCAATATATATTATTCACACACTCCAACAGTCCTTCGTAATCGCACTCGTAGATCACTTTAAGTTGTAGTTGCTGTATTAAAAACTATAACTGTATCTTTAAGCAACTTGTGCTATGTTTGTATTCTTCATTTCTAAAAGGTATAAAGTACGGAAATAATTTTATGCCGCTTTTGCTTTACGTTAAGTATTAATTACTTTCGATTCAAGCGAAATAATGTAAACACAAATAAACATATGTTTACCGCAATAGGGACGCTACGGACTCTCCAAACTTTATAGATACTCCTATTGTTATCGTAATTAAACAATGTGTTTTTATATAGCCTGTAACCGTATTTTACGTGTCGTAATTACGTGACGGTTTTCTTCCCACCTAGACAGTATTTAGGAAAATCCGTAGTTAACTTTAAAGTTAAAAGTATTGGTTGCGGTGTGATCTCATAATTTAGCACGCCTCATAAGCGAAGCGTTGAGGTCGGTAATACTGTCACTTCACGCAAAATGACTGATTTTTTAAACATAAAATGTCTCTATTTATAATATATTGCACTTGTAAAATAATATATATATACTCATATAAAGAAAAAAACACTATTTATAAAACTTATTTTATATATTTTTGATGCCATTTCTGTTATATTTAAACTAGTTAAAAAAACTGTTTAAAAATGTTCTGTCTTGGACTTCCTGGTGTCTGTATTTGCGGATCCTGTACCCGACTAGAAATTTTTTCGTGATCCTTAGAAGGACCGGACCGGGCATACTCGATCTAGACCAGATAAGGAATGTAACGCAGATGATTTGCCTGGACCTGATTAGGAAAACCTTATCTGGACCCGATCAGGAAAACCTTATCTGGACCCGATCAGGAAAACCTTATCTGGACCCGATCAGGAAAACCTTATCAGGACCCGATCAGGAAAATCTTATTAGGACCAGATTCGGAATTCCTAATCGAATCTGGATGAGATTTTCCTGATCGGATCCAAATCAATCATCTGCGTTATATACTTTGGCTAATTCAAATCGGGTATGCCCGGTCCGGTCCCTTTAAGAAACACGAATGTTTGGTCTCGAAAAAATTGTTTGATAAAACAAATTTATCAATTGATATTATCTATGTGTTATTTCATATATTATAATATTTATTATTACACTATTATATTATTATTAAATAAATATTATTAATTATATATGAAATATGTTAATTAAATATTTTTAACCAACTAACTAATACTTATTAATTTTTTTTGGTAAAATATTTTTCACAGCAAAAAAAAAATAATAAAAAAAAATTAATAGGATAAAAATTATGTTTTTTATTTATCTTCATTAGATGCTTGTTTTTTTATTCTTGAAACTCTGTGACCATCCCAATCTTTAGCATTATTCAACACTGAAGATAATGCTTGATGCAACTTGTTATCAGGAAAAATTTCTTGATTATTTTTAAATTTCTGTCTGAAATTATTTATATTCTGTCTGAAGCTAAAATAAAAAAAATTAAATTAAATATGTACGTAATGAAATAAGTAATAATAATAAAAAAAAACATGTATAAAATAATAGCATACAATTAAGAAATAATTAATTAGTTATCAACGAAAGTAATCTTGCACTATATAATGATTTACTTACTTTTTATACAAGTGAAAAAAGTCGTATCTTTGAAAACTTTTTTATTTGAAGTTGATTTAACTGCGACAAACGACAGTGCTACGTCTCTTGATATATAAGCGCGAATAATATTACCCATATTACGAGTAATGGTATTTTTTCCATCAAGAGAAAAGTATAAACGTTTATTCTGGAAAAGAAAATTTATTTTAATTATTTGTATGTATGATATGTACGATTATAAAACTTCAACATTGTCAGAGTTACTATATTAGATCTTTCTTATATTTATATATAAGATTTAAGTATATTAAAAACGTACAATTTTACTTTTATTTTTTTCGTCTTTTAATTTTTCATTGAATTCATCAAACTCTTCGATTGTTGATAGCGGAAATTCTAATTTTCGGACCACGTGATTCCCTTCAGGGTCTGTTTGACTGGATTCTAACAGCAGAGTACTGTTATTTTTTTTTATTTCAGACAGAATTTGGGTTACGTCAGCAGATATGTTTAGGATCTGGCCTTTTAAATTTGCGAATTGTTTTGACAGACTGTTGTAATTTTCTTTCATACGCTCAAGCAAAAAATCTGTTGAAAATAAAATATATATTACTTTAATGATTTAAATATCAAAATTCTTGCACTAATACAAATATAAGAATCGATTCCATGATTTCAGAATAAAATCCATCCTATAACCTTAGATAATAATTATAATAAATATAGATAACATAATGACAAAAAAAAAAAAATTTTGTTACCATTAGATACTGTATTTTTTGTTGATGATAAACTCGATCTAGCCGCTAATATGTTTATTTCAAGTTCTGAGTCGGATTTATTACGATGAAGATATTGTTATGGATTATCAGCAATTATTGCTAATGTATTGTCTTCATGTAGTCTTTTCACACGCATATTTAAATTCCTCAAACTTGGGTTGATTTTTGTCACTTTTCTATCTTTAATTGATGGAGATTGTGATGGTGATAATGATGATGCTGACAAGGGTGATGGTGGTGTAGATAGTAAACTCGTTCTTTTTCTTTTCTTTGAGTCATCAATGTAGTTGCTACTGTCATTGATCCGTTTTTGTTTAGTTTCATTTTTTTTTTTTAAAGGTTTAGATAACGATGATGCTGGTGATAAAGATGACGATGATGATGTTGATGTAGATGATGAGTTGAGACTATTTTTTTTTAGACGTTTTACACAAAGTCTGTCCGTTCGGGTAGGTTTCTTCACTTTTTTTTGGTTACAATTTTTTGGACTTTTTAATCTCTTCGATTCTACTGGGATAAAAAAGTTTAATAACTTTTAAAGTGGGATAAATAACATTTTAAATAGAACAAATAAAATGACAGTAACATAACTTAATTAATTGTAAAAAAATTAGCAAATAATATAAATTGATATTAATTAATATTCCTTGTCAAAAAAAATTATCAGTATAAAATTTATCAGAAATTAATCAACATTGTTTACATTTTGAATAATAAATATTACCTGGAATTTCAGTGGGTTCATTGGCTAACTCTGAAGCTGCTTGGCTAAATATATTATCCAGTTTTGATTTATCCTTTGATGACGATTTTAACTTGAAAGTATTTTCAACCGCAGCAGCTTTTGCTTTAGCAGACTGCTCGTTATCAGGAGAGAAAGCATAAGGTTCTTTTTCTAATCTTAGTATTTTTTTTTCTGCCTCTTCCATCGTTTCTGATAACATTAATTGTAATTGTAATTACTTTCTTGTTATTATGACAATAAGATATTAATTTTAATAAATCTATAATTCAAATAACAATACATTACCTGCTACGCCACTTATTTCAACATGAAATGTTGGCCATGTCGGATCAGGCTCATCACAATATTTCACCATTGTTTGTAATAATTTGCAATATTTAGAATTTTTTAGCTATGATTCAGGCATATATTTACTTCCAGTACCACCGTATTCTTTATAATGATCTAACCAAGAACTTGGTACTATATCTATTTCTTTACTGGATGAATCATTTACAAATAGAACTAACACGTACTTGTAAGTCATCTGAAAAGACGGATTATTGAAATATAAAATTATTTCAAGAAATAGCAAAAAAATTTAATGCACTTTTTCAATGATTTCTGACTAACCTTTAATTAAACTTAATAACGAAGCTTTAAACACTACACAAATTTTTATCTAATTAATTTAATCCACAAGTTTGTATTTTATACACAATACACTGAGTATATAAGAGTCTAGATATAAGTTTATAGTACTTTATTCAATTTTTTTTTAATTAACAAACATTATATGAATTATTCTTAACCTAATTGTTTAAGTTATTCAGTTTTTTTGTTAAACTTATAAATTTCACTTTTAATTTATATATTTTAATATACTAATCGACATATAATTTTTATACAATATAAAAAAATATAATTATTAGTTATATATTCAACAAATGATTTTGTATGACACAAAACTTTTGTCACTCGCAAAATTGTTAAACTGAAGTACGTCTTCTTTCAACAAATAACACTGTATACAAGTTCAGACATGTTATTTTGTGACGTCACCCGCTGTCACTTGTATATACTCACTATTCGTTGTTTATGTTTTATTGATATCGATATTTTGGTACATTTTTTCATATAATATACTATTCACGCGGTATATATTCTTAAATATACTAATTACTATAAACAGATTCTAAACAATGCATAAAACAAAAATAGTTAATTATTCAACAGAAATTTTATACCACACAGATTTATTTCTCACATTTCTCACATTTTATATAAGGCTATCCTCACCTGGTCCAGACCTGGTCCTGATGTAGTATGCCTTACCATACTTTATTATATTTTATATAAGGCTATCCTCATCTGGTCCAGACCTGGTCCTGATGTAGTATGCCTTACCATACTTTATTATATTTTACATAAGGCTATCCTCATTTGGTCCAGACCTGGTCCTGATGTAGTATGCCTTGCCATACTTTAATATATTTTACATCAGGCTATCCTCATCTGGTCCAGACCTGGTCCTGATGTAGTATGCCTTACCATACTTTAATATATTTTACATCAGGCTATCCTCATCTGGTCCAGACCTGGTCCTGATGTAGTATGCCTTACCATACTTTATTATATTTTACATCAGGATATCCTCATCTGGTCCAGACCTGGTCCTGATAGGGCTTATCGGATTTGGCAAGCCTTATTATATCCTGATCCGGTCCAGATATATTATCTGGTTCAGCCTAACTTTTTTTCTAGTCGGGTATGTTATAACAATTACGACCGAAATACTGTACTAATTGAGTCTTTTTTTTTCTTACGCTTCATTATAATTAGGTATAGATCCCTATTACTCTTCACGGTATGATTCGATGTGGTTTAAATGTTATTAAATAAACAAAAAAAAAAGAGATTATGAGGCGTGAAGGTTTGGACTTTCCAAACTATTTATAATATCGGCTCGATGAATGTTAAATAAAATAATTGAAAGTTTCTATTATAATATGTGATAGTCCGTACGACATGATATAAATTCTAATATAATTTCTAATAATAATCATGATATAAAAATGTACATAATTTCTAAATTTGGCTTCTATTGCTAACATCTGGCCTTATTATATTTTCCTTTTAAATAAACCATTTAAATAATTTCAAATGCATTTTAATACAATATCCAAATTAAGAATCGTGTTACCATTATTTTTTCCAGATAATTTCTTAAAAATAAAGAAAACTGTTGTCACTTTCTAATATGAAGATAAGATAAAGAATCAAGGACATCCAAAATGTAATTTAAATTTGACCAACCGATTACAGGCAAAGTATATTTAAAATATTAGTGACATCATCAGCTGCATCCGATCTTGCGTCTGTCAATTTTAATTAAAGATTGTGCTGTTGGTGCCCATCTGTGTTATTTTGTACATAAATAAGCATACATTCTTTAAAAACTGGTTTTAAAAATCGTCTATGTGAAATAATTGCATGAAAAGTTTTTATTTTAGTTTTTTAATGTTTAAAAATTTGTCTATTCACTTTTAAACAAACATTAATATTTGGTACATATAATAAAACTGTAAGCGAGTTAAATCTCTACATAAAATATTTTTTGAACATTTTAATCGCACTATACTTTCTTATCGATGTAGAATCAAAATAATATTTTTTTGAAAATATTAATCCCTGCATACTTTCTTATCGATGTAGACGATGTTTTTTTGAATTTTTGTTTGTCTGTCTGTCCCCTCCAGCTGATATTATGGATAAAGATATAGAATACGATAAAACGACACGGTTCTTCCAGAATAGGGGAAAATATTAAATCTTTTGGACGAATTATGACGCAATTATCTTTTTAGAAATATAAGATAAAATATTAGATAGAAAAATATACCTAAAAATATAATCCTAAATTGAACTTCAAACTATACATATAAAATTATGTATGTATATGAAAATAATTGAAATCTGAAATTGACCAATACATGTTACTGTTCACGAATTATTAACTAATTGAATATACAGGACGTCTGCCGGATCGCTGTTTATTTGATTTTTTATATCTTTATGCTCCTTTGTACACGCACTACTTTGAAACTATTGATACATATTTTGGTCAAATTTACGTCGATGATAACTATACTATGGATTAAATATAGTATAGGGCTTTAACAGCTCTACCGAGTTTGGAGAGCGAGTGCGGAAGACACTCAGCCTAGGAGGCAACGAGTGCAAGGGTACCATGAAGCGGCCGAACATCGACTTGTACTGTTGCCGGGAACGCGAGTAAACCCGGCTAATCCTAATTAGATCCTATGCTAAGCAGCAAAACTATTCAGTTACAATGCGGGCTATGCACGTGAATCTAAACCTACTAATTTATAGGATTGTACTGACTTTGTCTCAGGGCGGCAAGACTGGACTCGTACTATGTTACTGAACAATGATCATTATTTTATATCGCAAAAGGCCGAAACACAATCAGGGCCAGGGCCTAATAGAACCGTGTACCTAACGTGTGAGTGGCGTTTGTAGTTCTGTTGTTTCGAAAGTACGTACACTGTTAGCCTAAAGGGCTTTTACAGCTTCACCTGTCTTTGTGGGCGAGTGCGGAGCGCACTCAGCCCGAGGGGCAACTCACGCAAGTAGTGACCGAACCTCGGCTTGGGCTGTTGCCGGGACGGTAGTTTGCAGTGAGCGACAAGGATTTATATACAAGTTCTTCGATCAACTAGTGGCGTCCATAAACTTCCGTTATTAATTCGTTTTTGACCAGAATTCGATATTTGAACTTTTATATGTATGTATTTAAGAAAGTTGACGTAAGGATAAAGCATTAAATACGAGACGCTAACTGAAAAGTCTCTAGCAAAAACCCATACGTTAAAGGTTTAACTAATGACTACAGTGACGCTAGTGTACCGTAAGAATCAAATGTAGTGAATGTTAAAAATATCTTAAATCTTTAATTTCTTTTAGAACCAAGTTGTCATAAACAAACATGAACAAAGCTAATACAACTTTTTAGTCCATTCTTTTTAATTTTTGTATATATATAGGCCCAAAGCGAAATAGTTTTTAGATTTTGCCTCCTTTTTTAACTGATCTTTTTTTGTTTATTTACGATTTAGGTACTTTATTTTATCAATAAACAAATTTTAAAGAGTATGTTTATCAAGGTATGCATATTATTTAAAAATGCGAAACTTAAGCTACATCCGATATTTTATTAACACATTCATTATTTTGTTTAATGATTGCAGACATTTCGTATGTATTCATTAACAGAAGAAAATGCATATTACGTTAGCTCCCGACAGTACATATATATATATATGTTTTTGTATTATATTTGTCAACAATGTCATTTGCGGGGTGTTCAGATGTTTTTCGTTTTAACTACTCGCTACCAAGCGAACGAAGTTGCAGACACACCTAGTACAATAATAAAATTTAAAACATTTTAATTTGATTTATTAAAATCAGGTACATCATTTTTAAGCTTAATTTACTGCTAAAACAAGTTAAAATTTGCTATAGAAATCTACATTCAAATTTCTAAATCATCTAACTAATACTTTGAAACTGTATAATGATTTCTTAGGTTTACGCGAATATTATTCATTGAAATAAAACTAATTTAAACGGATTTTATCGCGGTTATTTATTAAATTTTGATCCCGACGTTTCGAAAGCTTTTCAGCCTTCGTGGTCACGGGGCGGACTACTTTGAAACTGTTTTTATTTCTTCAATACATATACGACTTAGTATAAAAGTCCTTATAGATATAAGGACTTTCCTACTAATTAATACTTCCTCAAAGCTGGATAATCTAAATTGTTCTCGTTTGTTAAAACTGTATAAAAATATATTTTCATATATTATTATTATCGTTTGCCTACATACATTAAAGCAGTTTGTAAATTTAGCAACCACCCGATGACTTTTATTTATATTTAATTTTTTACGAATTCGAATATTATTCACATACGGTACAGTGTAATTGTTTGCACAACAAAATACATTTGCGTATCAATACAATATGTATGTGCTAGATTTACGCTATGGTACTAGCTTGTTTGTACACACTAACTGTGTCTTTATATATTTTCAGGTAACTAACCTTCACTACTTCTTTCGCAACGACTAAATGCTTGGCAAATTCGCAATTATTCGGTAAGTTAGAGAATGTAATATAATAGTCGCATCATAAAAAGGTTTCTAGGTTTGCATGAAATTATCTCCGTCTACACCATTTCTATCAGGACTTGGAGAAATGTTTTTTTTATTAAATAAAAATATATAAATAAATTTGTAAATAACATCTGACCTGTTTCACAAACTGCAAAAAGCGTCAGAGCGTTTAGAATCTGCAGTCATAATAAGACGTCGATCGCTAGTGTGACGTACACTCATACAATACAAATCCGCTTCTAGTTAAACGAATCTTGAACATTGGCATAGCTCTCTCCAAGTTTTATTTATAATTTACTATATATATCATAGTATGTAAATGTTGCATCCTAGATCTAAACCGCAAGAAACAGCTGTTATTTCTTTTATCGCGTAGCGAATTATATACGCAAAGATTTTCAGAATGTAGACCGGTAGCTTTATTTATCTCGTCGCTAAGAGCGCACTATTCTCCCACGCTTGCCTGGGGCCAAAATCGACTTTTTTTGATTCTTTTATCATTGCATAATGCGTTTTATTAACTTTTCGTTGACGTAGAATATATTATATATTATAATTGGTTGTGCGCAGTCATTTTTAGAGATAATGTCACGTTAAAACAAATTTGCCGTGTTAAGCAATAATTTATTAGACGATTTAATTTATTTTTATCGTAGCACAACAAAGTAACTGCTCTATACCTCATGGTTAGCATGGCGGAAACTAAAAACTACGACGACCACCGAGGGATCTACCACTTGTTCTTAGTTATGGCTGTGATGCCGACATGCTCAAATGTCTCTTCACATTATGTTTAAAAGACTACATATTGTAGGAATGAGACAATGCACTAATCAAGAGATGGTTCGACGACTTCAAAATATGGTAAGGATGAGATATATCTCGAACTTCTTTGTTCGTACCGAGATGAAGGTTACCGTAGAACAATAGCAAATATTGTTCTATTATGTAATAGATAAAGGAAATCAGGTAGAACAGCTCTTGACACCATCTGCTATTATACAAACTGTAAAATATACTTTGCGAGGTAATTTCACTGCGTAACTGAAACGGTTCGATGTACTTAGTAACGTGGCATCGAGGAGAGATTTTGTGGATCCGTTCCAAAGGTTCGAATCGTATATACTTGTGCCTTATAAAAATATCCGTTTCAGAAAATCCGTCGTACCCTATTTAGAATTTCGATTATTGGAAATTGGGTTGAACTGATGACTATCCTAGCTAAGCTATTGGTACCGGCTCCTATTGGCAGTGTGATATTCTAAAAAGCAGCAAAGAAGAAAAATGATGTTTTTGTACACTTAATCAGGAACACTTCAGATTTCTTTGGCATTGAACTTACTCAAATATACGGTAAAAGGTTTAGTTAAATTCAATGCCATTTTCTCCCGCCTCTTTTCTGTCTTCACAACCTGGTAATCGTAAGCAGGTTGCTTCAATACTACCCCATGAATAGTGCTGTCATCTAGATAAGCTTGAATATAATCCAAAGATTACATATCATAACAAGTTATCGGGACGTCCGTACACGGGAACATTGAAAAGAAGTCGAAAATGCCAGCGGACCGTATCAAAAGCTTTCACTATGACGAGACCAATCTCAGCATGCTTATTAAGCTATAATAGTCATATTAAATGTAGTCAAGTAATGTTTATATTGATTTAGTGTTTGATTATTAACTCATCTCATATTATGACTTTACACATAATGCCATAATATACTGTTACAAGTTTTATTTTTATATTATTTTATACATTTGGTTTATCGGTACATAGAATCATTTGGTACATGGAATAGTTCTATATATGTATACATACTTTTACATTTCTATAATAGGATGTAAAATCTTAATAGTAAACAGCTTTCTTATTCTATTGGTGCGAGCTAGTTTACACACAATTTTAAACAATATTAAAGAAGGCATAAAAAATAATTAAAAGAAGAAAAAATTAATGTCACAATTTAAATTTTGGTGGTTTTTACATTGAAATTGAAGTTCGAATGACCTGGTTAAAAGTTAAAAATTAAATAGTTTGATGTTAAATATTTCCAAGTGTTTGTGTTTATTATGTAGTCAACTCATTCTAGAGACGGGTTTCTAAGTTTGATAATGTAGTAAGATTTCTAATTTTCATTTTGAACGAGTTTGTAACATGAAGGTGTTTTTATTCAAAATAAATACCAAAATTAAATATTTTTATCTTAGTAATTATTTTTAAAGACACATAATTCTTGTTGTTATCTGAACTAAATACGCGTATTAACCGTAGACTATTTTCATGATACCTACGTTATGACGAAAATGCAAAACACATATTAAAGGAACACTGTATGTGGGCCATGGACGTCTGCTTTTTGTACGTATGACAAACCTGATTGTATACAATAATTACCTGTTTAAATTTTGATATATGCGTTTTTATTTTTTTATGTGTGATAAGTGTACCTAAGTATTCTTAATGAAAAAAATATGAATTTTCGCAAAACTTGGTAACCTGATTTAGGGTAAGATCTTATAGAAGTACTGATGATTACGCGTTATAAATTCCTTATACTGTTAATTATTTAAACAAAAAATTAACCTTTAATGTTTTACTGATATATTATATATTTCTACTTGTGTCCTTATAATTATCTAAGTGAGAACTGATCAATAATACTGATTGACTTTTTGTTTGATTGATTTGATTTTGATGTAAATTCTTATTCGAATATCGATCGTAAATACAAATATATTTTTTTAGTCCCATAATTTCGGATAGTTCAGGTTATGGATTTTTAAAGAAATTTCATGTAAAATTGGTGTTATTTGAACATTTCTAGGTAAGCAATATTATCTTAATTATCTAGATCACACAAACAGTAACCCGTGTGAGATTCAAATCCAGAAAATTGAGAGCGGTGGTAACGACAAGGCGACAATTTAAATCGTTAATTCTGTCCGAACGAAATATTTATAGGAAATCCTATTTACTTAATATTATAATGTAAATATGAGTGTATTTATTTGTTACGCTTTACACTTTAACAATCCAACTGACCTTCAGGAAGTTTTGCCTACACGTTGTCCGAGGCACAGAAAAGTAAATAGGGTAATTTTCATCCAGAAAAATACTGTTACCGAGGAAAAATATAATTTACCAAGCGAACGAAGTTACGGCCACAACTAGTATTGGTATAAATTTAAGTTTTTTTACTTATTTCGAGTATCCGACAATGGGACATATACGAAAATGTACAACGGCCTTGTTCCACAGTACTTTTTAATTTAATTTACAAAAAACAAATATGTATACAATTCTTAGCAAAGAATTATGATATCTTCTACATCTGTTGGTTATATATATATTAGCATTCTAGCGTGTGTGATCTGCGGTTTTAATAACAGTGTTGAGGTTATTATTCCGCATCATGTATCATCCGCTGTGTTTTAATTCTTAATCTAATATAGTATTAATATGAAAATAAAATTAGTTAATGTTATAAAGTGTTATTAACCTTTATGGTTTTTATTAATGCTGCAGTCAAATAAGTTGTATACGAAAATGCGTATTATTGCTGAAATTCACTAAAAACCATTAATAAACTCGGACACTAATTCTGGTGGGAATATTATAATTACGCAGACATGAGATGAAATAACGATCCCCATCAAAATATTTTCATGTACTAAAATAATCAGGTAGTCTCGCCTACCTAGTAAAAATAATCGTATTTTTTTAAACAAATTTAACGATTCGGTTTTTATTTTGTAACTGAGCGGGTGGCATTTTTTGTGGCGACTTGTTTTTCGCGTCACAAAAATAGATTAGTCCACTACTTTGCTAAATAATAAGAAAAATATCGGGATTGGCCGTGTACGAAATGACCATCCTCATCAATCAGCTGCTTGGAACGGGTCCAAGATTTTTTCCACGTTTAAGTTTCATAGTTTAGTTCGACAATCAAACTAGCTCCTTCCCCTTGCTGTGCAAACTATAAACATTCTTTAGTATTTTTTGTATGTGACTTAATATAAAATAATATAACACGAATTGCTGTATGCACAGTGTTAACCATAAATCTTATTGATGACTGCAGCTGTGTTTGTTCTTTATGAGAATCTCCACCAAAGATATTATCTTAGTTAAATCAATTCAAATAAACTATCAGCCGCATTAAATAAAATATTTTCAATTATTCTTCAGTGAAAATACAAATTGTGTCTTGAGACTATTAGCTATTAAGCAAGTGGGTGTATTTTGAACATACCGTGTTATTTTTGTGGTTGTTGACGGACGTTAATGGTATTTCTGTACTTTCGTTGTCATGAAAAGTTCTCGGAGTCTTTCCGAATGAAATGTACACGACACCTTTACGCAATTCCTGTCTCACGACTTACCGTTTGCCAAGACGCTACGTCATGTGCATCTGTATAAGTGCAACTAAAGGAAAGTGGTGTCTTAATATTCCACATTTTAGGTTTCTTTCTTTATGAGCTTCCTTATACATACAACATATTGTGGTACAAATGATAGAGGTATAATCCACTTAATTAAATACATAAGTTTTATTTAATTTTTCTTAATCTTTAAAGCGTTATTTTATTTATATATAATGTTACCCAAAGTAGTCAACGCCACCGTCTCTAACTTCTATATTTCAGGGGCTTAAGAGGGTCGACTATCTTAAGTTTTAATTTAACCAGCGCACCATGAAGTCGGTTGAAGTATCCGAAATGAACTTTGTAAGCTGGCATAGATTGTTCATGTTTTGGTTTGTTAGTGGTCGCTATAAAGTCGAATGAGGTTACCTCCCAGGATGACCTAAATAAAAGAATATTTTTTATTATTTGTCAAATTTAAGTACCAATTGTAAAAGTATCCAGCAAAATTTAAATAATGTTTCCTTTATATATAGCCAAAATTTACATATTTCCTAATTCTAAACGATGTTAAGGTTCGCAAGGGTTTATTAATATTTGATAGAATAATATGCATTTATGAAGTTAGCTAATGTGTTTTTTTTATTAGAAAATACAGTGACACGAAATATGATTGTGTCTCTGATTTGCTAATTTGTTCAATCAGGCCGTTGAACTTTTGCTCCTTTTAGCATATAAGACTAGACGAACGACTGAACTGAGGCTTACGGCACACTGGGAAATGAGTACGAAAGATTGCTTCCGCAATCTTTGGTAATGCTATTTTTTGTAATTATACATACAAATAAAGAAAAATAATATAAATTTACTGTATACTTTATCCCGAACATAATAAATTAAAAACAATGTTACTAAGTTATAGTCGTATCAACTGGCAACTTGTTACATAGAACTTCATGAAACGGTTACTTTTATTTATATATGTACATACATATATATAATAATATAAAATAGATCTATAGATAGTAAAAATAACTTAATAGAATTTTTATAAACGGAATAGGTAAATGCAATACTTTTTTCATAACGTCGCGGGTTTCGCGACATCATCGCAAGCGCAATCCTGACCGTTTGGATGCAGTTCAGAAATAAACCACGGAAGCGTCCTACCGACCTGTTTGGTATTTGTTCAACGTTGACCTAAAACAGCGCTCGTTATACTCGTTTGTTATTCGCGTGGCCGACTACCCTGCTGTTAATATTATCTGAACTCTATTACGACATACCGACTCACCACAACAAGTTAATAATCATAATAAGGTTTATCTTTAGCTTTTATATTGTTCAATGTTTAAAAGAGTAATGAGAATTTTTCCAGCATGAATCCTTGTATATATTCTAGACGTGTCGAGTATTACTCGAATTTATCTATACGCACATAGGTCCAAGTCCACACAACTGGTTGTAATTTTGGCAATATCATAAAGAACATGTTTGTGTCATAAGGATTGAAATAAGTTTCAATTTTATTTATTGCATTCATTTAGAATCTTAGTACTTACACCCCATACATTTATAAACATATGTGTAGAAAAAGCTTAGTTTGAAATTAGCACTATGACAACTAATAGGGGACCTAATAAATATCTTATCCTTTGTTATTTCAAGATAGTAAATACATTCGTATGCAGATCTTTAGTTCTTGACGGTTGCACAAAACTTTATTTTTTCTTAATATGCTGTCATGTACTTTTTCAATTATTTGTTTTTTATACGTTTAAGCTAAGCTTGTATATGTGGTCACAGAAATAGTAATTTTATTTAGAAAATCGTTATTAATAGTCTCCTATAAGATGTTAAGCTGTTTTTAATTTGTATGGTATTATACCTATGTGAAATATGTTAATAAACCACAAATTGCATACGGTGGGAGCATACACTGTATGCAAAGTTTATGTGAAACATACGGCCAGGCAGAATTCAATAAAATCCATTTCTTTGCTTATTATATTGATAAGTGTTAAAGTTACCAGGCTACAAATAGATCTCCCTCTTGAATAAGTTACACAGACCAAAAATTAGTATTTGTTTTTTATACTTAATACCTTCTTTCAATTATTGGGTATAAAATTTTAAGAAAATTATATATTATAATAGATATTTGGTAAATTTTGTAGAAGAGTATTTGTAAGTTAATTAAATGTTGGTAAAATAAAACCTTTCCAAGAAATGGTCTTTCTCATTTACACTGTGGACACACATGTATTCCCTTTGGGTGTTGAATTTCAAGAAATACCTTCATGAGATTGGATATAATTGCTTGAACTGGCCAATGATAAAATTAGAACAAATCCCCTTTTACATCCAGATAAGAATATAGTATACTAGCTGTTGCATCTTCGTTCGCGTCGTATTCTTTTTTGATCCTTCCGAGATTTTATTATATTTCTAGATAAAAAACATTGTCCTTTTCTGTACCCATTCCGCGAATTTTCGAATCCATCTACAATGAGCTTGAGCTTTCTATGAAAGAAAACATCCCGTTGAAACCATAACATATAGGTAGGGCTTTTGGTAATGGCTGCCTGGCTAGCTAACCACCCAGAATTTGAAAATCTCTCGCCAAATACCTATAGGCGCGTTCCGGCAGTTGCACTTGAGAGCCCGTTCCTCCACTAGGGTTAGCGTGTCCACTATCTTGGGCCACATCACTTAACATCAGGTGAGATTGTGGACACCTCAACTAAAAAAAAACACTTAGAACAATCATTTGTGGATCACACAAATAATTATCCTGTTCAGGATTCAAACCCAAGCACTTTGCTTGGAGGGAGTGCGGCAAGGCGACCCCTCAAACCTCTAGGCCAATTGTTAAATACAAAGATTTTTTTTAACCGACTGGTGGTTCCCAAAATCAGCGCATTCAAATAAACTCTTCAGCTATAATGTACTAGTACAGATTGTGTTAACTAACAATTTGATACACAATACATAGCACTTCACTAATTTAATTTAAAATGAAGAAAAAATATTCATTAAGTTTCCAGAATACCTATAAATGGCACGCTTGATTTTGGATGCTTTTGTCTTTTTTAGTGTCAAAAGAAATATATACAATAAAGGTGTTGAGTGACAAAAAATGTTATTAGTAGATTGGCTCACTGTAGTATCGTCATCACCCGGCACATTGCCAGTGCTTGCAGAACTACAACACACGTGTAACATGACGGATGAATGGAAGGGGGTCATCAAGTCGTCATATGTTCATCATACTATAACGTCAGTGCACATACAAAAACCTCAACATATGTGAATGTATATCTAGCCATATAAGAAATTTGGCTTTATATTATTTGGATCCGTTAATCTTTTAGCAAAATTCTAGATATGTCAAGTGTTTCACGAAACACGAAATATATATTAATAGAACTTTTTAGTATATAATTAATTTTCTATATAAAAACCACGCGGTCAAACATGATATGTTAATACGTTTACATTAGCGCTAAAAGTAGCTCTCTGAGTTTTAAAAAACCAACCTACTATCTTACCAAAACCACAAAAAATTGTTACGAGGACTAGTTGTTATAGACAATTATAGTTTCGTACTCTATTGTAAACAATATAATAATAGAGTGATTAATTTTTGTATGTGTTTTTATTTAAAACTGTTGTTTGTTTTACTAAATACTTCAGTTTTACTACGGTTGTTTTACTAAATTAAGAAAATTTAGTAATTCTAATATGAATATAATAAATCCGAAAATTTGCGTGAGGTTTATTTACTGTTTACTACTACTTACTTACTGTAATTAATTGATGCAACGGTTGCTTTTTTGTAAAACTAGAGTCTCAATTTCTGAGAACAATTACCGTAGTAATGTATATTTTTATATCATCAGAATGTAGAATCAACGAAAAAAAGGCCAACGACTTTTAAAAAAAGTTGATATTTTGACATGAGAATTTTCGATTGTAAATTAGGGTGCTTTTTCGATATTAATTCAGAATAGATGAAAAATAAATATTTTAAATAAACAAAAAACAGTGTCTTTGAGACATAAAAACATAAGTTTTCACAAATATTGGGTATTTTTTTGTATACAAGTGATAAAAACAAAAACCAAAAACTTGGTTATTTTAATTTTTACTATACATTTGAAAGTTATGTGAAAAAAGTGTAAACAACAAAAGTTGTAGATCTTTTTATCACCTACAACTTTCCATTTAACTTTTTTCTATCTATTTTGTTATATTCTCTTCGTTTTCCAATGGGTTTCATTCTACTAATATTTTGTTTAGTTTCAAAAATTATTGACCCTGGTCTATTAAACTTGTAAACTACGTCCCAATTTGTTGTTAGGAGATCAAAGACTACGAATTGTGTAGCACTGGTTGCCATGATACCTGCATATTTTCTTATTTGATTAATGTCCACTTAGAATGCCACTAAGTAGATGAAATCGTTCAAATAAAAAGGTAAATTGTTTATACTCTTTATGTTTGACAGTCCAACAGTAGAGGTCTCAATTCGTATATAAACTTTTTTCATAATATACTAAAGGTTCTAAACTATACATTTGTCATTCATTTTGGGAGTAACTATCTTCAGACAATATTAGTATGTATAAAGAATATGTAAATGTAGTGCTTTATTATAGTAATAATTAAGTTATATCATTACCTTAATAATATGTTTTTACGGGATAACATATATAATTCAGTTCGGATACAACACGTTGTTTTAAATAATTTTGTCATGTTGACGGATAACACATAAATCGAAACATGTAACAGAAAATAAAATATTCGAGCTTATTGGAATCGCTAAAACAAATTGCTTCACAAAACCATTTGTTTATAGAGAACATAAAATTATTTCTTCAGTTTCCGATTGTAGTTATCTTCAGTTTCATCAACAAATTTAAGACTTCGAAATATCGAAATAGAAATAATTGCAAAATGTTTGTTTGGACTGAGATATTTTATTTGTGTGAGTTTTATGTTTATAGTATTATGATTACATATTTCGGATTTTAAGTTTAAATCTCAAATTGGTTAACGAGCAAGTATAAATATTATCAACTACGTAACAACCTGTATATTATTAACAACAATAAGAATTTGTAATAATGTTATGGACGATGTTTGGCACTTTCACAAAGCTTACAGCAACATACCAACAGAGGGTAGAGCATTGCCAAGGGAAAGCTATTTCCTACTGTCTCCGTGAGACAATTCAACAAATGTTACAGTTAATTGTCTCGTGATATTTCCGCTCGGTTGCCAATTACCATAAATTTTAAAATTAATCATTCGCGCCACATTACTGTAGCTCGTGGCTCTGCTAAGCTCTAGTGTTGTTTACACAAGTGCTTCCAGGCTCATTTATAGTTATAATTTAATTTAATTTTAGACGAACAAGCAAAGTAACCATAAAATATTTTTTTGTCAGACCTGATGATAAAGTAAGTGTATATGTCTAGTATGCATGTCTATGCGGCATGTGTACGGAATTGCAGTTTTATCTGTACACTATATCTACTCCATAACTAAGCCAATGATACACTGTAAGACCAACGATTTGTTGGGCTATTGCGGAAAAAACACTAACTTCAGCAGATGTAATGAGATTTATTTATTGCAATACACAGACACACGTTATCACCGAGAGGCCATCGATCAGAGAGAGAGCAAGAGTGTTTGACAACTTAAACGTCAATATCAAATGACACTTGACAATTCACGTCATTACAGAATACAGATAAATAATATTAGACTGTTTTTTCATCATTTAGACGAAATCTAACACGACTATCATAAAATACCTATACTATGTACTGGATAATTCCTGGTAAAACAATAGGAACTTCCGGGATCTAATTCGTAACATGGTTTACACAAAAGTACACAATGCGTAATCCTAAAGCCAAAGTCGTTCAATAGTCACATATTGACGTACGTAAAGTGTTTTAAATCGTAAATACGACTGATTTATACCATTCTGTTAAATTTTATCACACGTTTTAGTAAAATTGTTACAGCACAGTAACAGCTGTTACATCAACAACTTGCACGGTCGGAGGACTTTTATCATTCGCAGTAACAACAGTAGTATAACATTGACATATTTATTTTATAATCTCAGTGCGTGTATCAGAGCTGTATGTAACGAAATTAGAACTTATATACATACTTAGTCACTTATTAAAATATAAACTGTGTGTAACAGCTTCTGCGACGAACTAAAATTATATTAATAATTTATGTGCCGAGATTTGCGTCACACTACATGTTTCTTCTGATCAGAGTACCTAAACCTTTTTTTCTGTTTTTATGCCGTGTTATGATAACAGGTTTTTTAACAGGTTAATTAAATGTCATTATCTGTAGATCATCGTCTCACTTATTCATAATAGTAGTGTACTAAGCCCATAAATTTCGCTTACTAAAGCCGAAAAATATAAAATGGTGATTCGTAAAAGTTTATAATTTTATTTTAACAATAAAATGAAACTACTTACAGTACAGCATTTATTGTAACGACATACAATTAGTATTCTCTAAACTAACTTTAAGACCGTATCTCAAACGATTGTCTCCCTCCATTATATTACCGAATATGTAATGTTTTTTTAAAATTTCATATAAAATAGTATTTTCATCATAATGGTGGTAGTATGCCGATTACCACAGATCTAGAGCACCGCTACCGATTCATCCACGTGCCGTTAATTTATATTTACAAATATGTACTAAATGATAATAAGGCCATTTATAGATTATAACTAGATGTAAAAAAAAAAACATAATGTACAATAAGTCATGATTTAAATTGAAATTGAAAATGTATATAGAAACTTCCAAAATTTAAAAGCTGTTCTAATGTTATATATATCATTATGTTTTATGATAAATATATATATCTCGCATGGCGTAGCAGCGCAGCCAAAAGTTGATAATATATTTTTGAGGGAAATATTCTCAACACGTGTAGAAATGTTTATTATGTCTTCGGATCGACTATAATGTCTCTAATAATGCTTATTGCGTAATTCTTTTTTTTAATGTTGCGTGACTTTTATTTAGATTTATCGTTATGTGAATTTGCATAGTTGGCGTTCAATAAAAATGGAGTGGCAACTAAATTATACAACTGATTCTTACCATTCGTATAGTATATGAGTTTAATATTTTTGAAGTGTTTTAAACTACATTAAAATAAACTAAATTTATTTATGGCTTGTCAAAATCTATATTTTCATTTTCAAACTTCAGAATATATTTATAAAGTATACACATAGTTTAGCAGAAATTATATTACTTTGAATGAGGCAATTAAAAACTCTTTTAAAGAATGTTGTGAATTTCATTTACATTTTTTTTGTTTGTGGCATAAATATATTACTTAAATAAAAATATATCTGCATATTGGTTGATACATTATTTTCGATGTATCCAGTGCATTGTTATGTGCAATAACTTATCAAATCCTTATGGGCTATTTTTTATTTATTTAATTACAAAGGTGTACGCACTCAAAGCCTATCCAATCTTAAATTGTTTCAGGTATAAATATTACATAAATCATTAACTTTATATACCTATGTATAAAAACCTTATGTACAATTGTTAGTGATCGTGTAATTTCTAACAAAATGATTGACAGAAGTAAAATTCATGTAATATATTGCTTTTACTGAGACGATGGTTCATAGCTATTCTATGATATCATAATGACGTGGTCGAGTTATTAATTACCGAAAGGGATAGAAAAAGATCAGCTGGTATTAAATATATTATAATAATATGCCATAATATATTTTAATTGGGCATGGAATGTATTTACGTCATATGTAGTTCAATATGTATGAATTTTAAGCGGTACGGTGTAGTGTCATTTATATTAATATTATAAAGCGGAGAAGATTGTTTGTTCATTTGTTTGAACGCGCTAACATTTTGTATTTGATATAGAAATCATTGAGGTAAGCCTTCCGCTGTATAGCATCGCGCTGATGCCAATAGGAACGAAGCTGTTTTTAAAAACGTTACAAAAACTGCTAAAAATTATCAAATAAATTTTAGTTATAAGCTAACGATGGCGCGCAGGCCCATTTAGTAAATCATAATTTGATCAAACGAATAAATAATATACTTGTAGGTTTGTAAATTTAAAAATATATTTTAATAGTTTATGTTAATAATACGTTTATAAAATTTAAGGCATAAATAAATACAGAGTAGATTTTTACCAGGTATTTTGCAATTTGGCGTACGTTTCTTCAAAACATAAAATATGGTCTCCTAGAAAGTGAGACTAAAGAAAACCCAGGGTTATAACTGAAATGGAAACACTCTAATAGTACTTCAGATAGTAACCTTTTACTATTAATATGAGATTCAATCCGAGAATGCCGAAAAGTCCCTGTGAATCTATAATTTTGTTACAAAGTGTTTTTAAAAAACGACTTATAAGCATAGATACATTTTATGAGAAATAATAACAAAATTTTTTTCTTTATATGTTTAATTAAATTGTTTTCTAATTTATAGTTCGTTCTTAATCAGTTAATCAGGGAGATACGACATGTGAATTGTAATAAGGCGCACCAATTGTTAACGAGCCTAATTGTAAACGCGCTAGTTCCATTTGGCATGGTGAACTCCTGTGCATATTTTCGTGGGTACATTGTTGTTGTGTTGCCATTTATGTGGGCGCTGATTGCGTAACGGACGTTGCTAGTTAGGGTTATCACATCAAATTCTCCTAATAAAATAATATGTTTGGGTAGTGACTTTCGATTTTAATATAAATTCTATTGTCACATATTTAAAAATAACAATTTAAAATATACTTTATATGAATATTTTTATGAAATTTAAAGAATAGTATTTAAATATAATAAAAATATATAAGAAATTAATAAGCTTGCGACTTATTTTAATAGGATAATTTTACTTAACATTATTTGTAATGATGTTAGGGTACTTAGCTTGGTAACCCTTAACATAGCTATCACATTGTACGTACATTTATCGCGTTCGGTAGAAGTGGTATATTTGTGTGTATTTTTACAGCTGCAGTTCGACATATAGGCCCATATTGAATAGCTTTAACTGTACACGTACGTTAAACAGACGACCGGCATTGCCGACTTGCTGAAAACATCCTTTTACGTCATCGGCCCGTTATGGATTCTACTTCGAACTATTCTGTTGCGATATATTATAGACATTTGCTTCGTTTGGTAATATATTTTCTAATCCCATATTAATATGTTTTAAATCATTCATAGTCATTTCCTTCAGTAACTTTCTAATTATACATGTAACGTTAACTAATCTGCTCAGATCTAGAAATTATTTGTTCCAATTTATGATTAACAAGACTGGTGTGTAATGTAACCAGTTCGCAATGGTGATGTAACTACAAAGAAACAAGTTTTTATGTTGTATTTATTACTATACAAAGTTATCATAGTTGCTGATATTTCAGACGAATAGTTGGTACTATCGAGACAAAGACGACAGTTTCCTAAATAATAAGTCTTTCATTATCTTTGGCATATAGTTATACATCGTCAGAGCTTGGAAATATATTTACATAGTAGAAATACAGACATTTTGTTATGTATATCAGCTATAATATAGTATAATATATATACGTATATTAAATATACTACACTCAAATTAGTAGTTTATGACTTATTAATATTGCGGGGTAGTAGGACACGATAATTGCATACTGGATCCCAACTACCATACACTAGGCGCGTAACACACCTTAAAGTGCCTAGACATTTCATGTTTTGATACCAGCTGATGTATGCCCAGCAGTTAATCGGAACAGTAGGATTCATTCATTGATAAATTCGTCACAATGACTCTTCTGGTTTGTCGCGAATCGAGATCCGTCAGTGTCTATCTAGCTACCGAGAGCCTTGTAAGCGAGAGTAATGGCTACCGCCCCCTACTGATTACTGATCTTCCGATGATCGCCATAGTCCTTGGATTATATTGTTTGCCAATAGACAAAGTACCATATCTTTGCCTGGATAGTGTAAAAAAAATACTATCGTGGCATATATCTAGTTGAAAGCACAGTGGTGACAAGTTTAATTTATCTTTAGACCACGTAGTTTAGAGTGATATAACAGCCAGCGCCCAAGGAAACTCATGTGCACGCCTTACACTCTTCTAACTTATTAAAATGAAAAAAATACAACAGCTCGGTGCTGGTAAACTATTACCCGACTAGGTTGCGATTACTGTGCAGATCACGAAAAGTCATTGTAATAACGCTTTGTACAATATACGAGTATATCTACTTAAATAGAGGTATTTCTGACTTATTCGCTCGACAACAAAACAGCAACTTTAACCTGAAAAAGGTACAAAGTTTTGTTATGATAACCTATATTTATTTAACTTTGAAACATCTTAAAGTCTCCTATAGAAAATCATATGAATAGGATTGTCGTAGTGAAATAGTGATCTAATTCCCGAGCAGAAAATGATAACTTCGTTTATTTTAAATTTATTTCAATTACACACATCAATTTTGCATATCAAATAAACACCTTGCCAATTGTTGTAATTTGTTGAAACGTATTCCGTTACTTATGCATCTAAACTGTGAGTCACCGCTGAAAAGGGAGGAATTTATTCTTCGTGTATATTCCACGTTGAGAAAATAAATGTGCTTAATTTGTGAACATTATAATAAAACTATGAACTTTTAAGGGACCCAATCTATAAAAAAAAATGTAATTAATAAAAAGGTCTAGGTTTTTTTATCTTTAATTTTAGGGAGGGTTTGTTCAGATAGAACATTTCACCCTTATCCATACATCATGCTACAATTAATTCCTCAACCCAATACCGATTTCAACAAAATCATAAATTAAGGGGTTACATCTATCGATCATGCAACAAGAACAGAAAACAAATCAAATGTTAGATTGGATTATCTATTGGTTTTATTTAAAAACGTTTTGTTACGTGCAATTACACATTATATGTTCAGATAATATCTTCATCATATAAATATTGCAAAATAATTTGAAATTTAACTAGACGACTGTCTTGTTAAAAAATTAGTTATGGCTATCAACGCCTTACAGTGATCTCTTTAACATGAAGTGAACTACATGCACATTCACTACCTCAGTTACAAAAAGAATATACAGTGTTCAAGGTAACATTAATGAAAACAATCTTCATTTTTGTGTAAAAGCCAAAAAACAGTTTGTTGTTCTCGGAAAGTCATGTCAGTTATCAGTTGATCTTAAAAAAACAGGAGTGTACAGTAGAGTGTCTGGTGACGGAATGGGGTCACCGACTAGAACTCTGTTGCTTTCGAGAGGTGTCCTACAAATCATATTTAGACTATGGAGAATTGTCACTATTGCTGTAAATTTTGGAATAGACATTAATAAAAGAGTTTGATATGCGGGACAACTGTATGTTCCACTTTATGTTTTTATAAATGGTTGCTAGCTGATTAATATGTGTACTTTTGTTTATATTTAAAAAAAATGTGTCTAGTTGAATTGATTTATAAACTGTATTTGTTTTCAGTGTTAAGAAAAAATAGGTACGTTTTCCAAACATAATATATGTACTTCTTAGTTTATTAAATCTTTTCTTGCAATTATGTTCCTTTTATTTTCAATGCGAACTCTTATGTTTTATTTTTAAAATCACTTTATTGAAGCCTAGGATTTTATAACCCTGAAATTAAATTTAGTGTATCTAATGACCATGAAAACGACGACTTTACAGTAGGATTATATGGAGTAATAATTAATATGAAAAATATCACATTATGACGAAGCCGCTATACGAGTTGATAAACAAAGCCACGTGGGCGGCGACAGGTGCCTGCCTGTGCCTACGCATCGTATAGGGCCGTGTGCACATCTGACGTCAGCTCTACAGCCTCCTGATGACGTGACTACGGAACCTATGCAAAGCAAATGTCACCTAGCAAATGTCATAAACATCTCAGTAACTTTCTATGTAGGTTCTTTTGTCAGTGACAGTGAATAAGAACTTCATTTTTTATTTGATATGCATAATATAAAATAATTTTGCTGCGCTAGATTATAGCTAGATAAAAACAGTTTTTTATTGTATATAATGGTAAGACTAATTCAAATTAAATGTACTGATAAAGATGGTAATAATAATATGAATAAACACGTGGTACTTTTTTTAATTCTTAATTGACTTAGTGCTTAGCTACAATCTCATTTGTTGTTAAGTGACGAAGTGGCCTAAAATAGTAATATGTTAATCCTATTAAATTAAACCACCACTAACCTCGCATTGCTGAATTTTCCACTCTAATACTTTTATGACATTATTCGTAATCGATTTCGAATAATTTTCCTAAGGACATTTTAATATTTTCATAACGAAAAGGAAAACGTAAATCCAATATTATCCTTATATCCTTTTGTATATTTGCTACATGCCCGTAAAGTAATGCCTCTATAGAAAAAGCGACAAATGTCTTTATACTAAATAAAAAATACCTATTATGGTAAATTGTAAAAATCAAACAAAGTAATATTACAAATAGCGTATAAATCTCTAGTCTCGTAGTCTCTTATAAATTAGCGTTAGAGGTACGATTGCTAAGCGACCTTATGGCCTCTGCTCGCGCGATACAATAACAATCTACAACAAGAGTACACCATCACACCGCATACCATTCGTGCACACTCATACGTTACGTACACGGTTATGTAAGAGACTATCCTCGCACCCCTGAGCTGCTTACCTAATAAAGTCGTTGTTAGGATCACTAAATTTGTAAAACAACTCCTGTTGGTTAGTCAAGATCGTGAATCTTTTTTCATTTACCGGCAGCAGCCCAATCCGAGGTTCGGCCGTTTTGGCACCCTTGTGCCCGCTGCCTCGGGGCTGAGTGCATTCACCACTTGCCCCAAAAAGTTCGGTGAAGCTGTCAAAGCCCATGGGGCTAACAGCGTATGTCAGTTCGAAAAAAAAAAGGTACGATTGCTCGTCCATATATAAAAAGAGCTCACTTAATGGTAAATAATTGTGAAAATATTTTTTCTTATATAAAAAATTGATGTATAATTACATTTTTAGAAATTATAATATGTTGCTATGAAGTCCATGGTACCTGATTCGTAATTAAGATAAAAAGACCTACCAGTTAAATTTAACTTTATATAAACGAAGCTATTAGGTATAACTTATAATTTTCAATAGAGCATGATGTAATTCAGTCAGGCGGACGATCAATGATGTACATACGTAGCGATAAACAAATTTTACCCATAAAATAAACGGTGAGGCGTGGACAGAATTTAGACGAGTTGCCATAGTCCGTGCGCTTACGCTGAGTACGCTGACATCTTGATTGACGTACTACTACTACACGTTACACGCATTACGCATGGAACCGACTTGCAATAAAACAGATTTTAAATTATTTTGTTTTCTTAGTTTAAGAACTTACACCACTCTTGGAAATATGACTATGTTGTGATGTATGATGATGTATAAATCGTTAAGTAGATAAAAAAAAATCGATACTAATGAAATCAGAATGCTAGTTCAGCTTGTAAACTTTATAATATATCAAAGTGACTCGTTATTGTCTTTTTTGCAAATTATGTTTTAGTATACATGAAATATAAACCATTCACTCATGTCATATGGGATACTCGAAATATAGGCCCCAAGGTTGTAAAAGTTTATGCCAGAGTTAGAATGAGATTTTTTTTCGGTTCAGATTTATTTCAAATTTGGTATAATTAATACTCCTCAACAAAATAAACAAAACCCATGAATCGGAATTTGAATTTAACCTGTGAGGCATAACAATGTTGTACCTTTTGTTTATGGGAAATACGATTTCTCAAGTCTTTGTTGTATGTTCCAGGGTCGGTTCCAATAACCTGGTAATTTCAATACTAAAGTATCTAATCACAAAAATGCGGCCTACAAAAAAAAATTGAATTACCACTTTTTTCGACATATTTGTTCCCATTGATTCCATAGATTGCTTGCACATTTTTTATACATTTATAATAAATATTCAACATATTAATTTAATGTTAACAAAAAATAAAGATCTTATAGTCTGCGCAAGCGAAACCGTGGGCGGAAAGTTAGTTTACTGTATAACCAATCCCACCGTTAGCAAAAGTAATGTTATGAATGGTATAGGAATTGAACACTGCTGCAACCATTGTTGCATGGAACAAAGTTCTATCATTTTGTTTCTGCAGTTGAATTATTGCCTAGTGTTAAAAATTGTAACTATTTAACGAAATAACTACTCTCTGCAATGAGGGTCTTTTACATTTCAAATACTTTTTGTGAGAACATCTAAGATCTATTAAGAGGGAACGTATAATACTTTTCATTGCTTATACAGTTAATGGGCAGAGTGAAAGAAATTATAACTGAACATATGAAAAAAAATACAGAAGGTAGAAGAAGACAATGAGCCAATTAATTAAAGAACACACATAGTAAGCTGGTATTCACTGAAAAAATTGTAATACATATGTATTGGACATATTTTCTGTATGTAATATTTTAGCTCCTGATTACAAAAGGTAATAATTATTTCGACCAGTGATTATCGACTTTTAGTGAACATGTGGTCGCGTTAATTGTATTCTTATTAGCAGAATCCAGAAGGTTTGAGAAAGGAAAGCTGTTAATCTAATATCTAAGGTTAATCACGTTTTTATATGTTTGATCACTTGGCCTTTCCTCGTTCGCTGTCCTCCGGTAAAAAAAAATATAATAACTCATATAAAAGTTTTAAATCTTTCACTGATTATATTTTAGCTCTTCGTACAACTGGTCGGGAATAATCATGAGAAAGTAGATCGTAACGATAAATATCAATATTGTTATTTGTAAATTGATAAAAAAAATAATGGCTTTGATAAATATCAAGAAAATGCAATTTTGGACCAGTTTGTTTTTTTTTTATAGTTAAGGTTTAGCGTTATGGTCACAATTTCACCTTATATTAAGTAACGATGTGGCCCAAGATGGTGGACACGCTAAGCCTAGTGGAGAGACTGGCTCTCAAGTGCCGGAAGACACCTATAGGTATTTGGCGGCAGACAATTATTTGTTATAGTGTTTACTTTTGTTATTAAGGAGTGAAAAAACCCACGTATGAACTTCCTGTCGCAATGCGTTAACGCACTATCCGGGTTCAGGCCAAGGCAAGTGGGGCGTATGCCGAGACTCATCGGGAGACAAGCTCCATCAAAATACCCACTAAGAAAGATACCACTGAGATTCAAACTTCCGTATTGCCACTTCTAGTCTGTTGTACACCTAGAGAAGATATTCTCAATCTTTGTCTATCATGTATCGGTGTAGAATTTCATATTCGCAATGACATATTAATTAGTAAATGATCGCCTGTACACCTGTTGTTGTAAATCTTATAAAACTGTTTGTTCGTAATGAATCATCATTGCGCACGTGCGCACTTTTGTTTACATGATTGCTTTTTGTAACAGCTCCGTATAATGCGTAACATTACTCGTTAATTTAATTTAGCCTATCGATGGTAACAATATATGATGCGCATTGTAAGCAGTTATTACAATAAATATGCAAGTACCTTAAATAATATTGATTTTAAGGTTTGAAGAGTATATCTAATTTATATTAATCATCGCATCCAACTAAACTACTAAAAATATACTGGATTTGGACTTAATCGCGTAATATACAAATTTACGGTTTTATCGACATCAGTCAATCAGTTATTGTACATTTTGTAATAAATACATATAATACGTTTTTGATGTCTGAATTTGTTTATCTTACTTTTAGTTTTATATTGTTCATGACTCACACACATATGTTTTATTTTCAGCTCGTATTTTCTTTTCCTCGTATATCCAGTTTTATGAGAGCTTTAAACGTTACATAATATTTCATCTTTCTTCACCTATGATAACTGTTAAACGTATCCCGCATTTTCCATATCACGAGTTTTAAAATATACGACTATAAACAAGCCCTCTTTACAATATTTAAAACTATTATTATATTTCATAAAATCTTTATTTAATACTGCAATACAACGTAGAGATTAGTCCCGTTTTATCTTGTAAATTCGTTCAAGGACTTGTAGGCCTTTGAAAATGGTCTAAATGAAAAAAAAAATAATAGTAGGATGAAACCTATTGGAAAAGAAAGAATATAACAAAAATGAAAGGAAAAATAAATTACGGGCAATCTGAGATCGGAAAGGAAAGGGAGTGAGTTTTTAAGAGTAAAAAATGGTTTATCTCATTTTCCGGAAAAACTAAAAGTCCTATGGAAATAAGGTAACTAGCAAAGTTGTAGGTAATAAAAAGATCTACAACTTTTATATTTACACTTCTTTTTAAATTTATGTGACAAATTCAAATAACCAAGGCTTTAGTATTTTATGTTTATCCAAAAAAAAAACATTTTTTATTTTTCACGATATTTGGTGAAAATTTACCATTTTATGTTCCAAACAAACTAATTTTTTTATTCAAAATATTTATTTTTTCACTTTATTTTGACGTATTAGCGATAAAGCACCCTAATTTTCAATCGAAAATTCTCACGTCAAAATATCACCTTTTTTAAAATGTCGGCGGGCTATTTGTTTGTTGAAATCTCTACTTTTTAATGGTATTAAAATATATATACATTACTATGGTACATGTTCTCAGAAAATACAACCAAATAATTTAATAAATTTAATATTTAATAAGACATTTACAATATTTTGTGACAGTTGTAGGCATAGATATACAAGATAGCATGGATCGGCTTCTTGCTATTTTATGATAACTTATATACCTGAGTAACCTACGGAAAATTGAAACCCACCAAAAGCTATTTCATAGAGAAGTGAGGAAGGGGCTAGGCGGATCTGGGCCTTACTACGTGTTATTTTCGAATTCGAGTTTTTTTCGTTTCTTTAGATTTTCTGAGAACATGTACCATAGTAATGTATATATTTTTTGAATACCATTAGAAAGTAGACATTTTTAAAAAAGGTGATATTTTGACATGAGAATTTTTGATTGCAAATTAGGGTGCTTTTTCGCTAATAAGTCAAAATAAAGTAATAAAATAAATATTCTATATAAAAAAGTTACAGTTTGTTTGGGGCATAAAAAGGTAAGTTGTCACCAAATTTCGTGGAAAAAAAGTGGTTTTTTGTAAAATATTAAAATAAAAACCTTGGTTATTTGAATTTTTTACATAAATTTTGAGGTTATGTGAAAAAAGTGTAAATATAAATGTTGCTTATTTTATACTTTTCCAATGTGTTTCATCCTACTATAATTTTTTTTGGTTTCAAAATTTATCTAACCTGGTCTATTGAAATAATCAGACCGAATTATAATGACCATAACGTACTTACACAAATGGAAACCGTCGCCAAATTTTTATACGTATGTACTTCTCGACGCATTCACCCATGGTTTCTTTACATCGAGAATGTCACCTTCTAAGAATGTAATATGTGTAATACATGAAACTCACAAATCAACGTGTTATTCATTTTTTTCTGTTTAGTTTAAAGTAATGAAATTTGTACGAACTGTGTTTTATAATAATCCGAATGCACATTAACTGGTTATTTTAAACAGTTTGAATACCGATTTTAATATTGACAAAGTTTTTTTTTTTGTGAACAAACGCTAAAGCCATATAATATTATAAATTGCCATAAAGTAAATCTCAAATGAAAATCAGAATTATTTCATTTTTATAATATATGTAATAATTTATAACTTATTTTTAGTACCAGCTAGTGCCTGCTGGTTTCATTATGCATAATTTTATTTTAATTAATTATATCATAGCATATAAGACTTCTAGATTGTTAAAATGTGAATGTCTCGAATTGTGACTCGAGTGTGGCTGATGAATTCGAGAATGGAGGATTAAAAAATCGACATATGTTAAATATATTCAGTAGGTGTTGTATTTGTATATGGAAATCCATTTAAAAATAATCTATTTATAATATAATATAAATAAAGCATTTGAAGGTTAATAATGAAACTGATAAAGATATCGATAATTTATATCACAAAATGCCTAAATGACTAAATGATCTATGACAAATATAATTTGAGATTCTTAAATTCGCAAAATTGTTGGTGATTTAAAATTAAAGTAAAGTATTTTTTATTGATGATAATGCGATCCGACCGATTTCGGTCTCGGCAACAACTTCAACTCGGTGATTTATTATGGTTTTTTCGTTATCAGAGAGCAGTTCGTCGTGCGGTGGAGGCGGTGGCTCGGAGGAGCGCACGTCGTGGCGCGTGACGCTAGACCACGACTTGGTCGAGACGCTGAGCGCCATATACCCAGAGTGGTTCAAGCCACAACACCGCCGGGAACGTAGCCGTGCTGCATCACCGGCCTTGTCTGCTTCACCGCCTCGTACGCCGGCCACTCCGCCCTCAGACGATACATTAAGGTTCCATATTTTATGAGATTAACGTCTGTTTCTTTAACCCATTTTTTACTCCCCGCTACTAATCATAAACCTTTTCCTAAAGCATATAATTTATATAGATACCAGTCATCCAGTTTGATCGGACCGCGATAGCTACACGACCAATCGTCGCGGATGTAGAAGTGACAATCGAGTGACCCATGGGTTGGCACTCGACTCGCAAGTCTGCCGTTCCGAAGAGCGAGCGCTCGATGGATCCGCGCCGACCCGAGCAAATCTTTCAATCTATGTGCATGACGAGCGTCATCGAGGTTGATCACGCGACTCTGCATTTCTTAAGGTGTATACTTTAATATATAGAACGATTGTAGGAATCTCACTCTAGTGACTATACACGGAATATACTTTTGCTTACTGCAAATAGATTATTTGTACATATATTGACTCTTCAGCAAAACTACTATTTCTTTTATTGCTATACATTTATAGTGTAGTCAGTATTGTGTACAACTTCTCGCTGGTGCTTAGTAGTACCTCTTGTTATTACAATATATAGTAACTTACTAATCCATATATATATACGATGCGCTTTACTCTAAAAAAAGTATAAAGTGTAATGAGTAAGAAGTTTCGATTGACGCGATCCTTTTAAAATCCCTATATTAATCATTGGTCATTCGGACCAAAAAAAACCTACATAAACTATTGGAGTAACACTCCTAAAATAAATATTCTTGTTGCTTTGATATTAACGCTTAGGATATTATTGACCAATCACGTTTGGTACGAATCTATGTGAACCTATTGAATAATTTGTTATTTCAATAAAATTTCATACCTTCTCGAGTTACGCTATCGTAACAACATTACAATAATTGTCAAGGAATATTTATTCAAATCTTGTTGAAGATATACTTTTAACCTACAAAACCACCGTTTCTTAATTATAGGTCTTCCACACGTAGGAACTACTATTTTTAACAGCATAATCTAACTATTTAAATATATTGTTTTAGCACTTAAATTTGTAATATTACAGAAAATGTTATAATAAGAGACGATATCGCCGAAAATATAATAGCAATGTTTACATATTTATTATACAGTTCTGGTGCGGAGGAGATGGCCGGCCGTCAGGCTGGCAGCAGCGGCGCCAGCGAGCCGCCGAGCTCGCCGCGCCTCTCCCCGCCCAAAGTGATCGTCGATGACAGCCCGTTGCAGCCGGCCATGGGCAAGCATAAAGAATGTTAGTAAAATCTCTTCTATTTAACTGTCAATGAACTTATTAACTTGGATACGTCGACCCGTGTGAGCCGCGGTAACGGTAATTAATGTTACTCAGAATTTTATTTCAATTAGTACTTTCACTTTTAGCTGTAAACACATCCGAAACTCACACTCCGTGTTTCGAGATTGACATTAATTCGTATTTTATCCAAAACTGTCCTGAGGCAAGTCTGGTAAATTAAAATGCTAGAGGAGTAACTATTTTCCGGTCATATAGATGTCGTCGCGTTGCGTTGACAATAGATGCAAACAAGGTGTTGCAAATTAAAGACTCTCATGGCAAGTGTCAACGGAAATACTTGTTTATATTGTTAAAAGCATTATTTTATATTTAATTAGAAACACTTTCCAGTACTTACTTCGTAAAAAGCCTGTTTTTGTTGATGCTAAATAAGAAATATGATATTTATGTTATTTTTTAATGTATAATCATTTTACAAAACAAACAAGAAATAAAAGAGTAAAATTTTCTTCTAAACGTTTTTCAAGTTTGGTTGCATTCGTTATTTTTATGTGCAAGCGTGAGAGAAATGTGGCGCGAGAGAGGCAAAGCACCCAGTAACCTACAATAATCGGCCCAGTGGTAGTGAATGTTTCGTCTGTAATACGGTCGCGGCATAACACTAGTTTCCTTGTGCAGTGTTTATTTATGTTGGCCCCGTGCCAGAGTTGTCCGCCCATCGTTGGCTGTTACTCGCTTGTCTACACGCAAACAAGAATATGGTAGCTGCGATCGCCTACGCTTCTCAACCGATTTTATCGGTATAATCATTGTTTATCGATCTACGTATTGACCGCGTCGGCACCCGTGCACGTTATACTACGTCAAGTTCGTCACCTGGCGTCACGACACCATATTCATCAAGACCACATTACATGCCGGCTATTCAATCACTACCCATTGTTGCACTTAAAAGTTAGTCCATGTTATTTTATACATGCTGGAGATATACATAGATAGATCGTTTAGTTTGTATGGGGATAGGAAATACATGTAAATCTAAAAGAAAAACCATGGTTATAAGGAAAATTATACGTGCAGTCTGAACGTCGCTCGCGTCGTTCCTGTTTGTTGTATAATAATAACCATCATTATGTGTGTTGTTTCACAGCTTTGAAGGTGAAACTATTGATGCGCCGACCCCGCAATCAACTGGAGGCTCAAGGAATAATGCCCCGTATGTATAACCTAAAATATTAATTGACATAAGTAATATAGGAGATTCAGATTTTTTTATTTATAGAACGTTTTCTGATTTTAACGTAAATATAATATAAACAATGTTTTACAACCGCGCCCATAGAGCAATTGAACGAAAAGTCTGAGTCTGAATGTATTCAGTACATTAAGGTAGTTTAGATTTTATTTGAAAAATATCAATTACTAGTAGCATTCGTTGTGATTCGCATGCCGAGGAAGTGGCCGCTCGTTGTGCGGGATGGGTGATGATCCGGCGTGCGTGGGTGAAAGAATTTTATTTATGCGCTCCGTGATCTGTAGCCCGTGAATATTTGTAGCTCGCATTACGAGAGGTAACAATAAAACCTTTGTAGATAGTTTACTTATCTTTAATTTAACTAAGGAACATAGATAATTAAGTATTACTTTAGCGATTAAAAAACAATTATCTCTAAAGTAAAATAAATATTTTCAGCATCAAAAACACCACCTGCTTATTTTGAACAATGCAAGCAATTGGAGAGGGCAAAAACTGGAGATCTGTTGAAGGCAAAAATACAACGGAGACCAGATCGCCAGGAGCTAGAACGAAGACATATATTGGAACAGGTAACATGAAAAATAAGAATAGATAAATGCATCGATAATATTTCAGACAAGGAGATCAAGTTTTGTTTTGCTAAAGTATAGTGTATACCTATTAGAATATTATAAATAAAACAATGTAATTGTTTATTTTAGGAAAGCCATGTGGACCCGAGTTTAGCTGAAAAACAACGAATGCTTAAGAAAGCGAGACTAGCGGATCAACTGAATGATCAACTATCCCATAGACCGGGTCCACTCGAGCTCATAAAGAAAAATATACTACACACTGAAGAAGATATAGAGACGGCGGTAAAGAGTGGCGTTCTCGCATTCAAAGCAACAAGTGAAGGCGCATCCGGGCGGCCTCAACATCCCTCGTCGTACTGCGGGCCACCAGATGAAGTTTCACCATCACCTTCACCTCCTTCTACACTCTCACCCATTAGCGTACCCTCGCCACCTCAACATCCTGCACCTGGAAAAGACAAAAATCGTAAAAAGAACAAGCAGAAGCAACAACCAAAAGCACGCTTCAAATTTCACGAATACAAAGGGCCACCAAATGCACAAAAAGCCTCTTCACCGCCTGGCTCTGTGGAAACTCCATACGAACTACTATTACAACAACAGCAGCTACTTCTTCAACTGATGTTACCCGCATCTCCCGCACCATCTTCGGCTGCATCTTGTGCCTCAGACTGTTCGGACGCGCTCCCAGCACCGCCACCGCCACCGCCACCACCCGTTCCATTCGTATCCCTTAACACCTCCGCACGTTTCGAGGACATGAAGGTGTCTGATTTACGAGCTGAATGTAAACGCCGAAACCTTAGAGTCTCTGGACCGAAGCCACAACTCATAGATCGTTTACGGCCTTTTCTGATCGAGAAACAAGAGGATGCACCAAAATCTCCTGCTTCGATCGCTTCAATAACATCTCCTGACCCGAGACTTGAGCCGGAACCCCAGGAGGATATTGTACAATCACAAAGGCGGCAGATTGAAGAGCTAGAACGAAAATTAGAAGCTTCTCGCCAACAACTAGAGGCTGTGCGGCGCGAAGCGGCCGGTGCCGCCGCTAGTGATCAGAGCCGGCGGTTACTTCAAGCACATCTATGTGTAATGCAGCTGCGTGCGAAACTCGATGCCTTACAGCAAACACAAGCGCCTGCTCCGCCTCCGCCACAATACGTTCGCTTATTTACAGTCACCCCTCCAGCGGCCGGAGGCGAAGTTCCTACAGACGTCACACCCCAGAAGGCGGCTAATCCCGCTTACATATTAAACGGAGTTAAGGTAGTTCCTATAGCGATCTTACCGACGACTCACTATGAACCCGAGCGTGTTGCGCCACCTCCGCCTCCACCTCCGCCGCCACCACCGCTACCATTGCCACAACTAGCACGGGTATCAACACTTCATGACCATGCTGAAGATAGTCAGATAATGGACGATGTCTTGGAGATTTTGGTTGAGAATGGAGAGTTGCCCCCGTCAGCTGTCGGAGATGCGGTGGTCAGTCCTTCATTAGTTGCCGGTTACGTGACTGCTTCACAAGATGCATTTACACCGAGTGATGTTTTGTCTGATGACGTTCTCGGTGACGCACACGTGCGCGACACACTTGCGGCAGACGAGCTGCAACGGGAACTCGATGACATACAAAACGAGATTATGAGTCACGCTGATATGCGCGCCGTCGGCGTCGGTAACCCGGGTATCACCGAGCCGTCTGTCGCAGACATTGACGCGGACCTCAGTGTCGATCTGTTATCTAACGGCGAGTTTCAAACCGATTTCAGTTCCGACCCGACACCTGGTGACGACGACTTCTTGGAGAGTTTGCTTTCAGGAGACAGTGATCGTATCGAAGACTCACATACAGCGATGGACATAAGTGAGGATCAATCTGAAAGAATGCATATAACACCGATTACAAACGGGGATATATTAGATCATAGTCGTACAGGTTTCGAGTATATGGACGACTTGTCGTTGCCATCCTTCCAGCAAGACGATTCGCGTCACGATGTGTTCGAGGAGCGACCATGCGAGTTTGATTTAAAAGAATACGGAATAGACCTGGGGCCGAGCGTCACGATGGATAGTGACGGATATGATTACATGGACACTGAGATTATCCCTAACATGTTCGGTAGAGGTCACGTACCGCAGTGCGACCCGCTCCTAGGAGGCGTGCTGTCCCGGCCGGCGCCCCGACCGGCTCGCAAGCACTACTCATGGGACAGAATAGAGTTTGATGCCACCTGACCCACGCCGGTCGCCTTGTGTCGAGGTGTCGCTCACTGACGATGTCCTGTGATCTCTTTAAGATGACGCCGCGATGCTCGATATGCTTCTTTTGTTCTTTCGCTCGATGAGTGATAATATTCGGTTCTAACTACCGAAGGTTTCTCGATTATCGGTTGGTGTAGTAAGATTTAGATTTTATTTATTATATGTAACTACGATCGATGGCCACCGAGTGGCGAGTCGGATATCGTAACGCTAGTCTCACATCAGTGACAAGATCTTCCAGCATGGTAACTTTTTGATAAGGTATAGAGATAAGTTAAATGTTGTGAAACACAAAGTGTTTGCAGTAATAGAAGGCTATATATTGGTGTTTGTACTTATTGTTTGGTGCGAGATGTCCGTGTCGCTAGTTTGATATTTTAGTTAAACAATTCATTTATTTCACTAGTGGAGTGTTCAGCGCTCAATGCCCTCGAGCGCATTCGTCATACTTGGCTCATATATAATAAGTTCATTTTATTTACTATTTATAGGCATACTTACTTATGTATATATTGGAACTAATAATACTCAACATAGTTGTGGATTTCTGCATTCCGCCCGATGACTAAAACTTTGGGGAATATTATCATAGGAAATGTATTTTGAAGCGCAATCTATCTGCGAAACACCTGGTCATGTACACGTCGTATTTATATTATCATTTAAGATTGATGTTGTAACAAATAATGCAAGCTGCTTACCGCTATCTCTGTTGCACGGATAGCTATTCCCTGAATCAATAAGCGACATTCCAGTCTTGTTGATGTGCATAACGTGGCATACGAACTGATTGTCTCACGTTCTGCGACCATTTACGTTTTGTTTTTTTTTTTTGTTCATTATATAATTCACGTTTACGTTTAGTCGAAACTATAAGACGTTATAAGTGTCGGACGCAAGAAGCACATTCACAAGCCATCGTCATGGGTGGGACCAGCTCGGGAACAATGTTAGATATGAATTCATTTAGATAAATTAGGAGTTCCTTGCACACATATAGTTATGCAAACATACCTCGTTAGCCTTAAAGTGCCCTTTTAAGCTACCCGCAGTTTTATTTTCTATTATTTTTTTGTTATTACTGTGATGGATTTAACGAAATTTACTTTATCGTATTATATATTTATTACTTTCCTAAATCAATTATCGTAATTAATAAAACACGACATTCTTAAAAAAATGTATCATTCCAATGTATTGTCTAAAGTGTAGGATAGGTGAGTCGTTATCAATAAGTTGTTATTATTTTTTAGTAAAAGTCCTAATACCGTATAAAGTGAATTTAAAATTTATCACTGATTTTTTTTTGCAAATGTTTGCATAACTGTTTGTGTGCATTATTTGTAATTTATTTATTGTCTACTCCTTTAAGTGTACTTAATTTTTGTTATACTTTAATATATGCTCTTGTGTGAGTGGTTTTGCACTAATATGGTTGGTTAATTATGTATTGTCACATGCTATTTTTACCTAAACTTCACCAGCGTAAGAATACTATCAAATGAAACATATTAATCGAAAATATATTGCCATTTTTGCATTTATGTTAAATTTTGTAATAAATGTCGCTACAACGATTGATTACGGCTTTATTGTCCCTGTGTGTGCCAATAATATCTTCAACATTTTTTTAAATATGTTGAAAAAATTTTAAAATTGAAATATGTAATATATAGATATTAATTTAACTAAAACTAGTAATACTTTCTTAAATGTCTGATACAATTTTAAAATTTACCTGTAGTTTTGAAGGCCTATATGCCGATTATTAACCTGTAATAACATAGAGTTATTATGAGCGAATATAACAAACACATGGAACGTTTGGGTAGCCCGATATTTAAATTTAAATTAAAATACGTCTCCACAAAGTACTATATTTGTCAACGTTCATACTTTCATAGATTATTGGTCTCGTATTTTAAAAATAAAGTGTGGCGTATGAAACACAATTATATAGAAATATTACATGCATTATTTTATACAATGTAGAACAGCAATATCATTATTTAAAACAACTGGCGTGTTAGTATGAAGCAGGGCTTAGGCTAATTGTAATTTGCTTTATATTTTAAGTTATAATTCCATTATCTTATTATAAAGAATCTATAATCTAGACTTAAATATTTAAACAAAATATATTTGCTCATTATCAAAATTTGTAACATTTAACCAAATATTTAACTTGTGTATGGTAGAGATGATGTTACCTTGTGAATTATTTATCATCTATTTTTATTTTAGGTCACTGGTAAAAATTGATTGAAACTCTTAGCATATTATATATAATAAATAAGTAAAGAACAACTCATACAAAACTTATATGTTACAGTTATACACTCACCAGATTAAGCAAATGATACTGGCAAGGAGTATTCTTTTAAATGAATCCAGTGACGTTTTAACTGGCCTAGTTAAGCTTTGTATTCACTATTGTTACAGAGTTTAGTTTAAAAGTATTGAACGAGATACTAAGTGAGATTAATATTTGATAAATCAAACTATCAAAATATTGTTATAGTTGTTGTAATTATTTTAGGAGAGTTTTAATATTTGTTTCTTAACTAGTTTAAATCTAACGAATTGATACATATACTTGATACATTTATATATTACGCAGCTCTCTGTATTTACCCATCAATTGGTTTCAATGTTACTATGCCTTTATATTATGAGGCGCAGTATTGCAAAAAAAAAATACAAGACTATGTATACTACTAATATGTAAATAATTATCAGTTATTTAATAAGATAGTGCAGAGCCAAGTATCCATTGTAATACCAATTGTAATGATGTGATATATAACAGAAGTCGGATTTGTATTTAACTGGATAGTTTTATACCTTGCCCTTTATTGAAGCCTTGTAAATATTTACCAAGCCTTTATTTAGTAAGGAAAGAATGTTGATTAAAAAGTTTTTGACACAAATATTGTTTAATTCAAACTCATATCTCGGACAGACATTATAATAAGTTTCATATATCAGAGTGTATTGGCAATATTATCAGTAAATTTAAATCTTAGAATAAACTTGAACTTTTAATAAGGAAAACATTACACAACAAATCTATAGAATGGTGGTACGGCATTTCTTCACAATCAGGTTTAGCATGCTACAACTTAAGTAAATCATTAGATGCTATTATGTAAAACCTCGAAATGGACTGTTATTAACAAAACATTTAATTACGATGGTTTCTACAAGAATTTTTGAGAAAATACCATAGTCGGTAAAAGAATGAATATTAAACGATATTTTGCATACAAAAACATGAATATAATAAAGGTTTTTAGATTTGCATGGTGGTAGGGCTTTTTTCAATGCCCTCCAGGTTAGCTACCACCCTCAAGTAGAAAACCAGCCGCAAAATACCTATAAGGTGTGCTTCGAAAGTTGCACTTGAGACCCAGTCCTTGCACTAGGCTTAGCGTGTCCACCATCTTGGGTCACGTCATTTATATTAACACCAGGCGAGTGGCCGTTCAAGTATTACGTAACGCAATTTTTGAAGATTTTTAAGCGCATGGAGGGGTCTATGTAACGTTTTTCTGTACCGCCATCTTCAAACGTTACGTAACACACAAGTGAGCATTTTTTACCTAAAAGTCATAATTTCGTTTTACTTTTTAACTAATAAAGTCTTGAAATAACTCATTTATCATCTTACCCTTAGGTAATACCCTTAAATAATCGAGGAATTCTCCGTAAAACAAAAAGAAAACAGTTTCGAACTTCGGTGATTTTTATTGCCTAGTTGTTTGTTTAAATGTCAAAAAACACTGTGGCGTAACGCTTTTTTGGAACTCCCTTCCCGCTCTTGTAACATATTATAAGACCCCCCTCCCTCTTAATTGCGTCACGTAATACTTGAACGGCCCAAGACTCATTAAAAAAGGTTTTTTTAGTAATTTTTATATATAATGGAGGGACTTTAATATGTCCGAAATTAAATAGTTTGTTCGGTTTCTATCCTATTTAAAGCTAGCTGTACTCACGATCACGTTCGGATTTATTTGAATAATAGTAATCGTGCCCAATTACGCTGCTTTCAGGGTCGATTTTTCGAAAACTGGGCACCGTAGACAGAGAAACAAATAGAGTAATACGCTAAACGCTTGTGAGATAGCGATATTTTCCATTAGTGTTCTCATTTGATTCTGTTCTCTTAAAATGCATATTGGGAAAGAGTATAGTAGAAATTTAATTTCTTATATTTAAATCAAAATAATGACGACTATATATTGAATTAAAATACAGGAGATTATAAATTTTTATGTGTCTTGCCATCTTTAATTGTACCACTATTAAAGATGAATTTATCACATAATAATAAAAAAAAGTTTATAACTAGTCGAGTTTTGAAATAAAAATTATGATTTAAGTTTGGAAAAGTGACAATACAAAAATCCTTAACCTTTTTTTTAGAAAAAATGTAACCTTTCAGGAAACAAAATGAAACTTTCATTTCAACGGCCCTATTAACACTGAGTTAGACATGACGATTCTTTCAGAAAAAAATGATTAGAATCGAATTCACAAGATTATTTCACATAAACATCGAGGTCCAAAATATCGATTCATCAAAATCGTTTTTTTATCGACTAGGTTTTGTTGCTTATATTTTCATTAAAAACACATCCTATACCAATCAGTTGAGAATCCACAAATACAAAAGAACTTGTATCGTTTAACAAAAGAGAGAGAAAACAATGGAAGGGATATCTTACGTGTGTGATGTATCTTAAGTGTATAAAAAATGACCAAGGTAATGTTTTACCGGATGATGAAAATATAAAGGATCGTTAGGAGAGATATTTTGGTAAATTAATGAATGAAGAAAATGATTAGACAGGAGAGTTAGAAATTATACCAACAAATATTGGTGTCGTGCAAGAGATAAATGAGGGTGAAGTATAAAGAGCTGCCCAAGGTATGAAAAATGGCAAAGTCATAGGGCCAGACACCATACCAGTTGAAGTATGGAAGTTTTTGAAAGGGGATAGAGTGATGTGGCTGACTTTATTCTTTAATAAGTTACTGCAGGAAGATGTAATACCAGATGAATGGTGCGATAGTATTATACTTCATATTTTAAAGAATAAAGCAGATATACACAACTGTAACAACTATCCAGAAATAAAGCTCATGTCACATAGTATGAAGATTTGGGAGAGGGTGATAGCGAGATGAATAAGACAAGAATGTGAAGTGACCAAGAACCAATTCGGGTTTATACCTGGACGGGCGACAACGGATGCCATTTTTGCACGACGTCAGCTGTGTGAAATATACAGACAGGCACATCAAAATTTGCACATGGTGTTTGTGGACTTGGAGAAGGCATGTGACCGGATACCCCGAAAGCTTTTAAAGTGGCTATAAAAAAAGAAGAGAGTACCGAGGAATTACTTGCAACTGGTACGTTCCATGTACAGTTGAGTTTGTACCTGTGTTAGCCCCGAAGCTGGAGTTACTGGCATGTTTAATGTGACTGTAGGTCTGCACCAGGGATCAGCTCTAAGCCCGTATTTATTCCTTCTTGTTATGGATGCACTGACATCTGATATACAAGAGGAGGCGCCATGGTGTATGTTGTTTGCTGATGACATTGTTCTTGTAGGAGAAGATGCGATTGAGGTCCAGCTCAGACTGGAGAAATGAAGGGAAAGACTCGAGAGTGTGGGGTTAAAAATAAGTAGAACAAAAACAAAACATTTGTTTTGTGAATTCGGTGGCCCATCGAGTTTTTCTCATACAGCCCTAAACGGTATACCTCTACCTGTATGTTCCAATTTTCGGTACCTTGGCTCATTAATACAAAACAATGGAACATTTACCGGGACGTAAATAATAGCATAAAAATAGGGTGGATGAAATAGCGACAGGTCACGGGCATTATCTGTGATTTATGAATATCTGTGAAACTTAATGGAAAAGCCTGTAGTATTGTATGGATCTGAATGTTGGGCAACGAAAGAGATGAATGAAAGAAAATTACATGTAGCAGAGATGCGAATGCTACGATTGATGTGTGGAGTGACTAGAATGGATAAGATTAAGAATGAATATATTCGAGGAAGCATGAAAATAGCACCAGTGAGAGAGAAATTAAGAAGTAATAGGTTAGCGTGGTATGGGCATCTTAGAATGGATGAAAACCATATAACTAGAAAAATGTTAAGTATGAAGGTGAATGGATGTAACATAAAGAGGAAGGCCGAAGAAGATATGGATGGACTGTGTGAGAAATGATATGTGTATAAAAAGAGTAAATACTAAGATGACGACTGATAGAGTTGAGTAGAAGAAGAAAACATGTTGTGCCGACCCTACCTAAGTGGGATAAGGGCTAAGAAGAAGAAGATTTTCTATATAAAACTAATTATAGAAAACAAAAAGAACACCACAATAATCGGTTTTAACATTCTACGTATGTGAGAAATTATCATCTCTTTATATGGTTTTTTTTCTTTTTATGGAATAGGGGACAAACGGGCAGGAGGCTCACCTGATGGAAAGTGATCACGGCCGCCCATGAACACCAGCAACACCGGAGGGCTTGCTAGTGCGTTGCCGGCCTTTAAGGAAAGAATACACTCTCTTCTTGAAGGTTCCCAAGTCGTAACGGTTCGGAAAGACCGCCGGCGACAGCTGGTTCCACAGAGTGGCTGTGCGAGATAGGAAGTGCCTTACAAATCGCACTGTTGTGGAACGTTTGTGTAAAACATTCAAATAATTGTAAATAATGTTTTATGAAAATAGATAACAATTGAAACTCGATTTTTTAATGATTCACTAAGCGATATAAAGGCCGTGAATCGATTTAATAAATTAGATATTTATATAAAAATTCCATTCTTCATAATCGAACTCAAATCTCATCCCTACCTGTGTGTACCTGCATAAAATAGCGACTAGCGAGTGTATTTTTGAAATTGACGTAAATTAATTTATTGGTACTGTACTGTTACAAATAATTTATGTTAGGGAAGTTCAGAGAGTAAATATTGAAGTTTAATGATCACGTAATGTCTACTTTCGTATTGTGAATATTAATTATAACATCAATAATAAATTACTAGTTATGTTATTTGGCGAAACTTTGGTTTTCGCGTTATCGTTGATCGATAATGGAGCTGTATTGTTCCTATTAGTATACTATATAATAACATTGTCTGATCTCGAATGCGACTACCTGAATGCACAGGAATGTTGCGATAAACTTAACTACTGGTTATTGCCTAAGTACATAGCCCATAGTTTTATTACACTATTGTTACTGCTTCATGGTCAAGTAATATTGATGTTGTTGAATTTACCCATGTTTATATGGCTTACTTTCGAGTATTTCACAATACCTCGGGGCAATTTGGGTGTTTACGATCCAGCTGAAATACACAATCGTGGTCAATTAAGAAAACATTTACGAGATGTTATGATCTACATTGGGTATTACCTTATATTTTTCTTCATTTATCTTTACTGTTTCATACTAGCATTGCTGAAGGGTAATCCAATATCGACGTCCGACGATCAAATCGTAACGGAAATATAAAAATGTCTGAGAAATCTGGTGAAGATATGAATGTAGGAAGTAATGGTAGCAGTGATAGTGAAAGTATATCATCATATGAAGATACAATATGTTCGAAATTGCCATTGGCACAGAATCTTTCGGCTTATTTAAAGAAACATGAATTAATAAGAGACACAGAACAATTTGTATGTGATAATTGCCTGAAGGATAAGGTGATGTCTAATTATGTTATAGTAAAACAAATTATTAGCCACTTGTCATGGCAAGATAAAATGTTATGCAAAAGTGTATGCTCCATGTGGAATTCAGCTGTACAAGCACTAGAAAAGGAGCAACAAACTCCAGAAGACTTTGCTTTGGAGATACCTATGACAGCATTAAAAAATGGTGTGAAGTTTAAGAAATCTGGTGAATTTCTCACTAAACCATCAGCTGTGTTGACATTTGCCAATATGTTAGGTTTTATTGTTACAAGTAAATGTGGAGTTATAGAACCAAATCAATGTAATCCTCCTTGTGAATATGATCATTGTTGTAAGTCACATTTATTCTTGCTTATGATGCTTAACATTGATAGTCTAGCAGTTTAAATAGTCACATCATCTCTATCAGCTTACACAGTGCTGTGGGTTCAAGTCCCATAAAGGATTAGTACCTGGGTGACCAAGCTTAGCTTAGGTTTTTTTAATTGTGTTTATTTCTAAAAACATGTTTAAATGTGCATCACACACTTCCACATTTTATGAAGTTACATATCGATGAACTGATTTAAATACATAAATGTATATATTTTGGATATATTAAAAAAGTACCTTTGTTTTATGAAAAATGCAACTATATAGGTGCTTTTACAAAGCCAAAATCTATATAAATTCAAAATTTCATCAAAATCAATACAGCCATTTTCGAGATACCGGAAATTTATATACATATGTATATACAAGAATTGCTCTCTGTGTAGTATTAGATTATTTGTCTGATCACAAATTATTGTTCGGCGTCTAGATATTACTTTGTCTGGTTATTGTATGTTTGTAGAGCTCCTGCTGATGCAAAACTTTTGTTGGTGTTAAATTTCAAATAAAAGTCAAATAATAATCTATATTAATAATATAAAAATATAAACTTTGTTGGTTTGTTTACTTGAGCACCCTAATCTTAGGAATTAGCAGTCAGAATTCTTTTTTTTTTTTATAGCACAATCATTGCCATAGGCTTTATTGGGCTATTTAACATCATGCTACCACCAATAGCAGTAAAGCTATATTGAAAAAAGGGTCAGAAACTGTCAAAAGTTATTAAATAATTGTTAGTTCCATGCAAATGAAGTCTTGCGTGCAGTTGGTAAGGATATAAAATGAATACAGAGTATTTGAAACACCTACCAAATATCTGATTATACATATTTAAACAGTCATTTCTTAAATGAGTGTTACTAAATTTGAGTATAATTTTTTGCACTTCATAGCCAGTTGCATTAATAATTTTACTCTAAAACTAACATTGTTTTATTACCTACAGTTATTTTCTACTTTTACTTGTTTCTTAGCCACCTTTATTTTGAATTATAGTATTTAGCAGAAAGATAAAATAATACCTGGAATTATTCAATCTGTTGTTACTGCGCATTAATTTAATTTTTCAGTACAAAGGTTTTCTTAAGATTTAGACCTTTTTTCCACTAAAATACATGGTATATACAATTTTTTTTTTGTGATTTGAATATTTTTAACTACCATACATGTTTGTTTTTATAATTTAGGTCAAATTACAGAAGATTAATGTAGCCATTGAATTAATTTTTCACTAGGTACTTAAAATTATAATGCTTTTTTTGTTTTATTATTGAAATGAAAACCAATCCTCAAATATTCTCAAATTTGATGTTTTATTATAGTCTACCTACTTTTATAGCCTACCTACAAGTTCACATTTGTTTTGTTTAGTAATATTTTAGCTTACATAATTATTATTCTTGTTTTTGTATATTGGCTTAAAGTTCTTATAATTAATAGAAAATAGTGTCCTAATATATGATTGTAGATATTTAAATGAATGAGCTTAAGGCCTGCGAAGTTAATATTTTTTATTTATAGACTCAATTAGTAGCGGAGGATACATTATAAACAGTAATTAATTTCCAAACGAAATTCAAAATTCAAACATCCTGGATAAAAAAATAATAGTAATGTTTATAACACTCCTAATTAGAAGTCTGTCATTTTGACTGCACAGTAGGGCCTTTTACATAATATACATACATCATAAGTCTTTTCTAGTACATATTTAGATATACTTTCAACACTCGTAATTTATTTTGTTAATTTGTAATAACATTGTGGTATATAATAATAATTAATTCATCCCAAATTAATCTTCAAAGGAAGGCACAGTAAAATATCTGTGAAGATTTATCTATACTTGGGTCAGCTTGATTTGTGCAATACATTTACCTTATAGAAGCATTTTATAACAAATACCTTTTGTAGCAATGATAGTACAGTTAATAGTGTGTTTGGATGCCACATCAATGGAAGGAAAATATTGTAATGGTGGCATAGCTTTTTCTAATTCCAGTCTGGCTAGCTACCAATATCAAGTTGAAAATCTTACGCCAAATACCTCTAGGTATATTCTGGCAGATACACATGAGAACCAGTCCCTCCACTACGATTAGCATTTCCACCGTCTTGGGTCAAATTGTCACTAGTTAAGTCAAACCAGCACTGACCTAGAAAAAAAGATAAAATCAACCAAATAATCCTATGTTGAATTTCTGTGGCAAGTAGTGTTTCCTTGGGTGTGGGGGGTCAAAGTGATACTTCTGGTGTTATAAGCCTCAATAGATTACTATGTTCACTTACTATCAGACAGACCATACATTTGCTTGTTGCCTTAGTTGTATAAAAAATGTCAGACATAATAAAAAATTTACAATAATCATGATTTTATTTCTTTTACAGTGATTGATGTAGTTCAACAGAACATTGTGGCCCCAAAAAATTGTATGTTAACAATCCGTGCCAGCTATCTGTCATTCATGCCTTTACCATCATCAGCAACATATGAGCACATGTTAACACAACATATGTTTATAAGGTCAAATCCGTTTATATCTGGGGTTGTCATACCAACTATACCTGAGGTTGAATTTAAAGTGATTAACATAAAATCTGTTGGTGATATGCAAAAAGATTTTTATGATATTATTGATGGAATAGCACACACTCACATATTCAAAGGAGTTTTAGCTTATGTCACTGAAAGCTACCTGTTACATTCTGTTGAAGATATTGTTTTTTTGAATTACTTTAAGGATATGTGAGTATTAATTCTATTTCTTATTTTGTCATCACAGTGTATGTATGTTTGTGAAAACTTTTTGTGTTATGTTTTATACATTGTGGACGTTGAATCTACCTACATAGATTAAATTAAATCATTATCTGTAAATAGATTATGATACATGTACCAGCACATAAAAATTACACCAGTTATATTAATTAGCACTTATGTCAGCAAAGGTAATTACATTAGACGCACTTTGTGCTCCTTGGTAACTAAGAAGGATTACATTAAATAATAAAAGTTAACTAACTTTTACTGACTTTTTAATCTATATATATCACATTTTAGTGTGTGTGTTAGTAATTTTTCTCCTGAATGGTTTGGCCTAGTTGATGAGTTTTTTATTTTTTATGTGTACTTATATAAACATCTGGATAGGTTTCAAGTTAAAACTTTTAACAATGGTTTTGTTGTCAACATTCAGAATGTTTTTATTTCTTATCCCATGTTTTTTCACATAAATAATATGACGATCCTTAACTATCAGCCTCTCAGCACATTGTAATGATTTTAATAACATTTTTATTATTACTGACCTAGTAATCTGTGGCAGGTCAATGTCTGTCTACTAAGCCTACTAGTATTGGTATATAGTCGTTAAAATTAATATTTGGTTTCTTTCAGAAAAATCTTAATTACTTTAAATCTCAATCAAACATAATAGAAAAGCTTTGTATTTAGTTTAGGTTTTTTTTTTTATTTGTGCCCTTAATTATACAGCCTTATAAAGAAAATAATATAGACAGTCATTAGTGTGGTGCCTGAACATGAATTCTATAATTTATTTGTTGTTATGTGGTTTTTGGAGATTTAGACATTTTCACTATTATGACTAGTTTACTAACAAATTTTGATATGAAGAGCCTGCTGTATCACTAAGCAATGTATAGTGAACCGAGGAAGATAAAAAAATGTACTATGTTCATTAGTCCGAATCTCCGAATACGACAAACTAAAACGACGAAATAAAAACAGCTCTATTATTCAATATCTCGAAGTTATACTTTTTGCACATAGCAGATATTGGTTTGACAATGATTTCCATTAATACTCATTGTACCTGGATAGTTGTGTTGTATCGTTGATGATTGTGTAGTAAAAAATTATATGTTAAATTTTACCAACAAAGACAAAACTTCGGATAACAGTCCCTTCGTTCGCTAAAAAGTTTTATTTTATTATCTAATATATACTGATACTATATTAAAATTTCTAAAGAGCGCTGTTTGATCTGATTTGAGCATTCCGTGCTATGGTGCATTTCTGATCAATGAGAATTATATAATTTTCAAAAGGGCGGCAATTTGTCTTTTTCTCCGGGGCGACGTAATCGCTAGAGCGGGCGCTGAGCTAGCTTGGCAGGCATTAGAAAAAGCCCTGTGACCATGCAATAGTTACCTTCACTGAAAGCTCAAGCTCATAGCAGGTGGATTTGAACTTACGTCCCTTGACGCGGCGTCCGTACACAATACCAACTGAGCGACCATCACTTGAAATTTCTACTTATCATTCGGGAATTTCCTTTAATATGAAACTTAATAATGTTTGTTGTGTTTTTTTTCCAGTCAACCATCTGTCCCATATGCCTTTGGAGGGTGCATTGTAGAGGATACAATGTCTGAATCAAGTCATATAGATGTTATAGTCACCAACACAAACAATGGTAGAGACTTTGTGAGTGATAATTTGGTGACAATCGGACTATTCACTGTACCAAAGAATGCAAATGGTTGCAATTTTGACATGTACTCATTAATACTGGAATCATCAGATTGGACCAAAGTAAAAATCGAGAACACTATTAATGAGGTAACCACTAACTAGATTTTACATGCTATGTTTTTACATGAATATAGTATTGATAATTTGAAAGTGAGCTTGAAGCGATGATACCTCAGTTGGTAGTGTGTGAGTTAGTTCGAATCCTTCTACAACGAGCTTGAGCTTTCGGTGAAGGAAAACATGGTGATGAAACTATAGCATGGTGGTAGGGTTTTTCTTAATTGCCGCTTGGCTATCCACCACCCTCAAGTTGAAAATCTGCTGCCAAATACCATATGCCAATATAATAATAGGTGTGTTCCGGCAGTTGCACTTGAGAGCCAGTCCCTTAGCCTTAGCGTGTCCACCATCTTGGGCCACATCGTCACTTAACACCAGATGAGATGGTGGCCAAATAATTAAAAGAATTATTACTAAAAAGATTTATAGAGAAACCCATATACCCCTAAAATCGAAACAAACAGTAAAGTATAGTCGCTAGAAATCTTTAGGCATTAAAAATCTCATATTTTGTAACAAAATATGCATGAAGCATTCCTATAGGATTTTTTTATGTTGTTTTAACAGTAATTCATACTAATATTATAATAAAGAGGTAAAGTTTGTGAGTTTGGATGTTCGGGGTAACCTCCATTACTACTGATCCGATTTTGGAATTTCTTTCACTGTTAGAAAGGTGTATTATCTCTGAGTGCTGTAGATTATATTTTTGGTAATATTTTCAATAATTAATCACAATAAATGTAATCGAAGTCAGTAATATCTCGTCGTGGGCACCACACTGTATATTGATTAATTGCGACACTGAAAAATGAAACTTTGCATACACGTTGCAAGGAATACAGTGAAGGATACTCGTCCCTGTCTATTCAGAAAATAAGTAATTAAATAAGTTTTAGTTTCACGCGAACGAAGTAAACATAGACAATATAGATATCATTTTCACACGAAATTACAACCTTATTTTCCAGTTATATTATTAGTTGCATAGTAATAGTTATAGTGCATATATATATATGCATATATTAATAGTAATGTGATACTTATATTTGCAATATTTCAATGTGAAGGTGTTATACTTTATTCAACATCGGAAAGAACTTCAGCTCAGTGTGTATTGCTTGTTTGATACTAATGACCAAGATCATAAGGTCATTGCTGCATATATAAAATAATTGTGCCATAAGTTGTAAATATACCTTAATTTTTATGGCTGTCAAAGCTACAACTACGTCTTATTTTGTTTCAATTTATTCCTTAAGAAAAAAGCAACGACACTAAGATCATACAGCCAAATCGTACGGAACGTTATTTCGTAATTAAGATGTTAAAAAAGGTGGTGACTCTCTTGTTAAACCTGTCTAGAGAGGTTTTGTAGCAACTAATATATTCGCAAAATTATTTTCTCCTCTCATCCGTTTGCAAACTTTATCACGCAAAATGTTCCCAGTATTACACAACAAACGTTGAAATAACTAAGAATATTAATTAAAATGTAAAACAGAACATGACAGATGGACATCCCGCAACAAAAAAATTCTACAACTACGCACCGCATTTGTTGTTTCTTATTTATTATTTTAGTTCTCAAAGCGAGTACCGCATTTCGAACACAGCGTAGCGCTGAAGTTATCTTGTGTCGGTCGCGATCAAAAGCACGAGATCGAACAGGACTACTTCCGCGCCGTGTTCCCGACGACTCGGCTGATCGGTTGCTACGGTAACGGGGAGTTGGGCATCAACCATCCCGTCAAGCCACCAGCCACAACCACTAATCCTGTTAAAAGGCACAAACGCGATCCGGGACCACAGTTTGGGATCATGTACTCTTATTCGTCGGTATTCGTTTATATCGGGTGGGGTAAAGTTTTGTCGGCGCCGGAATTATCTTAATATGTTTATTTTTTACTGTACAAGTGTGGGTAAATTTTTAATATACTATAGAGCTACTTTTGATGTTATATGCAGTCGTAACCAGGGTCGGATTTAGATGAAAAGTGACATTAGGTTATTGTTTTTCTGAGGCCGCTTCACCTATCGCGTGGATGTTAACCAAAACGGTTTTATGTTTCTTTATTAGTCATATGCGTAAAATTTCTCCTTATTTTTGGTCCAGTGTTTTAGTGTTCACCGTTAGTTAACCGAAATCTAGTTAGCTTATAGGAAAACTGGCCCTGATTGTGACCAATATTAATGCGAGTGGGTGTTTGTTTCGCTTTCACACTTTAACTATCCAATCAATAAATATGAAATTTTACATACACTTTAAGGAGTACAGTAAAGCACTTGGGGCATATATCAGCGAGAAAGAAGTAACATTTCCGAGAGATAGAAAGAAATCTACATTAACTCGAGTAAAGCTGAGTTAAAAAAAATCTGCCGCCAAATACAAATAGGTGTGTTCCGGCAGCTGTACTTGAGAGCCAGTTCCTCCACAGGTTTAAAGTGTCTACCGACTTGGACCATATCGTCACTTAAGATCAGGTGAAGTTATGGCCATAACGCTAAACTTATATACTATTAAAAAACTACTTTAAGAAATATCTGCAATTACATGATAAATTTACAAAATTGTTCTTTAAACTGCGAACGTCACGATTTCTGAGACCACTGTACCCCGTGTCACATTTTGTCATAGTAAGCGACACTCCCTCCTCTCCCATAATTGCCAACATATTTTATGAACCACCCTTTATACCTAATTATATATATAAAAAAATACTCCTATATACAAAAATAATTTTGTAATCTAGTAGTTGAGTTATTTGTAAAGTTTGTCATAAGTTATAAACATTTCAAAGGCATCTTAGTGGCCATCAAATTTTTCTGAATGTGATTTAACTCCAGTATTTGGTTAGATTGTAAAAATGGATCAGATGCACCCTCATTTTTAGAAGGAAAAATATATACGTGTGACACGTCTCAATATTAATTTACTCTTATAATAGGTAGTCCTGTACCTAAAAGTAAATTGTCTTTTTTTGCGTAGAAAGTACCAGATTATGTTTTGCTTGTAAGTACGTGATATGTAATGTATGATATTTAATTAACGAATAAAACTACAGTAAATCTCACTTTGTTAACTTTTTTAATTGTTTATGAAGATGGGTATTATATATGGTCAGAGGTAATAATATTAATAATGTTGGTATCGTCAAACCACACTTGATACTTATATATTTGTGAAACCATTTCTTTATTTTGTGAATCTTATTCTAACTGTAACTATATATTTTTGGATAGTGCAGTAAAGGCAGCTATGTTGACCATCTTAGCAATAAAAAATTATCCGAGGACACTGTTGTTAACTATTTGAAACATCTTGATCTGCATTTAAAGGTTTCAAACAAATTGTAAATTAGCAAGAAATAGACAATTTATACAAATACTTTTTTACACTAATGCGTGTTACTTATAGATTTATAAACTTTTATGGAACTTATGAAGAAACATCAGAAATTGTAAAAATACTTTTCTCGTACAAATCCACGCACCACGAAATCGTGGTAAAATCGCCTCGTCCATACATTCATCTATACTATACAGATGGCTAATAATGAGCCCTTTTAATTCACAGCAAATTAAATTAAAATGTTTTCCTTGGAATGATAACATTCATTACGCATACCTTCTACGTTTCAAATACCTAGGTTTTGAATTACCAAGGTAATTGGAGAGTTGTTTGTCACAGTAATATATTTTTGAAGGCATTTGTTAAAATAAATATGTACATTTATACAACATAAAAACAATTTTCTCAAGTTACACAACAAACAATTTTCTGCTAAAGTTTTAATTCGAGATTTATGTTTCTCTTTATATACCATTGTATACTGTTAAAAAACGTATTTCTTTACTGGGTCACTAATCAAGTACATATATATACATGTATAGAACAATATACAATGGTGTATAAAGTGAAACATAAAGAACTAAATTTACGTATTTCAGAGCAGTTGATTTATCTGTGAGATTCATATTAATGCAGTTCACTTTATTTTCAACTGGGCTGTGAAGTATAAGATCTCTATTCAACCTTTAAGAAATATATTTTGTGTATATAACAATCGAAATTTTCATTTGGAAGAACTACTGTGATCCATTAAAATAATTATCCTAATGAAATGTGTTGTGAAGATAACTAGATGCTTGTCATAGTAATATTGATTTGTTTTTTTTTTCGGGTATATCTACTAACCAAGTGTTTTGTAGGATGTCATGACAACAAATTGTCAATGGATGGCTAAACTCTAGATGGTAGTCTTTGTTCTTGGTTTTATAACTATCTTATCTCATATGCTATTATAAAAAATATGTACTCATAATATAAAATAAGAGTTCCTTTTAAATTTTATGGTTTCTTAAAGGGTATAATGAAGACATTATCTATTTATATTTAGTACAACCTACAAATAAGACCCAATAAATCTTAACTATATCTTTATATATAAAAATCTAGTATATGTTATTGATCGTATAACTTTTAAACGACAAGCAAGCACAACGTTAGAGCAAGTACAACGTGTGCCGAGCGAACTAGTCTGCTATAAAATATGCAGACTGTGATGCTATGAAAAGAAAGGTGATGTTGATATAAGTATTACTAAACTATCAAGTAGATGGTTTATATTAAAAGTAAATGATTGCAGGACGCTTTATTTGTAAAACTTAAGATTGTAAAACAAACACTGAAAGCGTAAATTTTCTCAAGGCTTTTCTCAATTGATCTTTGGTTGGTTAATTAAGGTATTAAGATAAATAGAAGATAAGTAATAAAGCATTAAGATGCACTTTCTAGTCTGTAAGTGATGGTGACACTACCGGTATTTATGATAAAACTGGATAAACTAGTAGATAAACATATAATGTTAGAGATAATCCTTTAGCATAGTTTTTGACTACGTGTAAGTATATTTTTATTTTTTTGTTCAAAAGATAAAAAATAAAAAGATGTGGTCATTGAAATCATATTCGGCTTTGATATATTGTACCGCATACAATGTTTTATGTAAGTAATGTAGCAGGGCATCTAGGGCTGAGGAAGGCAGACTATAAGAATTGCAAAGGCGGACTTTTGCAACAAGATGGAATGTGAGGGTCGTCTCGGTATTCTTTTAGTGGATATTTCGGGTGATTCGAACTCGTAAAAGAATGAATGTAATACTATTTCACTGCTAGGGCAGGAAGGGCATGACTAGAATTAAATTAGTTTTATAATCCGAATAAAGGTTACCTTATTAATTATTACTTTGTTTATTATTTAATTTTTATCCCAAAAATAATTCCGCTTTGCAGCTACTGCAGTTCCTATACCTGCGTACGTCTACAATCATACCAATATTATAAATGCGAAAGTATGTGTTTGTTACGCTTTCATACCTAAGCCGCTGAATTGTTTGTGATGAATTTAGGTACCGAGATAGATGAGACTCTGGAGACGAGATAGGTTACTTTTTCTTGCGAAGCGCTTTTAGGAATTGTTGCTAAAGAAAGGAACAAACTTTGCAAGAACTTTTGTACCGTAACCGTGAAGGTATCACTAGCTGGTCGTTAAAGGTTCCCTAGTTGATTGTAAAAGGTTCACCAGACGATCTTAAAAGGTTTAGCAGCTGATCCAGTCTTTTCTGAGAGTCCTTAAATCTCATCTAAATTATTTATTTTCTAAGCTTCTTCACGTACTCATTTAGTAACTTATCAGGATGTAACGCATATACCGATTTCGGATTTCGATTTAGGGTATGGATAACTTAAGAGTCGATAACGATATGCAATTATTTCAGATATTTCAATTATGTATACATGTTTCCTAGAAATGTGTCTAGAAGAAAAATAGATATTTGAATATTTAGAGTTGTATAGGACTCATTCTAGACAAATAATTATTACTGTAATGTAGTTCAATATACCTTTTTATTCGTTAGTGTTTAAATTTTCTGAAATTTTCATTTCAGATACGGTTACGGTGCTGGATATTTTGTTATGAGCACATTAGAGAAGCCTAAGAAGGTTATCATGTATACCGAGAATTTGTTTGACTTTTTGTTTGACAAGTGAAAGAGATAAGTGTTTGTAAATTTGTTTGACAAGTAACTAAATGACTTACCTAAAATAGCCATATCTAAAATAGTTTTACCTAAAGTAAAATACGTTACTTTTAAAAACAGTGAAAGTTAAATGAAATAAAATGTATATCTTCCATCATTTTAATACGTATTCATGTTGTTCATTTTAACTTTAATTTCTACAAAAATTGTGAAAGGATAAACGAACCAAAAACAAAGAAAGTTTAATTTACTTTTCGTATACAAGTTATCCAATGCCAATCAGTTGCAAGCCATATCAAATAATCAGAGTAGCCTGAGAAGTTTTCAGTTTTTTGAAGCAATGATAGCTCAGTTGGTAGTGCGTACGGGCGCTGCGTCAAGAGACGTGAGTTCGAATTCACCTATAATGAGCTTGAACTTTCGGTGAAGGAAAACATCGTGATGAAACCATAGCATTGTGGTAGAGCTTTGTCTAACGCCCGCCTCGCTAGCCCCAACAAATTCTGCCGTCAAATACCTATAGGTGTGTTCCGGCAGTTACACTTGAGAGCCAGCCCCTCCACTAGGCTTAACGTGTTCAACATCTTAGGCCACATTGTCACTTAACATCAGGTAAGATTGTGCCCATAACGGTAAACCTTAACTTTATATAAAAACTGAATTATGCAGTTTTTTGAAACCACTATGCAAGTTCAAACTTTTTTTCCGGATCGTAGACATTTAACTGAAAATTTTCGGAAAATTATTCGATTTAGGGTATTAATATCGCGTTTTTAATTTTGACTTAATATAAGGAAAATGGGAAGGAATGATAATGGGATATCATTACTAGACGGTCAGCTAATGTGAGCCATGAGCGCCGCTATATCGACCTTGGCTGCTCTGCCGAGGGTTTGTCACTTTATTCTTTCTCCGTAGTCGCTTGTAATACGACATGCGATAGATGGACAAGAAAATTGAATCGATGTAAAAAAAAGTTTCACTTTATAAAAATAAGAAAGAAATCGTAAACAGGAATTTACTGTGTATTCTATATCGTGAAAACTTTTATACATCTTGTATTATAAATATTACGAAGTTATACTCGAGTAGTAATCGAATCAAATACCACCGCGACAAATTATTTAGGTAAATATTGAATTAATTGATTTTTCTCATTAACTTCAGTAAATTTAAATAAATAATAGTTATTAGCAAATATATATTCCCTTTATCTAAATTAAACGTGAAATACCTACAGTTTAATAATAATAAAACAACAAAAAGAACATCTATGTAGTAATTATTTGATAATTCCACTGATAATTGCATCTACTATAATACTAGTGTTGTTAATAATCGATAAACCGTTACCAATAAAACTTTACCTTCGATCAATACGCTTAGGGGTTTAGTAAACAATCATATTTTTTTCTCGTGGAATAAAAATGTTTGTTTCGAATAGCAAACTATTACAAATAGCAGTTATTGTGAACAATAACCCCATGACCTTTAGGTTTGTTTCGAAGCAGTTAATATGTTTTTATGGATCGATTCTTATGATATCGTGTGTGCCCGTCACAGACTCCATAACACGCAATTGCATTTAAAACTAGATTTTACGTTCAGCTTTGCTCGCGTTAATATCGATTTTGTCAAACAAGTCAGATGACGCATTAAAAAATTTCATAGAATGTTTATCCCTCTATTTACCCTTCATCTTCACCTGGGACTCCTAATTTTGATTGACGGCCAAATTCTTTTGTTTATTCGATTCGATGTCTTCTTCGCTCGAAATACTAAATTTAATCGTTATATATGCAAAGAACATGCGTTAAAATATTATATAAAATTATATGACACGACATCGAAATAGTATGTTAGTAGAATACCTTCGGGTTTTTCTTAGGAAATAAATATAATAATGAAACAATAATATATGAATAATAATAATATAGAAACAAATTAAAGCCAATCATTACAATCTATCTCTGTACCAAAATTCATCATAATCAATTTAGCGGTTTAGTCAGTTTAACAGTTTGGTCCCATTATGCTAGTTACCTAGCGGCTGCAGAAGCGCAGTAAAGCTATCAAAGCCGTTCAGGTTAACATCAACTCAGGTCAAAATAAAAACTTTTTTAGATTGATCATGTTATGTATTTTTGATTTATTGTCTTTCTTATTATGAATTGTCGTATTGTTTAAATTTCTTAAAATTTACATCAATAAATCAAATATTTAAATAACTACCTCTGTCCGCAACTTCATTCCCTTTGATATGAATTAAGTTTAGTATAATTAAAGGACCTATCTTTGAACTCTGTCGTTATGGTATTATTAGTAAGAATAACTGTTACTATCACAGATTTTTTATATACCTTGAAGTTTAATCACATTGTTACAATTACAATGTTTTTTTAGTGAGTGACTTACGGTTTGCGAAACGCACGTCTAGCTTACCTTACTTACCGAATGGTTCAGATTTTTTACAAATCATACTAATATTATACATACGAAAATGAGTTTGTTTCTTTGTTTGTTACGCTTTCACGCCTAAACCGCTGAATCGATTATGATGAATTTTTGGTACAGATATAGATGGGACCCAGGAAAGGGAGATAGGCTACTTTTTCTCGCGAAATCTTTATTGGAAGTGGGGTAAATAGAGGAATAAACTTTATATGAAACTTTTTATTGCGTCATTTGATTTGTTTGACAAAATCGATATTAACGCGAGCGAAGCTGCACGTAAAATCTAGTATAATAATAAAGGTTATTATTTACGGACGTATTGAAATTTAAAACAAACGTACAAATATTTAAAGGTAAGACCCACAACCACCGGGATGTGATTTGAACCGTTTTCACTATGTGTCATTACAGATTTCCTGACACTGCTCAAAAAATGTAGTTTTCGACATGTTTTTTTTTTGTTTCTCCTCTACTGTAAATAGAATTATCTAGCTTACATTTTTCGTTAACTTTGCGGTTACCAAACATAAAAAAATTGCATCAAAATTCGTTACATAGCTTATTTACTATAAAGTTTTAATTTTGATACCCTATGTCGGAGAAGCCCTTAAATTGGATAAGAAAATGTATCATAATTATGGATTTTTATCGCTGGGTTAAATTCGACATGATTATTTAAATTCTATATCGACAACTAAATTGTCTTTTAAAAATATTTACGTGCAAGTTTGTATCTTTTATTGTGTGGAGATTTTGAGAATTTACATAAATACAAAAAAAAAACGTTTTGACTTTCTTTAGGCTCATATAATAAAAACATTATTCTTTTAATATAGTTTAAGCCTATATATGATATCTCAGAACAATTATTCAAGTAATGGATTTATCAAATCCATTATTCTGGAAGAGGCTTTTTTGTATTGGAGTGTCAATTGCTTCCAGACATTCTACTCTACTACTATAGGTACTCAGAGATGCAATGAGTACATAGAGAGTCAAAGCGGGGTAAAGCCCGCTACCAATACGCTAGTGCTCCGCCATATGGCTTCGCGGCCGCACGCTCTACAGCGTTCTGTTCCGTCTGTACCGCAAGTTAACCGCATGCGGTTGAAAGTCGCGCGATCGAGAAAGGTTTCTAACGTATTAATTTAAAATAAATACATTTATAATATTTTGTATACATATGTATATGTTAATTAATAGAATTTTTGTGTTTGTGACTGAAAATTTAATCATCACGATTATGGTATTTTCTTGTTTCATTAATTTATTTGGTTAATATTAGTACAAGTAAATATATTCTGTTTCATTATGGTATGGTTATAATTTTTCCAGTAAAATTAAAACAAAACTTTTGGCGATTTTGTCTAATAAATTTTCTAAATTTACTTTTCTAGGATACAGGTCGAAATCTTGTACAAATATAGCTTCTAAATTTATTATGGAAGTAGTTTTATCCAATTAATACAGAGAAAGCCACTTTTTTTAATTTCATATTACTAAAAAAGGATTTTTTTTATTGGGTTTGCCACTGGTCTGACTGCATGGTGTTCAATCCAAGTGTATCATAAGATGAACGCTTATTGTGACCACGGACCGTGTTCACTTTCTTTCTCTTTGCAATATATTTATATGTTTTCGTGACATGATCATTAATTGTCTCTAGTCGTTTTATTTCAAATTTTAAATACCTGAAAATTTTATATCTTATACATTTAACTTTCATATATTACGAAAATATGTTTTAATTTTTTTATTTCCATGTCATTCTTAGCGACAATTAAATGTATTAAGTATACTTCATATTATTTTCTTTACTAAAATATGTAACTAATCAAATGTATGTTATATAATAATTAAAGTTTCATTAAAGTTTTATCGCAGTTCTAGAATTATTAAACTTCGTCACTAAGCGGTTTAAATGTATGCCAATAGATAAACGTTTTATGTGAAGTTGAACAGTTTAAATATTTATAAACATCGAAACTTTATTATAAGTATACAAACCTTGACAGTGGTTACTTACGATAAATATTTGAAATTAAGTGAAAGTTTTATGATAGCCCACTATTGTGGATCACATACAAGTTTGAAGAAAAAAGACGCCGAGAAACAATGGATCACCTGTTCCGGCAACGTCGGATTAGTGTACCTAAGAGGTAAAAGTATACATAATCTTTATAATTTTGTTTATTTATGGTAATCACGCTATTTAAGGTGCAATTTCTTAGGCTTTGTAAATTAATTTGTTCTTTGTCGAATACAAAAAACAAGAACTAATTAAAGTACACGGAATAAATTATCACTTATTAGGAAACTTAACATTAACATTTGTTAAACAAAATCACTAAAATTAAAATAAATATCAAACATATAAATTAAATTAATTCTATTAATTGTTATTACAATATATCACAAATATATAATAAATATTGCCCAAAATAATTAGCCAATCAGAAAAACAAAAATGAAAATGATGTCTACGAATTAAAAAATACTCTCACATACAACAAGCAAAGTTTAACATATCTAATACCAAAAATAACTCGATTCTTTTACATTTTTATATTACAGATAATAAATTTGATTGCAGTCTTTTACATTGTATTAGTTAATTACGTTATAGTCAAGGTTTTCTGAAAAAGATAATAATTATGATTTTCTAAGATAGGTGAATGACACAAACTCGAAGCAAACAGCAGTGATAATACGCGTTTTTATTTACGACAATTATAAACATCTTGATCGTTGTTGCCGTGACATTACAATAGAATATCAAATAAATCTTAGGTAATTTATTTCCAATCTGAAAGCATTAATTACATACAATACCTATAAATTTAATCAATAATATACTAATTACTCCAAATTACTTTCTAGTTATCATAATTTTAAATATTACTTTAGTTTTATTACATAGTACTATTTTTTATTTATTTCCAGTACTATTTTTTATTTATTTCCTGTAGGTGTTTGTTAGGTTTTTTTTCACTTTGTATGTATAAACAATAGATTCTTTGTTTATAAAAAAAAGCAAATTGTTATGTATACATTTTAATATTTTCTATATACTTACATTCCCACGAGTATGAGAATTATAGCTAACCCAGTGTCGCGCCCACGCTACAGGAAGATGTTCGACGCTAGCTCAGCATTTTTAGATTAAGTAGGATAAGCTAGTTAAGTTATCGAGGGAGTGTAGCAACGACTGTCCTTAAAAAAAGATGTCTTGGTTAAGAGGGTGTAAAATCGGCTCACGATAGTATTAGAGAGACGAACTTCTTAGTAAACGATGTATTCACAGTGCGGGTGCCGGGTCCATCGTGTGTTAGGGAGGGAAACACCGACCAATGTCCAAGACTTGTGACTCGTATGTAAATTTAAGCGGCCCCTTGTCGACGGGCGTCAACACTCACCTTCACCACTCGGGTATCTCTCCCTACCCAGCCAAATTTGGTAGGAGCCTGCTAGCGCAGCTTTAGAAGCACGTTCCAGTATACAACTTACTGTAGTCCTAGACAGGCCAAAATATTTTAGAAAGTTATAGACAGTTTTAGCTGGTAAACCTCTCGCTCTCACTTCGACCGCGTATAAATTTACCACGTATTGATCCATGCCTATTCAGGTCATTTAGTAGCTCGTAGTATTTATTTGTATTTATAGCGCGGTCCTTAGGTATTTTTGTTTCCCATGGTACAGTAAGCTCAACTAGTTCTATGTGTTTAGTTGTTCTAGAATAAATAAATATATCTGGTCTGGAAGTCGAAGACCCAACATTCTTCTTCTGGGATTTTGTAATGCTTTTCATACGTGTCCATCAGTATAATCCAGTCAGGTGCAGCACCCAGGATTGAGGATTGTATAAAATCTAGGAATAAACGGTCTAAAATCGAACAAATTAGTTTAAATGACTTCAAGTGCTTTAAGTTAACTATATACTTATATGTTATAAGACTGATATTTTGTTACAATCCTAATAACTACTTTCCATTCCTTCTAGCCTAGTTGTCTTTTCCCACAATCGTTAGTGTTATACATATATAGGCTCTTAGTAAAAACGTTGTGTTTTAACATGGTTTGATCACGGTTTTTGTGTTGAGATATGTTGTCGATTTAGTGTTTAGAATGTCATCCTATACATCTTTTGTTTTTTCTTTTCGCTAACGATTGTAGGAAAAGAAAACTTGGCTAAGGGGGTGCAAGGTGATTTCTTATATTTACGCGTATATTATTCATCGAAATAAAACTAATTTAAACGGATTTTATCGCGGTTATTACAAGGGTGCAAGGTTTCATATTTGCTAAAAAAATAAATAAATAGTGCAATGAATTATATTGGTTGCCTTAAGTAGGTTAATCTGTCTAGCTTTATCAATTTATGAAATATTTTCTAGTTTAGTTTCATTTTTATTACCAATACAAAACAGATGAAAGCTAATATACCGTATATATAATAAAATATATTTGCATCGATTATATGTATGTATATGTAACAGAGAGAACTCATATTTATAAGGAATCATTAACATTTGAATAATACTTAACTTAATTAAAATAATTTAACATAAATTAAAAAAATATATAAATTGTTGTTAAATATTTATTTATTAAATAGATATAACTCACATTCCTACATAAAAAGAACTTTGTAATGTAAAGTTTTTAAAACGAAATAAATTAAGCTTAAAACAGGAAAAAAACAAACACGTATATTGTTAATAATAGAATTAGAACAAATTTAAAAACACGTAACGTGAAAAAGCCCAGATATTATTCTACCGAAAAATCCTATCTTTCCTATAACGGACTTGGAAAAAGACTTGTTATTCGTAATTTGAAAGGCTTTCTGACCGAGAAATGCTTTCACCGTGTTTTATTGGTTTTTTAATTTCATTTGCTTGTTTATTTAAGATGCGCCATATAATATTTAATATACCATCACTAAATAATTTAGGTTTTTGTTATTAAAATCCAATTTAAGTATAAACATGTACTACTATTAAAATCGGTTCAATAACTAGTAATGAAATTGTTCGAGAAAATTAAAGCAACACAAAGCGTTATTTTACTTTAACAATATTACGTATATAATTTAACAATAATACTTACATTACTATTATATAAAATACTTTGTTACAAATAAATAAAATTGAAGTGTTTGTTTGTAATGTCAGCTTTTTAGTAAATGTATATGAAAGTATATACGGTACTTATACAGAAAAAATCTATTTAATTTTTTCTTGTCTGCCTGTTTGTTGCGGCTAATCTTTGAAACAGCTGAGCCAATTTTGATGGGACTTTCACTGGCAGCTAGTTGATGTTATATAGAGTATATTAGGCGACTTATATTTTAGAAAATAATTAATAAATAATTTTTACATACATCTAGTATGAAATATGTATAATCATAAAGACTATTGACTAACAGAATGAGAAATCAATTGAATATGCACACGTGGTTTGAAGTATAGTAAAATTGGTAAGTATGGTAAGATTGGTAAGATGAAAATAAGTTAAAATATATGTATAACTAACGTATTAAGACATTTCTTAATGTGAAACTACATTCACGCTCTAGTTGCAGTTCCGTTGGTTGTCGTCACCGCGATTTCCTCTTATTATCTTCTGAACATGGAGACAATAACCAACAGAAAAACGAGACACATCGCTTCACATGTTTAATCACAATGGTTCCGCTCTGTGAATGAATACGGAATGTACTGTATACATATTCTACAAGCGGTCTAACGGTCAAACAAAATGTATACTACTTTCTCCAAACATTCATTATGTCATGTTTTACGATAAATTACAATTTATGCTGTAACATGTGATTGCTATGTCACTTCGTAAACGTATGAGTCACGAATCTCGTTGTTAGTAAATCTTAATAACCTAATATTTTATGTTATTATTAATGGCCGTTAGCTACTCTATTTAATATATTAATATTATAAAGCGGAAAAGTTTGTCTGTTTGAACGCGTTAATCTTAGCAATTAGCAGTCGGATTTCATAAATACTTTTTGTAGTTGATAAAGCTATCAATGAGACAGGCTTTAGGCTTTTAACGTGATGCTGCTACTAACAGGAGAAAAAACGTATTGAAAAAAGTTACAAGGACGAGTAAAAATTAATAAATAAAATATTAGTTCCAAGCAAACAAAGTCGTGGACAGAGCTAGTATGTATATAAAAATAATAATTACCAATTGATTATTGTTTCTACTCCTGATCCTCGTTATGGTTTGTAGAATATAACATTCTGTTTACACCTTGACCATCATACATAAGGTGTAGTGACGTAGCACATACCGTCTGATGAACTACTCACTTGTTTTTCACATCAGTTGCATAAAATCAAAATTCACCGGTTATAGCGACACTTATAGACGTGTCGCTTTCAGAGATCAGGTCATCTATATCTATATAATTAAATGCGAAGGAATGAATTTGTAATAGATAAGGTTGTGGCTACTTTATATATGTAAGGTAAAGTTAACTTAAAGGTAAGAAACCTATGTCAGTATTTATCTTTTAATTTATCGTATTCAAGGTTCAGCAAACATAAATGCAGCAACTAGACACTCACAGACAACGTGAAAACGATCACTACCGTTGGATTGATGATCTACAAAAAAAAAAGATTCTACTACACTACACCACGACTTGACTGTTCTTTCAAAAGTATGCAAATATATTGGTGGTGCATTTTCTATTACATTAAACAATAACACTTCTTAAACCGTTTTATTCACAATAGTATTTCTCACCGCTGTCAATCATGATGTTAAGTAAATTCAAATAACAAAGAGTAATGTTTTCGAAAACTCGTTGTTAAAAATCGAGACCATACTGAAATATGCATGTCACTAGTTCGCATAAGGGTTACACAAAAAATACATTTATATTAATTAATATTAAAAAAGCAAGTAAACTATAGTTAAGTTATTGATGAATGTCACCTAGACTGTTCGATTGATTACGATAAAATTTTGATATGTTGTGTAAATTTTCGGTATTAGTATAATGAACTTACAGTAGCGTCAGTTGTTTTTTAGTTGTGTCTCAATTAAAATCTAGTTTAAAAATATTATAACATAAGACCACCAGCGGAAAAGGATGTTCGATACTCAGTCATAGGGTGTTCTATGTATAGCAGTTGTATTAATTGGTTTTCTGTATATACTACTAATTTTTAAGGTCTGAGCAAGAGTTACACTTTGAATAATGTCGGCTGTAAATTTTAATCCTCTGTAACAAATACAAAAAGAAAAATAGAAATTATTACAATAAAAGTCATTCTATATCCTTGATTATTGCCTATATTACCAAATAACTATATTGGGCTGTCAATTCAAAAAAAAATATTTTCTGTTCTGGTATGTAGACTATCTGCTCACCAATGTAAATTTGTAGTGAAACTTCTTTAAATTACTCTTTTCAATATAAAATTTTTAACGTATTTGTAAATTGATTAGTTAGGAAATAAGGAAAAAAAAGGTTAAATAGAAACGACTATGCTGTCCACAGTCACTTTAATAGACGAGGTTTTAGAAATGTGATTACAATAAAATCGTTTCGATTGGGTGATTGTCGGTGAGTAAGTTTAAGCAGGTGGTAATTGACAGATGATTACGCACACACAAGGTCTCGGTCGTTGTCGATGTTTGCCATTATCCGTCGAACAGTTATTGACGTCGCACGCTTCACTTCCTACCCTCACCGTTTGCATGAAATCTCATCGTAATTATCTTTGTGTTGTCGACTTTCTGTTGTATTTCAGGTTAAATAAAATATAATGGTATGACCGTCGTATTTTTGTAACCTAGGTATACATTATTGAAACCCATTGTACCCAATTTCACAGTTTCATTTAGTTCCAAGTTACTCATCTCTAGTTTACAAAAAAGGGATCTTTTTTGTACAAAATGTTACAATAAACTTTTCCTGAATAAAAAAATATATGAGAAGCATATTTTATAAGTTTTATAATACCCAATGAACATAATAAAAACTACAGTTTTTGGTTTCTTTAAAAAAACTTTTTTATTCAGCACGTCCATTGTTAACACATACAGTTGATATGTTTACAATTGTTTTTCGCATAATATAGCGTTTATACAATTGATAAACTGCTTGCATTGTTTTTGTTTGCATTATGTACTGCGGCAGGAATAATTCTTTTGTATTAGATTCAGCAATGCGAAACTTTTACAGATAATAGGAACGTTCTTTCGATCTAACTCGCTTGTTTATGTATGTAGGCGCATTACCACATTTACTTAACCGATTTAACATCTCTAACAAAGGTTACCACGGATGGGTACATATGTGTTCAACTAAGAAAGTGACTGAACTTAAAGTTTCTAATTTAAAATTCAAATTCAAATTATAGGCGACACAATGGATGTTTCTGTAAAGGAATATGGGTACGTGTATTGGGTTCGAAAATTGAGTAACTAACAGTTAGATAATTTTATTCTCGGGGTCAGCACATGAATACGGTGTTTGTTAGAGTTACCGTTTATTTTTACGCTTACACTTATGTTGCCCGTGCCCCTGTAATTGTCTCGATTTTTGTATAAAACTCGGCTAATGGGTCGACATGTTCTTCATCTACTTCCGTTTAGTGAACAAGTAATATACACTCAATGGACGTGGAATATTATTTTCACAACTGTAAATGTAAGCTGTATTGTTATTGCTGAGGATGCAGTATGCGGAGAATGACTTTCTACTTCTTTATGTTTCTACGTGTCATTTATGTTAATGACTGACATATGTAAATTAACAGTCGCAATGTGATCGAGATGTATGGAGAATATTTTGTTGGTGGTGACAGTTACATAGCGGAACGTTTCACTAGTATAATGCGAATATCAAATTATTTTTCACCATTGCAAACGATTGAGTAGTATTATGTACAAATATAAAGTATTATGTGATTACAAATACAATAAAAACCATGAGGTTATGTGTTGAATTTTTTTTAATAAAGGCCATATATGTTATAAATTTTAATACAACTGTATGCTTATTATAGTTTTGATTACTAGTTTATACACTCATTTATCAATACGATAATTTTATAAAAGCATTCATCATATTGAATTATACATATAATACAGTCCTGTTTCCTGTGGAAAATTATTATTTTTTTCAAAACTGTGATAGTTTTCACATTCGTAAATATTATTCCAAACTATGAATTAAACAGGCATTTTTTTAAGTTTCGACTTTACATATGAATACTACTTTATTGCACACCATAAAAAATAAAATAATAGGCAGTTATCGAAGAGTGCCTAGAGAAGTAGCAAATTTTACAACTCACTGTGATTTTGTTGGATTTTCAATATAATTGTTTTATGAAATGTATAAAAATTCACAAGTATGTAATAAATTATTATAATTAACAGTAATGGTCTTCACATCTATCAACACTACTTGCAATAATTATATATATTTCTATATAGTTTATATATTCATCAAAATACATGATGGGTTACGCAAGCCCAGTACAAAATGTAAGTAGTTTTTACCCATTCAAAATGCGTTTAAATAAGTTTCAACAAGTCAACAAATCAACTAGCACTATTCATGTACATCCAGGTAGTCCTGTCACTTAGAGCGAGGTCTTCCTGGCAAAATTTTGAAGAGATATTTTATATTAAAGTACATTTACCGGTAGGAATTCAAAATAAATAAGAAAAAAATACAAAAATATTGCATACTTATAAATTACTAGTAGTTTAATACTTACATTAAATACACAATGTTTTATACCAGTATCGGTATCGTGTTAAAAAAGACAGCCTAAATCAAAATTGCGACGGATTATATACTAAAAAAGGAGTTTTTTAAATATTGTCATAGACCTTGGTTATTTAATATCAAATAGTAGTGAGTTCCACAGCCAAACCAGTTGGAACGATAAATTATTTATAAATTAAGTAAGCTCTATCACCATAAGCCGCGTATTATAACATCTTGTAATTGTCGAATTTACTTTTAAATGTAAAAAGTGCACCGTGATTATAAGGAAAGAAGAAATAGCATATTAACTTAATAATTTCAATTTTTTTAGCTTTATACAATAAGATTTAATTTATAGTAAAGCATAAAGTTCATATTAAATTATCGATGAAGACTTTGATAGTCTGAGTCAACTTTATAACTATATATAAAAATATGGATGTTTTGTAGAAAGTAACACCCGGTATACTTTTTAGTTCAATCGAATTTTTTATATCTACGTCATGAACGGTACCGTCTCCTGTGAAAGTGCACGATAAAACACGTCACGTTTTACTCGATTGTTAACGAGTATGATAAATTCTAGTTAATTTGTAAATCCGAGCATTAAAAGGCGAAACCAAGTATTTTTGGATTTTACAGTAATACCATGTTATTATTTGAACTATTCACTGTAAAGAATATAAAGTTTCATTATTTTTATATAGTTAATAGCTCTCACCTCATGTTAAGTGCAGACGTGGCAAAAGATGGTGGACACACTAAGCCTAGTGGAAGGACTGGCTCTCAAGTACAACTGCCGGAACACACCTATATAGATATTTTCAAACTTGAGGGTGGTAGCTAGCCAGGCGGGTATTAGAAAAAGCCCTACCACCATACTGTGGTTTCATCACACATTTTATTATTGCGTCTGCATATTAATTTGAATTAATATTTTCAACTTTTAATCTTATAGTGTATATATACATATATTTAATGTGTATTAATGTAGATCTATGGAATAATATTAATTTATAACCTAGGATTTGGAATAGGCTTTAACTTCCATTTTTATGAGGCGGTTATTTTTATTCTACGTAGTCTTAATATTAATTAAAATTTAATTAAAACTAGAATTTAGTTGTGTTGGAAACGTAGCGATGAAAATAATATATGTATGTAATCTTGGTTTATAAGACAGTAACATACATATTAGAATGCTGTACTAAAACAGTCTCACAATTACATTCCACGAAAACCACAGTAATGCGCATCAGCCTGATTATTACTAATATCTATAATAAATCTTACGGATTTTACAATACGGGTGTATTTGAAGTGTAAAAATTTACATCTAACTCGAGTCCAGTTGTTATAAGCTCCATTTCACGCATTTTCTAGTTGCTATAGCAACATTTATATGCTTAGTTATTAAGATTGCTTCAATTCTTTTGTATAATGACATTAACTTACTCATCAGTCCGCCATTAGTAAGATTCTTGTAGTTTAGTTGATCTTTTTATATTTTAAATTGTCTTAGGTTGAGATAGTAGATGTATGAATATATTAATACATAGTGTATTGTGTAGAAACTCTACACACAACGAATTTCTTTTTATTATTTAGTTAGTTATTTTATCATATATACATTAATTGCATTAAATCTTAGCCTAATTTGTATGAAGAAACACTAGTGTGTGCAAAAAAATAGTTCCTGTTATTATGCGCAGAGAATAATAAACATAGTATTTTTACAAGGTACAATATTATTCAATATTTAACAACTTTCCCATTAATCAGTTTTTATAGAAAAATACAAAGGAAAAAAATAGAATTTGTTCAATGCTAAGACACAATGTTATAACTATTTTTTAGAACTGATCTACTAAATATCTCATATTATGTATGAATAGATAATAAGTTCTTTAAATAACTACTAAGAATGTAGAGTAAAATAATTTTTAATTTTATTAAAAACGCATAGAGTTATGTATTGCGTGTGATGTGAATTAGAGCAAAAACACGATGCGTGTTTTGATGAAAAATAAGGTTATATTCTAGGATTTCTTTTTAACTAGAGGTATTTATGAAAATCCTACTATTATAATAATCAGTGACCTTTGATTTGTAATCTGGATAACACATTAGTCGAAGTTTGATACAGATTACCCTAATTCTTGTTATTACTTTTATTTTTTTTCTTATTGAAAGGAATAAAATATTGTACTTGTACCGTTTCAAGGAAAAAATGTTGAGTACTGAACTAAACAATAAGAAAATAATGAAACCGCGTGTACTTATCTGGTAGAGTACACGAACATCAAACAACAGAACATAATATATAGAAGTACATAGAAGTTAGGGCTATGTTTCCTTTCCTACAGGAAATATTTAAAATGATCATTTTATGTTTGTCTGATATCGTTGAAGAAACTTTTTTATTGAAAGTCATTGCAAGGAAACGCATGTGTAAAAAGCATCATAGTCATATAATATTTTTAACCACGTTGAAGTCCTTCCTATATTAAACGTACTGTTAATCCGAAAGCCTAGTTTTATATGGTTTAACAGTAGCTCACTGGACGGTATAAAATACAAAATCATTTTTCTTTCCCAGAACCCTATTTTTATTCTAAAGTTACTCCTTATAATATTCGCTATGAGCTAGCGAAAGTCCTGCCAAAAATCGGTCCAGTTGTTTTAGAGATTAGCCGAAAAAAATAGACAGTAACATACGTACACACACAAAAATTAAAAAAAAATTTTTTTTTAGAAGTACCGTGTATACATTTACATATGCGTTTAGTAAAAACATGTTATTTTGACATTACAAATAGATCATTTTTATTTATATGTATAGATTTAATAGATACTATCAACACAGGAATGTCTGTAAAAGGTGTTCTTTAGTATATTTATAGATCATAGGTTATCAAAGCGGGCGGTACCAATGGGCGCTGAGGCTATCTGAGGGAGCTATTGAAACTTCTAGTGATATCGGAAGGACTGGAAAAACGGTGGTCCGTGGATTTTCCTACAAATTTCTATAGAAAATTTAGATAAAATATTCCCGGGGGGCGTTAGACATTGAATTTTCCTAAAGTAGGCGGTACATATAAAAGTTTGAGAAACAGTGGTTTAGACAAATTACTTTTATTATTAAATAATATAATTCGTAATCTATTAAAATGATTGAGTTTTACATGTAATGCATGTTCATATAGTAATATATATTAACAATATTTTATAATGTACTACAGGTACTTAAAGAAATATTTAATTGTAGAAATTAAAGTAAATTAGCAATTGAATTATGCGAGGGTTAGAGATGCGCCTGCGAAGTGAAAAGCCTGCTTTCTATGTCCGACTTGTTTATCCTCGTTCTCTCGGTCATTATTCTTAAGGTAATTATAAACAGTAGCTGGATTCGCACAAGCTAAATAATTTTCTTTTTATATTGTATATTGTAAAATAATTACCTATCTAATTTATTGTAATAAACTAAATTACTGGTTAGATTACTCTGTCCATAAATTTAAATATTATTCCTATGTACAGATGAGAGGCTAAATAAATATGGCTATTTGAGTGTTTCTTTTTATTCCTATATTGAATATACTGAATACATGTGTGCGAAAGTAAGCACACTAAAGCTAGAAATAAAGTTGGCTCTCATTACTGTGCACCGATTTCAATAAGTGGTTGACAAGATATTTTCAACTTAAAGATTGTAAGTAAGCACTAACGAGTGTACAACCCGCTTTCGTTAACACGATGCATCCGATTGGACTACCATTTATCCATCATTACATCCTCCGGCTTTTTTTTAAACGGTCGGATTTAAAAAATCTTTTTTATTTGGTACAGGAGTCATTGAGGACGTCCTCAGGCTATTTAATATCACGCTACCGCGTATTGGACCAAAGCTGTATTAAAAAAAGTTTCAAAAGCGGGCAAAAAAGATTAAATCATTTTTAGCACAACGCGAACGAAGTCGCGGATTCAGCTAGTATAAATATAAAGACATAAGTAACCATTTATATAAACCATAAAAATACAATTAAGCTAGTCTAAGACTTAAATATTCTGCGAATGTGATCGATTTTTAAAACATTTTTTCTATCTTGTACTATAGAATGTTCAAGCAAAAACAAGAATGGGGTTTGTGTAATCTATTTATGGATGATATTAAATACATTAAATGAGAGATACGCTCACTTAATATTCTGTTAACTGTATTTGTCGCTATTCTTCTAAATAAATGCATATAGTTCTTACGTATTTGGCTGTGTTTTTATTTAAAAACAATATTATAGGTAGGTGTAACCTATATGTGTGCTTGAAACAGAAGTTATTTTCATTTACAAGTACCTTGATATGAACATCATAATTTTCTGAAAACTTGTTATTATACTATAAGATTCTTGGTTTTAAAATATTTGATATAATCATTGTTTACAATATACTTAATACGTATATCTCACATATCAACAATATGTCGGCGTAGGAAACCGTTGACCGATTAAATCACGCGGAAGACATATGCGTACTGGAATTCTCACACATTGTTTCTCGGTACCAGAACAACAGTAGATATATTTCTATAAAACTAAATTCGATTCTTACATCCAAACAAATATATTGTAAATCTTTTATTGTTACAGTAGAGAAGAGTTTCCTTCTCTACCACACGATGAACCCGGCACCCTGACGGTGAATCCATGAATTACTAAAAAGTTCGTCTCCTTCTACAGATTTATGCAATAAACGCCATTGTTTACTTTCTATTGGTTTATTGCGTTATTTAATCGCGGTAATTGCGACCCTCAATGGATTACTGATCTGTGGATTGTAGTTATTATTATTTTTTGCTGTCTTTATTGTAACTCATTTCTATATCAAATTTATTTCATTAAGACATCATTACGATCATGAAATAATTATAAGTTGCTATTATTCATGCCTATGCTAAAAATTGCTGTATAAATAAATGAAAAAAAAGTGAGCTTGTGAGTAATTTATTAAATAAACATAGTGTTAGAAATATAGAACATTTAACTACATTCTGAACAATACGTTCTGAATAATAATATTTACTAACCTTTATATATAAAAATGTCGTGTCATGTTATTTGTCCGCGATGATTTCTTAAACTACTGAACCGATTTGATCCAACTTGAGACATAGGATACTTTTTATTTTGATAAGTGATCATAACACTCATAGATGACGCTGTAGTCGATGTGATTGACTATGGCAGAACAAGGTCTGCCAGGTCAGCTAGTCATATCATACTAATATTATAAATGCGAAAGTTACTTTGTTTGTTTGTTACACTTTCACGCCTAAACCGCTGAATCGATTGTAATGAATTTTGATACAGAGATAGATGGAGTCCAGAAGACAGAGGCTACAGAAGACAGGCTACTATTTCACGTGAAATCTTTATTGGAAGTGGGGTGGAAGGAAAATTTGTAATAAAATTTTTAATGTGTTAGTCGATTTTTTTGACAAAATCGGTATTAACGAGAGCGAAGCCGCACGTAAAATTAGTCATGTTTATTAATATAGTATATTTCTAGAAAATTACATTAATAAATTCGTTCTATTAAATAGGTACGTAAGTGTAAGTACTAGTCTACCTAGTTATCTCTACTGCCTACCTAGTTATGCTGTACAAAACCTTATATGTAACTTACCATTGGCAAGTGATACTGTGAAACTCGCCAGTCATTCCGGATAGATAGTGGACATAAAGTGTTGTGGTAACTGGTACAATAGACTTATCGTTATATGATAAGAGGAGAAAGCTACTCTTCAATGTTGTTATATTGTTAAGAATCAAGATTAACAACAATAAAAAATCCTGTTTTACTATTTATTATATGTATTTTAAGACTTTGTTCTATTTTGGTTTTCATCGGTTTAGCTTTAAGTCATAGTCTCATCCGATTTTAGGTGGCTATGTGACCCGAGTTAGTAGTAACACAAGTTTAGTGGGGAAACTGTCTCTAGTGGAACTACTGGAACACACATATTCAGACAGATTTTTGAGTTAAAGGTGGCAGTTAACTGGGCCACCATAGAAAATAACATACCACCATTTCGACAATTTGGCGTATCAATGAAAACTTTATTATACGTTATGCTCTTAAAATAGAAGGAGGAAGAAAGATTAATATACCGACCGACCTACTCGACAGTAACAATATGGTAAAATGTTATAGTTTACATCTAAAATCTTATTTTTTCCTACTTGGAAATATTAGGTAAATAACTAAATATGTATACAATTTTCAGAAGATAATTTAAAATCATTACCTAGAAAACTAGAAGGGTGCCACAATATATTTACTGTCATAATCGCTGTTCCACTCCATGTATAGCATTCAAAGTCATTAAACCGAATAACTTCCGAGCGGTAGTATGTACTTAATACCTGGCACATCATAACACTATCAGATTACACCTGGCGTTTAATTTGACTAATTGACTGTGAGCTAACGGTAGGTGGCAAAAAAAAGTGTTATTGATCTTATATGTTTGTACGTCATTTTTCGCTGTGTTTTGACGGTCTGTATTTGTTTGATGTTAATGTAACATAGACCTGTCATGTCACTGTCGATCAGCTAGAAGCGGCAAAAAATTAGGTATTAGTGGAGTCAATGTTCCCTAGCGATCTAACGAATATAGAATTCCAATCGAATACTGAACAGATGAATAGGTTTTATAACTTGTTTTAGCATAATATGTGAATACAATACATCTGTATTTAATTGATAGATTAACACTTAAAAAATATCATATATGGTTTTCAACTTGTTACAGCATTACTTACCACGAAGAGCAAGCGTGGAAAGAAAAATGGGTTCGATCGAAACTGACTTATACGATCTCTGTTGGCGAATCATCTGCCTCCCATTATATCAGTTCAGCCGTCTGTAATGGCAGCTCGCTAGGCTGTCCAGGTGTGGCCCGGCTTACCATTAGGCCGAGTAGGTTGTCGGGGCGTCACGATGATTGCAAGCTTGAACACGCGTCATCCCAGTAAAATGATAAATGGCCATAGAGTTTTAGTGGCTATTCCCAGTGGCTAGCACCGGGCGAGTCCCAAATAGCCTTCCGCAGTCACCCTGTGAGGGAGGGTATGTGTAAATGCATTTTCCCACGTTAGAAAAAAGGACTGTCGCGAATATATGACATAAAAATTAATAATCGACAATTTTCCTATACCAATAGGATACTCCAGCCACGTATGTAAAAATATAATACAATATTATTACAATTACATTTACTATTCCATTACATTAAATTATTCTTCGCTGATGATTTCAACGGGTTAATAAATAACAACGCTATGACATAACCATAATCAATTAATGACGTTTCAATTGTTAACACCGTGAGATTCAAATTACAGTTAGACAACATTTTGTTCAATTTTGCATGAGCATGCAATAGAATGTGCAACCGTACGTGCGGCAGGTTCACTTTTTTATTGAGAAACGTACGGAATAGTTTAATTGAAAACATTCAAAACTACTAAAAACTTGTAGATCGAAGAAACCATTTATCGTTGAATTATATTGACGGTATCTTTACTTCCCCCAAGTGCGACTGTCACGGTCATTTTGACTTTATTAGCCATTTCCTTTTAATGTATATTTCGATTTACGAAACGTACCAAACAGAGTTCAATAACAGCTATTATTTTATCCAAAATAGGGGAACGAACACCGTATAGGTTATAAGGTTATAAGTTATTTTATCACTAACTAAACAAGTTTTCCAAACAAAAATTAAGAATGATGGGAATTTATAAATTACATGGCCAGTTCTTTGGTTATTCACAATGTTGTTAGTATATAATAAGGATTATGTCATGCAACAGAATTTGGACATTTTAGATTGTTTATTTCATATTATTTTAAACTCTAAGTTTAGGCGAATAATAAGTGTAGGTAATAAAATATATTTTTCCCTTACAATTTTGAGTGTGCATTCTGGAGGTTTTGCTAGATGGCGCAAAAAGAAGACTGTGTTCTGTAGCATTAAATCTGCTATAGCGACTCACCATAGCTCAACCATATAATACCCAGCAATGTGGACGGTAAGGATCCGTATCTGAGTGTGTCGCGACAACCATACACGTGCTGCTAAACCCATCATTGACTCGATTTTGATTCATCACGTTTCGAGTTCAAGTTATATCCAGTAGTCGAAAGGATAGTTTGTTGGCACGATAGCAACGATTTCTGATATATTGCATATCTCTCGATAGTCCTCCTTTTGAATTGTAGAGCGCTTACCGTTGGTTACAGTACTGTGGCTTGATCGCCTCACTCTAAAAAATATACAAACGATCCAAACTAAAAATAGAACATTTGGTAAAAGAATATAAACACAACTAAAATGGTGACAAAAGTTTTGGTACAAATTATTGAAATCGTTTTGACTTCTCCGAGGATCGCGGTCGGTATTTCCAGAGTTAGATATATTACCTTAATATTTTTGACATTAATTTATGTAGTGAAATATTTTGAAATGATACATATTTTAATGTTTGTTTGAATAAGAATCCGTAATAACAGTTGAAACGTTTTTTTGTGTTTTATATTAAGAATATATATACATTTTACAATTCAATTACAGTTAAATGATACTGACGGATTAAACATAAATTGTAAAGTAAAACACTTAAAATAAAATGAACTTAATTTAAAAACTTTAAGGTGATCATGCTTCACTAAAATTACTAGTAATATTTATATGGTCACATTCATCGTACATTTGAACAAAATAAGAATAATGGATAATTTTCTTTACTGCCTTTACTTTTACTACTCTAATACAGAATTATAGACATTGTTCATAATAGATAATAATTATATTGTAGTTTCTGTGTAATAATATCAAAATAAATAAAGGCACATTGGAAATCAGTTACTTCTTAAAATATAAGTTGATAATACTATATTAAGACTAATACGTGAATAAATGCGTATCAATTAAGATCCGTATCAAAATTAACTGTACTATCTTTGTCGAGTTTGATTGATGATTTTTAATCGGTTAATGCCTACAAAACCTTCTTAATATTTAGGTACGTATTAAACCACATACGTCAGTCATTATTAACCTATTAATTTAAATCTATTTTTTACTTGCACCTTGATTATAAAAGATACATATTACCTTAAAATCCCATGTCTTTCGACATATTAGATACATTACTTGTTTCATTTTTTTTCTTCATTAGCTGTGTCCGCAACTTCTTTCGTATGGAACTAAAAATTATTTAAAATGTTGTGCCTGTTTTTGTTTTTTTTTTATTCAATACAGTTTTACTCCTGATAGTATACGTAACGTTAATTAGCCAAAAGACCTTCCTCGATGATTACACTATCAAATATAAAAATTATTTGTAAAGTCTGACTGGTAGGTAGTTCCTAAGGTTAACGCACTGAAAGAAACATACTTTTCCGTTTTATAATATTGATGAGGATACAATTTAGCGACTCACCCCAGTTTTGCATAAGAGTAATTTATTAATGATGACAGTAACGAGTGTGCTCATCAAGAAAATATATAATAAATATAATATAATTATTTATTATATATTGAACTTATTTGACTAGCATTATCCACGCTGTGTACAAAAATATTTTTTTTAGCTAACAGTAGGTACTAAACTTTTCACTAATTAACCATAAAAAGCGGATCATAATTAACTCCAGCCTTTATAAGTATAACTTAAAACAAAAATAAATTTAATTAAAAAAAATTGGAATCAATTACTTCCATGTTCTTTTAATTTTGAAATTAGACTAAACGCACAGATGAGAGATAAGCAGCTCAAGTAAAACGTTGATTAGTTTAAGCGAGTAAGTGGAATTGCGTGTGCAAAGATATGTCTGCGGTTTGATTGGTTTTCAATTTGTTTGGTTTTTGATTAGTTTTATAATGCCATTTTTTTGCATAGAATATAAAGCCGATGAAACGTGTGTTAGAAAAATTTTGCACTGTCACTCTGCTAAAAGACATACACTAAAATCTTTACACTATCATCGAGCTATTCAGTGGAATGTTCATTATAAGTCGCTTAACTACTAAATATAATTTTTCTGAAAATTTTTGTTTCGAGAACATTCTGAAAGAGTCCTTGTATAGATAGCTTTTGATGATGCTTTTGATATGTTTTCAGGTATCTCATGAATATTTATTTTAACACTGTATAGATCAGGTGGGTTTCCCATTGTAACTATGTTATTATCATATTCAATTCAATGTTATTAAGTTTTATTAGCATATTTTGTAGTTACAGAAATTTTGAGTTCATTAAATCAATATATACTTATTTTAACTTATATGATTGTATAAATTATTTATCTTATAACTAATGAATTCAGGCTTAAATTGTAATATAATCGAATTTTAAAATATTAATTGCAATCAATTATATACAGTTAATGTGTTATGGAAAATCAAGTTACATGATATCACCAAAGCAAAAAGAGAACAAGTTGTCCTGATAAAAACTCAAATATTAAGTGCTCGTCCATGACAATAAAATTGGCGTCAGTTGCGGTTAGTGATTCTAGACATTAAAAAGCTATTATAATATTTACTGCATGCATCAACTGCTAAAAAAAGCAAATAAAGTGGCGTTGAATCATTTAAACTAGCGAATGTAATTAAATGTTCGGAGATATCTTTATATCGGAGTAGCGATCTAGATTTGATTGGATTTAAATTTTCAATTGACTATTAATTTGTTTATCGTGATCGTTACGCCGATAGTGGTGAGTGTTATGGAAAAAAAATGCGCAATCATGTATTTGGTTCCTTATATAACTGAGTCTTATTATCTACTAAATGAAGATAATGCTCACTTATATATTATTGTTATAAGTCATACAATATAAATGTATTATTTCTAAAGTTTTGAACGTTATGTTTAATACTAAGAAAAGACCAAAAACTCTTATAGTATTTTAATCTTAGTAAGAATGGTTTTTTATTTAGGTTAAGGGTTTTTTATCATATTTATAGATCTTAACTTTTTGGCCGCTATCTCACTTCATATTATGTGACGATGTGGGTCAAGATGGTAGTCTTGGTGTGATGGTAGTCAGGCTAACCCTGTTGAAGGAACTATAAGTTTTACTTTCTACTTGCTGATTATTACTTTGAAACCAAAACATTTAATTAATACTAAAAATAAACCGCCCATTATATTATAAAACTGTAAGTACCTAAATCATTTTTTTTTGGGAATTATACTTAGTGTGTACATTGTATCGATTTAGACAAACGTTTATGTCGATTAAAATACATATATTTTTTACCGTCTGTCAATTTGTCTACTCATCGCTCTGAAAAAAAAAACGAACCTATTAATAATTTAATCGATATATAGGACATTATTTCCCCACAAAATGAAAGGAATCCTCCGGGTTACTTAATTTTCATGCTTTTGGATGAAATGCAAAAATGCATGCATTTAAAACCAATGGTAACTACCAAGAAGAGATCGGCAATGCAGCGTCGAGTGCCGCGGTTATGCACATATAACTAAAGAAATAACAAAGTCATCCATAAAATGTCGGGTGAATATCAAAACAATTTTTGAAACAGTACTTATTATTTTCATTCGGTGTTCAACCGTTAGAGCAAAATGGATCCGACATGAAATGGTCGGATTTACCGATCTCGATGTGCGAATATTTTTTGCTGCTATATCTTCCGTGTTATAGACCATCTATAACACCATTTAATAACGTATAAATAATATAGAAACGTGATTATTTAATTAAAAACATGATAAACTATCCACAACTATAATACATTTAGGAATTATTTATGTGTTTTAATTAAACTATTGCAAAACAAATTTCGAAATTTGTGACAGAACTAAAAAACTTAACATATCCTTTGATAATATTCTTAAATACTATGATATTTTTTATATATGCCTAACCCGAGTATATACCAAATAGTTTTCGTTTTTATTATCCTTCATTGTATTTGTAATTTTGTAATAATGATTTAAAAAAACTGTGAACTTATTATTTCAAGCGTAATCATTTTTTGTTTCCATATATCTTTATCAGTTTCCTATATTATCAACGAATGGTTTCACTAAACATTGCGTTGCACTTTCAACAATTAGTTTTAATAACTAAACTTTGTACAAGTAAGTATTTATGGTTGATTTATGAAATATTAAATACGTTTTTATTGTAGTTGATATTAATCTTAATAAACAAGTAATAAAAAAAATTGTCTGTCGAAATGAAAAAAATACAATCTTACAATAACTTATTCGACAATTGTGGTAATATTTGATATAGATGATACACTTAACTATTATTTAATTAATATATTAAATTTAATGTGACTTTTATCTAACAATATTATGTATTGCAATATTAGCGATGGTAGCTCAGTTGGTAGTGTGTACGGACACCGCGTCAATAGACATGAGTTCGAGTTCCTGTAATGAGCCTGAGTTTGTAGTGAAGAAAAATATCGTGAACAAACCATGTCATGGTGGCATGATTTTTTTTAATGCCTGACTGGCTAGTTACCACAAGTTGAAAAGCAAAGCAGCAAGTTGACAGGCAAAAAAGAAATCCACTTTACTAATTGAAAATGTTTATTTATATGAACATAAAATTAATAGTTTCCGAGCACGTAGGTAAGTATATAAATTAAATTGTTTATTTTGTTCCCGCCAGCACTTAAGTTGAGGTTACACAGATTGTAAAGAGAATCGCTTCACAGCGCCCTTTTCAGTCTTTACGGCGGAAACTTTGGGAACCCCTAAAAATGTAAACTATATAAAAATAAAAAATAAAAAACAAACTATATAAAAAAAACCATAAAATATAGTATATAGTAAATAACTTCGCTAATGTTGTCTTAGAAATTTAAACAAGATACCATTGTTTTATATTGTTTATGATAATTTCTTATAGCATACAACTACCTGTTTTAGATATTTATTCAAATTCAACGTAACGATGTTTCTTTGTAGGATTTATTACATTTACATTAAATTTAATGATTAATATATTCAAATTGTTTATAAAACAGTATGTTATTTAATTAATTTACTGTAGTAATAAAAAAAATTTATTCATTTTATTATATGACTTCTAATTGCGATATAAATACATATATTACAATATAATAACATTATAAACAATACCGGTTTTCGTTTGTTGTATATAAATTCGTCGTGAACCCAAAAATTATAAATAATCACCTGGTTTTGAATAAACTAATAATAACAGCAACCCATATAAAAGCTTTGTTATGTTAATGACTTAATGGTGCTGTACCAGGCAATCGGATCAGATGAATAGGATTTAACGTCTGTTTCTGAGCTTTCAGTAAAGTAAATATAATTTCTAGCATTGTAGTGCTAGCTTAGTTTGCTAATGGAATAAAAATATTTTTTGCCAAGCATATATTTTATACGTATTCTTTGTCAACCAGAAACTAGTAGTACAACTTATCTTTAGTTATTTCCGTAAGGGGAATTCTAGCAAAATTAAAAAAATAAAATTATGTAAATAGTACTCATTTACACCACTAATAGAATATTCAAACGTAATTTACTATATTGATTAAGAAAGAAATAGTACATTATTGTACTATAGTTTTTATTATTGAATTACATACATACGTTGTGGATGTTTGTACAGGTATAAATATACCAACACGACTAAAATTTTAATCGACTTCGCAAGGAATCTTATTATAATTATACACTGTTATCTAAATGCGTTCATCGTTTGTTATAAAGCTCTGTGAAACTGTAAAGATCCTTCAGGCTAAATGAAATAGCCAGTTAAAAACAAAAAAAGTCAGACATCGTGACCGTTAACAGACGTGAGAATTATTACAAAGTAATAATAATTCCTAGAACTTGCCAGTACTCCTTATTCTTGGAACCTCTTTCACATTTTATTGCATTACCGTACTATTATGTTTATTATAATATAAAAATGTGGTTTGGTTTTAATAGTATTTATACACAGTATGAAAAATACTATTAAAATTAATGTTAAGATTTATTTAAAATTGGAAAGATAATTGTAGTTTCGAACGAAATTATTGATAATACAATACATTTTATTATAAGTCTCAATTAAAAATATTGCTTCAAAGTACTTAATTCCGCCTACTTTCTTTCATATTTGAACAACACGCTTTGGATTTCACAGCAACAGATTGTCGGTAATCTATCTAGGAAATAAGAAAGAGGTTCGTTATGTTTGCCTTAATGTGTAGCTGTAGACAAATCTCCCGCCCGTGTACTCTCCTTCCTACATGTCTGAGTTCTTCAAATATAACCTGAAATATATATTTGCATACCACAATATCTTAGACGCATAAATAATAGTTCATTCAGCGGGTGACATATGTTTCGATTGCATTTTAAATATTACTAGGTACAGAGCAAACACATTATTTCATAACGACAAAAATAATATATAATTCTTTATCCGCAAAGGATATTCATTTTTAAGTAATTATATTCTCATTCACGTCGAAATGCTTCTCAGGAAAAAGACCAGATAAAAACATACCATAATATATCGGCAGTACAAATTGATTTACAAATTTTATTTCAAAACAGGTGCCGCAAGAAAAAAAAAATGGCGACTTAATTGACTATTACTCACAATTTTTCGATCGTGTTCGTACAATTTATATCGTTGTAAAAGATATTTAAAAAATGAGCATAAGATGACACTCCAGTTTTTGTTAATATTCAATTGTTAGTTTTGTTAAAGTTAATAGCTTAATGGATACATTTTCTGCCTATAACTAGAAATTACTTTGAGTTACAGTAATATTTTTTTTTATTAACATGGTTTATACTGTAGTAATATTGTCAAACAAATGGTTACGTATTGCGTTACAAATTGTGATTTATATTATTTCCATTCAACTAATACGCTGTTAAACGTAGACCCAAAGATAACAACATCAGCTTATCTTGCATTACTTACTGCCAGCGAGATCTCGCAACATTCACTAGATCTTTGGTTCACCTTAGGACGAGTCTGCCCATGCTGCGTCCTTTGATATGTGGTCACCACTTAAGAAACTTTTGTAGCCATCAGTAATTTTACAAACAGTGTACCTCATCCACTACCACTTAAGTGTAGCAATTCTGTAGACTAAGTCGGTGGTTTCAGTACTTCTACCAATTAACTAACTGCTAATTACATCGCCTAGATAAGTTGTAGTTCAAAAGATTACCGTGTTTAAACAAACACATCTAGAGTATTTGTATCTCTCAGTGTTATATGAATGTTAATAAAAAAATTAACAATCATAAATACGATTGTTGTGTTTATTTACGAAATATGTAACAGGTCATAATTTTCAAAGGTAATATTAACGTTACTATCTGACATTTTTTCGAACTTACACGCCCTTTATCTCGAAAAAAACGTGCATTTAAAACATTCGAACGGGACTGTACGATATGACAAGACTATCGTAACTGCGACAAACATGTGAAAGATGTCACCTTACGGTCCCGAAATTCCAGTTTTTTTTTTTTTTTTTTTTTTTTTTTTTCGAAAGGACCTACACTGTTAGCCTTAGGGGCTTTTACAGCTTCACCTGAACTAGTGGGGCGAGCGCGGAAGGCGCTCAAACCCGCGGGGCAACTCGCACAAGGGTGTCACTAGTGACCGAACCTCGGCTTGGGCTGTTGCCGAATCGCGTATGAGAGAAAACGAACGCGGTACTATCTATTATGAGAGAACGTTATAGTAATAAGAAATAAAAGAATAAAAGACCACGGGCGGTCCCTCACAGAACCGTGTACGTACTGTGTGAGTGTGCACGAATGTGACATGCAGTGTAATGATGTGGGTTCAGTGAGTGTGGAGTGTCACTGTATCGCGCGAGCGGGTTAGCTCGAGGGCTCCATTCCGAAGGATCGACCTAGGCTCGAGCGTCCGCAGAAGGGGGCCGCGGCGGGTGTGCGGGAGCGAAGTTAACCGCCCGCCCTCGGCGGCGAGGACGACGGTTTCGCGGTCTAGTGCGCGCGTATGCGCGATTCGGAATAGAGACGGACGGAAAAGACGCGGTATGTCGCGTGAATTTATCCGGCGGATCGAGGAAGATGTGACGAGGGCGGCGTTTGTATCCGCTATCGTTCGGGTTCGGATCGTATTTCACAGAATTCACTACTAGAGGATTCGGATGTGCCTCCGCTCTCTCGAAGTGAGTCTTGGTGAGGTCACGAATGTATGCCCTAATAGAGGGCATTTCGAGGTCTTTGTGCAGATCAACATCTCGTACGTACCAGGGGGCTCCGGTAATCGCACGCAGATATTTGTTCTGCAACACTTGCAGAGGTCTGAGAGTGGGTTTCGAGGCACGAGCAAAGGCTGGACAGCCGTATGTTAGGATCGGACGGATACATGTCTTGTATAAAGTAAGCTTACAGCTCAGTGACATTTTACTTTTTGAATTATAAAGAGGGCGAAGGTGGACTAAGGCTATAGTAGCTTTTATTTTCACCCTCTTGATATGGGAGCTGAAAATGAGCTTCGAATCTAAATCGACACCTAAGTACCTGACCACTGAGGCCCAGGGAATATCTCTCGAATAAAGTTTGAGAGGAGCGTATGGAGGAATTCTACTTTTCCGAATAGGATCGAACATAACGGCGGCACTCTTTTCCGGGTTAAGTGCGATACACCATTTACTACACCAGTCGCCAAAAGTGACTACAGCTCTTTGGACATAACTGATGAGTTTGACGTGGTTCCTAAGACTACCGAATATGACTGTATCATCCGCGTAAAATTCGAACTGAATTCCTTTTTCGAGGGAGGGGATATCGCTGATGAACAGGTTAAAAAGCAGAGGCGCCAGGATAGAACCTTGGGGAACTCCCGCTCTTATCGGGTGTGGAGATGAGAGTGCTCCTTCTACTCGATAGCAGAAGGAGCGCTCGGAGAGATAATTGAGTAGTATCCGGACTAGATTGTCCGGAATTTCTGCTTGATTGAGCTTATATATAAGCCCCGAGTGCCAAACCTTATCGAATGCTTTGGCTACATCAAAGAAAATTGCAAGGGTGCGATATGGAGATTTTTCAAAACCAGGGATATTGAATTTAGAGAGGACGTGCTCCGTGAGGCGGAGTACTTGGTCCGTGCATGAGTGTCTGGCTCTAAAGCCAAACTGCGCATCAGGTAGGATCTTTTTGCTGGTTACAGCGGACTCGAGACGACTCAGAAGGAGTCTCTCATAGATTTTACCTAAAGTGTTTAGGAGGCTGATAGGTCTGTAACTATCAGGAGAATTTGACTCTTTCCCTGGTTTGTGAATACCTATGACATGTGCCCTTTTCCATACTGCTGGAAAATGACAATGTGACATGGCCGCATTGAAGATGCAGACCAGAAGAGCAATCAGCTGGTCAGGAAGACGTTTGAGGACTTCATTCCTGATGCCGTCTGGACCTGTAGATTTCCTTAGCTTGAGGCTTTTGATCACCGCCCGGACTTCGTCCGTTGAGATGGGATCCAGCGGAGCCGCAGGAGGAGATAACAGGAATGATTTTACTGAGGACTCGACCATGCTCATATGAATAGAGTCTGAGCCTTGATTTGGGGAACACTGCGCTTCTAACGAGTCGGCGAGACATTCCGCCTTTTCGTCGCAGTCAAAAGCGGGAGATATCCCGGGGCCTCTGCTTAGAGGGGGCATCGGAGTGTGATTGTTAGCCTTCAAGGCCTTAATGACCTTCCAGTAGGCAAGGTGAGTTGGTTCAAGCTCTCCTAAGAAAGCGTCCCACCTGCTGCTACGGATTTCGGCCATGCGAGCTTTCACCTCTCTCTGGAGGGCTCGAAGACGGGAGCGATTATCCTCAGAAGGATAAGAGTCATGCGCACGCATCGCCGCATTCTTTTCCGTGATCAAAGCCCGCATGTCGGGAGGGAGTATAAAACGGCGATCATTCGCCGCTTTCACCTCTTTCGAGGTCACCCTCACGGCAGATTGCAGGTGTTCAACCAGGGAATCGATCGCAAGGTCAGCATCCGCAGCGGACTCTACTACGTTCGGGATCTTATCCAGACTTGGTGACGAAGGGTTATCGATAAGATACCTGCGTAGCCTCGCGTAATCAGCCACTTGGACGGAGGAGGGGCCGGAATCATCGGGCTGACCTAACTGTAAAATGACCGGACGATGGTCTGAGAGAAGTTCGCTCACAACTCTTATGTCACGAACAGGAAGTGCGATTCCCTTGAGGAGGGCTACATCTAGTACGGACGGGCGAGTGTTGCTTCGAATAGCGTAGTGAGTTGGCTCAGAGGGAGCTACTACATCGAAAGAAAGCTCACTCTCAAGCTCTGCAAGAATAGTACCATTTCGAGAAGTGTATGAACTATTATACATTGCGTGACCACTGTTAAGGTCGCCGGCGATAATCACTGAGTTACCTAGCGAAAATAGAGTAGCGAGATCCTTTTTCGTGAGGCGTTTACTCGGGCTTAAATAAGCGGAGACTATGTGAATCGAGGGATGTCCTGACATACCTATCCTACAAATCGAGACTTCGATGTTATCGAGTTTAGGAGGATGTATTGGAGTACAATAGAGAGATTTTTTATAGTATATCATCGTCCCTCCACCGCTGGTGTATGTACGATCATTTCTTACTATAGAGTAGTTTGCGATTCTCGGATCGCGTGTACTAGGTTTTAGAAATGTTTCTTGGATAAGAAACACATCCACCTGGTGGTCTTGAAGATACTTAGCCACCAGGTCACGTTGGTTTCCAAAGTTAAATGCATTATAAAAGGATAAAGTCAAACCGCGGGGCTTGATTTTATCCATCTAACTATAGACTACGTAAAATTAACAAAAAAAAACTAAAAAACTAAGTTTTTATTTGGAATTTGATTGATAGAAACATTGCAGTGAAGCTGCAACGTTTGGGAACGATGAGATAATTCCCATCTGTTTCAGCGGGTCCGAGATGCGTTTAATCGCGTCGTTGAACGCGATGATTTCACTCAGAGTGAGCTTCCTCAGGATTTGCTCGAGAGTGATAAAATTACCCCCTTGGAAAAGATCCTCCGGGAGCTTATGCTCCTGAGCTGGAGCGGAGGCCTTTTGCGGCTTAGATTTCTGGGCCCACGCCGTCTGAGGGACGCGTGCGGGCTTGGAGGGTTCAGGTGCATATGCACCAGAGGAGGTTTTAAGCTGAGGATAAGCCTCAGCAGACATAAGCGGTGGGGGCTGGGGCCGGGGGGCCGCAGTGGGAGCCCGGCGAGTTGGTCTCGGGTGGCGCGGGCGCCTCGTACGAGGCGCACACTCACACCCGCGGTAATTGGCGGGGTGCCCTGCTTTTTTGCAGAGCACACAGCTGGGCGGAGCAGCTGTCTCAGGGGTGCGCGTGCACTCCTTGGTGGAATGGTCCCCTAGGCACTTAACGCACCGGGGGCGAAGGTGGCATCCGCTCGCTGAGTGACCATAATTTTGGCAGTTATGGCACTGCGATGGGATGTGAGATTTGCGGGGGGGCTCAACAGCGACCCCGGATAGTCCGCAGACAGACTTGAGGGAAAATATAGCTTTCCCTTCAGGTGTGCAGTCCAGGAGGACCGTGACCATATCGTATGGCCTTTTGGATTGCCTGTGATACATGCGGAAAACTTCCCGCACCGGGAATCCTTGAGCTCGCAGGGAAGCTGCGACCTCAGGAACAGGGAGTTCCTTGGGAACCCGCCTAATGACTACTCGAAGGAGGCGTTCCTCCTCGAGTGTATATGTGTAGTAGGGCTGTTTGGCGGCGGTGAGAAATTCCGTCAGTTTTCTATGCATTTCAGAATTTTGCACTTTAATTTGAATGCCCGCGGAGGTGCTTGTCGCGTGCGTGAAGTTAATGCTCCGTGAGTGAAGCTCAGCGGAGATTCGGGTCCAGGCGGATTTGTCCTGCATAATTACCGGCGGAGGAGCGCGTAGCTTCAGCTGAGCCTGGCCAGCCGAGCCCGAGGGGCCGGAAGCGGGGGCGCGAGTCGCGGGCGCGGGTGCGGCATGTGACGCGGGCGCTACGCGGGGCGCGGGAGCCTTTTTAGGGCGGCTCTCACCATCAGGGCTTAGATATACCCTACTGGAGTCAGATTCTGACTCCTGGGGAGATCGGAACGCGGAGATGGAGGGTGCGGGGGTGACCGCACGACTGCCCTCACCATCAGGGATGGCGTAGCGCTTTCCAGCACCCGAGTCAGAGTCCGGGCGCTTTGTGCGTTTGCGCTTTGTGCGTCTAGCGCGAGATTGAACGACCTCGAAGTCGTTTTCGGTTAGTGTGCTCCCTTCGGAGCTGAGTTGATCGCCCTCCATACTGATCGGGCTCGCGCACGATGCACGCGAGACCGGCCTTATGCATGGATGGCGATCGTTGCTGTCTTCCGGTGACAGCGGCGAGAACATATTGTTCAGCTCGTGTTTACTCGGGCTGGGAGTGGTCGTAGCGCGTACGACGACATATTTTCAAAATCACCCCTAGTGGATGATGATGGCTTTGGGGTAGCGGACCTAACCGGAATCGTGGCAGGAGCAGAAGGCTCGACTGCCACGGTCGATTTCGTGGGCCCTACCATGGCGCGCATCGAATTGTCCGATGCGTTTATATTTTTGGGCGGTTTTCTCACTTGGGGTTGCATAGGGTGCATCTCCCTGTATGCCCTATACAGCTCCGGATGATTCTTAAGGAATCGGGACATGTGCTCATAATCCTCCCTATCCTTGGCTACTAAAGCCATTTTGATGGTGGGTTGGAGAGTGGATAAAATAAATAAGACAATAAAATAATATAAAAGTAAATAATAAATTCAGACAGGGAAATTATATACATATAATACTAAATATTAATATGGATAAATAAATAAATGAGTTAACCTCCCTACCTGATGGATAGGGGGGCGGGGTGGTAAAAGGAAAATTGAATATATAATGATGAAGGTGATTTTACTTTAAAATATATAAAAATTAATTTTTTTATAATATATACTTTTTTATTAATTTGTAAAGACCTCCCTGCCGGAAGGGCAGGGGGGCGCGGCTGGTGAGAGTTTTGACAAACAATCCCGGGCTTGTCAAAACAACATCGGATTATGTCCACTGCACGTGCAAAAATAACATAAAAGAAAGACAAAAAAGAACAATGAACAATATCTGGGGCCTGGCCCGCAATAAAAAGCTTAGGATAATTAAAATTTTACCTTTTATGGCGGCCGGTGACCGGCGAAATTACAGTGGCGGCACTATAAACACTGCACTGATTCACAATAACTAACCAATATTTGGGAATTACACTAAACACCGAGACAATAAGAACTTTAACACAATACCCAAACAATATGGTTGGGATTTAACAGAATTAATTTCTGTACCGCGAACTGGCAGCAATAAACGGATTACTGCCGACGACACGAATAAAAATACATAAGAACAAAGGGCGGCGCAGCAAGGCGCAGCGATCAAGAGAACAGCGAGAGCTTACGGACACGTCCGTTCGCAACCGCGTATCTGACTCGAATCGTCGAAATTCCAGTGTATGGAGCCAATCATTATATCACGTCTCTCAACTGTTTTACTTAACGTGATTTATGTCTCTTTATTATCGGATATAGTCTTGTTAGCCTGTCTTTAGACAGTAATGTACCTCTTCATAGTTAATTGCATTGTGGAACGCGTATCTGAATAAGTAAGATTGTGTTATTGGGGTATTTAGATGACAGGTTAATTATATGCTCTAGAATTCGAATGAAATTTAAGCAATTCTCCAATAGAGTTTTACAGTATTCGTATTTGACGTGATATCGACTATCGCCGCAACCACCGTGACAAAACCCGTCAAGATAAATTCGTTTCGCCGGGTCTTGTTTCGAGTTCCGCTATCTAATGGTTCTTGCAGTAATAATAATTTATAGGTTTTCTTATAAATATTTGATGTTTATTTTGTGAGTACCTATTATCTCCTTTCTTATAACGATTATTTTGCGATAAGTCGTAAGATCTGATCTTAATAAGAATAAATTCTAGTGCACAGTAATCTTATTTGTCTAATTATGCATATGTAAGTAAATATTGTCCAACAGAGCTAGTAAAAGTTGCGCTTTATGTTTTGCATATTTATTTTCACTGTGTATGACATGTTTGACCTTCAGAATATTTGACCCGTAACGTCGATGCGAACGTGCAGTATGATGTCATATGCGAGTGTTTACCTCTTCTTAAGAAGGAAAGTAAAAGTGGTTAGATTGGGCAGTTGCGTTCTTCAATAGAATGGATTATAAAGGCTCGTTATATCTGCTATCCCACGCGGCATCGCATGAAAGTGAGAGGAGCCTATGTGTAGGTAAAGTCACATGGTTTAAGTATTATAAATTTTCTTGACTCATTCGAACCGAGCTTTGGAGAAAGCGTTTTATGTAACAACAAAAACAAAGGGGGACCAACTATCTTCCTTTATTTTGCTCTTAATGTTACACTTTCTCTAGTTTACATTTTAACCTACAAAAATATTTTTAATATAAATTCCATAATTTGTACGAAACTGTGATTACTTTTTGTCAAATATAAATTAATATAAAACCAAACCCCTAATGAAAGCTGTCATATTATCTTTTTTTCATATCTATTAATAACATTGCAAGTGATAATAGAGGAAGTTTGAATAAATTAAATCTCCATAATGAAAGTTCGTCCTACTAAATTTTTTTAGTACACTCAGATATGGAATCGGAATTTTTTAGTATATTTTATAATAAATCTATATTCAGTTTTACTTATCACTGGCCGATGAAGCCAAATTCTACTGATTAAGTAAGGTGCAACTATTAACACCTACATATAGACTAAAATTTCATGTACATATTTATAGGGTTATTATAACTATTAAGATAATTAAGGCAGAATATACTCAAACTAGCGGTACATTATTCTGATACAAATAATATGGTAAAAAAAGTCGCTATAAGATACATAAATTAGAATAAGTAGTTTAAGAATAAATTGTTAAACCCACCACGTTGAATCGTATTGAGAGTTCGGGTTTAACAGTATAAAAAAATAACATCAATCAACTTCTATCAAAATCAACTAAAATACAATATACTATTTAATAAATATATTTAAAATAAAAAAGTTTCTAAAATTGTCCTCTGAGTAGGATCAGTGCTAATGATTGGTTTTATTGCAACTTCATAACTTGATCAAGATTATCGAAAGTTTTTAGTAAATAATGGAGGTGGTTTAACGTAGTATTATTCCAAATACAAAATCCTGTTCGATTAAGCTACATGTTACATTTGCCATAAGACATAGTTATTATTTATTGATTTTATCGTTGTTGTATATGTTCTGTTACTGTTAATTAAAGTAATTAATACCGCAGTATATTAAGAAGGCGGTCTTAATCATTTATACGTTCTTCATTAACCGCTTTATTAATACTGCCACCAATAAACTTGAGTAAAAGCTTATTTCAGTGTCGGTTTCCGTTACTCTAAACTTGACCTGTAAAATTTAGGTTAAGTTTAGTGATGTATACTACAGGCTCGACGTGTCCAGATCGTGTACCGTCTTACCACGATTTCTCGTGACATTCGTGTTCTCACGCGAAAAGTTACGGTCCATAGACATGAACTATAAAGAACTTGTTACCACTGTAACGTCTCACTCGGATAATATTTTTATTGTCATCTTATAATTTTTTTAAGTTAAGATCTACAGCTACGTACTTACGTAGAATATTTAAACTATCCAGAATTTATTTTCCATTAATGCAGAAAATTTTGATGCCTACACGGAGGAGAACGCGATTATGAGACTATACTAGAGCGAATAAGAGAAACCGGATAATTACGGGCGAATGAGTGAAATACCATAAAAAATGACAATTATAAATTTGAAAAGACCGAACTACATTTAGGTTCACGGAAGGTCCCTTACAGAACCGTGTACTTAACGTGTGGGTGTGCACGAGCGGTATGCGGTGTGATGATGTGCTCTCAGTGATGTAGAGTGTCGCTGTATCGCGCCTGCAGATCCACTCGAGGGCTCCTTTTCGAATCGAACTTGGGCTCAAGCGTCTGCGGAGGGCGGTTGCGGCGGGTATGCAGGAGTGTAGTTAACCGTTAGGCCACGGCACCGAGACCTATCATGAAAATATACGTTAGCACGTATGGGGGAGGGGATGTCGCTTACTGTGACAACGCGGGCCGGGGGATCTAAGAAAACGTGACGTTCGCAGCTTATAAAACTATTTTGTAAATTTGTGCAAGCAATAAATATTTAAATATATTGAAATTTGTGTACTGCTATTAATTGTCATATATAATGTACCGAGGTGGGGTCTATCATTTGTAAAGTAATATTCATAATCGTAGAAAATGTGGCACATCGCGACGCAGGGGACGGGGGTTTAAAAAGATAAAATTTTGCGTAACGTATTTAATGAACGTCCCCCTATAAGTATCGCCTACATTTATGTTTAGTGAAAAGACTAACGTCAATAATTAAAAACTTAAACATCTACACAGAAACAAGCGCCTTATTTTACGACATATAGGTTTTCTTTTTATTACTTTAATTTTTCTCTCTAATCTATTTTTTTTTTATTAATCTAGTATTCTAATCTGGAAGTCTAAGAAATCTAGTATTTTTTTATTAATAATAACTGTATCGTGCGCTAAATTGAAAAATAATCAGCATGTTAACAAATAAAGAGGTTAATATAAGTGCAGGTTTTATACATAATATACCTGTGAGTAAAGCAAGTAAAAAGTTGTCGAGTGAACGTCAATTTTAAAGTACCCCATTAACTATCTGTGCCCTGTTTGCGTGTAACTAAAAACTATTTAATAATTTATTACCCGTTTCTTTAACTTTTTCCAATACAGCTTTGAATATATTTTGCAATCCGACTAGTAGGTCCTAAGATTAGCGCGTTCAGAAAAACATACAAAGTTTTCCGCTTTATAATATTAATACACATATAGATAATACGGCGTTGGTTTTCAGTAGTTAAGTAATCATAAAATATGTTGAACGACCTGGGTTCGAATCTGCCAATGAGTCTAAGCTTTCTATAAAGATGTTATTTTTATTATGAAATATTGTATGGTGCTGCATATTATTATAGTGGTTTGGTTAGCTATACATATAGTGTATTAAAAATTAATTCCAAAAATCCAATAGCCCGTGGCAATAAATTTCATATGATTATTTCACATACATTTCGTTACATTGATTTTGTTTGTTGCAATATGTTACTACTGTTACAGGTTTAGCGTGTCTACCAACTTGGGCCGTATCGTCATTTAAGATCAGGTGAGATGATGGCCATAACGCTAAACCTTAACTGTAAAAAAAACTATAGACGTTATTTCACAATAAAATAAATTACTGAGTATCATCGAAACATGAATCTCTAATTGCTTGTGTTATATCTTTACATAATATTAATAGATAATTGATATACCCAAATTATTGTAAATTGTTACAAACAATGTAATTATTTTATGATATAAAAGTTTAATATAAGACTTATTCTTATATTAAATTGTTATAATTTTCTAATTTTACTATAATTTATTAAGTGTTTATCAGTCGCTTAAATTTAAACATAATAGCTCGAAGGATTCGAATGAAAAATGATATTCGCTTATTGTTTTACTTTCTCAGTTTAAACATGTAAATGTTTTTTAAGTACAGAACAAAGCTCAGAAACCCATGTCTCATACACTTACGATTACAAATAAAAGATAATGAATCTGACATATAGAAAATATTATAACTTATGAAGACTACATAAAGACAAGCTTCGCAGAATATATTATAAATAAAAAAAACGGATCAAATTCTGAATTGTAGAGAGTTGTGTAAAAGTGAAAGTACTCGGAACCTAAAAGTGTTCTGCGGAATGAATAAACATATAAAGGATATTACAAGTAGTAAATGACCGGCAAGAGTAGTATAAATAAAAAAAATTAAATTAATGTAGCCTAAGTTATTCCTTATAACATCGGCTATCTGCCAGTGAAAGTCGCGTCAAAATCGGTCCAGCCGTTTTATAGATTATCCGAAACAAATAGACAGACAGACAAAAACGTTTAAACTGTTTTTTATATACTTTAATATGCATTTAGTAAAAAGCTGTTATTTTAACATTACAAACAGACACTTCAGTATTATTAATTTGTATAGATTACTAAAATAATATTAAATGTAGTTTCGAAATAAAATTGAAGTTTAAATTCAGATACGTGGTTGAGAAAGTAACACAACGATATACACTACAACGATTTGCTTTGTGAAACAAGGTAACGCATCTCAGGGCGTGAAATCGGTAATATTTGTGAACGGTAGTACTCAAACTGTAATCAGAAAGCGCACCTGTGAGTGTATGAAAGCGCAGATAGCAACCTGTTAGTGAGGACTGACTGCGCTCAACTTTCCAATCGAGCCTGGATCGAACCTGAGCTTGCACTCGTTTGATATTTGTAACAAAGCTTTCTATATATCTCAACGCTTGCCTTATCTCCAGTGTTACTGTAATTTGTCACCTTTTACCTTTAACTTTCTGTATTTCTGTATTACAGAAAAAGGGAATATTATAATAAGGATATATTTATACGACCACTTTGGTTGGGAAAGTCAGTAACCGCAAAAGACATTTTTAAAGTTATTCGAGTCCTGGTTTATTTTTGTTAAAATACTATCATGTTCAATATTGCTTTACCAACAACTATTCACAAAATTCATACTTTTTTATTATTTACTATCTTTTACCTGTGTCGTCGCTAGCGTTAATCTTGATTTTGTAAAGCAAATCTGATGAAGCAAAAAAAGTTTCACCTCACTTCGAATAAGTTTACGCGTGAAAAAGCAGCCTATCACTGGCTCCAGGTTCCCTCTATCTCTATACCAAAATTTATCATAATCGATTCAGTGATTTAGGCGTGAAAACGTAGCATAATATACAGACAAACTCACTTTCGCATTTATAATATTACTAAGGATAGGGATAAGGATAGGCTCAGTGTTTGCCCGTGAACTAACTAACCTGACGTTATGTGGCCCATAATTACTTTAAAAAAAATTAATCATTTATTTTTAGTGGTTTTGGCATCTTTACAAAAATCAAATTCACGGTCATTGACGTACTATTCGTACACGATATCCCCGATTTATCATAGCTTCCAACCATTGCCATAATACCGAAATAACCCCTTTTATTTGTAATATCTTGACATACATTTTTTATGGAGTGTAGAAATAATTAAAATATAAATTTAAATATATTAATAAAATTTAAGTTTTATAGAATGACGATATTTAAATTTCTCACATTTTGCTTTCACTGTGGTATAGTGAAAGTAATTTATTGAGTTCTTAATAAATCTATATTAATATTATATAGCGGAAAAGTTTGTTTGAACGCGTTAATCTTAGGAACTACCAGATGGATTTAAAAAAATATTTGTGTACTTGATTGAATATTCATTGAGGAAGGCTTTAGGCTATTTAATATCACGCTACCACCAATAGGAGCGAAGTTGTATTGAACAAAGTTACAAAAACTAGTAAAAATTATTAAATAAAATTTTATTTCCACGCAAACGAAGTCGCAAGCATAGTTAGTAAAATATAAATAATATATAATCCGCAGTGATTTTGTACAAACGATAAACCCCTAAAATATATGAAAGCATGTAAATCTGAAGTTATATAATTAATCTTCGAATCAATAATGAGGATATCTCAAACGGTTCACGGCCATTATTAATATATGCATATATGAATGAGATATATAGTAGTATATCTATAATCAGTCTAAATGTTAACATTTAAATTCAGAAATAAAAATCCTTTAACTGGACTATGGTTCACTAGCTTATGTGCATATGTAAAGCTTATAAAAACCAGTTGGAACGGTTTGTACTTTCATGCTTAATCATGAATAGTTATTATTTTTGTTTTTGTATAGTTTAACACGTCTACCTACAGTATAGCAAGCTAAAGCTAATAGTAAGCGTAGTTGCATTAAGTATATAAGTAAACATTATTTGTATAATTAGTTAAAAAACCTGTAAAATTAATTGAAAATTGTGCATTGTATACAAAATAACTACGTTGGTTATATTATTATAAAAAATTAAGATATTACAATTATATGGGTCACACAATGAAATGAATGCGAGCAACTATTTAACTGTCAGAGTATTTATACAAATGTATTAGATATTTATTTTCTTTTTCTTTTATTATTAGATATTTCTTTCTTAAACAAGGGTATGGTCCGTCTGATGATAAGCAAAAAACACTTATCAATAGCGACTTGCTTACCATAGTTTTTTGGTTGTGCTACTTTCTATATAGGTTTTATTTTAATCGGGATATCTAAAGAAGAGAACGCCATCAGTGATTGTACCGTACCATACCTCTGTTAAAACTTCCGATAGTATATTACGATTTAAAGAATAATAATAAGTCGTTACTTTCATTTAAGAGTATAACTATTACACTTGATTTTGGACACATCTCATATTACCGCAGAACTCACACCAAGTTAACGGAATTGGTTACTATAAAAATCTTATTATATATGTAGACCACCAGATCCACTTGCAGTGAATATATTAAAAGTGGTACATTACTTAAACTCTCTGCATAATTTTGTGAGCAGTATACTTAATTTAGAACGCCACTTACCCACTTTCGTTGTCTTTTACAGTGGGCAATAAAAAATAAAAATATATTGGTAAACTTTCCAAAATTATATTCTTCGTTTACAGTTTATATCTTCAAATGGCTTACTTGTTTAATATTCTGATGGATGCGAAATAATGTAAATTGTGAGTTTCCGAGGTCAACAGATTATAGATTTTTTTGGTTCTACAAAAATCTTACTTCGTATCTCTTAACGATAAATTTAACATAAGTATTATTTTAATTCAATCAATGATCGCTAATTTAGAGTTCAAATTGGCGAATTATAGGTTTTTTCAACTATAGCTGTATCGCTGTAACAAGCATTTGGATTTTTTCTTAAAAAAAAAATTGTCTTTTCGTATATAAGTTTTCTTTATATACCATATAAAACAAATTCTTTCACGATATCTTTATAAATCCATATTATATGTAAATTTGTAACATGTTAGTGCGAATGTTATAGATAACGGATATATTAACATATATTATAAAAAAAGTGTTTGAAACAGTTAGTTTTTATGGTTTGTGTCTATATTTTTCAATATTCCTCTTTACCTTCCTTCTTTGTCTATATTATTCATATTTCTATATTTGATTTTTAATACAATGATATTGAACACGTAAAATATCTTTCTTTATAAATAAATTATTCGTCGAGTTATTACTATAGGAAACATTCTAACTAATATGGTTTTACAAAAACTGCTACAATTTTCACACTTTGTATATTTATTATGTATTTGATTCAAATTACCGTTTCAACTCACGTTTGTCGTAAATAAAAGCGGGTACTTCTTCTCGGTAAAGGCGTCTGGTGAGAACGTAAGTGCAATCTTAAAAACATTAGCAACTGTTTTTTGAAAGAGGTATCTTACTTATACCTAAGTTCACATTATCAGGTAAAAAAAAAGTGGTAGATAGAAAATATTGTGCTGATACAATCTTTGTTAAAATAATTTCAAAGTGTTAAAACTCACGTAAGCGTAAAAATGCACAGTTATAAGAAACGAAAACTGTTGAAAGCAAAGTTGTCTGAAATAGATGTTTGGTATAAAGTTTACAATTATAATTTAAACCCCAATTGAACCGTTTAAGATTTCTCTGACAAATTGTGATATAGTTTTGTTTTTAGAAACACAATCGAAAATATTTCTTATTAAGTAAATTTCCAATGATCAAAGCCTACAAAGGGCATATTGAAGTCAATTATAGTTTATTATATACACTAATGACACTAATGACACTATTTAGTGATAATAAAAATTCGATTAATGAAATAAAATAAGCCAATATTTAATCCAAGTACATGTACAATATTGTTTTTATGATAACAGAATTAGATGACATATCATTATGTTTATTTCAACTTAAATATATTAATGTTTCTTTTTACGGACAGCTAGGTATAGTCAACCGTATAAGCCAACTAAGGGCATACATAGTTATGACCTTGTGTGAAGTGAACATCACTAAATTCCAAAGACACTGTAATTCTGTCTTGGAGAATGGTTGTTACCACTTTAGATGCTCCCTAATAAATTATTAGTACAAAGTAGTACTAAGTAATTTACATTAGTACAAACTAGAACTAAGTAAGTACTAGTACAAAGCAGCACGAGTCTTTAATTGTGGAAATGTATATAATAGTAATGGTAGCTCTGTGTAATATATGACATAAAAATATATCATGGACATTTATCGTGGTGGCAGTTCGGATAGATATAGAGCAGTTAAGAATGTCGACCTGGCTTGCTTTTAGAGTAAAAAATGTTTCGCCAAGTACCTTTAGATGTGTTCTGGCAGCTACTTTGAGACCTGTCTTCTATCATCAGAGTTAATGTTGTCATTTTGGGCCAAATCAGGTAAGATTCCGTCCAAACAATAAAGTTTAATAGTAAAAAAATTATATGTTCAAGTAAGAAAATAACTATGAACTCAAATGTTAATAATAAAAGTACATATACAATACCCTTCAAGATTTGAGATTAAACAATACTAGTTAGAATCAATTTTTTTATACAGTCTGATATTTGAGTTTATTATTATAAAAAAATAGTGGGCTCGTCCGGGATTTGAACCCGGGACCTCTCGCACCCTAAGCGAAAATCATACCCCTAGACCAACGAGCCGACAGAAACGAATTCAAATTTAAGACAACGCTTAAATCGAATTCTGTGTTGTATAACATAATGATTATGAATTCTTTTTATAGGGCCCTCCTACGGCTTCACTCATGTAGACTATAAGATTTGTCACGTTTTATTTTTATTCTAAGTGTAATTTTATGGGATATCCATTGTTGATCCTTACGTGTTATAACAATAACAAGACAAAAAAAATCATGCAATAGTAAAAAAATATTCTAAATCTATACTAATATTATAAAGTGAAAAAATTTGTATTTTTGTTTGGAACGAATAAACTTAGGAACTACTAGACCGATTTAAAAAATTATTTCACTATTAGAATGCTACCTTAGCCCTGGATAACATAGGCTATACATATTTTTTTAATGAAAAAGGTTAAATAAAATTTTAGTTCCACGGAACGGAGTCGCGAACACAGCAAATTAACCATTTTTTAACTATTTACACGAACGGAACCTCGAGCACAGCTAGTATAGTGTATATCAACAAAGTGTGGAAACAGTGTGCCCAATTTTTATGAACAAAGCTGCTTACAGAAAGTACACCAGATTGTTGATTATACTGTTTAGTATTCAAATTACCAGGCTACCTTTGGACATGACTATGGAGCAGGATACCGAATAAATCTATCTCAATAATAGGTAGTTTGGAAATATTCTTTTATATAAATCCGAGTAAAAATTTAATACTTCCTATGCAGACTTAGGCATCCATTTATAAAGGTTTGTCAACTGAATTTCTAAAAATTAACTTAAGTGATGCCAAGAATATTATATCAAAATTTATATTCTATTTTAAATTTGTATCCTTAGTCTTTTGGACTGGCCGATGATAAGTCAGCCAAGACAAAGGGTATTATGTATAAACTAGCAGGCCCAGCCGACGTTGTGCTACCCCTTTCGGTAGTTAATAACTCGAGCTCACCACGATCTATTATATAATGAAATGGCTATGAGCGATCGTCTTGATAAAATGAATATATTACACGAATTTTACTTCCATAAGTCTGCTCGTTTAAAAGTTACACTATCACTAAGAGACATACAAAAGCTTTTTATATATGAATATGTATTTACACTGTCATAATTATTTATTAATACATAAATTTTAAGTTTATTGCGAGTACTGCAGTTTATTTTGCATATAAGATTACTCGGGAGGTAACTATTTCTTTATATTCGAAAGCTGAGCAAATAATGTAACCCTAAGATCAATCATATTTTTAAAAGTGTTAGTTCAAGATTGTTTGTATTAATATCAACCTACATTTAGCTACGTTCACATATGAAGTTAAATAACGATGTGGTTGACGATGATTATACGTTAAATCTAGAAATTAGATTAACTTTTTAATGAAGCCGTCAGAATATGCTAATGAGTGATTGGTGATATAGAAGTAATTTGAGAGGGTTAACTAGAAAAACGAAGAATAGAAGATGCCTTTTATGTTAAAGCTTTACGACACCGTTATATTATGATTTGTTCTTAGGGTAATTAGGGTAATGCACGCTGTATCGCGGTATAACAAAATCCTCTTCAATGTCAAATTATGCAGAAGACTGACTGCACTTAATATCTCACACATCAACCCCAACTTTCAGTTACTTAAAACCAATAATCCTGAACGAAAATGTAAATATTAAAAACATAAAATTAATAATTTATAAGTCAGCAAAATTAAACAGTTTTTTTTTTAATAAAAAGCTTGTTCTTATATCGCTGACGAGTTTTACCAGCTGTTCCGACAATAGGCCGTGTTCCACAAAAGGCTATATTGCATCTACAAGTCAAAGAACGTCCGTATTACATTCACTCACGTCACTCCTTTGAATTTTTATTGAATTTATATTAGAAATGGTACGATAGGACCGTGGGACAGCGTGTAGTAGGTAGTTAATCGTCATTTATTCCGAGTCTCACGTTCAAGGATAAACGTCCAAGATGGCCACTTTCTATTTTATTAAATATAATTAAAATACCTTTACATTCAGTAATTTGTAGAAAGTATATTTTATGGAAATGCAAATAGATGTTTTATTTATAATAACGTTGCATATACAATGATTAATGCTGAGTTTTTAGTATCATCATAAATTGTTTTGTTGCGACTTCCATTGTTGTTTATAAACTTACACTACTATGTCTTTAATTATGTTATATTGGTGGTGCTTTGCGAATCATAGTATATATATTATTGTGTGTACATATTATTGTGTGTATGTGAACTAAATTATAAACAATTCCTAGGAATGAGTACTTTATATCGTTATAAAACACTGCCTACCCCGTTTTATAACGACCAGTAACTTTTTAGAACCATGTTTGCATAAAATATAGAAAAACGTTCAAAATTGAGCTTGGGAACGTGCATGCAATTCTCTTAGACAAAAGAACAAAATATTGAACTATAGAATTGGCAGTATAGATCAATTCGTTGGTCCGTACCATTACTTTTATAAAACGGAGTTTTACAATAATACTACTCCTCTGCCATGATTTAGAGTAATTTCCTATAATAAATCTACCAATCTTAGTTTAGTTTAGTTTCTTGATTTATTAAATAAAAAATTTGATTTGTTTATAGGCATAACTCAGTAGAACGTCAATAAATTACTGTGTTTATAAAGTAATGATATACGTTAGGGAATAATAATAATAATACTATTTAAATATGTAATTAACAAACGATATAAATTTTATATTAACTCGTTTACTACCTGATATTTGTAAATATGCTGATTTCTTAAAAAAATTAATGCTTGGTATCGCAATTTATAATAATGTATAATTTATATAAACATATTTTGGGGTATTTCTGGTTGGAAAAGTAATTTTGATTATTAAGTACCCACATAAGTTTATAATTGTACACCACATTCTACATAACACTATAAAGGTATCCGTAAGTATTTTGTTTTTTTTTTCTATTTTTGTATTATCGTATATCATTTACGCTATCACTAAACTTTATTTTTCATTGGATATAAAAGAATAAGAAATATATAAGATTATTTTTTACCATATTTCATTATCAATATGAACTATGTGTTCTCGTGTATTCATTGCTTACTGCTAGGCTGCAAATCTATAATGTTGTACATGATCTTTTTGCATCTTCCTATCTTGCAAAAATATACCTTATTAATTTACACAGCACAGGTACAGTAATCTATGTTATATAAATTCATCATACTCGAAAGTGGGCCGGAAATAATAAAAATCACGTATAAGGTATTTTATATAGTGACAACCTTCGGTTACGTAATGAGAACCGGACGTTTACTAAAATAATTGTTTCCTGTCTTTGACATCCTACTTTACAAAATTTTATAATTTCATTTATACGGAGTCTCGTTTTATCGACAGCCAAAAATAGGATGTAATAGGAAACAGAGTACAAGCAAATGACACAGGTATCTTTTTTAGGTATAATAACGTTGCCCGCAACACCGATCGCGCAGTAGTAAAAGTTAGCTTCTGAATTCCCAGCGCCAGTACTTTTTTCTGTAGAAAAAGTGCTTACAGTTCCAATCTGTACCCTCATTGACCCCCGCGTCGCATAACCCGCCTGCATTACTATAGCCTTCTCGTTTAGCGTTCTTTTTCTCTTTGCTCATCTCTTTAGGATCGTAGCATGATATTAAATAGCCTAAATAGCCTTTCTAAATAATCAGACTGCCAAATGCAAAATGATTTATTGAAGCGATGATAGCTCAGTGGTATTGTGTACGACCTCGCGTGAAAGGGACGTCAGTTCGAATCCACCTACAATGAGCTTGAGCTTTCGGTGAAGGAAAACACTGTAAGGAAACCAAAGCATGGTAGTAGGGCTTTTTCTAATCCCCGCCTAGTTAGCAACCACCTTAAGTTGAAAATTTGCTCCCAAATACCAGTAGGTGTGTTCCGGCAGTTGCACTTGAGAGCCAGTTCCTTCACAGATTTAGCGTGTCTACCAACTTGAGCCGCATCGTCACTTAAGATCAGGTGAGATTATGGTCATAACGCTAAACATTAACTATTTAAAAAAGAAAAAAAAAGTCAGATGAGTAGATCCTGAGAGTTACTAGTTAAAATAAACGAACTCGTTAGTCAGTATAGATTTTTTTATATTGTATGAAAACATTATAGTAATGTTTACTCTAGTAACGCGTAACTCTATAAAGTATTAAAAAAAATATTTTTAATAATATTCCAATACGATTGACAAACTACCTAATCTTATTATTCGTATGAGACGCCGCACCGATAAACCGGACAAAATTAAAATTTGATAATGTTGTATCATAGGTTAACATTATAATAACATTCTGGAATTACATACTTGTAAAACTTTCATATTTACTTTCTATTACACATACGTATTACATTTTCTGACGTTAAAAAGTAATGCAGCACAATTTATTTTATAGTTTATCTAGTGTTATACTAGACATCTATATGACTGAAAAATATAAAAAGAAATAGAAGAGAAAGTTGTTGTGAGAAAGGATTATTTTCACCTAAAGTTTACCTGTTGATTTTATATTTGAAGCTTTGCCAAGCCTAAGGGAAAGCTGAGAATTAGTGCTGACGCAGTAAGTTTTCAATTTCTAAGTAAAATAGAGGAGATCTGTGATCGGTACTAGATATTGTATAAAAAAACTCTTGGTACAGCATTTCTACACAATCTGTGTTTTATGCCTAAATCTTTCAACTCGATTTTTATACCACGCAAGCATTGTATAATTTATTTTTATTTAGTTATAGATAGTGAGACACAGAGAGACAGAAATATATTGTTAATGAGTATTCTTTCGATGTCTGGCCGAGTTTGAAGCATTACTCATAAACTTTCATTTGATTATATTTGTTTATTTTTAACGTTCATAAAATAAACAAATATTTTTTGGAAAAAAATTCAAATGTTAAGGCATTTTATAACTATCCTGTTCATTTAGATAATTCTTGTTCTAGTATTGTTTCACAAAATATCAACCTGACGTTATTTTGAAAATGTTTTCCTTTCTATACATGTTTTATTTGTGATAGTTTAAATCACAAATTTGAAATAAGAATTGTTGTCTAATTTTTCTTATTTTCTATATTTTAAAAATAAGAACATTGTATAGGGCCACAGAGAAAAACTTTTTGGATATAAAAAAGGTATATATAATTCGATATACATAATTACACATTTATAACAACAGCGAATACATATTTTTCGCGTTTACTTAACATTATTGAATTTATTATACTTCATTTTTATTATTATTTTGAACATCATTACATATAAGGTTTATAAATGATTTTGAGATATTTATTGGTGTTAATGAACTTATAACCATTTCATTTATGTAACTATGCTATACGCATATACTGTTAAAAAAACAGTAAATTCTAGACCGAAAAGGTGTTCATAAAACTTCATTACCATAAGCGCGTGAAATGACTTCGTTTTAGCGTCTAGGTTATTTTTTTTAAATAGTACCGCAATAAAGATGATAGATATATATAGTACAATCCTTAATAACATCAGCCACCATGATATCACAAATCTGAAAGGATCGCTAATATCATAACAACTTGCAAAGCTCTCAGCAGCCGGATACACACTGAATGGACAAAAACGTCACAAACTATAATAAAGACACTGTAGTGCATTCATTTATCACAATGTACATAATGGCTGCGACCGTTACAAATGAAAAAAAAATATGCATAATAAATATAATCGGAACATTTTAAAATTTTATTTTCATGTAAACTTAATTTCTAGATCATATAACACACACAAAATTCTTTTACTTTCTTTGGTGTCGGTATATCAATATTTTGACAGTATTGTGTCCAAGCTATATTCATCCATAAGAAGATTGATAGCTCTAAAATAATATTGTATTAATTAAAAAATGACTTGTCCTATTCCAGAACGAGTGAGCTGGTTGCTTTGGTCGCTGTATCATGCACATTGTTCCTGTTCCTCCACACGCGGGATTTAAACACACAGTTGCGTCGCATGCAAGGGAAACTTAACGATGACGTCACCGCCTTTAATCACCTCACAGACAGTAAGTACTAAATAACAAGAATTACATACATATATTTGAAGTTGAACTTTTGTCTTGACATGGACTTTTTAAGTTGACTCGGTAAACTATTACACAATGTAGGTATAATGATAATTGTCGAAAGATTGCAAAAGGTACGATAAATCTCATTGAAAAAGTTAAGTGGAAACCTACCATGCAAAGCTCGAAATAATCGAACCACGGAAAAAAAATCTCTCTTTTATAACATGACATTAAAGTATAAAATAAAGACATAAAATAAAAAGGTATAAATACCAAAGTTATGATTTTTTTTTGTTAGTGTTTTTACATATATACATATATATATACACAATGGCATGTATGAGCGAACGACGTTCTCTGCGTGTTAAAATTGTTTGTGTAGTTCACCCTCTATATATTTTTTTCGTTCTCCAAAATGATCATATAATTATTGCTATATTTATAACAAGAGACTATATAAGAAATTCGTCTGTACTTGTTTTGTTTATTAGAACATGTGTACTGTAGAATATCAATCGCTAAAACTAAGTACGATGAAAGTAGGTAGTATTGACTTTAATTAATACTTGAAACGCACGCGCCATGACATGTTCACAAAATGAGATTTATTAGATAGCAGATACGCTAAAATAATATTCTATTACGTAGAAAAACAAATATATGAAGTATTGTTTTACATGATTGTTGACGGAGCGTGAAATTAAAAATGACGCCTAAAGGTGTATGTATACAGAGTTATACGTATTACAACTATTTTCTGTATTTTCATCTACATTATTGAATTATATTATAGAATATAAGATTTTATTACGTACCTATGTAATTAGGTGTTTGCCTATATAAAAAATATTTTTTTAGCAATTCTTCGAAAAAAAATTGTAAAAATGTTTAAAATGAAATTAACAACTAATCTACACATGTTGTCGGTATAAAATTCAGTAATTGTAACATTTTAGGTATAGTAATATAATATAATAGAACGATAATTAGATAATAATTTCAATATTTTAATCTAATATAGCATCGATCTTCAAACAGTATGTATGTTCTTCAAATTAGTATAATAAATAGAACCTTTCCGAGTAACTTATATTCAAAAGTAGCTGTATCCGCGACTTAGTTCGCGTGTAACTAAACATTATTTTACATTGCTCCTATTGGTAGTAGCGTGATGTTAAATAGCCTTCGCCTTCCTCAATGAATGCTCTATAAATACGAAAATATTTTTTTGAAATGCTACAAGTAGTTCCTACGATTAGCGATTACGATTACGATTAGATTTGACAAACAAACTTTTCCACTATATAATATTAAAAATATACATATACATTATATTTGAATAATCCATAAATATATTATGTACTTTGTTATCAGTACGTAGGAAATATTGATATTATGGTATGAACTTAATGTTAATTAGACGCCTTAATTTAATGTGTGTACCCATCAACCGGTAACACCGATATAATTGAGTGGAAAGTAAATTCATCGCCGGTGTGCCTGTAATTTGGTTGTCGGCACGATAGCGGCATTAATAAAGTTAAACTTATTAAGTTATAGTACAAGCGGCGTGACTATAATTTGTATACGTAATCTTCTGTTACAAATTAAAGATACAATTTTTGCCGTTTGTCGTGATGCAAAGCGAATATTGAAGTACACGGATATCGTAGTTGTTTCAGCAGTCGCGTCACTACTGGCGATATTTATTTGATTAACAAATGTGAAATCGTTTAAATTATTTCTTCTCTGTTAATTGTATGTTTGTAAAGTCCCCTTGAGTAGGTTTAGGTCCCAGCGCGAGCATTGTCTTTTTGACGTAAAAAATGTATTGCTTCAAACAATTCATAATATTAGAGCTTATAAAAAGAGAGAGAGAGATATATTTAAAAAAAATATTTTGCTCTACAGGACAGAAAGTTAACATCGTATCTAAATCTAGGAGTTTTGTTTGGCTAGATTGCGACTCCCATACAACAGTGTTACATCCGCGATATTGAAACGGCTAGATGTGTTGGGTTCCGAGATCAGCCAGTGTATATTGAATACTCTAGGGGTGTGTTAGAAACAGTGATGGATTTACAGTAGGGGCACTAGGGATTAGTGGTCAGGGCGGCAAAATTTTCGAGGGCAGCAAAATGTGGAGTCTCAGCAAAAAACAAACCGACATTCTGCTATAAAAAAAAACGATTTATAAAAATTTGGAAGATATTGCTTTCATGACAAATCTTAAAAATCGAGTTCTCATTGGTTATGTACGATGTGAAGTCTATTTATAATGTTTCTTTTTAACAACATTTAATCTGATTTTTCCAAATTTTAAAATAGTAAAATTAAAATAAAAAATAACTATAAGCGACGTATTATATTTATACAGAAATTATGCTCCGTTCCTTTACTCAAATACTGCAGGATATAGCTAATAGGGTGGTATTTTTCACGGTGCCTCAGGGCGGCATTTAAGATAAATCCGGCCCTGGTTAGGAATCAGTAACTAACCAGGTCATGATGACCTTACACATGATAATAGACGAGTCTAGTAACTAGGTTTGGATTATCGTGTATAGAGATCATGTAACGAAAAGCTTGCTGGACAGTTGGAAATCGGGGATTCATCAAGGAGTCAAAGTATTTTTTGGATTGTATTGTACTACCATGTGGAATAGTGCAGTTACTTAACACGTTACTGAAGACTTTGCAATGTAGACAACGCGTCTCAAAGCTTACCACTTTGGTCAACGTTGGTCTTGTTTCGAGTTAGCGTTTTGTCCTCACGTAAAAAAAACAGTTAATTCAACAAATGCGTGTTTTCAATGGTGGAACAAAATAATGTTGAGAAATGTACATGTGTGTTAAACTTTTTATTGTGGGTTAAAGGCTAAAAAACAAACTTTAATTTTTTCGGTATAATCCTTTTTCTTCTAAGTATTGTGATAATAATTCAGTGACGTCATTAGCGGACTTGTCCTTTTTTTATTTTTGGACTAGTTTCTATCTATCCAATTATTTAATAATAGGTATCTGTTCTCGATAATCAGTATTTTTCTTTTTCTGATTTTTGTTCTTAAGCTATATTAAGCCGTCAGGTATAGTGGTGTGATATCAAAAAGAAAATATACAAGCAAAATGATATTACGGTTATATGCAAAATACATAGCACTTGGTTGATATTATCCCAAATTTGCGTACAGTGTCATACGAAAGCCAGTTTAATAACTGTACAGGTAATTAAAGCACTTAAATTCATATTTCGCAAGTGTAAATAAATTGATAGGCACTTACCGAACTAGTATTGTTTCTCTGATTAAATTATTTATACAAATTTGAAGTAATTTGCATAAAACGCCTGTGCTGTATTATGACACGGTAAACTTCGTTCCATCTGAATGTCAATGAATATCGTGTTAACTTTTAGCTAAACTCACTTTAAGATTTTATTTATGTCATAATATGAATTCAAAAAATATATTATACTTCTGCGGACAGAGACGAATCCAAGAAATCTGAGATCATTAAAATCGGAGCAGCCGTTCTTAAGTTATAAATGTTGTAACTACCCCGACTCTGTTGCCTCTAGTTGAAAATCTGCCGTCAAATATCTATAGGTGTGTTTCGGCAGGTCCACTTGAGATCCAGTCCCTCTACTAGGCTTAACGTGTCTACCAACTTGGGCCGTATCGTCACTTAAGTTCAGGTGAGATTATGGCCATAACGCTAAAATCTTAAATATAAAAAAACTAGGCTTAGCGTGTCCATCATCTTGGACCACCTCGTCATTTAACATTAGTTGAGATTGTGGTTATAATGGCACTAAAAATGTCAGCCATTTGCCAGATACTCTTTAGAAAAGGCCGTAACTGTAAGAACCTTTATTATCACCTTCAGGATACAACCCATGCTAATTATGTCACTGTTAGTTGTTATTACAGGAGTTCCTAAAGTGTGCGCCGCGCCTGGTGCGCCGTAGAGAGCGAAGGAGGGCGCCATGAAGCGATTCTCTTTACCAATATCGTATCATTGTACCTATCTATTTCGAACAGATATATGCTAGATAGAATAAGGCGCCGCGACAAAATAGTAAACATGTATGTGCGCCGCGAACTGATAAAGATTGGGAGCCCTTGTATTATTAGAGTATAATTGTAGGTCACACATATGCCTGTCTTAAATATACACCTCTTAGATGTATACAAATAAATAAAATAGAAGTGTCTGTTTGTAATGTCAAAATAATAGCTTTTCACTAAATGCATACGAAAGTATATTTGGCATTTACATAAAAAAACCATTTCTAAAATTTTTGTCTGTTTTCCGATTAATCCCTGAAACGGCAGCATCGATTTTGACGGGACTTTCACTGGCAGATAGCTGATGTTATAAGGAGTAACTTAGGCTACTTATATTTTAGAAAAAAATTTGGTTTCGCGAAAAAAAATTAATACATAATTTTTAGTTCCACGCGAACGAACTAGCAATAACTCACCATTTTAATTGTAACTCAATTTGTAGGTGCGTTACGCATTTCTATACAACAGTAACTCATGCAATTCAACTGTATCTCGCATACCTGCTAAGACGGTCACTGTCACGGGAATTGAAACTTTCACTTGCCACAATAAAAAGAAATTCTTTTCTATGTTTCATTCCGATACCGTTCACTGGGTCGATATCTTTTATTAAAGCCTGAGATTGCGGTTCTGTAATCGATTAAGTTGTATCGTTTTTGTTTCGTTCCGTGCCTACGGATTATTTGATTAGTTACGCAATTAATGTTTATTTTGTACTTTCTTTACCGTGGATTTGGGTTTAAGTACTTATTCTTTGACCGCAAAAACAAAAACGATCTAACACAAATACCAAAACTAAACATTTCCGGTTAAAACCTTCTTCAAAAAAATATTTAAGTAAAATATTCAGGGTTTAAGTTTTTAAAATAATTTATAAGTTTAGCGTTATGGTTACAATCTCACCTAATATTGACGATGTGATCCAAAATGGTGGACACGCTACGCCTAATGAAAGTACTAGTTCTCAAGTGCAATTTCTGGAACACACTCATATAGGTGTTTGTTGGTAGATATTCAACTTCAGGGTAGAAGCTAGGCGGGCATTAGAGAAAGCTTGAAGCATTGACGCGGAGTCCGTTCACGCTACCAACTAAAGTATCCTCGCTTCAAAGTATTTATATTCATTTTATTATCTCTTTACATTTCACAAAATTTAATGAATGTATGTAGAAATTCAAAACTTATGAGCTGTGTCGGCACTTGCTTAGAACTTGTCATCCCAATCTTTGGGTTTTGCAAGATAGACGTTCCTTATTAATAGTGTTAAATTCTTTATAAGTGTCCAAAGCCAAAACATATCTTATTTACAGAACAACAAGTTCAAGAACCTTGGCAATTGGGTTTTACTGTCTAAAAGTTTTTACAAGCTAAGGATAGTATTATCTGGAAGTGACTCCCACTCCTTTATTAATTATAAATAAACAAATAACTACTACGAGCTACTAGATTGCCTGAACAGGAATGACTACATAGTTAATTTATACGCAGGCGAAGTGGGAGCGAAAGGTATATCAGCAGAATTTCTCTGTAAACTACTAAAATACCTTGAGGTGTCTAGGACAGTAATCAATTTATATTAGAACGTGTCTCTAAAGCTGTGGTAGCAGGCTTCTACCAAATTTGTTTGGGCAGGGAAAGAATCACGAGTAGTTGAAGGTTATTGTTGATGCACATCGGAAAGGGACCCTTACAGTCGTGTCAGTCTGAGAAATTGTTCGGAGTTTCACTATATGCCACACGATGGTCCCGGCACCCGCTCGGTGAATCCATGGATAGTTAAGAAATTCGTCTCTCTCAATGAGTAGAAACAATCCGTGAATAGTTAAAAAAGTGTATTATTGATAACAACTATAAAGTTTCTTACTTTTTCATCTTGATGAATGATTTTTCGAATCAGTGTAATGTTGTGAAGTCTTTTGAGACCCTAACCCTAACAATCTTCTTCATTTATTTAATTTCAATGTATTTAAATTATCTATTTTAAATTTTTGGTAATTGTTACAATCAAAAGTAACAGGCTAGGGTTTTTTTTTAATTTGGCGCATCATAAAATACCTTCAAATCAACTCGTAATTCAAGACTTGACAATGCGCTTATGAACCTCAAAACTACCACTGGTTCGGAAAATGACCCAGTCATTTCAGAAACACCTATAAGAAACTCGATCTATTTATTAGTTATTAGTGGATGCACAGAGAGGGGTGTTAATTCCAGATATCACCAGCGCTCACATAATGATCCACCCGATAATATCTTTTTGACATCAAAACCCGTTTGATTAGATCTTTGCAACAAACTTCCCGGTACTGTATTCCCCCAAGGTTATGATATGGGGCTCTTCAAAAAGGGATTGAAATACGGTCTCCACGGTTAGCAACACGGCTGTAATGCCCTTGGTGTTGCAGTTGTTCATAGGCGGCGGTAACCATGTAACATCAGATGGGCCGTCTGCCTGTTTGCTGCCCATTAACATAAAAAAAACATGGTACTTGAACTTACAGTCTGGCAAATCGGTAATGTGCTTTGGGACTTTGTTGTAAAACGTAACACTGATACTTAAAAATCTGTGACTTGTTTTACTGAGTCTAAAATAACGTTAAATGAGATATTCTTAAGGACATTTTCATACAATCTGCATATAAGGTACTTAACCCTTTTCGGCTATGAAAGTATTACTAGAGGATTCAGTATGATGCTTATATTTATAGATACGTGAAAAGAAAACCGTTATTAACTAATAAATGTAGTAGTATTCCCATAGTATGGTGTCTGTAACCATAGGGTGCAGTAAGATGACCACAAACTATCGTTAGTGGCACTACTTCCTTATTATGCACTCCCCGTATATATGATTGTAAACATGCTAGGTTGATGAGAGTTATATAATGTTCATAAAATATTATATTTTCGTTTATGTTATTTTATAGACTACAAATTATTCAAAAAATTTAACTGTTTCTTTTTCATTTCACATGGCCAGTACGTCATATTAAAGCCAATGACTAGCTTGACCGTGGATGCAGATTTTTCTTTAATAAAAGAGCAATTACTGATTTATTTAAAGGTATGTTTTAATTAACATATCTTTGATATAAAATGACAACTTCAATTTGAAGTGATTTATATGTTACATTAAGAGGATATCAAAAGACTGTAACGAATTTAAAAACTTTTACTTTGAAGTAAAATATAAAGGGATGAAATCTTTAAATCTTTCTTTGTTTGTTTTATTTAAATATTGAGGATATAAGAATGTTGAACAAATTATGCAGTCTAAAATTATATGACTTTACATTTTTTATTCTAGTTCGTCATTATGACCATTCTTCATTCTGATGATAAACTCAGTACGGTCCAGGAAAAGTAGCGACTGCCGAAAGGGAAAATGAATTTTAGTTCATGTCGGGATCGAGGCAACAGTAAAGCTGTGGGTCTGCTGTCCAGGGTGGATGAATCTCTTAAGGAAAGGGGAGGAGGAGCAAAACATGATTTACATTGAGTAAATCATATTTTGCTCAACAGATTATACCACAATATCAACTGTGTTCTAGATAGATACTATTATCTATAATATAATATAGCTGTAATTTGTTTGAACGCGCAAAACTCAGAAAGTACAATTCGGATTTGAGTTTGTATGTTAACTGCAGTAGGTGTTTATTAAAACATCCATAAAGCTCGGTGAACTTATTAAAGTCCCGTGGCTAACGGGAATAAACTATTCATAACAAAAAAAAATGACAACGTTTTCTTCTAAAATTGTAAAAGATTCTATGGTAAATATTATATGCGAGTCCTATAAAATATGGTAATTAGATAAACGGATGTCGTTAGCCTGAACTCAACGCGGACACTGTTAATCTTCTCAATTACAGTAATGCAATGTTATGTTATTCGACAAATATATATATAAGATATAACAAATTATCTTAATCCACAATGTCCAAATTACATATTATTTCGTATTTTTGCCACAATTTAATTTGATGTTAAGAGTCGATGTAACACGTAATGCTAACATGCTAAGTGCGGTGAAGGGACTGGCACTCAAGTACACTTACCGGAACACATTGGTACTTAGCAGTTTTCAATTAAAAGGTGGTACCTAATAAGGTGAATAATAAAACATCCCGGCTTAAAAACTCATTTTTTTTATTAAAAGATTATTAGTATTTTCAAATCTACGCTATATTATTCTATACAACAATTTATATTAATGTCTATCTCACACTGCAGATGTTGTTATACTCTTTCTAGTTGTTCATAACTCAAACCACTTCTCTCGAATTTGTTTTCATAAAAACCTAACGTGAATAAAAACTAAAACGTATCCATTGATAGAATCGTGAGTTTCTTAGCATTGACTTCATACAAAAATGCATAAGAAAAAAGGTTTTATAATTTTTTAAACGTATTTAGATCATTACGAATAATAATACAAAATATTTTTTACAACTACATTAAAAAACAACTCAAATTTTTAAGGGTTATTTTAAATACTTTTATTAACTATTCAGTCCATAGACAATTATGAATTAAAATGACCGTATTTAAAAGGTCGGTAACCGAAGCCACAGGATAGAATATAACGTTATGTAAGAAATAAAAGCTCGCGTATAAAATCGCTAGCTGTGCCTGCGACTTCGTTCGCGACTTAAAACAATTTAATAATTTTCGTCCACGTTTGTAGTTTTTTTAATGCCGCTTTGGTCCTATTGGTGGTAGCGTGATGTTAAATAGCCTAAAGCCTTCCTCAATGATTGCTCTATCAAGTATATTTTTTTTTTTAATCCGACTGATAGTTTCTAAGATTAGCCCATTTAAACAAAGAAACAAGCTTTTTCTCTTTAAGGCTTGTGTATGAGCATCCTTGTACTTATACGTCAAAATAGTACAACTCCAGTATCGTGACGGTTAAAATTATAACAAAAAACATAAAATATCAACAGTCCGGTGAAGCTTTGAAAGCCTTTCAGGCTAAGATTGTAGGTCCCTTCTGAAAAAAAACATAAAAATCAAAGTTCGAAATAAGACATTCAATAATAATAATTGTATAATACCTTAATACCTGACAATTACATACAAGTGTAGCACTTATGTTCGTTTGATTGCCGTGTGACGTTCAAGATACCTATAATACTCTGAAGGCACGGTTATTTTGTTTACGATAAATTATAATTTTTAGTAAGTAGTTAGCTGTCTAGTAACATATGTTTAATTTTTGATTTCACCGCCTCAGTACTTATCTGTTAATTTTTTTTACTCCATTTTAAAAACTAAGCTGTATTTAAATATTTCTAATTAGTACTATGATAGTCAATATAGAGCAAACAATATAATCAACTGTGGATTGTACAAATTTGGTGGTTACCAAATCCGACCTCTCGTTTCTGGCTGTGGTTAGATTCATGGTCGAGAGCGATTGCAGTGCAAGTCCGAGAAGGAGCGTGACGACCCTCTGCGTGCACCTCTCCGAAGGTTTGTCTGGGTGTGCCGATGCCCAACCCCACTAGAGAGAGCCCTTAATTAGGTTTGTATCTTACCGGGATTAGATGATGAATGCGAAAGCGCTCCATCAATTCTGATAGAAGCTACAGAGTCCGTAGATTTTTAGTCATTAAGAACTCATGCTTTTGATGTCCGGCGGAAGGTGGGTATATTATATAAGATTTTCCTATGCCAAAAAAATTATATAGATTTAATTCCAAACATAACTATGTTTATTATAGTTTATTATATAACTCATAAAACTAATGAAGCCTAAACATATATTTATGAGGATCGGTTTATTTGCTCAAGTGAATGTTAATTGCGGAACTTCAAAAGGCACTAATAACAAGTTCATCATTGCTTTAACATAGATTGCATAACTAAAATGATGTGTATTTTATTAAGACACGTAATATGTACTTTCTTATATTTTTAGAATACCGTGAAAGTCCGTACATCATTACGTGAACTTGCAAACATCGTGTATTGAATAAACTATTTATCTGCCGTATCGTTCGATGTGTGCGGTCATTACGTATTATGCGGCAATTTTCGAAATACTCTATATAATTATATGGACATAACTTTTATAAAGAACTAGTGACATTTGTCAACCGCTTCGATTGCGATGAAAATTGTTCTTGTTATTGTTTTTTTATATTTAAATACAGAGAAAACATGTTTCCAAAATATTATTGATTATGTCAGAAGTTATAGGTATATAAAAATAAGTTCCCTGTGGACTGGTAAACGGCTAAACTGATTTTGACGAAATTTTAGGCAGTTTTAATTTAGATTAGCTCAGCGGGTAATCCTGTAAGTTTGGTAGCGACCAGATCAATAGATTTTTGGTTTGAGTTTTTAGCACGAGGCTATAGATAATTAGTGCTGCCCGTGTAAAGCCGGGGTGAGTCGTTAGTATCTAATTGGCTTGGGAAAAATGAATATTCTATTATAGAAGTTGCACAAACCGAGTGATAAACAAAGAAGTGTTCACATATGTAATCGTATGTAAAAGAGAACTATTTACGCAGTTGCAGTGCTCGTGGTATTTTGACTTTGAAAGTATTTATAGAAATAGTGTTACAAAAAAGAAAATGGACATTAATAATACATACATCATGGGATGAATTACACATAATGCTATTTGTTATGTTTAAATTCAATTTTAGAAAATATATTATTATCATAAAATACGAAATAAGTAAATACTACAACTTCATTATGTATAATAAAACTAAATTGTGGTTATTATATGAAACAAAAAACAGAATGCGGTAGAATACATAATGAATTATATGGAGGTGCTATAATAAATTGCGAGGTATTATACCATTTGTTGAATGATGGCAACCGTAAACAGAAGGTTTAAGTTATTTATATATTCCTATTTCAAATTGTTTATATCTATAATTTGTCTGTACAGTTGTATGCAATAAGCACAAGGATGACGTAGTTTATATATTATTTAGCAGTAACGTAGGGACTAATCAAGTATCAAAATTGTAAAAGAATTAGATATTTTGTATTAGATACATTTAGATTAGGTTATTATATTAGGTAAAATTTTTGTAAATCTTATGAACACATATTTGCTACTCTCGGACCGATTCTATACTTATTATACTTATATATTACTGATTATACCCTTAGAGCCATTAGGTATGATAGTTATTTTGATCAAATATTAGGGTTAGCTCTGTAATTAAATTAAAAATAAAACATTAAATAATTTGTATCACCACGTATGTTCCATGTGAATCATCTAGAAAACAAAATACAATTAAAAGCGCGGTTATAGCTCAAAGTTAATTTTGAAAACTTTTATGTCACATTACATAATTGAAACTATTTTCACGTGCATTGAGATAGCGGAACGTATTATAAAATTAATGTTCTAGTTACCGCACATCGTACGAAAGGCGATGGTAATATGTTATTGCCGTAACGAAGACTGGTTCAAAGATCACATCATTACGTCAGATGCTATAGGCATTACATGCTATTTGTTGAGAAAGTTATTTCGGGAAACGGTCACTGCAAACTTCTCACTAATCGATCTGTTTGACATGTAATGCATTCAGATGGAATGAAAATGTTGTTTTTAGTTAAAGTGACCAATCCTTTTTATTCTTTACAAGTTTTGACTGATAAATATAAAAATAACAAAATTAAATAAAACCCCTTATATGGATTTACAAATTGTATCTCTTTATAATAATACAATTATTAAACTTTTGAAATATATGATATCAAATATGGAATTTTTGTTTTCATTAATGCCGTATATCGTAAATATACAAAATATTCACTTTGTTAGCGATTACATAATACTTATGATCCCAACAGTTACATTGAACTTTGTAAGAAACATCATTTGTTGTCCCTTGTGAAACGACGAGGTATAGCTTATATTACATACCTGCTAAAAATTGCTTCTAATAACGTTGATTGTCCCGAACTTTCTTCGAAATTATATTTTACTGTCTCGGCGAAGCATTTACGTAGCCACCTATCGCTACGTACTCATAGGATCTTGTAATTAGTAGCAAAATTCATTTTTATGGCAAATTAGTCACACCAACAATGGTATGAGCTAGGTTGGTGATTTTGATATTTTCAATATATATATATATATATATAAATAAGACGACGACATACTTAAGTAGTAACTTTTTTGGTGATGGCGGTTGTAAGTCTAAAAAAACTAAATAATAAACTCTCTATTGTTTGGATTTTTAATTTTAGTTTTATGTAATAATATATAATAATGTAATAACAATGGTTTTGATTGTAATTTGCTTCTTATCGCTGAGGACCACTAAATGGATTTATATTTCTTGTTTAAGTATTAACTAATGTAAAATATATCCTTCAACAGCAAACTAAACAAAATAAATACATAAATAATCCTTTAATTATGATTTATTATCTAAAGTATTTATATTTGTAGGAATTTAATATATTTAAAAGATTATTAACAAAACTAAATGGACCTTTCTTACGCACCTGACTTATAGGAGTTGATATATTCAGTTAAAAAAAGAAAATTACATCCACGAAAGTCTGTGAGAACAAGAGCGTTATAATTACTTACATAATGTTTTTGTTTATAAGAAACACTTATTAGTTAGGGTACTATTTATTGACCAAAGTATAGATTAGAACACACCGCTAAAATATAAATTTATTTCAATTTAAGCGAACGTTACAAACCCAACATCAACATTAATAGTTACGAGCTTTGTACGATATCAACTGGGGAACCAAAGTTGTCTATGTTCAAGAGTCATTGTCCTGGGACCTTTACAGTAACTATAAATTTTAGAAGTCCGGGCAACAGGGCTTCACGGTCGTGACCGCTATTTTATCATTTAGTTCCATTGTATCCTTTGTTCTGTGAATTCTCCAAGTTCACTTTAATTTAAAAAATATACTCTATCTATATATATTATATTTTGAAATAAATTACAATTAACTGTATTGTTCTCTATCTCTTTCTCTATAGATATAATAAAACTGTAATGGTAGAAAATCTGGACATTTAATATATTTTTAAAATTTTAATTGGAGTCTGCTTTGTTATGGATACAGAGGCCAAAAATATATTTTTTTACAATTTTTGCGTCTGTCTGTCGGTCCCGTTGAACGCGCATAACTCAGAAAGTACTGAATAGATTTCAATAAAATTTGGCAGGGTGGCAGCTAATTTCACGGAACAACATTTAGGGTACTTTTTGTTCCATAAAACGATAGGGTTCCTGCGGTATAGGAGATAAAATTAAAAAAAATGTACCAAACGAACCGCTGCACGAATTTTGATAAAACATATTTTATTTTATAGCTAAAACATAAGCTATTTTTGAACATTACACTGAACATATACAAGTATATATTTGTTTATTTCTATTTTTCTAGCATTGTATATTTACATTTTTGTACCAATACAGTTTTATTTTTTCTACAGGTAAGTATCATTAACAAACTCCATAATTAGCCGATAGATGACACACACATTATAAATGCTGAAAAACGGGACATCTGACGGATCTTTAACTAAATATATTTAGAAATAGATATTATATGAAAAAAAACTCTAAAGTTAGCCGATAGATGGCACTGAATGATTAAATGCTGAAAAAAATGAGACTTCTACCGAATCTTTAAATATTTGAAAAATAACAAAATACGAGCCTCTATTTCCCTCGGTCATCGCATCACGCGTGAACGGATGGAACGATTTCGCTAATTCTTTTTTTATTGTGTCTGGCGAATGTTCATATAAAGGAAAAAAATGAAGAAGTTAAGTGGAACATTAAAAAATCTGTAAATATAAAATATGAATTGCCGAAATGTATTTACGCGCATAACTTCTGAGGGACTGTACCACATCTGATAATTCTTTTTTTATCGTGTTTGTAATTATCAGAACATGGTTTGTATAAAAAAAAAATAACGAACATCTTTGAAGTAAAAACTTCTATAGAAAGATTTGGATAGGGAGTAAATTCATGTAAGTCGTCATCGACATGGTCACGTGACCTGTCAAGATAACACTATATCTGTTCCTATAAGTATAACTTATTGCGCTGTACACAGCTTTGATTTAAAAGTTTTAATTTAATATCAAACAAATATCTTAGATATCCAATAATAACAACTGTTTGTTTATAGTTTTAAGTTTTCATTTCTGTCGGCAGTCCTCATGATGGCTTTGCAACTATTTTTTTAACTCTCATAATATGAATGAATGAGACAGAAGACTTGAGGAATCTATGTATCTATGTATATATATAAGAAAGAAATATTAAAATAAATGTATAATTGCAGAAAACCTAAAAAATATTAAAATCCAAAAGAAATACAAACTAATTAGTTAAAAAAAAAACTAATGTACCACTCCGTGCCAATGGAGAAATATAACGCCATATTCTAAAATGTATTGGCACGGAGTAGTACATTAGTTTTATTTTGATTCTATGTTATAACGAGTAAAGGAATTACTATTATTATTTCAAATGTGCGACGAGACATTTTACGCATCTTAAATCTAACGTATCTCCGCATCTTAAATCTAACGTATCATTGCATTTTAAATCTATGTATTAAATCTAACGTATGACCGCATCTTAACTCTAACGCATGACCGCATCTTGAATCCACCTACACATACAACGCCGTATTATAATAATAAAATACACCGTACCACGCGCCATGTAAGGCTTGGTAAAAACTACCACAAGTACTACTTTTTTATAATGTCCGCCTAGCCAGCTACCATCCTCAAGTATCTGCCGCTAAATACCTATAGGTGTGTTCCGGCAGTTGCACTTGTGAGCCGATCCCTCTTTCTACTTGATACCTAATGTTAGTTAGTTGAGGACTTAAAAATGTCCCACAAACCATAGATACCATGCTACACAGCCATATGTATTTCGCTACAGAGAAAAAATGTTGAATAGCTCTAATATAACTACCATTTCAAGATTTTTTTAACCACTGTTGGAAATATCACTAATGGACAGATATGGCATGTGACCGCACTTGATACACGTGTTCAACTTTCTCGAGACGTCAAACGCATAGATTTAATTATTGTTCATTTGTATTCAAAAATGTAGTTACAGACATATGAAGTTTTTGACAGGTCACCTTTCCTTTACGGTTATGCATCATCGTAATAATATATTTTTACGCAGTGTTTGCTAAATGCACAATTCAAACCTGCAATAGACATAACTAACATATGTAGTTTTGGAGTGAGCAAATAGCCTGTAACATTTTAAATTGTTAAATATGTACTTATTTTTTTATGTATAAAATTGGATATGCGTTTGATCTAGGTATTTGAGCAGTAACTTCGCTGCTGTCGCCGCGCTTGGTGTTGTTGATTCAAATCTCACACAGAACCATTGATACAGAAATGATTGCTCTGAGCGAGAGTTTGCTTGACTAATTTTTTTTTTGTTTAAAAAGTGGGGACGTCACAGTTCTTGATCCCTGCGGAGTGTCTCTAACAATAAAAATACAACGGCTTACGTCTTTTTGATTAGTTTTTGGTACTTACGCTGAACACGTAGATTACCAGTAAAGATTACTATTGTAATAAGCAGTAATCATTATTAAAATCAACTACGAGAATCAATGTTCAAAACAAAACGATAAGAACACAATATTTTAGTTAATTTGTGTTATTGTGTATTTACACAACAATGTAAATGTATCTATTTAGGTATCTGGTCAATAAAGCTTTGCTAGATGACATTAAATTATTTTAATGGAGAACGCCCACATTTTTTTTAGAAAGTAAGCTTTGTGGAAATCCTGTATTTAATTAAAATCATTAAAACTGTTCCGAGAAACTATTTACATTCATATATGTATAATGTATAAATCTATATGTATAAATTAATGATTTTGTTAAATAACGGGTAAACGGGAGATCTACGGTGATTTAATGTAGTTTTTAATTGAAATACTTTTACTCAGTTTTATTGAATATAAACTTTTTGTGGTTATTATAAATTATTCGTGATTATCTTATAGTATTTAGAATCTGTTATACTGGCGTGTATCAAACGCGCTTCAGAATTACTCCATTGTATTCACTTACCGTTTTTCGTTGGCGGAGTAAAATTTAATTTGTGTTCTTATATCATCATTATCAAAGAATAAATATTACACACATATTTATATAGATTTAAAATTAAAATTTCTCAAATAAATTTGAAATGTTTTTGTGAATAGGTTTTGTTTTAATAATATGTGATATCTATTTTATAAAGATAATTAATAACCATTTTTTCGTACAATATCTGTCATTAGCTTAACATCATTTTATTAATATTTTTGTGTTCTTTTTATGTAACGTAATAACCATAGTAATAAAGAAATTAGTAAAAATATGTACACGATTATAAAAAATTTAATCGAATAAAACAAAGTTCATTTACAAATTTTCATACTTATAATTTTGGAATTTTAATAAATATATGTTATCTAACTTAGATACGCATATGAATGAATAGATTTACCTATTTATTTATAAAATTTATGTGTTGATACAAACAACAAATAAATTGGAATAATAATATCGTTGATGGTTAGTATACCGCTATAGGGCAGACTGCGAGAGCACTTTAGGTAATGTACCTCGTTAGCTTGGGATCGGCCGTAGTCACGGCAGACTCATATCGTTTATACTATCTAAGCGAGGAAATACTTCCTCGGGCAGGCATACATTTAGTTTCCTTATAAAATACTAGCTATGCCTGCAACTTTGTTTATGTGGAAATAACAGTTTATCCATTCATTTTGCCCGTTTTTGTAACTTTTTTCAATATAGCTTTGCTCCCATCGCAAGAAATTTATTTTTTACTGTCCATTCTAATATAATATACATATATAGATTAGATTATATATGAATAGCTGTATTATGTGTATATAATGAATATGTTTAAAAACTTTTTTCTTATTTATTGTGACTTAGTAGAACACGTCGCTACATATTAATATGTTAATAACGTTAAAAGTTTTTAAGGCGTAAATTAAATTTTATATATAAGATGCTTAAATGCTTCTGATTCCTGACCTCTCATTTGTCATTATCAAAATATTTTATGCTATTAAAATGTCATTAGTCTGATGGAAACGGGAATCTTTCTATTTAACGAATACAAAATATCTTTCCTTTACAATTTAATGTACCATTTAAATTACCTTTTAATTTGTTACAATAAAAAGTTACATCATAATAACTACTGTTGTGTTTACAGTTTCCATAAATCAACTCACACGCATAATGTTCTATTAAAATAAATGCTGATAAATATTGTTCTCACGGGTCTCTTATATAAAGTGAACATTTAGATTTTTGGTAAGATCGATTATTTGGAACGAATAAATAGCAGGTTTTTGAATTACACTAACACTGTAAGTATCACAGCTTTGTGGTAATTTATGGCTAGACCAAAATACACTCAGAGCAAGAGTTCCCAAATGGCCGGTTTCTGGGTCCTAAAGGTTATTGCTGTGCATGACTTTCCCCGGTTTAGTTAGCCAACCATATTCGATGTAACGTAAATGTATACTTCGTGTAAATGTATAATGATTATACATGTAAGGGTATTTAAATGTATATCTAAACTATACAACTGATTATACCTTAAACCTTGCATTTCGAAAAACTACTGGCGGTTATAGTGTTTTAACATTTGTGAATCGACCCGATAAAAGATTAGATTTTGCGATGAAGGTGGTAAAGTGACTTACGGAATAAAAAAACTAAGTGAACAACGAACAGTGCATTATAATTTCTTTTTCCGCCGGAGACTAGATGGAGTGTGAAAGCAATCCTTGGTGTCTGGCAGTATGGAGGTCTTTTTAGTGGTTTTTTGACGTTAATTTTGACCGGAAATACGCGTTTACGAAATAAAGTTTGTAAATGAATTTTTAAACTACGAGAATTGAAAAAAAGTGTAATGTCTGTAATTTGTTTTCTCTCTTGAACATTGAATATTATAGTCTCTTGAATATTTGGCCGTCGCTATAATATATGTTTAAGAATATATCAAATTATATTAATTTTGAAATAATAACTTAAACTTATAGTACACAATACACCTACCAGCTGGTTACAAGTAAGCGGTAACACTGGAGTCTGAGATATTGCATATTAAACATAGTACGCTAGATGCTACTTGTAGTTATAATTGCACTCATATTGCAGAAACACGCTCGAGCAATCTTCTTGAAACAAAAAGGAAATCCTTAGCTACATTGTACACAATTTTCCATTACTAAAATAAAAACCCCCGGGCTTTTGTTTGTCCGCTGACAGTTTCATTTGCATTGATTATATACAACGTTGATTATACGTTTCTCGCAAGGATTTCTCGACCAGGAATTTTTAAACGTATCTTAATAACTATAGCTCAGGTTTAGATACCGGAGTGAAGGCTGTTATACAGCGATGCGGCCTGTACTTCTAGTTTATGCTGTCTTTAATTACGCCTACATTACTTAGTACTGTAAAAATAGATAGGATGCTATGTGTCAGATGTTTATGTTGTATGTATAATGTTGAACTAAATCATTGTTCGCTCTTTAAACTATATTATTTTATGTTTTATGCAATTGTTGAAATATATATCTGGCTGGCAACGCAGTAAAAAGGATTTATGTTTTTTGAATATATTTTGCTGCTTTGCCAGTCAGATACATTTCAACACAAAAGGTATTTAAAACGTTAAAATCCACAGTAATTTTATGACTATACAAAACAGGCAATATTATGATAGAATAGAAGATTAAGAATGAGAGGGAATATAAATTACCTATTAGTAATTTAACGCATTTTTATAACATTATATTAAAGAACGAGATTTCTGAAATTACCAATATTAAGCTAACCAATTATTTGACACGGGATACACTTAGATAGTTTCAAAAAGTTGCAACAATGTTTTAACATTAAATTTTAAATATTATAAATAAAATAATGAAGTGACTTTTACTACCTTATTCTTTTATTTATGTTAATTTAATCAAAGAATAATTTTGGAACGGTAGCAAATGGATACGTTTCAAATACTTGTATACATTTAGTAGTGAAAACATTGAAAAACTAAAAGTTGTAGTTAAAAAAACCAACAGTTTGATAAAATCTCTTTACAGGAAGTTTGACCTAAACGATCGCCAGGAATGAAGAACATATTAACTAATGCTATTTTATTTAAAGAAAAAAACAGTTATTTTTTAAATGTAACATTGTTTTTATGACTTGAATAAGACGGACTTCCGTGGAAACATTGCCTCGCTTAGACCGTGACGGAGGTAACTTGCATACAATAACTTGAGGGCATTGATTATGCACGGCCAGATAATTCTGATATGATCTGGGACTGTATATGCATGCACGTAGGCACTTAGAAATATATTGTAGAAGTGTAAATCTGTTTTGTCGATATCATTTGGTATTATAATTTATAGGTTTTCAGTGTTAAATAATTTTAGCTACAGGACTTTATTTATAATTAGCTTGACTTTATTTAAAATTAATCATATATATGTACAAGTGTGATTATAATAGCATTATCAAGATAACTATTAAACACTCGCGGTGAATTTACAATATTGGGCTTCTAGTGTATCTTTGTAGACTAATCTATATATCTTTGAAGCGATGATAGCTCAGATGGTAGTGTTTACGAATACCCCATTAAGGAACGTGAGCGGACAGTTACAATTACCTTGAAATTTTAGGCCACATTCTAACTTAACACCAGGTGAGATTGTGGCCATAACGCTAAACCTCAACTATAAAAAAAAACATATATAAAACTTGAATATATTGGAAGCAAATATGTCGCAATAGTATAGTATTTACACACCATATCGTTCGACGTTAGTTGAAGTCTCATCATTTCGGTTAATATAACTGTGATAAACGCTTAGCGTGGTAGTAATTTTTTTTTGAGACTTTGATGTATTTCAAGGAATATCAACAGCTGTTAACACACAATTCAAGATACAATAAGCAACTTAGAGCTAATTAGATATATTCACTAGTAGACAATGAGGTAGTAATAAGAAGACATCAAATAATAAAAATAAAGTATAATGAAGTGTTACATATTAGGCGCTCGTGTCAAAAAATGATTTGATGATGGCTCGTCTTGCTGCATTAAGTGGAGTATTGAAAAGATCGAGATTCAGTTCTTTACTGAGTTTATTATAATTGCGGCTATTTAATATAGCTAGAATAATATAACTATTAATTCTATAGTTGGTAGTTCAGTAAGGTACATATATCAGTGAGCTATGACGAAGAACAGTAGATAAAACCTTGTTTTGGGCAATTTTTAAGAAGTAGGCAATGTCACCAATCAAACTTCGTGGTAGTATTTAAATAATAACTGAGAGCATGATTTGTTAGTTGCCACAAAATCTCTCTCTACAGTTTAAGCAAAAGTGTTTCTTTAAAGTGCTGTATGTAGATTTGCTACATATTTTATGTTTTTTGGGATAATCATGTACACTATACACAAAGTTTAACCTGCACCATAGTTGCATGCTTAGATGTATCGTGTTCTGTGATCAGACCATGTATGACGTACTATCTGTACCTATGATGACTTCAGTCGCGTGGAACTAAAATATATTTAATCAGTTTTACCAGTTTTCGTATTTTTTTAATATAGATTTGCTCCTATTGGTGATAGAGTAATGTTAAATAATCTAAAACCTTCCCCAATGATTGTTCTATCAAGTACAAAAAGAATTTTTGAAATCCGACTAGTAGTTCCTAAGATTAGCGCGTTCAAATAAATATACAAACTTTTTCACTTTATAATATTAACATAGATATTCGACGATAATATATGGTGACAAAGTAATTGTAGTGACTTTCTTTGGATTTAAGCCGACATGAGAGTGACAAATCAAAAAGCTTTATTCAATTTAGGCTCTAGGTAGGCGCTTATGAACGTCAAAACTACTATCGGTTCGAAAAATAATCCAGTTATCAAGAAGAACCGGCAAGAAACTCGATCTGGTTATTTTTTATAGTATGTAATATTCTTTTAAACATATAAATTTACATATATTCAAAATAGATATTTAGCGGATGCACAAAGAGGAGTGTCAATTCCAGAGATCACCATCGTTCACATATTGATCCACTCTGTAATATGCCTTTTGACATTAAAATCCGCTTGGCATGGTGCTTGAACTTACTATCCGGCAGATCAGTAATGGGTTTTGGGGCTTTGTTATAAAACCTAACAGTATTACCTAAAAAACCATTTACTGGTCTTACAGAGTCTAAAATATGGGGTGACCGGGTTGTCACGATTTCTGATATATAAGTCATGTCCGTTTCTTACACAATCCAGTTTATGCAAGTGTTTGCGGACATACATTAAATTATCAAGAATGGACTGGGAGGGCAGAGTTAAGATACCGAATTCCGGAATCTTAGCCATTAATTAATAGCGAGGTTTTATATTGTAAATTGCTGGAACTGCTGGTTTTTGTAAAATAAAAACGATGTCCACCTCAGCTGTTGACTCTTACAGTAGAATACCATAAGATATTATGCTATGAGAGTAGGTGAAGTAGACCAACCTAGCAGTGGCAATATCTGCAAGCTGACGAATCTTGGGAACAGCGAATGCAACAGTACTTAGTCATCCTGCCAATTTAATATGAGGAGCCCATTGTAATTTTGAATCAAGTGTGATACTCAAAAACACAGTATTATCAACCAAGCCTACTAAATTTCCTTCAATCTTGATTCTAGTGTCAACCCGAGGAACATTAGGCAAGGTAATTACGCATTTAGTTTTGTCTGCATTTAGCAACAAATTATTTAATGCAAACCAATCAGAAATTTTATTTATAGTTATATTTGTACACCTTACCTCTGAATCTCTCCTATCCGCTTTGAACATAGTTAAAGTATCGTCTACGAAAATATCTATGTTAGCGCAGTTATAAACCATTAGCGTCAGATCATTTATTACATAAGGCATAAGGATAAGGGACAACCACGATTAACTATCTCTCGGTTGTTGCCATTGTTTATAAGTTGTACTATTCTTTCCATTAGCTGAAGTGTTATTACTGTACCGTGCCAATAAAAAAAAAAAAACGGGCCGGAGAATATAAAATTTGAATAAGGAAGGCCGGAGAATAAAAATCTAATACGAAGAATGACGTAGTAAATTTAATCTAATTTCTTAAAGTTTCAGTATATATGCGGGAAGGCAAAACATGCCGTTGGATATCAGCGAGACACTTTTATAACCAAGATATACCAGTAAGAAACTTTTATTACATGCAAGAATGAGAAAACATAATCGTAATAAAAGTCATTTACTGCGTCAGTTACTGGAAGCTGAGATAAAACAGAGGTACATATGTACTATATATATGTACTATATATTTTAGAGTACATCAGTTATGACCACTTTTAAGATTATTAACATAAATATAATTGTAAATAAAACTAATAATTATTGAAAATCCGTTCAATAGGATTTGACTAAACTGAATAAGCGAAAAAAAAACTATATTCTGTCCATAGAAAGGTGATTCAAGGAAGTGATTTTTAGTTAGGTAACCGATAATTTAAAATTGAATTTTATTATCTTTAACTACTAAGGTGGTCCGATAATTAACTACAACTGATACCTATAAATAATAAGCAATAGTTAAAATAACAAAATAATAATACACATTCTATGTACATGTACATTATTAACGATTTGTTTCGTATAAATATAAGTTATTACGTTTTAATTTTTTTTATTCGTGTATTACTTATTTAATTTATACTTTGAAAGCATTTCAAATAGCGCGTTACAAAAATGTAATTGGTACAATTAAACCAACGGTTGATTTTTTCTTAGACTTCGATGTTAACGCCTAGGACATCGTTTCTCAACCTGTGAGCGCATCCAAAGATCGCATCCATCGTAAATATTTAAATATTGCGAAAGCGGCTTCAGGTATCTGGCAAGAAATGTATAGTCACCTACCGGAATTAAAAAAACGACTATGAATGAACGTAGTATGTTTAAAAATATTGTTATTATTAATATTAAAAATAAATTATTAAAGCAAATATCATAAATATATATTTTCTTGTAGTAAAATACGTCAAAGTAAAATCGGTACGTTTTTTATACGATTCTTAAAATGACTACATTGAAAAATTACGAATCGTGACTGTATTAACTGGCTAATAGAAAATTTTGATAAACGTCATATTATCATTTTATTTGTTGTAATGGAAACATAAAGTGTTTTATTTACTTAACTTTTTTAATCTTTTGGCAACGTTCAACTACGCGATCACAATGCTCAATATATGCCTTCAGTCGTTCCACATGACTTGGCGACGACATAGGACTACTTTGAGAACCATAAAAATTCAAGACCATTAGAAAATTGACTTAGTTATTTACTTAATTGAAAATTTACTAAAATATATTATTAAAAAAAAAGTGTAATCTAATGTTGAGCGCGAAAACTAATTAATGAAAGATATTTTAAAATTAGCAATTTTTCAGCTTTAGAAGTATTTGGTTTTACGTTACACGAGTTGAGTCTCGTTATTACGTAAATACGTTAATCTATACTTGTTTGCAGACGATAAATCTTGCACAATTAGGCTTACCTCTGTAAAAGCAAACCCTTCGAAACGTTGGTTGATCTAAAGTTCCAAGTGCCGCCACTACAAAAAAAAAGAAATCCATAATTATAGTATCGGTATATATATAATAATATTTGTAAATGCACAGATAAAAATAAAACAAAATATGGAGTCTTGCAGCATTACGCTCTTATAATATATTATTATCAAAATTACGTAATTATAAACATGTTATGGTGGTCTGTAAAATGCGGGTCAATTATACTTAAAATTAAAATATTTCTTACTATTAACCTAAAACTATTCATTGGTGCAATAGACATAGAGAACTGAGTACATAAAAATATATACTTTACTTTTTCCATAAATTTACGCCAATATAAATAGTTTGCAAATAAATATAACACGTATTGGTATAAAATTTGTGATCGTAATTTGAATAGTGGTTTCTTTTGGATATATTTGTTTGGATAACAAATTCCCTAAGTTCAGAAAATTATAAATGATTACAATATTAAAGCGTTACCACAAAGCTTAGTCCGGGCATCTTGTATTGCTTTTTATGATTGAATAATTGATATAACTGTATTAAATTATTTTTATTGAGGTGTAAAACTGACACATAGCATGTGGATTATTATAGGTTTGGCGCAGTCTCTCGCGGCTATGAGTTTAGTTTGCGGCGCGAGCTAAATGTAAAATTGTAATCATTAGGCAATAAATGGACATCATTAGTAATCATAGGATGGTGTATATTCATTCTATTTATTTTAATCTACGATTTGATTATTACATTTCCCAGATTAATTCTTAGAATATTTGTGTTGGTTTTTTCTTTGACCTCGTTATTTATAGAAGGTACCGTAGTGTATGACTAAATATAATTAAATGATAAATATGGATAAGATTTCCTATCTTAGATTTCACTCTGAACAAAGTATTGCTTGCAGTATGATAATAAAGTAACTGAGTATATCAGTTACTTTATTCAAGTTAAAGAATCTCGTCCCGAACTTCAGTACAGCACGGCGCGCTTCCGATATTTCTAGTTTGTTGTAGGTTGAAAATTAGGAAAATCTATTTCTTAATATTACACAAAATCAACTAATGATCCAACTAAATATGTCATAGGTTTGATCAATAATTATGAATGAATTGTATTTAAGACCGGCAAAGCTGCTAAAGCACGTGAAATTGGTCCGTCAAAATTATGTTCTCCAGAAATAATACTATTTAACCTAAACTAAATTTATTTAGACAATAGCACAATAATAATAATTGTTATCTTAAAAAAGTAAAATGAAATAAAAACGTAACATGTGATAACCAATTAGAAACTAGACCTGTATTCAAACGCATAACAAACCCCGAAATGCTTGCCTAAATATTTTAAGTAGCTAAAAACGAAACTAACTATAGAAAATAACGATAAAACTGAAATGAAACTTAATAACGATGTTTATCTTTTAAGAAATCTCAAGTTCATTGTAGGGCAGATTACTTTAATCAGAAAAGTTTGAATTATAGAAATGAGTCTTGTTTTATCACATAACTTGATTCTCATACCATTACCGTTAACATAATATAACAAACTTAAATCCTATTATGACTCATACGATTTTATTGTGATACTTTTTTGATTGGAGCACGAGCCAAGCCCATACTTATATCATAAATGTATTGTTATTACTGGTGCTTAAGGTGCAGTAGGTATTTTAAATATTACAAACAATGAGAAAACTGAATAAAAATATACGTACGTATGTTATAATCCATCGAGTATTGAATAAATAAAATATCTTCTGGAAACGTAGAAATTAGTCGGAAAACATAAACAATTTATTGATGGTGACCAATATTGACAAATTATATCTAAAACGACTATGCGGAGATATGTAATTTTAAATAGGGACTATAGGACTAACACACAATGTAAATTACGAACAAATTTTTTACTGTCTACTTATTTCATGGTTATTAGCCTCAGAATATTGGCAGTTCCAAATCAAGAGTAATGATGACCGGTATAACAATTATTTGAATATAGTAATTTCGTTTAGGTATCAATTTTCGTGTCAAACGACGAATGATAATCAAGCCTATTAAGATTATTGAGATCGGGAGTATGAAGACTGGGAAATAATATAATTAAGCGTTGTTCCTCCAGTCTCCCATCAGAAAAATCTTTTGATTTCAAAAGAACAGTACAGTGCCCCATGCAGTGTTAGGGATTCGAGGGATGAAATTAAAAACTCATTACGTAAAAACCTAAATATTTTGGTTTAGGAAGATAACATGAACTAAAGTCAATTAATAAGAACTTTTATATTTGATACAACTTTTTATATTACAAATGATCTGTTAAAAATTAACTGTTTTTATATAGTACAATATTTTTAAGTAAAATTAGATAACTTTTAGTATTGTACAATTATCTGCAAGTTTCGAATAATCAAAGCCACTTGCATTAAATAGTAGAAATCTACTATTCACTGTCAACTGTAGTTTATATTAGACAATGACAAAAACCCATATTAGAATCATCGTAAAAAACCTTTTAGTAAGGATGTCCACAACATCATTATAAAACCATATGATTCTATCACCGGATACATCCCGCTAGTCTTAATTCGCTATACTTATGTTTTTTTCTATATCTATATCATTGTCATACATATATCAAAGATGCCGTCTTATTTATTTTCCTAGTCGCCGCTATTATTCGGCATGAAGCTGTAGTTTTTATATTACAGTAGAACATACCTTATTAGTATGGTTCACGGTCTAATGGATTCCGAGTACTTTTTATTCGGCGTTTTATTGTTATTTTCCGTTAGATAATGAAGTCATTTTATAGTAATATCATTAAAGTACATGTAAACGAGTTAAAACACAGGTTTCATGACATTCTTAATATATTTGATATTAGCGAAACCTGCTGTTGTATCATCATTTGATATCGTACTAGTGAAACTACAGTCTAAGAATGATATTGTAACTTGAGTACTTTTACATGATGAGTGCCTCTGTAACTCACGAGTGTCTAATATACACATTAAGAGTAATTTGTACGCAGTTATTATGCGTAAATTTTAAAAGTACCATCGGCCTTCTATGATGTATGTTTTTTCCTAAAAGTAATAAAATTTATAAAATAACACAACACAGGGAAGTTAAATTCTATTTGCTGAAAAATAAATGATGAAATTCTAATATAATAGAGAATCTATCAATAAAGAGAAATAATAATCTTCATTATAGATTATAAGCTGGCACATTGTCCCATTAGCCCTAGTTACCGATTGTACAAAAGACCGTAAAAGTGAGACAACTTTAGTTAATAAAAAACAAATAAACTAAGACTGTTCTTACTACAGAGATAAAAGATAATGGCAATAGAAACTTTATGCACGGAAAAGACTAACGGTTGTTCCACTGAAATACCTAATACAAACAAAACCTCACCTGCAAACTTTCTCTACATCCCGTTACGTTATCAATTAAAATCAGAACAATCTTTGCAATCATGTGTTCTTAAAAATATAACCTAGTTTTATTTAAGTTTACGTGTAAATTTATTGGTCAAATAAACAAGTAAACCTCTTGTGGCATAGTATTTCGCTAATCAAATATTATTTCAATGTGGCCACCAAGTCACGCTAAAAGATAACTTTGTTAAATTCATATCACAAGTTACTTACGAAGAATTATATAATTTCAATATTATTTTAAAATAGAAATTAATTAATTTCAAAATAGCTTTGTAAATTATTATAGAAGAAGTTGAAGAAGCCATCGATGCAATCGTTTTTGTGTGTATACCAGTGAAACGATGAATTTTATAAATTGATTGTGCATTGTCCCAAATTTACGTGACTTTGGATAACAGTAGTCTCTTGGAGCATAACAATTGGATGTTACCGATTCGATAAAGGCAATATCTCGTGGAGCAAAGGAAATTGCGCAAATTTCAGAAATTTATTTATGTTCCTTTCTTTTTACTTTGTAGCAAACCGTTTTGTAGCATATGAACCTTCAAACAAATTTTTAATTATATTGATTGTGACAAATTATAATATCTTGATTCACAGTAGCTTATATTAGCACTACAAAGTAACGGCACTATACCTAGATAGTTAGTACAATTTAAACGAAAAACAACAATGGGTAAGCATTCCACTCCTCGGTAGTTGGATATAGTTGGATACACCCTGCCTGATTCCGAATTATGACAAAACGAAAGAAAGTCACTGTTAAGGGTGTTACTGTTGCGCTGTTGGTACAATCCTATTACACTACAATCATATTTTATTTTTTAGACCCAAGATAAGCAGATTATTTGAATCATTATCTACTATCTTATAATGTATTAATAATTATGATATTCTCAGAAATAAATCATAACAAAACAATAAATAAATAATAAAATACCTCTATTATTGATAAGTTAAAGTTTTTATTATATTTATAAATTCTCGATACTTAGTTATAATTGAATGTGTACATTAACGTTCTTTGAATTCATACATAATACAATTTAAATATTTCAATAGAAAATTCGACTATGTTTATAAATATTGAAAACGATTTTGAACACAATTCGTAACGCTTTTTATTTGAATTTGCTATGGACAGTTTTTGTCGCATGAACGCTACTGTACCTACGAATTTTCACCGAATTACAGAGTTCTAATATCTGGTCGATGGTTTTATCTTGCCCGATTAGTTCTAGAGTCATCAGCCTATGGTAACCACTTTATTCTCGATTTTCAAGACAACCGTAAATTATTATTTCTATCACTAAACTAGATAAAATAAACTAAATAAAATAAGCTAGATGAAATAACATTGTTTCGCTACTATAAATTCATGTAAACCAAAAGAAATATAGGAACTTTTTTTAGTATGTTGCATGTAATAAATACAATCACAACATTTAAATGCTAATCACCACGGAATGATCGCGATAACACTTCAAATGCATATATTAATAGAATTGATTTATCGTTACAATAATCATATAAACTAAACTCTTCACTGTAGTGCTTTTATAATTCGTAATATTTTGCAAAGAATATATATTATCGTCTACTTTTACCAGTAGAATCGGGTAATGAATTAAGACAACAATAATATTATTTTAGACCGAGTCAATGAAGCAAACATAAGCAAGATGTATATTTAATTATTCATAAATACAGCAAAGTAATTTGTAATAATCCTACTTAAATATTGATTATAATTTTCTTTGTTCCAGAAATACCTACAGATAGAACAGAACATGCTTATTTATCTGCTCGAGAATACAAAGAAGCTCTCGACGCTATAAGAAGGCATACCGGTGCGGTAAGTACATATAATATTTCAATACATTTTTACTTTTTGCGATCTTTGTAATATCTTTAAAATCTTTCATTTGTTTAACTATCAATCTTGCTTGAAAAATTACATAAATTACATTTGACAAAGGATTGGATTATGTTTTCGATTTTCATAACGATACAACTATTATTTTCTTACATATGAAGGGAAATAACATCCATCGAAGCAAATAGGTAATAGCTAGTATAGTGTATTATAAATGTGAAAGTACTTTTGTTTGCATATTTGCCCTCAATCACGCACAAGCAGCTAGACAGATTGTAATGAAAATTGGTGCATAAATCGATTATGTTATAGAATTGTGCATTGGATACTTGTTACTAGTTAAGTATAATGTATATCTAACGAAGCGTGCATGAATCATATAAATGTGAAAGTACGTTTGTTTGTATGCTTATCTATTAATAAGTCTAGAACAGCTGAATGAATTGTAATCCAATTTGGCACAGAAGTCGATTATGTCGTAGAATAGAAAATAGGATACTTTTGAGATCCACAGAAAAGCGCTGCAAAGCGAGTGGGCATCAAATTATATATTATATAAACATAGTCGACCAACTGAATCATTTATAATTGATGAGTATATTATGTTGTGTGAAGCATGTTATATAATGATATATAAAAAGTGTCGCCATCCACTTACTCCAGATAAATTCCAGAAGACGTATAAATTCGCATAATGAATATGTAAACTGCCCATCTACATTGTTTGTGGAAATTAAGTTTCAGTTTGTTTACACTGATAAAATTGTCGTTGGACCACTCAGATTTTGTATACGGCTCAAGTGATTTGAAAAGTGGTCCAAAATTGAACTTGCAGATTTTGCTTCATTCCAATCAACTGAGACGCCAATAAGAACGGACTTTTTAACACTTAAAACATTACCCTAAAATTTATCATTACAATTATCATAACTTGCACGTGTTTGATTTAAACTATAATTTGCACCGTTAAACAAACACCTATTAAAAAGAAACTATAGAAAGCTTGTCCTCACAGATTGCTGATACTATAGAAATGTTAAGCAGAAAATTTAATGAAGATCAATTTTATCGTGTTTCAAAAGTGTATCATATTCATAATTAAATTGGGAAGTTACATAGACATATAACTTTGCATTGAACACTTGTTATAATTACTTTTTGCCATAAAAGAAACATCGTGCAGAATATCAGGGCTTATGTATTCTTTCCCTTTTGTTAATTGTACTTTACACTTAAAAAAATTATCGCTTGCTAAAGAATGATTTACCTACCTCAAAGAGAAGCCATGATACTATTACCTATGTAGTAATAGCCTATTACTGTCGTTTTGTTAAGGAAATACCTTCCTCTTTGTAGCGTGTGCCTTCAATAAGAGGTTAAACCGTCAGACGGTCGCGTCGCAGTCGTGATCGTGCGCGGACACTACATATAGACCACGCGCTTCGTTCATTGAAAATACAAAAAAGTTATAAATGCAATACTTAAATTAAATCTGATACACATTTTATTTCATTTTGATTCGTTGAAGCTTTGAATTATTCTTTCGGTTTTTGTATACCTAAATAGTAATTGGCCTGGCAAAGATTTTTTTGCCGTACCTGATTGTTAATGACACGCCTACAGTGTAACTTGTATAATCTGAATCTTGTATTTATTTCAAATAAATTATTTTATATTGTGAATACGACTCAAGAGTTTTTAATAATATTTACAGTGCCACCTATTGGACCCAAAAATGTCTATCCAGTTTAGTTTGATTAAAATAAATATTGCGTGTTTTTGTAACCTCAATCAGTTAAGACAATCAGAAATTACACAATTATTAAAAAAAGACACGATTTATATAATAATAAAGAGAAAAAAAACTTAATATTTTGATTTGTCATAATGTTTGGTGATTTTTTTAATTATTAGTTAACACGTTAACTACCTACTTCCCCGGTCTTCAATAATGAAGTAATTAAAAATTATAAGTTGCTGAATATTAAACAAGTGGGTCTGGTAAAATAAATTTTTAACGTGCAGATGGTAACTAACCATGAAAAGATACCAAATTTTGTTGGTTACATTCTTTTAAATAGTTTATAGGTTAAGTGTTATGGCTACAATCTATGATAAGGTATATCTGATTTTAAGTGACGATACGGCCCAAGATGGTAAGCACATTACACCTGTGAAGGGACTAGCTCTCAAATGTAACTGTCGGAACACACTTATTGTATTTGGTAGAGATTTTCAACTTGAGGTATGATGGTAGCTAGCCAGGCGGGTATTAAAAAGACCCTACCACAATTGTTATGGCTTCATCACGATTTTTTCCTTAACCGAAGCTCAAGCTCATTGCAGGGTTTCGAACTCACGCCCATTGACGCAGCATCCTTACATGTTACCCCTGAGCTATCATCGCTTCATGATATAAACTTACATAGAGACTTAGTATGCCTAAAATATTTTTCTTTACAGATAGCTCAAGTTCATTATAGGAACTAAGCACACATCGCTACCGCCGATATCACTTGTATTAGCGTCTTGTAAAATTTATATGCTGACTTATTTTCTAACATATATTCTATAGTAATGTTATGGTGACTAATACGTCAGAAGTCTTGACTTAATGTATATTTTTTATTTTGTTTTGGTTAACTACAACTCATATAATTTAGATAAACTATACCCTGTTTTTATTCTATAAAATATATCAAATTGGTCGTTCAGATAAAAAAATGTCTATGAATTTAATGTTAAATTTATAATAACTAGTAAAAACTAACACTCCTTCTGTTTTGTACGAGCAAGTAAGTACCCTGTGGAAAGTTGTAATGTTCTAGCACATCAGGACATTAATGATATATACGAGTATATATACGTCATTTAATCTATTCAAACTCTGTTTTAAGTTGGGACAATTGTACGAGAGCATATATCTTTACTAAAATCTATTGTCGACAATATTACCCTTAGAGAACCATTGCCTTCATATTCACGACCTATTAATTATTAAAAAAAATTATTGTACGCCGCCTATACAAGTGATGTGGCGTGATATTTTCGGAAATGTAACAGGTTCTCCTGAAATTATGTACGTTACAAGGAAGGGCGATCGGCAATTGATTCGTGATGAATTCTGTTGTATTCCTCTTCGAATATTGACTATCGACTGAAAATAAATTACTAAATATTTTAAAACTCGATTGATCTACTGGTAAATTCTAAAAAAATGCATTCGTTCGTTACGGGTTATTATCATCAGAACTAGAAGCCTTCTAAAATTAAGGAAATTGTCTATATATTATGTTATCAAATAAAAACGAATACAGTTATGATAACAAAACATTTAAACATAACTAATGTACTTCGTACATTATTCAAGAAGAAAAAATCCTTACAGTTTTAGAGGAGGAAATAGTGGAATACCATTTATGATAAAGTTATTTTTACATGGGTATAATACATCCAAAATATGTTTCCCTGATGCTATATTCGGTAATTCAAGTACAGCGCGAATGTAATAGATTTCTGGAGAGAACAGATTTCTCTTAAAATATATTATTTAAATCTATCGCCGCTTGCGTTTACTGTTAAGAGGCTTAAGTGACAAGTTGATCGTAGGTGGTTATTACAGTGAATAGTAATGCTATATCTTACTATATCTTGCTATACTTATGGATTTTCAACTCAAAACCGCCCTATTATAATAGTGTTTGCACGTCGATATGATCTGCACCGAAAGCGGAGCTTTACTATAGGAATTGACCCTTTGTTCTAACAGACGATATGCAATTATAAAACTGGTGAGAGAGCACTATTCAACCTTATTTAGTACTTGCTGTGTCCGCGACTCCGTTCGCACGGAACTAAAATTTTATTAAATCATTTCCATAAATAAAATATTATATAGCTTATGTTACTCAGCGCTAATGTAGCATTCTAATAGTGAAAAAATTTTGAAATCAGTCTAGTGATTCTTGAGTTTATTCGTTACAAACAAAAATACAAATCTTTCCTCTTTATAATATTAGTATAGATAAATATACTTCCGAAAAAGTTCAACGTATTATTTTATATTTTAAATATGATAGTCGTGTTTTCTCATTTAATGCATATAAGTAATTTCATTGTACAAATTGAATATTATCACATAAATACACTCGGTAGGTTCATAGCCAACTGGGCAAGTATCGTGCACTATCAATTACAAGTGTGTACAAGTTATTAATTTTAGAAACGCCGATATTACGTCCGTAACATTAGCTGGACCGTTCAGGCCACCCACTGCGTTGAATACGCTCATAATAGAATTTTGAACTATTGAAATATAATCAAAGTATTGGATAAACAAAAATTACCGATTTAATACTCTCGAACTATATGGGAAGAAAATTAATAAAGCTTTTAATGATTTTACGTAAAGTATTAAACAAATTAAATCTATCTTAAAACAAACATCTCTTGTCAAATCTGTTTATATCTATTTACACATATAACAAAATTTGAATCCAATTTAAATCTGTGCATTATATATTTTTATTTAATAAAAATATTGTATTTTTAGAAGTTCCTTGATGAGCTTGAACTTTCGGTGAAGGGAACATCTTTATAAAACCTTAGCATGACATAAGTGCATTATTAATGCGTCGCAAGTTACGATTCTCAAGTTGAAAATCTATCGCCAAGGACATAGGCGTGCTATGCTAGAGTTGTGTTGAGATAGCTCCATTTCAAATCCAGTTCTCCAACTCTAGACTTCGAATGTATCTTTGGCCACATTAAAACGTAACATTAAGTGAAACGCCAAAACCTATATAGAATAATAGTAAATAAGTAAATTACTCTAGATCAATTTATTGAGCACCGCTTTGGGTTTAAATTTTGTGATATTACTAAATATATAATACCGTATTTGGTAGGAAAATACGTTACTGTTTTATTTTATTTTACTTCATATAACATTAAGTAATTTTAACATTACTGGTTACTTACGTTATGGCCTAAACAAAAAAAAAAAAACATATGCAACTAAATTAGACATATATGTATAGATATTTTTTTCCTGTAATTTGTGCAAAAATGTACAAAATATATTTAAATTAAATCATTTGACGTTTTAGGAACGTAGTAAGCCACAAAGAACATTGGAAGCAGAATCAGAAGAGTCACAAGAGCTCGCAGAACAGGAATACATCGACTCCCAAATCCCTGAACCATGGGAACTGAACAATACTGCAAGAGCCGGTATAGAGTTGTTATTTTTCAACCGAGTCCCTAAAGTTGGAAGCCAAACCTTCATGGAACTGTTACGGAGATTATCTATTAGGAACCAGTTTGGTAAGTTCTTTTTTTCTTAATTTTATGAACCATGATTTGCTCAACTCAGTTGTTATGTGATCGAACACCGCGTCGATCGGCATGCGTTCAAATCCTTCAATGAGCATAAACTTTCATTGAGAGGAAACATCGTGGTAATATCATAGCATGATAATAGAGTATATTTATAGTACCATGAAAATCATTCATAAATGCACATATCACATTGATTTATCTATTGCTATGTATCTAAATATTTACGTTACGGTAACTATTAGTTGTCTGCCGTTCGTTATCAGGTTTAACATTAATTAAGATTAGATTTTGATCAAATCGTCCCCTCAGCGCTTATTCGTTTTATTCATGACCGGATATAATCACAATAACTGATAAATTAAGTATATTTTATATTTTACTATAATAATAGTATAATTAATGTATTTAAATATATAAAGATATTGAATACTACACATGAAGCTAAAAATACAAATAGCGATGATAGCTCAGTGGTAGTGTGTACGGACTCCGCGTCAAGGGACGTGATTTGAAATCCACCTACAATGAGCTCGAACTTTCAATGAAGGAAAACATCGAGAGGAAACCATAGCATGGTGGTAGGGCTTTTTCTAAGTCAGCCTGGCTAGCTACCACTCTCAAGTTGAAAATCTGCCGCCAAATGCCAATAGGTGTGTTGCGGCAGTCGCACTTGAGAGCCAGTCACTCTAGAGGTTTAGCGTGTCTACCAACTTGGCCCGTATCGTCACTTAAGATCAGGTGAGATTATGGCCATAACGCTAAAACCTTAACTATATAAATAATTATTAACTCTCCAGAAAAAAATATTCCAATGCGAGTTGAATCCATATTCAAGTTCATTAATAGCGGTAAGTACTATGCCACCACGATAATAGCCAATCTATTTTTGTTAATATAAAGTAATGTAATACCAGATTTTAATCAAACACAACATAAAATACAGTTTATAATAAACTTTCACTGTCAAGGTCACACAAATGAATAAAGATTTCGGTAATCAAATAAATGAAAGTCGTTTTATTTGATAGGCAGTAATTATCAGTCGGTTGTATAACAAGTTTAATATCTCAATTAAAATCTACAAAAATAACCAATCATTTAATCGCTAAAAGATACATAGCTTGTGTTCATAGACCGTGTTGCAATTAGAACATTCGTTTCTCCTGATGTAAACTTTAAATATAATTATTGTAAAGATTACGTTTTTATCTTTTCTATCATTTTATCGATGGTAATTACTAGTATATACATATATATGACGTGTGTATGTATATAGGAGTTATTCTTAAATCAAACAGATAAGTTTATAGACAATTATTGAAATAGATCAATATGATTAGATTGTATTTATTTGATCATATTATATTTATTCTTAATATATCTTTGTTAATTAATTTACAAAATACATAATGTATATGTATATTCTAACTTAGCTTATAGGATATAAGTGCTGATAAAAGATAGTTACATAATATACATGAAAATTAGTTTGTATTATTCACCTCCAAATATATTTTTTAATTGAAAATATCGTATTTAAATGTTAAGGTTTCCATCGCGACGCAGTTCAACGAGTTGAAACAATACGCCTGGCACCCGCTGACCAACAAATACTAGCCGGTATTGTCTCAGCACATACACCACCCGCTTCCTACATCAAACATGTCTGCTACACAAACTTTACCAGGTAATCCTTAATAATTTACTAAAAGAATAAAGCAACTGATACACAGTTAGATTCTTGGTATTGTGGTGTACACGATGGATAAATGAAAACCTCTAAAGTTAAATGTAGCATAGAATTATAGTATTATGACAATAGAGGACTACCAAAAGTTCTGTTTAAGTATCTACTAATTACAGCTGAAATGTTTAACTTATTTTATCTCATAATATTATGCTACTTAGGAGAGAATACATTTTATCTTTTTGTAATAATATTATTCTACTAAGATAGAAAAATTTACACGTACATATGTACATACATATGTACAAGTATACGTACATATGTACATGTGTACGTACATATGTACATGTGTACATACATATGTACACGTGGCGTAGCTAATCGTTGTTTCCATGATATTTAACATATCATATAGCATATTTTTTATATATCATTAGAACTTAGAAATATAACAATGATTCCGTCGGTGTTTCTTTGTTAATAAAACTTCGGTATTATGCAAAAAATAAATGCTTTAGCATGGACCAACATAAAATATGTAGTGATTTCTCTGGACATATTATTGTAGGAAACATTAATCAAAACTGACCGTAACATGTTTTATTATTCGGACTTACAATATCTTTTGTTTCGTAGTCCTTAACAGGTGTCGTTAAGTAAAAAGAAAGTCTTTTTTATTACGAAGCATGACATACGCAATAATAATAGGACTTAAGAAAATCGATAAACACTAATTTAGGATTGAGACTCAAACTAAACGATTCATTAATCAGCATGTTACCGAAAATACTGTTAAAACTTACGTAGCTTGATTAATGTATTAAATAGATGTTAATCGTCAAGGAGTTCAAGTAAAGAGGAATTCGGATTCAAATAAGAAACGGAAGATATTAAAGTATTAATAATAATCACGTCAAACGTAATTTCTTGTGTATTGTTATGTTTTCAGTGACGTTAAAATTTCATTTAAATGACAAGTTCAAACTTTATAACAACCTTAAGGAATGAAAATAGTCACTAAGCAACCGAACCTAACAGAATTGTAAATATATTTTTAGTAATCCTTTTTTAAATATGGTACCACTGTTATAATTACTAGTGTATGTGTAGAGAGGTAGTTACTACATCTAGACGTCACTACAATTCACATATTATGTAAAATATCCTTTTTACAACAAAACTATCTGAACATCATTTTTGAACATATTTCGGTAAATTGGTATTTTGTTTAGGAAGTTAACATATTTATAAAAAAACCGTCTATGTATATATTCATATTTTGTATTTAACTGTAGTCTAAAGTGTTGGTTGCTGCTTACATACATACTTATTAAAAAAAAATAAGTATCCAATACTTTTGACAATTATTATTATCATAGTAAATATGAAAGGGTTTGAAAATTATATGAATAAACTGTAATAGTTACTGGAGTACATTTTTAACCACTTACAAAGAGGATACTTTTATTCTAACAATAAAATTAGATTATCACAATGTATCAGTGCATATCTAATTTCTCGATATTGATTAGTACATAGATAGTATTTTTACTTTACTAAATGGTAGAACAATAATGTTTTATTTAGTCGTTACGAGTTGAGGTTATTAAGGGCTGAGAACCCTAGAAATTAAAATTTAATTACAAATATGCTCTACAAATTACGCGTCAAATGGAACCACTGTTGGTGGTAATTAAATGATGTTCCACAATATCACGTGTAAAAGTAGGTTAAATTGCACCATTGTTTATTCCTTTTACTGCCTTGAATGAAGGAAGCAAGGAAAAATATTAAGCGTTTATATAATTATAGGACAAAGATTAACAATGACATTTATTTATTTATAAATCTTTCCGGCAAATTTTTCTATTCTTTAGTATTATCGTAAATTCTATATATAGCCTAGCTGAGCTCGTGTTAACTGCCAAAATATTTAGTTAATAAGGCCCAATTAATTAGCAACAAATCCTGGAGTTAAGAAAGGCATTAAAATCTAATTAAGCCATAAAGTGTCCCGCTAGAGTAGGGCTGTGAGATCATCCTCTATACATATAATAAAACTTTAACAGAGCCAAATCTGTACTAATTATTATACGTTTTATATTTTATATTTATTTGTAGGATTTTAATCATAATTTGAGATTTATTGTATACGATTTTGCTAAAATTAAAATTATACGGCTTTTCTATAAGTACTTAGTCAGAACTTAAAATTATACGAGAATTTAAGGGTGAACGGCAACTTAACATTATACCAGAATGTATTGCAACTTAAACTACTAATAATGATACGAGGATCCGAGGGTTTGTCGCAATGTCCGGCTGTTCGGACGTAAAAGTGCGGCTTGTTCTGCCTATTTTGCAGATAATATCGATAATATTGCCTCTTTGAGAATGTTTTAATGTATTATAGGATTGATAATTAAAGGAGCTGACATAAAGCCTCCTAAAATATAATCTACCCGTTTGATTTTTTTCCTCCACTATAATTACGCTTACAGGAAACTACTAGGTATTTAGTCCAGATTGCATAAAAAGTTTTATGTTAGAAACACTTAAATATTAAATAAAATATTATATATTTCAGATACGGATACCCATCTCCTATATACGTGAACGTAGTCAGGGACCCTATTGAGCGCGTAATTTCATGGTACTACTACGTAAGGGCACCCTGGTACTACGTGGAAAGAAAAAGAGCCTTCCCCGACTTGCCGTTACCTGACCCAGCTTGGTTAAAGAAGGTATATTTTTTTTCCTAACTTACCTACTTTAGTATGATTTTATATAAGCTTAGCTAAATTACTGCATTTTTCACCTGAACTGTACTCATAGTATAAAAGGTGTCAAAAAATCATGTAATCTACCATTCTACAATTGCAATTTATATCAACACAACCTTACGAAGAATCAATAAGAGTCAATAATAAGAATCCTTAAATATATACGTATACGAATATTGTATTTATAATAGTATAGTTTGTGTATCCTAATATTTATCGTGTGAATATAACCATTAAACAAAACTGTTCTCTTGTAACATAGCATCGTGTTATTAATAGCTTACTATTTTTCGATCCGGAAAATAAAAAAATAAACGATTTTGTAGTAAAAAATGTAGCAATATGCCACAGCAAATTATCGACAATAAATTCAAAGTTAAAATAATAATTTTCATTATTAAAACTCTCGATACAAATATAGTTCGTTTGACGTCGATTTACTTTTAAATTGACTTGAATCGGTCACGTGCGTCTCCTCTAACCGCGTCGACTTGATCCTAAGGAAAAAACTTGTAATTCGTCTTCAACAACGTGCCATAATTGGCGAAGATAGTTGGTTTTTATCGACCTATCTACTGGATATTCTTTGAAAAAAATGTATAACCATTTATTTCGTGCCACTGTTTAAGTTTTTATAATAATTATGGAATGGTTTAATGAAAAGTATTGTAACTAATGCTGATTTAAAACTGAGTTTTTGCATTTTGTTCACACAGTTTCATTGTTCATGCTTTATTGTAGAAGGTATATTTGTACTTAGATTTTTTTAATATTTACATTCTTTAAGCTTTCTGACTTGATTTACAAAAGCTAAGACCGAAATTCACTAGTCTAGAACTTTTTTTTGATATTGTGCTTGCTGAGTGGTACCACAGCCATTTATGTCCGATATTATCATGACTTATGTATTATATATTCAGTGTAACACCCGCCATATTGGCACGCTTAGACGTATCGCATTCCGAGATCAGCCGGCATATATCCATTAATCTATGAGAATGGTTCAGATCTATATTGAGATTAAGTCGCGACTACTATACTAACAGTGGTAAACATTTCAAAGTCACACTATTCTATAGTGTATATTCAACAGCCTAAAGACTGGCTAGCCGTTAACGACGACTGCCGATGAATTCTTGATCTTTTGGTGACTACAACTGTTTTTGGATTGTACTGTGTTGCAAAAAAGATTATTTTAATATTTAGTATAATTGCAACTACGTTGTAACACGTAAAGCCAGTTGTAATAGTTAAGTAAATACGTTGCGCCATTTGTATACACTATTTTTATTTTATTATTTTTCTTTTTTTTTGTTAGACTGCTTGGAACATTTTAACATCATGTTAAACTTATGCATTTAACTAATTTTATCAAAATAGCATATCATAAGAAAAAAAACGATATTATTAAGTACTTTGACTAAGCCAATCGTTAATAACGTAGTTGGATCGAGATAATTCTGACTGAAATCCACTACACTATTTTTGTTTTTTAATTTCTTATAAAGAAAATGTGACAAGGCCAGATGACAAATATTACGCAAACATAGAAAATAATCTCTTTCAACTTTCGCTGTTTATACGAGTGTTAATATATTTTTGCAGTATAAAGTAAAATTAAAAAAAATGCTCAAGTTACTATTACATCTTTACCTAGGTCCAAAAGAAGTTTCCTAATAATAATGTAGATATATCGATGTTTTAAAAAGTACTTTTAGAATTCCGTTAACGGCCGGAAGGTTATTGGCTTAAAACTATAGTCAGGAATTCAGAAGAATCAGTCACGATACACGACTGTAATGATGTTGTTTATTTGACACAGCACGAACAAAGCGATGATCTCGACATGTTCGACTATGTTTGACAGACATCTGAATGGATTTTCATTGGCAAATTAAGACTGTACCGTCAATTTGTTTTATATAGTTAGTATTTAATTGAATAAAAAAGTGACACTATCAAATGATTCGAACGAAATGAATATATCAGAGGAATATTATACATACTAGCTGACCTGACAGACCTTGTTCTATCTTTTCGTGTAGTCAATCAAATCGACTACACCGTCATCTATCACGTTATGATCACTTATCGAGTTAAAAAGTATCCTATCTCTCAAGTTGGATGAAACTGCACATAGTGTGCTAAATTTCGTTTAAATCGGTTCAGTAGTTTAGGAATTCATCGCGGACAAACAATGTGACACGAAATTTTTATATGTAAAGAAAATTGAATTTAAATAGTATGTGTAAGTTTAACTCCGCTTTTTTAAATTATTTCTAGACTTGTTCGCTCTTATTAGTGGCAGCGATATGTTAAGTAGCCCAAAGTCTTCCTCAATAATTGCGCTATTAAAAAGGCAAAATAATGTTTGAAATTTGAGTTGTAGTTACTAAAATCAGCGTGTCCAAAGAAAAAACTTTTTTAAATTATTTTAGTGATGATATATAGAATAGTTCCATATTATTCTCACTTGTGATATATTTTAAATCTGTAATATTTTCTAAGATACTATTTTAAATTAAAAAGCATATAAAGAAATTTAGAACTATATTAATTACTCATGACGATTAACAAATTCGTTTTGCTTGAACAAAAATGTTACATGTAATTAGATATTTTTTCAATAATCTAATGTAAACCGTATTAGTGTTTTAATAAATATAAATAAAATAACGAAGTTTATCTTAATCGGAAAGCTCAAGATAGTTACAAGGGTTCGAACACACGTTTATCGACGCGAAACGTTAAGATAATACAAGTTAGGCTATCTTCAATAACAATTCATTATTGAGCGTTCAAAAACTACTATAAGTAGTGAACATTGTGATCTTTTAAATTGAATGGTATAAAATGAAATTTTATATTGAATTAAATGCTCAAAATGATTAAGAAATTCATTACGAAAATATTAATACCATGTCAATAAAACAACTTGATAGTAACCTTGAAAGTATTAACAAAAGGAAAAAATTGAACATCATAAAAAAGGTTAATGCAGGCATCTGGTGTAATATCAATGTGACTGCACGCTTGGTTTAGAGGCTTAAGTAATCGGCTCGCGTTGAAGTGTCTCGCCGTCGAGGCCGAGCGGTAAATTTCGCTTCCGCACACCCGCCGCGGCCTCCCTCTGCAGATGCTTGAGCCTAGGATCGATCCTCCGGATAGGAGCCCTCAAGTGACTCTGCTCGCGCGATACAGTGACACTCTACATCACTGAGAGTACATCATCACACCGCATATCATCCGTGCATACCCACACATTAAGTACACGGTTCTGTAAGGGACTACCCCTGCGGCCCTCGCGTGGCTTGCCCTATGTTATTGTTAGGACCTGTTGGTTAGTTAGGATCGCGAATTTTTGTTCGTGTTCCAGCAGTAGTCCAAGCCGAGGTTCGGCCATTCTGGCACCCTTGCGCCCTCTGCCATGGGGCTGAGTGCCCTTAGCATTCGCCCCAAAAAGTTCGGTGAAGCTGTCAAAGCCTTTACGGCTAACAACGTATGTCAGGTCGAAAAAAAAAAAAAAAATTAAATAAAAGGAAAAAGCGTTGAAGTGTTGTAGGTTTGAACTCTATTTATGACAGTTATTTTTGTAATCCACAAATGTTTTTTTACTGTGAGTGTTACTTTATGTTTCTAGTTTATTGTTATTTCCTCTTGTAATTGACGTAATTTCCTAAAAGGCAAATATCATAACTAAAAAGCCATAATTATTTTAATGCATCGTATGTATTGAATCTGTGATATTTTCTAAGTTACTCCATTTAATTGCATACGGTAAACTAAGTTGATTTAAATTGAATTCTCCGAATGATTATTAAATTCACTTACATAAGGATTAATACCATGTTGATAAAACATGTTCGCAAATGAAGTTTTATTTCAGAACGAAATTATAAATCATAAAAATGGTTATTGTATGTAAGCCAGAAAACATAGATATAGGCTGTACCAGATTTATTTTTAGATCTTTTTAAGAGGAACATTTCTCTAATACATTATATTATTGTAATATTAATAATATAGCCAGTGCACGTGAAGAACGCATACGGAAAGAATATTTTTCCCCGTTTTTGTCACTTTTACCAATACTACTTTACTCGTAATAGTGTTAGATAGCCTATAGCCTTCTTCAATGATTACGCTTTCAAATACAAAAAGGATTTTTAAAATCCGACTGGTAGTTTCTAAGATTACTGCGTACAAACAAACAAACTTTTCCGCTTTATTATATTAGTATAGATGTGCAATACCTAAGTGTGAAGAGTGCAAGAGAAAAACATGCTGTCCGTAAATCATACTTAAAAATATGAGTATAGACAGATTAATATATATGCTAAGAGTAACAAGAAGAAGAAACGAGTATATGAGTTTACAATAATTTAAAAATCTTTAATTTCTCTTTGGTCTTTACAAAATCAGTAAAAATAATTCAATTAATAAAGTAATTAATATAAACCTAAGAAATAAAAAATTAAAAAGAATGAACGATTTTAAATTTTATTTCCATGTTTGTGAACATATTATAGGCTATTTTAGAGGTCATGCTAACTTAAAACACATGACCCAAAAGACAACCAAATGTTATTTATCTCAAATGTTCATTATTTATTTGGTGTTGACAAGACGATAATCACAATCATCACAAGATGTTTGTATTGTGATAATTTATGTGTATAGCAGGTTGTTTTTAAATAACATCAAAGACATAATGAACATTTGAGTTAAAAATAAACCCCCGTTTTACTTTGGGATCATTTTTTTAATAAGTTAGTATGATCGCTAAAGTAGGTACTTATTGTTTCAATTAATATTCATGAACACAGAAATAAAGTTAAAATCTAAAATCGTCCAATGATACCCTTCTTGTTACTTGGTTATTTTGATTAATTTAAAAAAAAAATCTAGGGAGAAACATTTGACATATATCTTTTAAATAAATTCACCCGTGTAATGTTATATAAATAACAATACTTTAAAATAACTAAAAGAATGCTGTTCCAAATAAACAGAACGGTAACAGAGTGATCCGTTGATACACTTATCACCACAACCGTGCCGCCCCGAGCTAGTTGCTTGACAGCTCACACTGACTTATTATAAAAATGAATGGTGGCCACTCTCTCGGCAAATAGTCTTTTCCTTGTTTAATTATTCTGTATTGTCATGGGCACTAATGTAGGATATATGTACATCTTACTTCTACTTACAAATATTAACAAGATACAGTCAAGTGCAATACTCAGAAACAGTCAATTTCAATAAAATGTTTATTGGTTTTTCTAATAGCTGTTATAATTCGCTTTTAAATACGAATGTCAGCCAGTCTTATTTCGTATATGATATTTTTATTAAATGTAGGTATGAATCAATCCTATACATATCCTATGTATATTCCTTATCCTTAGTTCCTCACTAAAATTATAAATGCGCAAGTGAGTTTGTTTGTTACGCTTTCACGTCTATTAAACCGCTGAATCGATTATGATTAATTTTGGTATAGAGGTGGATGGGATCCTACACCCGCGATAGGCTACCTTTTCTCGCGAAAAACTTATAGGAAGTAGGTTATAAAGAGAGATAAACTTTGTATGAAACTTTTTATTGCGTCATCCCATTTGCTTCAAGCCTTAGAGAATAATTGATTATAATTTCGAATTTTGGATAAGTTCATATCTTCCTGTATTGACCAAGAAACAAATTAAACAAATTTAATAGCATTTCCTAGATTAATTGTTTCTGTATCGATCGTTAGCCAGAATATGTTGACAAAAAGAAAACTAACGCAAACGAAGACGCAAGTAAATGCTAATAATAAGTTAATAAAAAGAAAAACGCAATATGGATACATACACATTTGTTTACCTTATGTACTAAACAAATAGTTTCATATGTGTTCACTTGTTTATAACTTTTATTGTGTATTAGCATAAAAGTGAAATAACGTTCTATTATAAAAGTAGTAATATGGAGAAAGTGTGAGAATATATGCTTGATTTGCATGTAAATTTATACAATTGATCATACGATTCACAATGCTGTCATGAATGCGAAATCATATCTTTTACTTTAATGATCTTGACTGTACCTACTTAACGTTGAAGTGCAAAAAATAAATTAGTTTTATGCCAGCAAAAAAATGATATTATAATTTAGTATTAGAAAATATGCTTCTATTTATGTTTTAGATGACCATTGACCCGTGTTTCTAAAGTATGAACTAATTGTAAATAAATACCATTTTGCATTCTTGCACTTTTTAATTTAAATTCATTTTACTTTATTCGAAGTTAACGAAGTATCCTAACAAACAGAACTAACATAAAAGTCAGTTTAAAATAAAGGTAGAATAAAGCGAATTGTAAATTTAAGGAAGATTTATTGCAGTTAATTATGTTTTTCCGTTTAACTAACTCTTGAATATAATCGATCTGAAATAGGTCCGCAGGGCATGGAATAACAACCGGCAGAATGATGGTAGAAAAAATAGCTCTTCAAAATAAACAAAAGTACAGACATTTTTTTAAACAATGATTGGTTTATATATTACCGAATTTCGAAAAAGTTACATCTTAAACGTAATATTTATATACCAACTTTTCTCCTTACTAATTGTATCTTATTCTGATACATACATACCTTATTGTATTAAATACATAGGCATATACATATTTTAACTTTATCCAATTTTATTACTTGTTTACTTGCTAATGTTAGGTTAAAAGGTTTAGCAGTGATATGCTTTTATTTTTATGTAGTGAACAGATAAATTTTCAAAATACACTCCAACTTTTTGCAATGTTTTAAATAAATCATAGTATTTATCATTTACTTTATTTTCTCTGGACCCAGGACTTTGAAACGTGCGTATTGAGTGGTGATCGCGAATGCCGTTACTTAGAAGGGGAAACCCATGAAGGTATTGGTGACCATCGGCGACAGACACTCTTCTTCTGCGGTCACGAACCGAATTGCACGTAAGTCAAATATCGGTTATCTCATATTAATTAACTTTTATTTTTATTTTCTTTTACACTACATAATTACAAACTCAGTAAACATGACAAAAAATCACCACTGTTTAAAGTTTAAAATAAACACCTATATAAAAAACCTTACAAATATATTATACTACTTATGGTTACAGTTGTTAGAAACCTAACCCATATTAATATTATATGGCGGAAAAGTTTCTATGTTTAAACGAGCTAATCTTAGGAACTACCAGTTGGATTTCATAAATAATTCTTGTATTTTTATTTAATATCACGCAACCTCCAATAGGAGCGGAGCTGTATTGAGTAAAGTTACAAAAACTGGCAAAAATTATTTAACAATTTTTAGTTACACGCTAACGAAGTCATGGACAGTTAGTCATATATATACAGGTATATTAGCTCATCTCATCTAATAATATTAAGCTAGTTTCTATTTTATACCTACTTGTTTTATTTCAAATTTAACGAGACCGAGAACCGATACTTTGATTTAACAGTCCATATATTTGCCTAAAAATATAAATGAAGCGGATTTAAATCCCATTAGTGAAGTTTCACCATTTTTCAGTGCTATTTTATGATAGCTATTTGATTAACTATCTTCAGCCAGATCATTTCTTTGTGTTTGTAAAAATTATAACTGTATAAAAAATGTTATACAAATAAGTTTATTAAATGTCTATTTGCCTAACCTATACGGAATATTACGAAATCGTTAATGTTCATGATCCTCATCTGGGTTTCATGTAAACATTGTTGTAGACCATAAGTGGTATATAATAAAAAATGGTATTATCTTATAATCACTGACAAACTAAATTTCAGTAATTTCAGTAAACAAAATCTTTCAGTAATTTAGGCTCTTAGATGCATTTAAGAATTTGAAAACCGACCCGCATTTGCAAAACGTTTAAAAGTATTTTCGTTATACATTGCTATTTTTTTGTATAAGGAATTTTGTGTCATTCGCATTGAGTTAATTATTATAACTTATTTTTATTAATCATCATAGTCATATACATTTTAAATAATCAGATAAACTTTATTTGACATCTGTATTTTACTTTTTCAGAAAATTACAAAAAATTAAATATGTTCGTACCTATTTACTTTTAACAAATATTTTATTTTATTTTTTAACAGTGTTATATATTATTATTTTCTTTTAGCCCATTTAATAGTATGGAAGCCCTACAACGCGCAAAACGTGTGGTTGAAGAACAGTACGCAGTTGTAGGTGTACTTGAAGACATGAACTCCACACTGCTTGCGTTCGAGAAATACATACCTCGATTCTTTACAGGCGCTTTACGAATGTACTGGGGTAAGTGTTACCTTAATTTAGATAGACGTATTACCTATGTATGTATAGAGTATTCACGTTTTATGAAAACAAATTACGTAATAATATTATAGAATAACTAGTTTATTTACTGTGAAATAAGGTTAGTTGTCATGGATTTATTCTTCTTTTATTTTATTTTTAACTCAAATATGATGATTATTTATAAACACTACCTGACGCGTGTGAATGTATCGCACATTATTATGATCGAACACCAAATAGTAACAAAAGAATTCATATTTATATTATGAGTGATAAAAACATTTATATTATTGAACAATATTTCATATTAAGTAGTTTAATTATGTTTAATAGGTTTAGTATTATGTCAACGATCTTAATCATAATTTTAGTGACGATGTTAAAATGGTGCATACGCTAAGCCTAGTGGAGGGACTGGCTCTCAAGTGTAACTACCGGAACACACCTATAGGTATTTGGCGGCAGATTTTCAACTTGAGGGTGGTGTTACTAATAGTTATAGTTGGGCATTAGAAAAAGCCCTACTACTATGCTATGGTTTCCTTGCGATGTTTTCCTTCTCCTCCAGCTCATTGAAGGTTGATTCGAAATCTCGAATCGAATCCACTACCAACTGAGCTATCATCGCTTCATATTAATTGTTTTTTTAAATTACATTGGTAATACTATTCTGTACTATTTACAATCAACTATCAATAGCAGAAAAAGTGAGTTAGTTACAATAGATATATTATTAAAAATTGTTAATGTCTACATAATTCTGTCACAAGCAACCCATTTTTATTTCAGAAGAGCTGAACAAATTTAATCGCATCAACCGTAACGCTTTCAAGCCTCCAGTTTCTGAAACAGTAAAACAAATAGTTAGAGCAAACTTCACTCGGGAAATTGAATTCTACGAGTTTTGCAAACAAAGACTTCATATGCAACTAAGGGCTCTTCGAGACCCCGCCATTACATTACCCACACCAACGAGGAGCTTTAGAAGGAAAAGAACACATAAAATTATTAATAGAGTGTAACCATAGCGTACTTGATGGTGTAAAACCATCATTGCATAAATAATTGACTGGAACTTTAGCTATTAATAAACGTCAAATGAAGTATAGATGTTTTGATAAGAATTAGCTAAACCAGAAACTAAGATTATAATTCTGTTTTATTTTTATTTGAGCACCCTTGAACAATAATATAATTTACAGAACAATTGTATCATATGAACGGCGAAATACTTATCTAATCTAAAAGATACCCTATTAAGATATTAGGTTGTTGACCCGACAAAGAGACTTTGTAAACGAAACTTCTTTCAAATTATCTTTGTTAACATGTGAACAAACATCAGAATAGTATTTTTTATATTTTATTTAATATGTGGAATCATTTAAAATTGTTCCACGTCAATATAATTACATATTCTATCAAATCGACTGATACTAATATATTAATATCTCTATTTATTAATTGAACATGTTCTTATTATTAGTTTGTTTTTGAAAGCATAGTGTCTTTATATTGTTTTTACGGAAATATAATGATGATATTTGCTATTACTACCAGTTTGATATCTTTAGATGTGTTTAATTATGGCATTTTATCTTAGGTTAAAATATGCATGTATTATTATTATGTGTAACCTATAGATAATATTCGCCATATGGTGGTGCGTGTAGAGACTATTTATTTTTAAAATTAATTTATTATGTTCTTAGTTTAATTATAAGTTATTGATTATGTAATAGTTAATAGGATTTTATTAAGCTATTAATAAATATTGAAGATTTACCTAAATCAAAAAGATTACTTTATATGTATATTCCTTGTTATAATTGTTGGATGATGTTATATCGTAGATACTGGCACTTATGAGTGTGCTTAATTGCCTTATGAATTGACGAAATAGTATAAATACAAAATTAAAACGGTTCTTTTAAAAAAACTGTAATACTAATTGTAATCTAGTAATTCACCTGCGTAAGTTGATACTAAGTACTCTTTGTAAAACTTTTTTTTTTAGATATATTACTTCAACCAGTTTACGCTTTACTTTTAACTTTTGCCTTCTTCGCTTTCTTTATCTTGTGGATTTAGAATATTTTTACTAAATAGCTTAAACCTAGTGCTCCTAAGATTACATTATTGATAATTGATTATTGATAAGAATCTAGGATTGTCAAAATTTTATAAGCTGTAGACTTTTTAAACGTGATTTACCTTTTTCCATTCTCTACTTATCAATAATCTTTCACCCTCAGATGAAAAGTCAGAGTAGTCAAAGAACATATACCGTGATCTGTCTTCATAGGTTCAGATTAATACAACTTAAGATATAGTGTTGGTACTATACACGTAGAATAATATAATTATGACGTTATTTATTTTGATACTCTTCTTGTATATTTGTTAAGGTAAAGGCCTTTTAATTATACGATTACATATAATTATAGTAAAAAAATTGTTATATATATATAAAGATATATTTTAAATGAAGAACAATACTTTAAGTTTGTGATATATTTTACCTATTTTTAAAAGCAATGATTATGGTAAATAAAATATCATAATAAAAATAACTTAAAAAACTGTATAAAGTATTTTATTTCTTATATGAGTAATAATAATGCGAGTTGGAAAATACCATTTTACCTATAACATTTCAAACTTAAACAAAAACAACAAAATATAGTCAACAATTAATTTCCTTCTTTTCTCACTGGTAGGCAAACAAAATGCTATTAAATATTTTTTACTTTTGTCAGGTAGTTGGGAAACAAAATGTTCAAATGTAATAACTAAAATCTCCGTAAAATTGACCTCCACAACAATTATGTTAATTAAATATCAAAATATTATGTAATTTATAATAGTAGTTTATGACTTTCCTATTCATAATTCAACTTTATCTTTATTTTCAGAAATGTAATCTATAAAACTATTCTTATAATGTATTCTGTGTTGTAACAGTGTTAAATATATATGTAATGGTTATTGGGGATTATATAAGGATTAATAGTGTATTCTAGCTTTATTTTCTAGGGCAACTTTAAATAATAAGCATAAAAAAATCAAATACATTTTTAATAATTATTTACATTGATTTATACTATTGACAGTTATTAAATTAAAACAGAAGTCAGTATGAGAATAACAAGGTAGGCGTTGCGTTATCATGTAATTATTAAATTATTATGGCCACATTTTAAGAATTCAGGTACATACAATATAGAAAGAATACGGTCTAATAAATAATTATACTATTTCTTATAATTAATAATAATTTAATTTCGTAATTTCTAATAGTCTCGTTCTTTAAAATCTTGTAAACCAAAACAATATTTAATCAGTTCTTATCTAGGAAGTACAATGTCATGATTTGTTTTAGATGTAAATATATAAAAAAATCTAAATTGTAATATAAAACAAGTTCATAACATTACGATAAAAAACAGTTCGGATATATAATCATTCGTAATTATTAATAATTGTAATTCTTAAAATATTAATAATTATATTCATTTAATTCACGTACGCATAGGCGTTTAGGAGTTTTCATTAAATATCATAAGAGTTTTATAACGATCTAACAATAGATATCATCACGATCTCGAATTTATAAGATCTAATATAGTATTTTATCTACAGTTTATAAAGTTTTTATTTTAATAACATCTTTCTAACTCATTCATATGTGATACTTTTCTTAATATAAAGTACATATAGTTCTGTATTACAATAGAGTTAATACCTACATTTGTAAAAAAATTGTATTAAAATATGAATATCATTCAGAATGCATATCTCTCTCACACTATGTACATGTGGGTATAGGACGTTGATAGTTCCCTGTCTCTTACCAGTACCGTGCGCCGCGCCCCATCTCTAGGCGAAATTCTTTAAAATAATAGTATAAAAACAAAAATAGTATCATAAAATATTTATAACAGCTCGAAACGGCGTTATTTGAAAATGGCACTTAGATAACGAGCCGCTCACTCGTTGACGTATTATTATCTACAACTATTCTACTTTATATCACAAAAACGCTTGACAACATTAAGCCTCAATGATTCAGGGCGACGCATTGCAACGCGCTGCGCTCATTCCCCTATTTTGGCCCGAGTCCTAACTCGGTTAGGACGCGTAGTTACGGGAAGAGTGAGGTTAACCCTGAAGCACAACCCGGGCCCGCCGGACTGGCTTACTCCCAGACGTTCGCTCATCTGCTTACTGCGGCACCGTAACAAGGCATTCATTCGTCAGGTCGCGCGACGACACGTCAATAGAATGACGGATGCCAGTCAACCGTGGGGTGGAGCGGTCCGGGAGATCCCTGTGGCAAAGCGTTATTAATTGCACCAAGTGCCAAACAATCGAAACAATAATTGGCACCGTTGTTGTTATCCCAGAATTGTTGACCTTTGCATTGAAATCGTACGGCAACTTCGAGACGCTGGCCTGACGATATGGCAGGGACATACAATAAGAACTGGAACCGATCTGAGTAACCGTCGCACGAGCCTTGTACGTATGCTGCCTGTAGATCCGTATACGTTTTCCATCGGTTCATCGAGTACCGAATATGAACAGTTTTGTGAAAATCCAAATTCCGTACGCGTACTGAACCACAGACGGTAACATGCACACCATCGCACACTCGCGCGCTCTCCAAGCACACGTTTTGACTCTCCAGCTTGTCTGCAACATCACGTGGCAATTGAAACAAAGCCACCAACGTAAGGGCCCCTAGTCTTGATTGAGCTCTTACGGGTGGCGAACTTTGTACATCGCAACCAGTCAAGTCGTCGTATGCAGACTTTGGTATAACTGGAATTTCATCCATAAAAGTTTTTACGTCTGCTAAATCAAGCCCTAGAACATCAGCAAAGCGAACGATTTTCTTACGACTAGGTGTTCCCGGAGGCGTTTTACCAGTTTTCAAAGATGAACAACGGCGAACTCGTTGCGGTCTATCGTCTTCAACTTCAATGTGATCTTCTGTTATAATGTCAGCACTTAACAGAGATGGTTCAATTTCTGGTACAGGAGATACTTCTTTTTCTATAGGAACTTCACTGGTTATTATTTCTAAAGGGTCTTTGATTACTTCTCTAGTTTCTATTTGCGATTCGTCGGCTATATCATTAGGTAGTTCTTCATCCACGGGGATATCGATTTCTGCAAGTGATAAGTTTTCAACACAATCTGTAACATCATCCAAATGTCTTTCATGTTGTGGTAAATCATCGATAACATCTGAAGGATCACTTTTAGCAGACTCAAATTCTGAGTCACTATCTAAGGTTGTATTCAACTGGCTAGGAAGACTAAAGCGGTCTGTACTTAAAGTTGTTGAAGGTTTCGTCCCGCTCTCTATCTCCTCATAACTATTCTGACGAGCACAACCTTCGAAAGTGATGGCAGAGTACAGCCGTTTCTCACTATGACCATTTTCACGAGGAACAGGTTGTAACTTTACTGGGGAACAATCTGAATAAATAGCGATAGGAAGTCTGTACCCATTCTTCGTTTTGTCCGCTTGTAGAGAAGATTTATTTTGCTCTGTGCGTTCGGGTTCTGGTTCGACATCGTAGAAAGGCGGTTCTTGATCGTCGGTAGGAGATCGTTCGGGAAAGGGATGATCGTATTCGTCCACAGGGCTTGAAGGACTTGCGCATTCTAGTTCGAAGTCGTAAAACGTGTCTAAGTCGCGGTTGATTGGTTGGTTGGGTCGGTGGTTAGCGTTATTGCGTGTGAGCCAGCTGCTTTCACAGTCTTCATCCTGAGCCCCGCCGAGGTGACGAAGTCGCGAATGGAGGTCGCGCGCGAACGCTGCGGCCCGACCACGACACGACATCGGCAACAGCGACGTCAGACCGCACTGCGAGCCCGCACGATCACTGTTCATCTGCGTCTGAAACATTACACAAAAAAATAATATTATTTCTTTAAACTGATAATTTTTTGCCTTTTTTTTATTTACGGACTTCGCGCGAAAAAGGACAGGCTAGTTCAATGTAACCTGACCTTACATTATGCACAAAAATTACTTAAAACTAATGACAAAATTCTATGTTTTTTTTTACCATAATGATTTTTTATAATTAAAATTTTAACTTTATGGCCATAATATCACCTGATGTTAAGAGACGATGTCGCCCAAGATGGTGGACACGCTAAGCCTAGTGGATGGACTGGCTCTCAAGTACAACTGCCGGAACACACCTATAGGCATTTGGCGGCAGATTTTCAACTTGAGTGTGGTAGCTAGCTAGGCGGGCATTAGAAAATGGTATGGTTTTATCACGATGTTTTCCTTCACCGAAAGTTCAAGCTCATGGTAGGTGGAATCGAACTCACGTCCCTTGACGTGGCGTCCGTACACACTACTAACTGTGCTATCATCGCTTAAAAACTTATAAATAATAATCATTTATAAATAATTATTATGTTATAAGATTTGAAAACAAATTTATGAAAATATATTACAATTTTAACCATTTAAATACGTTTTATTATTTATGACTAACTTCTAGTACATTACTGGATAGATTAATTATAAAAAAAAATCAGAAAGCAAAAATATATTTAAACGATATCTTTTGCGATATTAATATTTTTCCGTCTCTTCCTTCTTCTTTTTTGTTATCTATGTTATCCTCTATAAATCACGGTCACAAATTTTATTTCTGGTTTATTTGAAGCGTGGCTCAACTTAGTGACATTATTTTATCTTGTTTAAATACAGTATATAAGGATATACAGTACGGAACTAATGAGCGTAATAGAATTGTAAAAAACTGCAACACAAGTATGTGACTGATGTGATTACATAATTGTAATAGACGTTGTCATCAAATTTATTAACATTCTAATTATTCTCGTTTTTATACACGTGACGGTATTGAATAGTATTTATTCATATAAATATCGTTACATGCGAGTTGGATGTCAAATGTGAACGACCTCGATAAGATATGAAATTTACACGGAGCCGTCTACAACATCGTGAAACAGAAAATATTGTTAATATCCGATATAATTATAATATGAAATTAAATAAATTGCTTTGATATAAAAACGACGTGACATAGTCTTTTTTTATTTAATTATTCTCCAGAGATTTTTTTATAATTACTAATTATTTACAATTATCATAACTTTTCATAAATAATGCGAATATTGCTTGTTCACTGAATCTAACTTTATAATTATATCACAACTTTCAAGTTGATAGTCAATAGAATGTTTCTTACTAGTTACTAATCATTATAAGTAAGCTTAAAAAGTACATTATTAGATACTCCAACGATGTAATTAAAAACGGGTATAAAATTATTGTACCACGGAATGAATTAATGATAATGCCAGTTGAGATGTTCGTGTGAATAGCATCTTTATTTAATGAAAGAACTTTTAACAAATAAAACATATTTTTGCCCATGGTATATATAAATTTTACGTGGAGAAATGCATTTACGAATCCTCCCCATATTGAGCTGGGAGAGGTACGTGGGACCCACCCGGCGACGAAACGTCGGGAATTAACCCATTAAAACCCCACGGTTTTTTTTTATACTTAAGGTTTAGCGTTATGGCCATAATCTCACCTGATATTAAGTGACGATACGGCCCAAGTTGGTAGACACGCTAAACTTATGGAAGAACTGGCTCTTAAGTACAGCTGCCGGAACACACCTATTGGTATTTGGCGGCAGATTTTCAACTTGAGGGTAGTTTTTAGGTAGGTGGTCCTTAGTATTAGCCCTGCCACCATGCTAAGGTTTCCTCACGATGTTTTCCTTCACCGAAAGCTCAAACTCATTGTAGGTGGTTGGATTCGAACTCACGTCCCTTGACGCGAAGTCTTACACACTACCACTAAGCTATCATCGCTTTGTTGTTCTAAAGTCTATTGGACTAGGGACCAGGGTCTGTATCCACTAAACCCACTTGACTATTGGACATATGCACATACACTGATCCATAACAAACGCGAAGCGCCTACGCGTACTGCTATAGCAATTGTCATGTCCTACCACTCAGTATAGAAATAGATAATGTTTATTTGAGCTTGAAAATTGTTGCTATAATAATAAACATACAAAACGTATTTAAGTAATTCCAATTGAATACAAGAAAAAAGCGTTTCAACTCTCAGCGGAGAGATTTACATTTGCCAATTCTCACATCCGCTGTGACTTCTATCATTCATGTGTTACTTTTCCTGTTGGTATGACGTTTGTGCTAAAGGCCGAACGTCTGACCCATTTTATTGGAGGTAATGACACAGCCGAAAGAAGGCCGCGCGACCCTGACCTAGTGACGTAAGACCCTATACTTAAATCAATAATTTGAAGAGCAGCAAAGAAGCATTCATTTTTATTATGTAATTTACTTTTTGTTGACTTTTTCCTCGAATTAAACGTACTTTTTGCTCTTTTAGTGACCGTACTATTATTATCGGGATGTTAAAGAAGGTCAAATAATTTTAAAAATAAATAAATTCTTGGTTCGCAGCCTGTGTGTTTGCAAAATAAAATCGTATTCTTGATAAAGATTATATTATTGTTTCGCATTCTAGAATAAAGAAAATGCTCAATATTTTTGTTAAATCTATTAAAATAATTAAGAAATCACGTTCGGGTACCATTTTCTTTTTTATAATAATGATTTTTTAACATTATTTTACTGGTTATATTAAACTATATAATTTGACACTATACGGTGATTCAATGAATTCTTTGAATCTATTTCATAAACATAACACAACACGCGGCTTGGAAGCAATTTATTTTAAAGTTAATAGTGTCTATATTATAGAAACATTTATTTCTAAAAAAAATGTAGCAAACTAGCGTACGGCTCGCTTAATGTTAAGTCCAGATATAGTAGTTTAAATCTACATAAAAACCAGTGGCGGATTTCCAGGTAGGCTAGGCCACATTTTCAAAAACGGCATTTTTGAGCACAACTGAAAACGGATTTTTTTTTTTAGGTTTGTAAGAAATAGAGGCGGCCATTTTATACAGCCTATAGGGGATGCAGTTGTAAATACACCACTGCTTTATAAAACTAGACATTTGAAGGCATTGTCAACATAACCATAGAAGTTAGGTACATATATAAAACTGTATTTGTAAGCCAGGCGACGTAATAACAGTCATATCTGAAATCTGGTGCTACCTCTCAGGTTGATCGTGGTTACATAAAAGGTCTTTACCCTTTTCGTTGAGTTTTACAAAATGGTAATGATGACTAGAATATTCCAATAAAATTTGTTTTAGTGTTTACCTAGTAGTAGGTAATATGTACCCATTTACATGAGTTATAGAGCTTTAAAAATTAATAAACCAATGTATTTTTACTACTGATAATATACATTTTAACTACCAAACGGGCCAAAATGATCAAACGACGTTATTAAATTTTGTTGACGTCTCTTGTTTATGTTCAAAATTTATTTCAATGAAAGCAACCACGCACAGGCAAATATTTTGACACCGCGTGACAGGTTCACGTGCTTACTGTTTGTACGAATACAAATATAGAATGAATATCACTTGGAAAATATTCAGCATGAAAGCGCATGTAGGTTGGAAAACTACTTATATTCGTAATGTAACGTAATTAGAACTGTTTCGTCAATATATTCTAAAAAACTCATGCGCATTTCATCCATGAGATATTTTATTACTTTGAGTGCATGTTCTGAAAATAAAAATAAAAAACAACATGTTTTATTTAACAATGAGTAAGTATTCGTTTTAGTAAATTGATACCGTTACAGAATGCACAACCAAATATAAATAACTTTCTAAAGTTCGAGAAGACTACTTAGTAATAATAGAAAAAAATATATGGATTCCATAAATAATTGGTCTTTCTTTTAAGTGTCATATTTGGGCAATATCTTTAAACGAATCAGCCGAAACCACTTTAAAAAAAAACTAATTTAAAATATAATACATATTACATAAGTAAATACATTTTTATAGCCCGTGCAGAATCGAAATGTTTTGAGTACTTATCAATTTAAATAGTAGTATTATGTTTTGACCCTCCACCAGGTATCGTCAAATCGCTTTTACTTCTCCTAAGCTAGTGGGCAAATTTGTCCGTTTTGGCATTTGTAATCCTCGTACAAAAACTTATCGTTACAGACAAAGTACAGATAAAGTACTCCAAAATTGTAAATAAATTCTGGCTTATTTTGTTGAATTAAATTTCTCTTTGATATTCGATAATTTGTTAATATTAGATATATCGGTTAAAGATAATGATTAGAAATTATACTTAACATCAATTTCTGCTTTATCAACTATAGATGAGAGTTATATAAACTAACAAATCTTATTCTGCAAATTAAATAATGGAATAATCTTATCAAATTAGTATATTGTCATCGGTCCTTGATAAGTCTACGAAATTTAAATGAAATCTGACCGCTTGAAGTGGGTCAAAATCAAGTCCAAAGGAGTCGGTTACAAACATTCAAGTGAAGCTAATAAAAAGAGTATAAAAAACATAGCTAAAACATAGATGTATGAAAATGAAAATATAAGTTTAAGTTTAAGTTGACACTCCCATCTTGTATGTGATCATAAAAATAAATTACATACATACATACATACATATTTCTTACATACATATTTCTATTTCTGTAGTAGTAAATAACAAAACTAAAAATATGTGAATACATTTGATTGTATGAATTCTTGTATGACTTCTTGATAAATAACATGGGTATATTGCTAGCCCATTATTCAATCAGAAACTCGACCACCGCTCTGATCCTTAGCACATGCAGACCACACTTACCCGCTTTATTGTCCAATAATAAACCCATCTCATAATAGTTAGGTACGATGCTCTGTGGTAACAAACAATAAGCACGTTGAAAGAACAGAGAGCTGTATCAGAAACAATGTAGCTTTGTATATGCTACGTGTAAGTATATGTAAAAGTAGTATAAATGATAATAAATATTTATAGTACCAATCTAATTACAAATACATCATTCGCCTTTATATTTATGCTAAATAAGATGAGAATAAATTATAAAAACCAAAATGTAACTGTTTTCATATGAATAGAAGATGAAAAATAAATTACGGAAAGATTTTCATAAACATAAATTGTGTGAAACCACATACTTTTTAAACACAGTGAGAAATTCAAATACGTTTGCATAATCTTAATTATTATTTATCTAGTAAAAAGGTTTATTATGAACTAGGTATATATTATACAAATAGATATAGCGTAGAGTAAAGCCTGAGGAGGTATAGTAGAATTATGTAAAGAATCATTTTGTATAAAATCTGTGAATGCGGAGATGACAACTAATATAGGAAAGTTGAAGAGTAAAACGTGATGTACCATTTCAACTTCATTCAGAATAATAGTAAGAATGTTATTATTGGCACAATAAAACATGTTTTCGACGTTCGACATTCTAAATTCCTGACTGACAATTTTTTTTTTTTTTTTATTAAACATAAAAGAATATGTATATTTATGGCAGACCCTACAATAATTGCAATCTCAATGTGAGGAATAAAATGCAATTTATGTAAATTGAATATAATATTCTGGTTCATTTCAATTGAACTTGAATGTTTATCAATAGAATTAATTACGCCTTTAATTAAAGTAGTATACGATTACAAGGATTACCTACAGAATCAGGGGTAAAACATTTATATGTAAACATTATATCGTATGTCAATACGACCCACGTAGGCTATCCAATGTCTTTCACGGGCGACTAACATCCAAGGTGAAATATCATAAACAGAGAAAGTACTTACTAAAATGATAACCTCAAGCGACAACATCGCGACGAACTATATTTCGTTTGAGGTCAGTTAATAAGACAAAAGACTTAAATTTGATCAAAAGTCTAATGTCGTCTTTATTGATATATAAAACAATACTACTTTTTAATTTCGGCCCCTACATTTAAAAATAGTTTTAATTTGGAAAGTAAAGCAATTGAAAAATAAATATTTTTATTAATTATTTTTTAAAATTAATCTTTTATTCTGTAACATATAAACAAATCGACTTTATTTACTTATTTCTCAAAATTGTCATAAAGAGGAAATAGTCGCCTCTAATTCTATATGACTTATTTAAAAAGATGTCTATATATCATAATTCTAGATATTAAGAAATGCGAAAGCAGTTTTCAGACACTGACACATACGGTGGATGATAGGGCTACTATGGGAATTTTAGTAAGCATTTTTGGTTCTTGGATTAACCTACTTTAATAAAAAAGAATTATGATGTAACTAAAGAGTAAAGAACAGAGCATGATTATAGTGTTATGAATGTCCAGAGATTTGATCACAGACTAACTAACTTTCTTATGTACTATGATTCCATTCTTTCTATTGGTCGATTTAAAGATAAAAAAGGTTCTGTCCCTAGATCTAAATTTTTAATCCTATATCCTATACAGGCAATCGTAAACCTTTAAATATCCAAAAATATAGTTTTATAAGCTAACTTTCATTAATGGTAACTTCTTCGGGTACTGTACTGTGGATTGAAATCCTGCAATAAGCCTGAGCTTGTGGTGAAGAAAAACATAAAGATTAAAACATAGTATCATGATAGTGCGTTTTCTAATTTGAATTCGAAAGTCTATGCTAAGCACCTAAATGGGTGTTCATGCAGCTGTACTTGAGAGCTTGGGTTGTCACCATCTTGAGATACATAGACACTAAACATCAGATAAGGTTTAAGCCAAATTCTAAATATACATAGAGAAAAATAAACCTATAGACGATGCAGTAGATCGTAGATTAACCCTGTATCGTGTAAGTTAATTATAAATAATCATTCAGAACATCATATATTAGTTGCCACAAAAACTCCCAAGAGAACTTTAATAAAAGAGTCGTCATCTTGTTGAAGATAATTCATCTGTCCAAAATGTCCAAATCTTATCACTTGAAAATGGCAGTAATAGTCTCTAAAGAGAACTGAGTTGCCAAGAATAAAACAGAAGAAAGAAATATAACCCTATATATTAAGACTAGTCTTTGAGAACAGAACGTTAATAATGTTCAAAATTATAATTTAAATTAATTATGGTTGAATTTCGTTCACTGGACGACCACTAGTACACTGAAAAATAAATTAACGAAATACTTCCGGATTTCGAAATACATATACATTATATAGAGGGTGGCCACTATAAAAAAAAAACATCACCCACATGGCGATATTATCAACCAATTTAAGAAAGTTCGTAACGGACGGAGTAAGGTTTGGTTGTACAGTCTTATCTAATATTAACTATGTAACCCAATACTGACATTACATGACATTACACTCAATATGAGAGCTCCCAGAATGTGCATATAGATAATTCATGAGAGATTCTCCTATTCTGGGTGGTAGCAAACTAGGAGAGAGTTAGATAACACGCTATCACCATGCTGTAGCATAATCACAGTAATTGTATGCGGTAGCCCAAGTAAATTACGGCGTTAATTTTACTGCAATAAGCATATCTTTCTAAAGCTTCTGTTTTATACGTATTAAGCGAGTATTATTTATTTATCTCTCCTATAAACTATTTGCTAGATAATTCATACAAATAGTGTATTACAAAACAATCCGCGAATTGGTATTGAAGGTCACATGAACCTCAATAAAGAACTTAGATAGTGCGGTTATTGAACTTTGATAAGACAGAATAGCTATACTCGAGATACTGATATTACAAACGTGCTAATTGAACGTAAGTAGAATCGTTTGACTTTCAAGAGGCAAGAGATGTATTTGGCCTTACACCTTCGACCGTGAACACGCCTATTATGCTCATTATTCAGGATAGATCGATTAATTTGAAATGCTTGATTTGCAACCTTTATAACCACGTAAACTTATATAGTAATGAGAAGGTCATACCTATTTTAAATAAAATAATTGTTAAAATTAATAAAAAAGTGAAAAGTTGTTACAATAAAATTTCCCATTAATATTTTCCAGTAACACGGTGTTGAGAATTGAGTTCTTAATCCTAACATTGAAACGGCATTTCTATGAAGTACGGATTAAAACATAAAACATAGTATATGTTTTATGTATGTAAAAATAAAAAAAATAAACTAATTTTAACTGCTTCATTTACTTATTTAACTATACATTAATAATGTATCTTAAAAATTGTTATATATTATTGGTTCTTCTTAATTAATGGCCGTGAAGATTTGTACCTTAAATAATGATATAAAAAAACTAGAAATTACTTACTAAAACGTAAGGAACTTAAAAATATCAGTAAAAACTAGTAAAACTGTAAACACAGAACTTGTTGGATTGGTTATGAAAACCTTCATCAGAGACAACAGCCTACAACGATTAACACGTTCGAACACTGAATAATTTAAACAATAAAACTGTTTTTGTAATGATTTCCATAACAATAGTTACTTGTTTTATTATTATATATTAAATAATAATATATTATTGAAGCGATGATAGCTCAGTGGTAGTGTGTACGACTTCGCGTCAAGGGACGTGAGTTCGAATCCAAGCACCTACGATGAGCTTGAGCTTTCGGTGAATGGACATCGTGAGGAAACATAGCATGGTGGTAGGGCTTTTTCTAATGCTCGCCTGGCTAGCTACCACCCTCAAGTTGTAAAACCTGCCGTCAAATACCAATAGGGGTGTTCCGGCAGCTACACTTGAGAGCCAGTTCCTCCACAGGTTTAGCGTGTCTACTAACTTGGGCCGTATCGTCATTTAAGATCAGGTGAGATTATGGCCATAACACTAATACCTTAAGTATAAAAAAAATCGTTGTATTAAATGTAGTGAATAATAATTAATATTACTACATTACCCTAAATAACTCGATTTACAAGGTTTGCCTTTATAAAATACATAATAAGAAACGCAGGAAACAAATATTAAAGACAAATAACTAAGAGACTAGAGACATTATAAAGAGAATAAAATATTTATTAAAACCAGAAAAACAAAATGCATGAAAAAGTAAATATTCGCTATTCCATTTAAATAGTTTATTTTCCAGAATTGTCCTTCCACTATATTTAGCGTGTCTACCATATTGAACCACATCGTCACTTAACACCAGGTGAGATTGTGGCCGTAACGCTAAATATATAAACTATTAAAAAAATGTAATTCTGGTCTAATCACAGAACATGCGAAATATATGATACAATTTATATATATCATTATTAAACTCTTCAGCCTAACAATTTATAATTTACATTCGTTATGGCATGTTTTATACTATGACACAAAGCATATCTTCATATACATATATATACTCATATACATATACATATATGTATTCAGACACTAATATTTTAATTACTGAAACAACATAACATTCGCAGAGGTTGTAGCACGGAGACGTAAACGTATATCAGAGGACGAATAGCGATCATTTTGTAGACGACGTATACATTTACATCCATATTAGAAAAGCTATATATAACGCAATAAAAGACAACCCAAGTATTACAATAAGAAATTATAAAAACAACTTGCTCTTGTTTCTAATAAAACTCTCTGGTATTAATACAAAAACTGAATTTAATTTAATTATTCACTCATGGCAATTGAAGTCTTTGTTTTAAAAAACAAGTTTGGAAGTACACTTAGTAATGTTCATAAGTTTACAATTTTGGTAGTATAAATATTATTATATTTATCTTGAACGAAATATAATATGAGATAATGTGATAGTATACTTTATCGTGAAATTACATTATTCGCGCACTATCTACGAGCCAGTTTCCGATACTGATGATAAGTGAGTCGATAGTTAACACATCGATATATTATTAATGTAAGAATTATTTTTGAGTAAATTGTCTAAAAATAAATTTCACAAGACATATTATACACCATAAAAAAGCAATCACTAACATATTTTTGTCTAGAAACAATCAATACCTACATAGTTTTCAATTATTTTTTTTAATCCTTCATTACAACAATTATAACGACATATAAAAACATTTCTTCACAAAATACCCTCACTAACTAAGCAAAAGTAATATATTATAGGTTTGTATTATGGACAAAATCTGGACATCTTATTAACAAAAACCAACATACATTTATAAGAGGTTAATGAACTTTTAAAATATTGTTATAGAAGAAAATTAAAGTATTATAATTTGAAATATTTACGTCATAATATCTAAGAGCTATTCTCGACGTGACTTTCACTTTGTGTGTTAAAATAGTACGCAGCCAGATCCAGACGTAGGTTACAGTATAAATATCTAGAGATCAAGCGCTTCGCATTTGTAATATTGTATCCCTTTATAGGTACAACTTATACTAGAAGACATATGACACCCACCTACTTATTATTTCGACCAGTTGTATAACAAGAAACTACACACGCCTTTAGACTAGATAACCTCGGTATGAAATAATACATTCATAATAATTAGAAATGTTAGAAACCCTCCGTGTAGTTTTATTTATTCTGACAGTTTTATCCGGTCCTAGATACTTTCAAAGAATCCCACAAATTATACATAAAAATAACAAAATGTCTACATATACATTATACATAATATAAATTATAATTATAGAAATCAAATCATATAGGCTTACATTTTTTTAAAATTAATAGAATTATATAATGGTTTCAAAATCTAAATGATTTCAGTTGTCTAGTCTGTAGAGAAAGACAGCGAATTAATTTTGTTGCACATCTTGTTTATAATAAATTTTAATTAAATGACCAGCAACTACTGCCAGAATGGGAAGTCACGCAGCAATGCCCTTGGCCGATACATTATATCTATAGGTATACAAGCCGAGACACCATTCAAAGTCATCGTGTATTAAATTAATGATTCTTGATAATAATATAGCATAGACATAAACCTTCCCTATTTTACATTACAAAGGTAATACAGATATTGCATACCTAATAAAGCTAACTAAGTTTATAATTGATTTATCTTAATTATAATCTTATTTATAATTTTGTATAACATATGTATATTTCGTCTTCGGATTCAACACCATCGCATATATTTCCGTTGTGTTCCTTGTGTTAATGCCATAGTTGGCAATATCTACCGACTTAAGAAGAAAAACAACTTTATTTTTAGCATTTTTATTATCTGTCTGCTGAAAATGATATTAATAGCTATAAAGCTGCAGTGACATCTTAATATTATGTAAACTGCTGCCTTGCTACTTCATATTATATAAATAAAACTCTGGTTTAATATAAGACTAATGATAGATGATCTTCTTGGCGGATTTAGATGCAAGTTTCATTTTCCAGGAACTGACAACTTAACTAAAAATTTTAACTGTGTTGAAGCAATGATAGCTCAGTGGTAGTGTGTCGGTACGCCTCGTCACATGACTTCGAATCCAACTACCTACAATGAGCTTGAGCTTCTGATGAGGGAAAACATCGTGAAGAAGCTATAACATAGTGGTAGGGCCTAATGCCCGCCTGGCTAACTACCACCCTCACGTTGAAAATATGCCGCCAAATACCAATAGGTGTGTTCCGGCAGTTGCACTTGAGAGCCAGTCCCTTCAATAAAGGCCGGCAACGCACTTGCAAATCCCCTGGTGTTGCGGGTCCATAGGCGGCGGTGATCACTTACCATCAGGTGACACGCTTACTCGTTTGCCCCCTATTACACAAATAAAACCCTTATGGTATTAGACTGCAAAAAAATAGTGTATTGAAAACATGATTTTGCGGGTAGCGTCGTGAATTCTTTCGTGGTACAAATACATAGCAGAGATAATTCTAATTCCATTCCAATGATAGTCTTTTTTGTTTTTAAATATTCGTATATGGTTTTTATTATTTAATACCTACTTAATGATACTGTAATACATAAAAGTCGCTGGCCATAGCCAGGTATAAATATTATTACCTCGTGGATATCTGAAAAGGTTGGCCTGCCAGAGAATTTGGTATCGAAACTAACTGCCCAGGTTGCGCAGGACACGTTCCGAAGTTTTTTTCATGCATCCCAATGCACTGAGACGTGACAAGTATAAAAGGTAACAAAACACGTGATGACATTCAAAGGAAAGCGCAGGCATATTTTATAGAATCCTAAGGCACCATAGCGAAATACACTTGGCTCAGTTGGTGCATTATACTGTTTGTTTTATTTTGTATGAATTGTAACGAAATACAACACATAATAAATGTCTGAAAGTTATTTCATTTTGTAATGTTTCATAGTCAGTTAAAATATCATAATTTTGCATTAGTACTAAATAACAATAGATGAATATTTGCAACGGTCCCCGATTTAGAAATTGGCTAAACAATGTATGTTGGTTCTATTATAGGTGCTGCTAAATTTTGTTTAATTATTTCAAATATATGTAAATAATGTCTACCTAAAAAGTTGGAATACAGCAGAGCGGTAGTTAAATTCTACTTTAGTTCAAAAATTTACCGTACCATAAAATGGAACAATCGGTGTCACGCACATAACTTTCGTTGGACACTCTGTGTAAGGGTTTACACAGAATATCCTCCCGTCCAGACTCTTGCGGGAAGTTTGGCAACCATATCAACGATTGTCGACAGGCACCGTTTTTAGTATTTCATTTAATATTAACATAATAAGTTACTTAAACTCATGCACATTCAACAGTCCTCCCCACATTTAGTGTGTCTACCAACTTGGATCTTATCATCACTTAAGATCGGGTGAGATTATGGCAATAATACTAAACCTTAACTATAAAAAAATAAAAAAAATCAAAAGGACAACAATAATAAGTACCTACAATTTAAAATATATCCAAAATAGATAAATAAACTACTGCCACTGGAAATATTACAGTACCAACTTTCTGGGATTTTAAATTGAATATAATATTAATGTACCTGCCTATACGTGCAGTTCTCAATCTAATACTTACTAAAATTATAATTTGTCGCTAAAACTATATCAGTATACCATATATACTTCCTGTAGCTATATGAGAAGCTATATAAGTAAGTACCTAGTTCAAAAGTATATGCTTTTATTTATAGCACACGGAGGTTCAGCATCTGTAAGATCGAAAGTAGTAAAAGATAATTTAAAGCCATTAAGCAGTCCACTTAAGTATCAATAAATCAGATATTTTAGTATGTAAAACAATTTTACATGGCATTTTAAAATATTTAGATACTAATCGAGTAACGTGCATTCGTATCTATTCGTATATATGACTTCATTAGTTGACATTACTTGAATGTATGTTGGCTTTCTATAGAGTTTGTAAACAATAAATGAAAGTGGGACATTCTAATAGCACACCGTTATAAAATTACAAACAAATTCAATTGAAAACTGAGAAAAACTTTCTTATTGACATGTGTTTTTAAATAATATTATGGTCAATATTACATATTTTAACACAAGCATCGTAGTGTGCTGTATTAAGAACAATAATATTATAAAATTAAACATATTAAATATCTACCTTAATGCTCGCCTGCTATGCCTGCAGTAGGAACCGCAGTAATTTTTCAGTAACTCTTTCCTTTCTCAGTAATTTTTATTCATATATTATTGACTACTCATATTGAAAAGGTGGTAGCTTTTTTTATAATAACCGTCCAGCTAACGCCCATCCCCTAGTTGAAAATCTGCAGCCAAATTACTTACAGGTGTGTTCCGACCGTTGCACTTGAGAGCCAGTCCCTCCATAAGATTTATGGTGTCCATGATCTTGGACCACAGCGTGACTTAACATCACATGAGATCATGGCCATAACGCTATTAAACAGTATATTAAATCACACAAATTAATCCTTTTTTGAGTTAAGTCCTGAGATAAAAACACATAAAAAAAAATAAACAAACATTCGCAGTCATAATATTGTTTATAAAGAATGGAATAAAAAAATGAATAGACACAATCATAGGACTATTATAGATAATTCATAGTTCCAATAAAATTAAGTTCTTTATCTTAACTAAAGAAGGAAGAATTTTGTTAGAAAAACCCATTTTTGTTATTGTAAATAAACCATAGCATTTTATAATCTACTTTTATGTCACTTCTACATATAGTTTCTGTAAACATACACTAAAATGTTATACGATACTAATATCATAAATTTTGTAACTGACAGTATTATATGTTGCTAGCCAGGCATTAAAAACTCAATGATTTATTACCGTTAATTCGCGAGAATTTCGCTTTTATTTTGTTATTTAATGATAGTATTATGCGCGAATTTGCGTCAAGAAACTAATCTATGTTGTATGCACATTTCGCTTTCATGTACCTTTTTTTTATGTTGCACAGCAAATTGACTGCACTGGACCTGATGGTAAGTACAGTACAATCCAAATCAGTGGCGACTGACACCGAACAGAATACACTGCCAGTCGCGGCTGTCATGCTGGCCTGCTTAGGTACCTCTTCACACCTCTTTTGAAGGACCCAATATCATAGGAAGAAGGGAACACGTTGACAGGAAGACGGTTCCACAATTTCACGGTGCGACAAAGATAAGAGTCGGCAAACTTTTTGGTCCTGGATGTTATAGGTGTCACTGTGAAATTGTGACACCGAAGCCCCGCCCGTGTGGTTCTGTTGTGGAAAGGAGAGAAGGGGATGAGTTCAAAGAGCTCTTCAGAACACTCAGCATGATACAAGCGATAGAACACGCTTAGAGAGGCAATATCCCTGCGCAATTGAAGCAGTTCTAAAGTGTTGGTAATAGCTGTATCATTTACAATACGGACAGCCCCCCTTTGCAACTTATCTAAGGCATCGATGAGGTATTTAGCGGATCCATCCCAGAGGTGTGAACAGTATTCCATGCACGGACGAACCTGGGCCTTATAGAGAAGGTACAGCTGGTCGAGCAGGAAAAACCGTCGCACTCTGTTCAGGATTCCGAGTCTCCGAGATGTTGTGGAGATGACATACTCGATGTGGTCCTTACGATTTAAGTCACTCCGAATATCTATTCCCAAGATATTTAGGCTGTCACGCATTGCAAGCTGGGTGTTCTGAAGAGTAGGGTTTGCTGAAAATGGGGATTTTTTTAAAGTAAAGGCGCATACCTGGGTTTTCTTGGCATTGAACTCAACCAAGTTACTTGCTCCCCATGTGGATATGCGGGTCAAGACTTGGTTAAGTTCAATGATTAGTTCCTTCCGTCTCTTTTCTGTGTCTCCCCGTCCACAGCCAGGCTTACTGACATAGCACCCATGAACCGTGCTATCGTCTGCATAGCAATGAATGTGCCCCAGGGGAAGCATATCATTGATATGAAGAAGAAACAACGTGGGAGATAAAACAGAGCCCTGCGGAACTCCAGCGTTTACAGACATGAGCTGCGAGTTGTGCCCATCGACTAGGACACGAAATCTGCGCTAATGCAGAAAGCTGGAGATCCATCGGCACAAGTTGTCGGGGAGTCCGAAAGCCGTATTGACGATCATGGATAAGAGGGTGATCTTCTAGGTGGCGCACAAGTTGGATATTTAATATGCCTTCCATAACTTTACACAACGTTGAGGTTATAGCAATTGGGCGGTAGTTATTGGGGTCTGAACGATTACCTTTTTTTGGAATTGGTTGCACATTGGCCTCTCTCCAAACGCGGGGCACGTCACTGGAAATGTAGGATTACATACCTACATTAATTTAATTAACTTAGTCGATGTAATCTATAGAGAATCTTTCCCTCAGACACAATATAAAGCTGTTAACTTACTCCGGTATAGAAAACATCTTCGAAAGTAAGCAATTAATCTATATATTAAAATATTGCTATAACACTACCTATAATACTAGTTAACGCAACAAGCACATGTTTTACTAAAGTTACTAAAATTAGTAATTAAAAATTCTAGTAGTAAGTAAAGTAAAAGTGTAGTAATTCAATTTTCCCTTGTAGCGAATGAATAATTTAGATTATCCATTTATTTATACTTTTCCTATGCATTGAGATTTTAGATAAGTTTTACAAAAAAAAAGGATTTTACTTTTCTTAGCAAAAATAAATTAAAAACACGTAATAATAGAATATAAAGTGTTTAAATATATATTAGTCGCATAATTTCATATTTATTTAAACGTGATCTCGCAGTCCTAAGCATTAAAACCGAAACCGGATTTGTAGTTATTTTAAAATACAATGTTAAGCAAAGAACTACAATGACATTTAATTTAATATACAATTTTCTATCTCAAAAGCAAATTATATCAGACTTGGAATCCACCTATAAAATACTAGGAATAACAAATTATAAAATAAACCTGTGAAAACTATTAGCTTAGTGGGTTTTTCAAATCATATAAATATTAAACCCGGAACAATGTATGGATCACATAGGTGTTGTAAGTGAGATTCAAATCTACAAAACCTTAACCGCGGCAGCAGCGGTGAGACGATAGTTTAAACCACTATCTTTAAACACTACTATCATTTTTTTTTACTTCAAAGCGCGGAAGAATAAAGAACTGTTTTTATGTTATGCTTATATTTATAGAATACTAGCTGTTACCCGCGGCTCCACTTAATATCGAATGATGCAATAACAAGTTTCATACAAAGTTTATTCTTCAATTTACCCCATCTTTCGATAAGTTTTTTTCTAGAAAAAGTAACCGGTGTTCCGGCAGTTGCACTTGAGAGACAGTTCTTGCAATAAAGGCCGGCAACGCACCTGCGATTTTCCTGGAGTTGTGGGTGTCCACTGGCGGCGGTGATCACTTACCATCAGATGACACTCGATTGCCCCCTATTTCATAAAAAAAGCATATCACCATCTTCACGGTCTCATCTATCTCTATACTAAAATTCATCTTAACCGGTTTAGCGCTTTAGTCGTGAAAGCGTAACAAACAAACAAACAAACTCATTTTCACATTTATAATACTAATCACTAAAATAAGTTATAAGTATAAGTAATGATTAAGTAATATTTCAAATTTTTTGTCTTGTCAGCAAAAATAAGTTTCTCCAACACAAGAACAAGTTTTTTTTTTAAATAAAACCGCTGAGGGCATTTAGGACATTTACATATTGTTTCAAGACCCCTAATAGACATAATAACAAGTAGGAAACCCATTATATAAAAAAACAAATCTTAAGAATGTTTTACATTGTTAATATGAGACGTAGCGATTTCATTCCAAACGAGGTAAAAAAAATTTAGTATGATAACTAAATAGGTATTGTACATAATGTGCTAATAGCTGATGCGATGCTCGTTATATAAAAGGTAGTCCTGGATGACATCGAATACGCGTTTCATGCAGGACCTGCAGTGAGGGGCATGCCCTGTTATTTTAGTACTTAGCAGCAGATTTGGTCTTACAGCATGTTGCCTACTCATGCGTCACGGTTCGTCCGTAGTTGTGTAGGACTCCACCATTTAGGTCAATTAATTAATATATAATAAATAATAAATTATAAAGTTCCAGGAAATCTTATGAATCTTATCACTTGAGACTATAAGTAATGCGATGGTCACTCGCAATCGGGTAAATGCAGGGTTGCCCTGGAAATTTTTAATATGTATTGCTATTTTGCGAGTTCGAGATGAGTCCGTCATACCCCTTTCTTAGCCTGTCCCAGCACTTTGCAAGAGTTAACGTATTTATACCCACGATAACAAAAAATCAGAATCATTGATACATAATGTACAGGTTTTTTTAGTTTGTTTTCTCTAATCAAATCATTAACTCTCCGACCACAGGTAGGCAGGTATTCAAATCTCAGAGGCATTAGCAGTGAGCCGTGTTTTTTTTTTATTTGTAATATATTTGATACTAGAAATTCATAAGATTCAGCACATAATATTAATTATATTTTATCTATAGATGTTCCTATTAACTTATGTTCACATACATTGTAGATGTTTGTCTTGCATTATCAACACCTTAGACCGAGATCACGCGGTCATACAGGTTCCATTTTATTTATTTGGCCTCTACTCTGCCCTCGACTTCGTGTGATAAAATAATTAGATTTTTTTTTCTCGACGCTTGACACCTTTTCCCATATTGATTACACTGACAGCACGTAATCTTATACTACGGTTTGTTTAATTTACAAACAACATTTTATTTATAGAAATAAACATTTTTTTGTAAATATATTTATTAAATCATTTAAAGTGGTACAATGTTCATAATAATATTCATAAAATATCTATATCTAGCCCATTTAAACCAAGCTGAGAGTTAAAAATGATTTCGACCGCACGGTTGGTCTAACGGTTAAGGCGGTACCTGACGCTTGATATGGGTTCGATTCCCGCACGGCTTAATTATTTATGTGAAAATAATTGTCCTGAGTCTGTGTTCGTTGCTTGTAAACCTATTCTCACTTAACATTACTGAAATTGCCTACATAGTCATAAAAAGACGCCTGGAAATAAATTGCAAGATGTGTAGTGCCCGCCGTCTGGTGTGACCCTTATATGTGTTCCGGTAAATATACTAAAAAGTCAGTTTTTAATATGTTAGGTTATATAGTTAATTTATGATCGGAAGAAATGAGCATGCAGTTTCCAGTAACCATTATTGTAATCTACCTATTTTTTATTTACAATGTCCAACTTTTTGGTTATAAGCATAAAATGTATAATAAGCACAACAAACTGGGTTTTAGAATCAACAAAAGCGTTACTGATTTTCCTTTATTTATCTGCTTTACTTTGACATTGGGTATTCTTAGCTGAATAACTTTTTTCTTTGTATTGTTGAATTATGTATAAACGAATTCGTATATATTTAGGATTAATAATAACTTGCTATTTCTTTTGAACTGTATTGTATATTAACGGAGTTGGAATGATTCAAACATCAAACCGAATGCATAAGGATAAAAAAACCTTATCATATTGACATTTTCAATGATTAACGTTGATAATGTATATTGTGTGATAACAGATAATGCTAATAGGTCACGGACTGCGTTAAAAAAGTAAGGCTAAATACAACACTCAGCATGACATATTATATTCTATTAAGTTAGATACTCAAAAAACTATTTTACTTCTGATTAATTCCCAAACTATGTAAGCAATTTGAAACTAATTTCATCGGATGTAATGATTTAACCTAAGATACGACTAAACTAAACATAAAATTTCAAGTGCATGTACTAACACACCTATAAATCCTTAGTTTTAAGTTTAATTAAATTAATTAAACTAAAATGCCCGTATTACAATTTATACCGTATTATAAATTCATCAAATTTATTTGCTTAGCGACAACTTTGGTTAATTATACAATAAAAACTTAGGTCTTGGGGATTGGGGGAACATGGGATCCGAACAACCATGTTATATGATATTATTGTAGGTTACTACGCAGTAGTACACTATAATATGACTTACGGATTTATTTACACTCACGCTTTTCAAAAAATTGTTTTCCTCAAGATTTTTTAACTATAACAAACTTTTAACAATTCATATCATAACAAAAAAATTATAAATGAATTACTCACTAAATTACTTTAGTTCTTCATTTACAGTCCAATGATGTCCCTAGTTTGTAGGTATACGTAAATAAAGATCAAATCATCAACCAGAATTATCATTACTACATCAAAAACGAAAATTGAAAAGAATTATATAAGCTGTTGATTACAACAGTTTATAATACGTACAGCTGAAAAATTTAAATAATTTAAAGCTCACATCTATTTCCACTATTCAATACTATTTCGAGATAGACGAGGTTAACGAACGCATCGAATCGACTTGAATAACATTGTATTTGTCACTGGTATATATAACGTATATTAACATTAAACTATAATACTTTCATAATAAATTAGTATTACGTAAAATATTATTAACCGTTCAACATGCAAATATGTGAACTGAAATATAGATTTGTAAAGTTGACACAAAAATCAAATTTATAGAGTATCGATTTTATTGAATGTATAAACAGTTAACTAAAAAGTTAACTTATTGAAAAGATACATTATAAAAGTCAATTACAATTTGTGTGAATTGATCTTGTAAATGCATACGTAATAGGTATTACAATTGAGGTGTTTAAGAACCAATTCAATGTAGTGATTTATATTACTTTGATAACAATTAAAATAAATTATTTATTATCCTATAAAGTACGATGATATAAATGTTTGAAAATGAATATTAGGATTAATAACGATAAAGAAGAAACATTTCTGATTTTTATTTAGAGCCTAGGATATTATAGATAGGTTGATCAAGTGCGACCCATACATGACCGCATCTAAACTAATCTAAACTAATCTAAATACATTAAATTACATTTCATTTTAATTCTTTTAAACTAGTAATACATACATAAATTTGTTTATATGGTAGTTTAATACGTTATTTGCTTCGTAATCGAATCACAAATTGGTACTAACAGACGCGGTAGTTAGAATTTGCTTCCACATATTCTCAAAAGAAAAACATATAACACCCATATAGTTGTTGTCAAGCCAATATCTGCTATGTGCACTTTTTTTTTAAGATTTCTATATTTTTATGATTATGACTGGTTTACTAAGCAAATAAAAAATAACCCTAAGAATTATAAGGCAAACTAAGATCGATAAAAACAATAATCTATGTGCATTGACTAGATTAGAACATTGCCCCAAATAATTGCTATTATATTTTATTCAGTTATGCTTTTTAAACATAGTAGATATTGATTTAATAACTAGGATATTTTAAGCTCTTTTTTTGCAATTTCTGTTAACATCGTTGAAAGACATCGTATTCACAGTTGCAAAAAAAGTATTTGAGTTGGCGTCACATATTCGTATAAATACATGCGCAAAAGATATTTATAGAATCAAATGGGAAACTCAAATATTGTTTATCAAACCATATAAGTTTATTCAGAAATCTATATATATTTCACATAAAAACTTATTTTTTATATAGGAAGCAAACGAGCAAGCGAGTCACCTGATGGTAAATGATCACCGTCGCCCATGGACACCCCCAACACCAGAGAATCGCAGGTGCGTTGCCGGCCTTTAAAGGAGGGACTGACTTTCAAGTGCCGTTGGCGGAACACACCTAATGGTATTTGGCGGCAGATTTTTAATTTGAGCGTGGTAGCTAGCGAGGCGAGCATTATAAAAAGCCCATGCTATGGTTTACTCACGATGTTTTCCTTCGCCGAAAGCTCAAGCTCATTGTAGGTGGTTGGTTTGACCTCACATCCCATTACGCGGCCTTCTTACACGCTACCACTGAGCTATCATCGCTTCGCATACATGCGCCGAAATTTAGAGAAACTGTTCAGAGTAGCCAAGATTCATCGGCCGTACTGTAACTTAAGGAATATTCAATTAAGATCTATATTTATTCTTTTTGTTTGATCCGACTTGACAATAGAGCTGATTCATGAATATGAAATAGTTCTGTACTATTAATTTTAATAGATTTCCAACGGTTTATGAATTATTTGTATGACAATCCATATATTCTTTAATGCCAATACTACTTTTAATAATCATATACTTAACAAAACCCAAAACAAATGTTTCAGTGTACAAATCCACATTCGTTATCTCTTTAGGAAAAAATCCTACGGTATTCCTTTTATACACTCTTCGGCTATTCTGGCATTATTCAAAATGAACATTATTTAATACTCTCACTTGATCAAACCCATCATCGTGTAACACAAGCCATCGAATCTATGTCCATATTTAAATTAAGTCATTAGGTAATTATCTTTTTTTCTTTTATCGTGGCTATATCAATGTATAAATTACTCTGACGTTTGCCTGATCACATTATAAAAGTGATATGTGAGGTTTGTCTGGTGCAAACCAGTACTCATTATAACCAGTACGATGGCCCCATGTTCCTCCTTTACTTAACAAGACACGTTAACTGCAATCGTATTACTTTTAGTACCTGCCAGAAGTAGCAGTCGGAACCTCACCATGCATGAACCTCCCTAGGTATTACCAAAGTTGAACATCGAGAGTTGAGAGTCGAACAAAATGTAGCGCCGCAACCGTATAACACACGGACACGCGTTTAACATCAACTGTATTACTGCACAAACTGCCTACCATGTATTTGGTTACCTTTGAAACATTTCCGTAATTAAGTTTATCGATTACCTATTATTCTTTTTCCTTTCAAGTAATTTCAGAGTGCTACAATTAATTTCTATTTTAGTTTAAAAACTCATCTCGTATTTTGAAACTCGAGAAAACCAAATTTAGTAATTTTAATCAACGTGACATAGTCGGGTTTCTTACATCAGGCATGTATTTTTAGTTTCAAATAATCTATTTGTAAAAGCTAAAAAAACCTATATCCAGTTTACGATGTACGCGTTGCCAAGTCAAGCCCGTTCATCTCCAACAGAATTACGTCAATTGGGGAAATAGAACGGTTTTGCGGATGCAACTGTGAAAGCATTAATTTTCATGCATTTTTACATCCTTCCTGATAATGTTTACTTTAATTTTGTTTAAAAATATATTAAAATAAAAACCTTTCTGATCTTTCTTCTATCAATTCTTCGAAACTGTAAAATATGGCGTTAAAAGATTTTTTATATAAAGCTGCAATGAAATGTAGACTTAATATCTATTAACATATTAACTTTTTGTATTTATGTGTATTTGTTATGTATATGTATTAGGATGGGCTAAAACTTTCTTTTCCTTAGTTATGGTAAAAGTATCGTTCACGATGGTAAAACAATATTCTGGTAACGTTTGAGCTTTTATAATATTAATATAAAGAGGTGCCTCTTTGTGATTTTTTATTTAAATAACAATAGAAATGTCAGTTCCTTATTTGAACATTTGTTAAGATCTAACGAATTCACATGTAATAGAAAACAATACATATTCTTGTAGGAAAATGAATGATCTTCAAAAAAGCTTTGATACAATTTTTCGCTAACTCGATTAGTTTAAAAATATTCGAGGTTAAAATTCAATCTCAAATGGTATCAATATACATAACAAATCGAATGCCGTGAAATCTAATTCAAAAGTTATTTAAATGTACAGCTATCCATAAATTTTACTAGGCATACATTGTAATGTATATCACACTTAAACGTGGTTAACGTCTATGATGATCGACTCGTAAACTAAGAACTAGAATTATAAAATGCAGTCTTTAACATATAGGCCGATAGTTAAGGCATCCTGTTCTGCAATAAAACATTGATCTCAGGGACTCGTGCATCAATATTATGATTACGGTTGCAACTTGTCTAACCTGCCCTCCTCATCTTAAGCTATATTTTGTATAATAAAATATGGAAAAATATGTTCATCTTTATGCCTCTATGCTTGGTTAGTTGCAAAGTACTAATAATTTCGAATTAATAAATAACTTTTGCCAGGATATAAATTTCGAACAAAACGTACCGTCGTGGATCGCCATTCATCTAGATGGTAAGGATGGAATTTAAGTGTATGGCGCGTTGTACGGAGGTGAAATTCAGCTGCGGGTATTAATCGGTACAATTTCTCGCAACACTTCCCATGGTAAATTCAATAGAAAATGCAAAGAAACGACACGTCTCTTCGCAATGCCAGTGGATCAAGTCGATCGGAAAAACTTTGTTTATTGGCAACCGCATGGTGATTAATGGAATTAAGGAAAACATAAGATTTATTTTATAAGGAAGTTTTGATAATTTTAAACTGTATTTAATTATATATTATTAACGACGGTATACGTTAATTTTCATACGAATATTATATTTTTCATGTACCGATTAATGGAGTTAAAAATAGTATAAACTCTGAATACATTGTTAGCGTATGTAACAGTTTCAACAAAGCATATCTTAGTTAAAAGTTATATATTACTACTAGTATGTATATTAAGGCAAGATCGTATTTCATAAAAAGTCTTTGTTACCCAAGTTGTTTACAATACTTACTGCAGGTGCCTGATAAGATATTTACAACATGGGTCAACCTAGCCGTAAAATCTTCAAACATTAGGAATACAAGCAAAGAATAAGAATCTCACAACGAAGGCTTAATAATTTTTCATCGCATAAGCGGTATAAGGCTAACCGGTATACATGCTATGTCTAAAATCGATTACACCAACCCGTTTTAATATAAAACTACTGGTTATTCCAGGATATAAATTATATGCCTAGAAGATATCTAATGAAGGGAAGACAAGAATTATAATAAAAATTCTAGTTACCTATATACATGCCTAAAATACCTAAATCAGTTTCAGTCGACAACTACAGCATATTTACAAGTTAAATAGACTATTTTAGGCAACTATATTTTACAGCGTTGATTTGTCATAATTATTATTTTAGGTAAATACTCAATTTAACTATTTTAAATAAGTCATAATTATTGTTAATTTTTAAAACTATTGTGTCATATATCTTTAATTTTTTTAAGTTATTACAGTTACACGAGAGACAAAGATTGTTTGTTACCTTATAACAGACAGTTATAGTAAATATCGTCTAAATAATATAGAATTATATGCACCAAACTAACCTTTAATAAAATCTATAGAAGTTCTTTTGAAGAATAAAAAGTGAAGTAATTGTTTTTAACATTGTTATTTAACTTGCTATTCGTGGGTACTAAATAAATATATATATTTTTATTTATTATACATATTTATATTCACGTTTACCTTTTTTATCAGCATCGGAATCCTGTGATCCAATGACATTTCCAAACCCGGAGAGCTCATGAAAATAATGCAATACAAACTGGTTCATAAATCACAACCAAGTCCTGATGCCGTACCACTTTGACAAAGTTTCCGTATATTTATTTACTGATACATTTAAAATTAGAGTCGGCACTTTATAATAATCGTTCCCTGTATAATAGCGTATTAGGGTAGTTTATCATTTATATCTAAAGTATTGTTGTTTTCGCGTGTTTAAGGGATGTAAAATGAAAACAACGTCTCCGTTACGCGCACCAACTCGGCGCGTGAACGTCGTACGAATGAGCGCGTTATTCGGGTCGTTACTGTCGCTAGTGATCGTGACAACCGGACTAACCACTAGACATTTATTTGTCTGTCTATAGTCGTCCCAATTGCCACAAACCACCTAGCACAATCAATAATAATTACGTTCATTTACAGATATACGTGTACACAAATTACTAAATTTTGTTTATAGACATACATGTCACAATTAATTCATCTGATAAACTATCACCATCGATTTCCTACATTATATGAATAAATAAAACAGATCACGCAGGCATGGTGTGATGTTCACGCGCTTACCACGCGATATGTTGGCATTCGCCACTATACAAGAAAAGATGTGAACAAAAGTAAAATTTATGAGAATCGGCTTGAATACGGTGTACAAATGTTCTAAGATATTTAACGCTATGTCAACAATAAGGGGGGCACTGAACTGCACTGGAAAAGCCGCTTTTAAATTATTCTGCTAATATATTGACAAGTAAAATTATATATACATTATAATAATTCAGTTCTTGAGAAAATGATCTTTGCTATCACATGTTTACCTACTTACAAATAGAATCATCTATACTATATTTGAGAAAACACCGCACTTTACGATTAATATTTATAGTTTGTTTAACATGTAAAACTACCTTGAATAATACCAAAATAATATTTTTAATAGAGATTTTGTGATAATAAATTGACAATAAAAAATTACCAATTTCACTGTCAATAAGATAAAAAACAAGTATTATTTTTCCTATTTTCCCCTCAAACACTCATTATTAAATCATGCTCTCAATACGCCCGATATTGTACTTATAAGACATGTTTAAAATTATCTATGACACTTATAGGTTAACCATAAGTAACTTGTCACAGTATAGTGATAATATCAATATAAAACAGAAAATGTGTGTGATATGCATAGTAAGTAATTTCTTATGATAACATACTAACAAAGTTCATTATTTAATTAGTTAATCTATGTTGAATAATATATTTACATACGTAGCTGTTTTCTCTAATTTTATCACAATACCCGCGATACTATAAAATACATTTAGGAGAGCATCCTAACTACGTTACTAAATATAATTTGTTCAGCAATTGGCGACTTTTACAATAGTATTCTAAATATATCGTTGTTTATAATTTCACTGGTTGAAAATAAACAATAGTTCAATTCCACCTTAAGCTTACTAACCCTAAAAAAAGCTGCGCAGCTGCTTTAGAGGAAACCTCCAAGCGACTCTCAAGTACTCAAATTGAAATAACCGTTTGAACCGTTCGAATTCGAAGTCTGGGTTCATGAGGGCAGAGGTGCACTCTGTATAAAGCAATTGCAATACGTCTATTCGAGACCACACAGGACCAAAATGCTTGCTTTTACATTGAACATATCATTTCCATTGTAATGCGATGCAGTAATGTTACTAACATATTGGGCACACAACTTAGCGGCTACGATATAATACTTTTAGATTAACTTCCGTTTACACAATGGTGCGACAATAGATTTGATGCTACAAATAGATTCTATCTTGTATATTTACATCAGGGTAAATGAAGAGTCTGGCATAAGTTTTATCAAAGTTGAGGAAAATTTCTATGAAAACCGCGGGAGAAAGCTAGATGAAAGCGGTATAAAACAATACAATGTATATATAATATTACTCTTCATAGCTTTTCATTTATTGAATGTAATTTTAATAGTAGACGCTATTATATTAAGATCACTATTAAAACATTTTATACCGCCATTCATCGCTAAGTTTGGCATAACTAAAGAAAACTAGGTTCTCCAACTATAATATTTGTGGAAATAACCTGTACCATTTACTGCTATAGAGGGCCAAGCACAGAATCACTAGGACATAATTTTTTTTTTTTTTATTATTTAATCACGCCTAACTTGATTAGGGACTTTGTTAATAATATTTTTTTCATTTATTATGCCTTTTTTAATTTTATGTGAGCGCATTCTTTGCTCCATGTCTTATAACTATTACAGACTTAGTCTAGTCTGACATATAATACAATGTCTTAATTATTTCTTTTATTTTATAAACAATACAACTTTTTTTTTTTTAAACATTACGATACATTGGCCATAATCCTACTAACTATACCTAATTTTAATTGTATATAATTTGATTTATAATGTTTGTACAATCAAGTGTAAATAATAATTTAGTTAAAATAATCTTAATTTAAAAAGTTTAAAGGTTTATAGTAGCCGCCCTTTTTATGTCTATACCATCGAAGTTATTTATTTCGTTTTCCAGCCTTTCTTGCAATTTCATCTATATATTGCAAGAAACATAACTAGGACATCATTGAATAGCATGGAGATAACATGTTTTAATTCTGTTACATCATAGCAAGATCTTGTTCCGATGATGCGGAAATTTTACATACTCGCCATCCCCGTATCTTTGTTATTCAAGATAAATGTTAAACAACAAAATAAATTAGACTAAAGTGCAATGCACCATACCTTTTACAACTTTCATAGATATGCAAACAAAGACTTATCAATTTACGACTTTAATTATATAATTGTACATGATTAGATAAGATAACTAATAATTTTACTACTTCTGTTTCGAAGAATAGGAAATATCTAAGTGTTGTCAAAATATTGATAACGAGTAAATTACTAAATTACTATAAGAATTATCAAAACGTTATACTGTATTACAATTATTATTATCAAACGTAAATTAAACCAGTTTAAACTGCATATACAGATTCGCACTTGGCTGCGCGTGTGTCGATATTATACCACCAGCCTGTCTTGTGATGACTCTATTGATAGAATAATCGTACCGATATTTTAAACTCTTTTTCTTTGGTCTTTTTTGCTTGATGGTAGGGTTATTGCCCGACAAGTTAGCGACCACCCTCGGGTTAAGACTGTCGCAAAATAAACGTTCACTATGAGCCTCTGTGTTCAGGCATAGTTTATGACAACCAGCCCTTTCCTTTAAGGTTAGCAACATAGCTGTAACACCCCTGGTGTTGCGGCTGTCTATAGGCGATGGGACCATTTACCATCAGATGGATCGTCTGCCTTTTTGCTATCCATTACCATTTTAAAAATATTAGATATAATTTTCAATAGGGCTTTATATGCGTCAACACTTTTCACCATCAAATCATTCAGTTACATCATTGAACAATGACATAGCAGCGGCCCCAGCGAAAGATCCCACGAAAGCATAACTATCCTACAAATATTAGGGTTTGTTAATGATTCTACATATTGCAGTACAAACTCTGGGTCAGTAGGGTTATAGTAAGAATTTCCAAAGAACTAGCAAGACGACTAGTCCCCGGTCTACTAAAACCAAGTCCGGGTCATTAAATAAGCGTTGTCATGTAACTTTGCATACAACTTTCTGCAGACATTTCGTTTGGCTGTAAGTTAAATAGAATCAACAGCATATAGTTTGCTTTTTTGTTAGCTCAAGTATTTAATTTAATTATTGTATCATAATTTAATTTATATATTATAACCATGTAACTTTGCGTACAGGTACATCTTTCTGGAAACATTTCGTTTGACTACGAGTTAAATAGAATCAACTGCTTATAGTTTACTTTTTGTTAGCACTTGTATTTAATTTAAATATAGTATTTTTAATTAACTTCATATAATACATAAGATACTCGTATATACCTAGTACTGTTACAAAGATAGAAAATTCATAACATTATATATTCATAGTTGGTAACTACTAATTTGACTGTAAAAATTATTTTGCTGATTTAAATCTAACTTATGATAATTTGCTTATATATGTTATAATGTTTTTTAATATTGTTAGAGCGTAGTAAATCGCAGGTGGGTGCTAATACACAATAAACAGACATTTCTAGTGTAACATACAGATAATTGTAGTCCGCATATAATGAATCTAGACAACTGTCTACATATAACTCATACTGTTGGGGCACGGTACGTCTAGCGGTGGTGGACCACCGCCCCCTGGTCAAAGTGCGACGTCGTGTATCCCCGTTTGGACGGGCGTAGAGTCCTCGTTCGTTACAAACGAGGATGCCGGATACCTGCCTCGGTGGCAGCAGGAAGATGTCAGTTTGCCGTAAGGATGCAATAATGCGTGAACCGGTCGAGACGTGTGACGAAATAATACTCGGAGTTCTTCTCAATACACGTGAACCCGAGCCAACGGTCGATATCTTCAGGTAGTCGATCTTCTTACTGTAGCCAACGGGCGATCGGTGACTCAATCGTGGAACATGATTAGGTAACGCCCCTTCGGAGGTTACCCATGCCGATGCGTGACTTTACAGAGAGCCACTCGATCGCGACGCTTTCTAATTTCTTATTAACTTGTCGTTATAGCTTTCATGCGTCGCTAACATCCTCCCCCTCGTGCACAGCACCAACTCCTTGTCCTAGCGACGCCGCTGTATCTCTAGGCTCCGCAGACGATGTCCCAGGCTCGTCGGTGACCCGTGGCTCGTTGGTGGCTCGTCGTTCGTCGCTTGTCGACGCTGGTACTAGTAGCACCGCTTTGGAGCTCGGTCGACGCAGCAATCCACCCGCTGTGCGTACTTCTAGGACTCGCGTGCGGCCGTCGGGTCCAGGATATGTTTTGACTACTTCGCCCCTCGGCCAGGTGTTTCGTGGCAGTGTGGAGTCCACTATGAGGACGGTGTCTCCACACTGTAAATCTCTCGTGACGACCTCTCCGCCGATCCATCTGGGGAGCAGGGTGGGCAGATATCCTTTAAGCCACCTGCTCCAAAAATGATCGGCCATTCGTTGTGCCGTCCTCCATGTTCGCCGCCCGATGAGGTCCGCATCGCTGGAACCTCCAATGCCAGGTAGCCCACAAGACCTCCCGATTAGGAAATGGTTGGGAGTGAGAGCTACGTCGTCGCTGTCCGGTTCCGCCGCGACAAGTGGTCTGGAATTGACCACGTGCTCCGCTTCTAGGAGAAGTGTATGTAATGTCTCCTCGTGTGGATTCCTCTCTTTCAATGTAACGGCTAGAGCCGTCTTGATGGAACAGACCAAGCGCTCCCACGCTCCTCCCATGTTCGGTGCCCCAGGTGGGATGAACTTCCACTTGAGGTTCGATCTGGTAGCGACCGCTTCCATATCTACCTGTCCCACGGCTTCTTTCAACTCTTTGTTCGCCTGAAGTTGGTGCCGTTGTCGCTAAATATGACTTTCGGCATACCCCGCCTGGCTGCCATACGTCGAATACGACTTTCGGCATACCCCGCCTGGCTGCCATACGTCGAAGTGCGAGTATCATCGAGTCCGTGGATAGTGATGCCGCTAACTCTATGTGCACTGCCCGTGTAGTGAGGCAGGTGAATAAGGCACCTCATCTTTTCTCTTGGCGTCTGCCTACGGTGACTGTCATCGGCCCGAAGTAATCCACGGCGGTGCAAGTGAATGGAGGTTCGCCGAAACGCAGTCGCTCTTCCGGCAAATCCCCCGTAGGCAGTTTCTGGGGCGTGCTTCGGTACACTTTACACCACTGGCATCTGTGCGCTACTGCCCGAACCGCCGATCGTAGCCCCAAGACCCAATATCGCTGCCTGACCTCGTTCATCACTGTAGCGTGATTTCCATGGTTGAACGTCTCGTGGTAGTACTTGAGTAGTAACCTGGCGATCGCATGTTTTCCATCTAGGATGACAGGTCGTCGGAAGTCCGTGTTAGTGTAGCTGGCTGCGTCGATCCTACCTCTTAGGCGCAGTAAGCCGTCCTCCAGTACTACGTCAAGCCTCTTCAGCCTGTCGTGACGTTCCATCGGCTTGCACGATTCATTAGCAGCTACCCTTGCGCCGAAACTTTCCTCCTGACTCCGTTTCAGCAACAACGTTTCGGCGCCCTTCAGGTAGCTTTCGTCGATCGTCGCGTAATCTATCGGTCGTTTCTCGACGACGGTACGCTTTGGTTCCTTGCCGGGTCTTTTAGTCATCTTTCTCCAGGTCGGATCTCGTTTCTCGGCCTTCCTGGATGCGCCGACAGTCTCTTTTCTCCCTTTGCGGCACATTCCGATGAATTGCAACATTCTTGCTGTTGCCCTCCATAACCTCGTCCAGCTCGAGAACCTTTCCGGATCTGGCGTGGGCTGTGCCATGGCCGCTCTCACGGTAGCTACTGCGTGTTTTTCTCTTTCCTCGCCCGTTGGTTCCGCCTTGAAGGAGCGCGGCTGAGGCCAGTGCGCTTCTTCTCGACGCAAGAAGGCAGGTCCGTTAAACCAACGGTGCTCTTCGTCGAAGTCCTTCGGCACGCCTCGGGTTGCGTCATCCGCTGGGTTTTGCGCCGTGGGTACCCAACGCCATTCCTGAGGTTTAGATAAATCTTCGATTTCTGCCAGGCGGTGCGCAACGAAGGCTTTGAATGTCCTGGGGTCCGACTTAATCCACGACAGAACCGTACTATAATCTGTCCAGTAGGTTGTGGACTCGACCTCCAGGTCCAGCTCCTCCCGCACCGCTCGTGACATCCTAGCGCCCAACAACGCAGCCTGTAGCTCGAGCCGTGGAACGGACACTGGTTTCAAGGGCGTGACTTTAGCTTTCTCAGCTAGTAGTGCGACATGGTAGCTCCGGTCGTCAATCTGCTGCCTCCAGTAAACCGCGCAAGCGTATGCGGTCTCACTGGCATCCGTGAATACGTGCAGCTCCCCCTCGTCGTTCGAGCGCGTGAAGCATCTCGGAATGCGTAGATCCTCCAGCACTCGAACGTTCTTATTGTAGTCACACCAAGCCTCTATGTCCCTTTCAGCGATAGCCTCGTTCCAGCCGACGCCACTCCTCCATATGCTCTGGATGAGCACCTTGCCCTGTATTAGAACAGGCGACGCCACCCCCATAGGGTCGAAGGTGGACATCACCATGCTCGTCACTTCTCTTTTTGTAGGAGCTCGATAGTCCTCGGATTTCTCCATCGCTGCGTGGCTGAGACGCGCGCGGAACCCTAGTTCGTCGTTTCCCGGAAACCAGCGTAGTCCTAATGTTTTTTCCTCTTTTGAGCCGAGTTCTACTTCGAGCTGTTCACTTTTATTTGTGAACTGTCTCAACACGCCTTCACTGTTGGACGCCCATCCTCTCAATTGGAACTTCGCTTTTCTATGGATGGCGTCCACCTCGTTTGCTACCTTCACAGCTTCGTCTTCCGTACCGAAGCTCTGCAGATAGTCGTCCATGTAGTGGTTCGACTCTATCGCTCGCGCTGCTTCCGGGAACTGTTTCGCGTAGTCTGCCGCGTTCCTGTTTTTTACGAAGATCGCCGTACTGGGAGAGCAAGCGGCCCCGAATGTGACGGATGTCATCCTGTATTCCTTAGGGACCCCGTCACGTTGCTCTCCTCTCCACAGAAATCGTAGGCTGTCGCGATCTTCGTCTCTTATCCTGATCTGCAGGAACATCTCCTTAATGTCTGCGACTACGGCTACAGGCTTCTGTCGGAAACGCAGCAATACCCCGAAAAGAGATTGTAATAGATCTGGTCCCGTCAGCAGCAAGTCGTTGAGACATCTTTCCCCGAATTTCGCGGAAGCGTCGAAAACCAATCTCTTTTTCTTCTTAGTAGGGTGCGCGACGGCAAAGTGGGGCAAGTACCACTTCCGTTTCGAAGACGATTCACGTGGGACCTCTTCTGCGTATCCATTCTCGATTAGATTATTTATCTGCTCATTATACTCTATTTGCAGATCGAGGTCCCTATTCAACTTCCTTTCGGCGCCCCTTAGTCTCATCTCAGCCGACTTGTAATTGTCGGGCAGTACGTCGTCTTCGTTCTTCCATAAGAGGCCGACTTCGAATCTGCCGTCCTCTCGTCTCTTGGTCGTCCTCTCCAGAACGCTAAGGGCTTTCGCTTCCATGTCCGTACTCGGCCGCTTCGGCGCAACTCCCAACGACTCTATCGCAAAGTGTTCTTTCATGAGCGCATCCAGCGCGTCTTCACGCGCGGTTACATGCGCGCATAGAAAGTTGACTTGCTTGGAGTTACCTCCGTCGACGCCGTGTAGCACCCATCCTAAGTGAGTGAAGGATGCTACTGGTTGGTTTTTCTTTCCCTTGCGCGTCTTTCTGGTGATGATGAGTCCCCAATTGTCTTGGCCGATCAACAACCTAGGAGACTCTTCTTCGTAGCACAGGTGATCTACCAGCTTTTTTAGGTGCACGCAGCGCTCCATCACTTCCCTTTCTAATCGCTGCGGTGTCAGGTGTAGACCATCCATCGTGCGAACTCCGTTAACGGACAACTTGCTTCTTCGGTGGAGCCCCCTAATCTTGATGTCGAGCTTCATCGAGTCGGTCTTGGTGACCGTTCTAACACCCACGGTTTCCAGCTGCAGGGTCTCCTTTGGTCCCTTAAGGCCTACTTGTTCCGCTACCGCCGAGTCCAATAAGGAAACGGTGGAGCCCTCGTCCAACAAGGCCAGGACTCGGGTCGAACCTGCTGGTCCATACACTTCCACTGGAACCATCTTTAGGTAGGCTCTCGACATCCGCGTGAAGTTTACGGGTAGCCGTACGTTGTTGGCTACCTCCTTAACTTTGACCTCTTCTACAACCGCAGCTTCCGTCTTGTCGCTATGCAGCAAGTGATGATGCCGCCGCTTGCAGGTCCGACACGGTGGTCGTTGGCAGGTCTCCTTGCGGTGCCACCCGTGCAGGCAATTATAGCACAAGCGGGATTGCTTGGCTATGTCCCACCTCTTTTGCACCGGAGCCTGCCGGAACTTCGGACACTCGTACAACTGGTGCCCCTCGCGGCAGTGTGGGCATGCCGGCTTCTGTCTTGATGAACCATTCGCTGCCTGCTTTTCTGGTTGTATATCAACAGTAGTATGCGAGGCCTGTCTCCGTTGCTGCGGTTTTCTCGAAGCCGCTTCTCCAGGTACGGCGTGAGGTCCACATCTGTCCGCGATCTTGTTGAGGAATTTCGCCATCGTGTTCAAGTCTGGGTCTCCTTTATCCACCGTGTCCGCGGTGTAGTCATACCACCGGAACTTCAATATAGTTGGCATCTTATCGGTGATGCTCTTCAGTATCTCCGGTGACTGTAGATACTGCGGTTTCTGTAGCCCCCTTATTGCAGCGACGGTGTTGTTTATGCAGCTTGCGAGCATGCATATGTCGTATGCGGAGTCGCTTATCACTGGCAGCTTCCTTATTTTCTGCAGGTCTGCCAGGACCAGCGCGTCCGCTCTTCCGTACGACCGCCTCAGCGCTTCCATTATTTCATGGGGTGTACTCTCTGAGTATAGTAAGCTACGAACGCCTTCTCTCGCTTCGCCCTTCAATGCTCTTCTCAAACGTGCCATATTTTGCACGTCAGAGAAGAGCGGAGCGGTGTCTTCATAGACGGCTTTGAAGGCCACCCATTCTCTGCAGTCACCCTCGAACGGTGGTAGATGATGCATGTAGTCGGGTTGTGGTATCAACCCGTGATGCGAAATCCTCATTGCTTCGGCTATGGCATTGGCTAGGCTACGGTGCTCTTGACTCTTCTCCATATGTTGGCCGTCGTGCTTAGAGTCGGGGACGGGAGCACTCTCTATCCGTTCCATAACTTCCTTATGCCCCGCCGCCTTATGGACCCAGTCTCTGACCTGATCCTCCCTATCCGCAGGCTCCTCGATAACAGGGTCTTCGTCTTCATCATCTGCTTGGATGACCTCTAAGCGTAGCCTGGCTGCCACTGTAGCCGCTTGTGCCTCCCGAAGCTCCTTTTCGGCTAGTTCCGCACGGGCTTCCAGCTCCTTACGTCTTCTTTGTGACTTTGTGGAAGCGGGCCTGTGCCTCTTCATTGTGGATGCTTCGGTGGCCTTTGATGTTCCAGTGATGCCCGTGACTGAAGTTTCGTACGACGTTGTTTCCGTCGCGCTGCTCTGTTGTGCAGCGTCTGTCTCGGTCGGTTGCTCCTTCGGCGATTCCTTATGGCTTCTCGTGACTGGCATCTTGACTGCTGCGAAGATCCGGCTCGAAGGACCAGCTGTTGGGGCACGGTACGTCTAGCGGTGGTGGACCACCGCCCCCTGGTCAAAGTGCGACGTCGTGTATCGCCGTTTGGACGGGCGTAGAGTCCTCGTTCGTTACAAACGAGGATGCCGGATAGCCGCCTCGGTGGCAGCACGAAGATGTCAGTTTGCCGTAAGGGGCCGTAAGGATGCAATAATGCGTGAACCGGTTGAGACGTGTGACGAAATAATACTCGGAGTTCTTCTCAATACACGTGAACCCGAGCCAACGGTCGATATCTTCAGGTAGTCGATCTTCTTACTGTAGCCAATGGGCGATCGGTGACTCAATCGTGGAACATGATTAGGTAACGCCCCTTCGGAGGTTACCCATGCCGATGCGTGACTTTACAGAGAGCCACTTGATCGCGACGCTTTCTAATTTCTTATTAACTTGTCGTTATAGCTTTCATGCGTCGCTAACACATACATTAATGTTTTTCACCAAGTGAGATATTAAAAACTGGTTTAATTACATTATCATCAAGTATTCATTCGTATTCACAAAAACGAATAGTATATTTTATATTATTACAACAGGGGTATTGCAAATATATATAAAAACTATGCTCACCAATAAAAACATTTTTACTTTTTGTAGCAATAAAAAAATGTCCGACCTAAGACAGTCAAGAGTAGTTTTTTTTTTTATTAAAATGACACTAACAAATGTACCTTTACCAGTGAGCCATGAAGTGTACACCATTTGGAGGCCAAGCCCTTAAATTATAAGATCAGAATTATTTCGACATTTTATTTTGTAGAAAACAGCAGGTATGTAAGCAAAGTTTGAAAATATACAAAATCACATTTATATATTACTTAAAAATATATATCTAAACTTTTTTTTTATTATTTAAAAATCTATTGGCAGTTATTTTAGTATATTATATGGACAAGCAAGATTTTTACAATTTGTATTCGTAAGTGAGATTGTAAGTTGCGTTTTAAACCCGCATTTAATATCTATATTAAAAGGTTACTTCCATAATAACATTATTCTAAATACTTCAAATGTTATTTTCACACATTTATCGTTGGGGTCTGTACAGAATGTGAATTCATTGTCAACAAAACATTTGAATAGACTCTTTGACCCAAAAAAAAATTTTTTTTCTCTTACATTATATATTAAACACGTCAGATATTTTTTCAAAAAAAGGAATAGGTGTTAGAAATTTTGGGAATTTCTGAGAAAGGTCTTTTTAATATAGTGGAAAAGAGGACACTTTTATAAAAGTTCCACACCACTGTCTAGCCGATCGACTATCAGTTGGAAATGGAAGCCTTAGGATCCAAAATAATCCTAAAGATACTAGAGAAGGTAAAGACAACTCACTGCAGCAGCATTCTGTTGTAAAAAAATAATGAATGATCATTATGGTTGTAAACAATCCTTCAGAGTCAGTAAATTATCAAAATACCAGCTGATCTGGCAGACCTTTTTCTGCCTTTTTGAATAGTTAATCACAACTACTACAGCGTCATCTATCGCGTTATGATCACTTATCGAGATAAAAAGTATCATATCCCTCAAGTTGGATCAAACTGCACACAGTGTGCAAAATTTGATTAAAATCGGTTCAGTAGTTTAGGAGTTCATCGCGGACAAACAAAATGACACAAAAAATGTATATATAAAGATAATATGTTGATTTGTGTCATAGGTTCTCTACCGAATACAACAATAATAACGTAGCCCTTAGTTTACATATCGTGCAGTCGTCCAATAATGTAACCCCACAGTGACGGGTGAATGCATATCTGTCGATGCGCGAGCGTCACTTCACACACAAAGCTTACCGGATATCGCTAACTAATATATTCATAGAATTTTAAGCTCCAGGGGGCAAATCAACCCACTTCTATTTGCCTACAGAAGACGCTGGCCTACTCAGGACTAAATATTTTAATCTTTAAACATTGGTACAACTTTTTTTTTCGTTACAATGCTACTTAATAATTGGTTTTCGTCAAAGCAGTTACAAATTAATCTAATCGCGATAGTATACAACTTAAAAACATACCAGTCTCTGATTAAGTTAGTTCTGGTCTTGTTTATTTATTTAATATTTTTTGCTAATATCGAATAACATTATTGATAGTTTTCTTTAACATATCTATTGAGTAATGTCATAAATTTTATTTACGATTTTAAAATAATTGTTGTCAATTTGTAAATTAATCAATTGTATTATAGCCTATGTATTGAGTAATGGGTAAACATTTCTCATAAAAAGTACATTAGTTATGCCAATTTGGACGTTTGTTCATATAAACATACAGATATTGTTTTATTGTAATATTCGTAAGTAGTGTCTTTTATAATACACGCCTGTCACAAAACATTTAAAAAGTGACACGTACAGTACAGAACTACAGACACATTCATTGATAGAAATTGAAAACATTTATTTTAAAATAAGTTATTAATATTTAATATTATGTTATTAACAGACAATTGTACATAACTTTGTTAATGTTCTATGTACCGTGCTATAATGGTTGAAACAATAACGTCAAAAACCTTATCCATAAAAATGATTTAAATTTTTAACAATAACAAAATACAATTTGTATACATCGTCGATTAACCATAGCGACCCGAATCTGCTTCTTAGATATTTTTTTCTCATTTTACCTGATCAAATATTTTACAATAACTTTTGATAAATTCGGACATTATTTGTTAATAGATATCCTACTATTGAATTTAGTTCATAATTGGCATTACTCTTAACTAATACTTATTCGTAAGTATAGTCTTAATAATTCAGACGTGTTTGTATTAAACCGTAATTTTTTTATAAAATATCGCAGTTATTTTTTAGTAGTTACCCATCGGTATTAACAATTCACGAGAACTAACTTTACGCGCTATAGCCTATAGCCTATATATAGCGATAGTCTTTTTAAAAAGACCAAGAAGGAATCCAAATGGTTTGAATAAAAGTAAGTTTTTACATGAACGGATTTGTGAAAGTTATTTATTTGCAATAGTAAAATTTCATAATATTATTATGAAAAAAAATCGTGACAAAGTAAATAGTTATAATTTATTTTATATAAAATATTATACGTCATGTTTCTGTAATGTTTATATTTTCACAGTTAATAAATTCGTTATTGGAACTGCTTTTGCGTATTTATTAATAATAAAACAAAAATTATAATATGTTATAACCATAAACTAAAATATGACGATAAACGTTGAGTTCAGAACGAAACAGACCGAACGAACAGAACGAAACGTTCGAGTTCAGAAACTATGAATACTTCAAAATATTTGTCACAAATAAGATTGAAACTGAACTTTTTAATATAGCAAGAGATCCAATAATCAATACCTAGCAATCAATGAAAAAGTTATTGTAATTCTCAAGCAGTTTTACGTTCAATTGCAGTCTAGACGTCTACTTTATATTTCTTGCGGCGATGCACTTGCGGCTTGTGTATATAATTTCAAGAACTTATTTGCTGAGATATATACAGTTGAATCTTAAGTGATTTGTAAATTATATGCAAAATTCAGTCTCCACCTGCATTCATTAATATGTTTGTTTGTCAGCTAAAGTACCAAAAACTCTTTTATTACGCCGTTTGTTCACTTCCACAATACACGTGATCATCTTTCTAAAAAATATGTACGCCTACATGTAGAGGTAAAGATTTTAATGAAGTGTTTTCATTATAAAAAATAAACTATATAGCTAAATTCAACCTTATCTACAATTTTTTTTTTGTAATATGTATCTTACGTGCATTAAAATTTTATAAAAAAAATAGAAATATTTGTGATGATTGACATGCTTAGTATCATCTGAGTTACACTAGTTGGTCTATGCGCTATTCAAATATAGTTTTGGATTTAAATAACAATTTACTTGCTGAATTTACTAATCTAGATGCTTTTTTTCTCTATGGCTACTGAGCAAAATTCGGTCGTCCAGGCATTAAAGTATTAAGTGATAATTAATTACTTTTTACATAACTACCATTATAAGATTCTTCCGTTTAAACCACATAATAAATGTTTAATATTGGCTGTTAACAGTAGCTGTGTTCGCAACTTCGTTCGTATGAAACTAAAAATTACTTTATAATATTCCCCGTTTTTGTAACTCTTTTGCTCCTATTGTTGGTAGACTGCATTTAAATAGCCTAAAGCTTCTCACAGTGATTGTTCTATCAAATATTTTTTTTTTAATCCGAGCGGTATTCTCTAAGTTTAGAGCGTTCAAGCAAACAAACAAGCTTTTTCGCTTTATAATATTAATTACTCTATTAACAATATCGCAAAAATAACCAGCTGCAACAGATTATTAATGCGGATAACAACAATATCTGGCTGTAGTACAATGTTGGAATACAACTTGAATAGTAACCAGTTTAAATTCTCCGTTAGCTCGCCTTTAGGTTTGTAATGTATTCTGAAATCTCTTTTATATTCCTAGCTACGTGCTTTTTAGTGGCAAGGCAGTGGTTGACAGCAAGTTCAAATGTATGTAGTAATTCAACGAAATAGCAACTGTAAATATTTACTTATATATATTAGAAACTCTTCGTTCAAATAAACAACATCATTGAGTTTATAAAATAAATTACTACATAATACTCTTAACTACACTATCAGAAAAGTTATTCGAAACATACAAATGTTTCTATTTCTTTGATTATACATAACTTAATTGTTATAAATGTATAATATTAATTTGTTAAAATTATTACTGAATATTACGATCTTGCTTTGCGACACAAAATATTTGCTCGCTAATCGATAGATTAAGCACAATCGCTAGCAACCAAATGTTATCCTAGTATTTGCATATGACTATTGAATATAAATTCCGAACACATTATATATGCTTTGACAAATAAATTTGCACGTTTACTTACTGATCATGAGTACAAAGTCTCTCTAACCGGATCATAACCCGCTTATATCAAAATTTTAACAAATATAAAATCTTTGCCAAAAATTATATCTAATAGGTGCTCAAAGCAATATATGGAATTAATTAAAATGTAATCCATAAAATAGCTGGATAAGTAAACAATCAACGAATTATCGAATTTGTAAATAAAAAATAAACTATGAAAATTTACTAAAAAAAATGATAAGTAATCGTATATTTAAGATTTTAAGCCTTTGATAGATGACATCAATTTTACTATTCTAGGTTCTGCGCGTAGTTCTGAGACGCGTCCCAAAGGAAATACCCGTCGAAGAGGTATTCGCATCCATCAAAGAACAGAAATTCCCTGTCCGTGAAGTACATCGTATGTACCATACCTTCACTAAACAAAATTACGATATGGTTCTTGTTGTCCTTGATCGCACCCGGGAAGGTAAAGAAATCTTCTCGCTCACCTCAGTCTGCGGTCTCTCCGGTGTCACAGTCGAGATCCCACATAAAAAACACGCCCCGACTCAGTGCCACAACTGCCAGGCATACGGTCATTCCGCTAGGAACTGCCACATAAGGCCCCGATGCGTCAAATGTCTAGGTGATCACTCTACTAGGGAGTGCCCACGCATGCCCGTAGCAGTCGAACCTCCCAGTTGCGTCTTATGCGGCAAGGCCGGGCACCCTGCGAATTATCGCGGCTGTGAACGTGCCCCACGCACGAGACACGCTCGCGGCCCTCATCGAGCGCCCTCAACGTACACCGCGGCAGCACGTCCCGCTCCACCACCGCTTATTTCTAACCAAGCCTTCCCGAGCCTCCCTGGTCCTGCGCGTGCTACTCCTGCGCATACATCTGCACAAGCCTCAACCACTGCGTGGGCCATTAAACCGCAACCTGCGAAACCAATACCTGCAAATTCCACCACGTCCGCGTCGTCATCCGCCTTCCATGGCCTCGATTGGCTCGCAGGCCTTCTCAAAGAACACCTTGTCGACGACCTCATCGCGTTTGACGATATGATTAGCTCGAGTCGCGACGTCGACCGCCTCAAGGCCATTAAGGCCTTCCCAGACATTGCGCGCTCCATGCAACGCCTCATTCGCGCTTCCCCGTAATTAGTTTGCAATGGAGGATAGAATTAGACCCCGTGGCCTTTCTTTATCCTTTTTTAACGCGCGTAATTTAAAACCTCAACGCGACTTAGTAGCTAGCTTCCTTAAGGAGCGGCAAATAGACGTGTTTCTCATACAAGAGACACTTCTTAAACCGAGCGTTCGAAATCCCGCGATTGCTAACTACAAAATAGTAAGAAATGATCGTACCGGTGTAAGAGGCGGCGGCACGCTCATATACTATAGAAACTCACTATATTGCATGCCAATAGATCCTCCCGAACTCACCAACTTAGAAGTGTCGGTGTGCAGAGTGGGCATGACCGGTCATCCTACTATTCTTATTGTTTCCGCGTACCTCTCGCCCAATAAAACTCTCCTTCAGTCGGATCTGGAGGCACTATTCGCGCTCGGCGATTCGGTTATAGTGGCCGGTGATCTAAATAGCGGGCATATTCAATATAACAACCCGCGTACCACCCCTAATGGCAGGATACTTTATTTGTTAGAAAATGCGCTTAACTTCGACGTGATTGCTCCCTTAGAGCCAACTCATTACCAAGCTAACTGCCGCCCCTCAGTATTAGACGTAGCCATATTAAAAGGGGTTGCGCTTCAGGTACGGCAAATCGAAATCGTACATGAACTAGACTCCGACCACCGGCCAGTAGTTCTGCAACTCGGTCACCCGGGTGACCACACTCCCGGTTCAGTCAAAGTAGCTGACTATCTAAAGCTCAGACAGTATCTCTTTAATAACCTCGCCTCATCTCACTTAGATAGGATCCCCAACGAGATAAAGTCTGTGGCCGATGCTGATCTGGCAGTTGAATCTCTAGTCGGTCACCTCCAGAATGCCATCAGGGTAACCTCGAAAGAGGTAAGGGCGGTAAACGATCGCCGTTTCATACTCCCTGATGATATTCGAAGATTGATCACGGAGAAAAACGCGGCAACACGCGCGCACGATTCCTATCCGACGGAGGAAAATCGCATAAGGCTACGTAACCTACAAAGATCAGTTAAATCTCGTATCTCTGAACTCCGTGGTCAAAGATGGGACAGCCTTTTAGCGGAAATCAAACCGTCTCATCTCGCCTTCTGGGATCTCGTTCGTAAACAGAAGAGCAGCTATTCGTCCGCGATGCCCCCGTTAGATAGAGGCCCCGGCAATTCGCCCGCCTTCGAAAGTATAGATAAGGCAGAGTATCTCGCTGCTACTCTCGAACAACAGTGTTCTCCCAATCCCTATGAATATCATACCAGAGATCCCGAACACGTCGGGAGGGTCGATCAAACAATACAAGCAATAAGAGAGACCCCCCGATCGAAAACTTAGACCCGGTTACAACTGACGAAGTCTTCGCGATCATAAAAGCCCTTAAGCCAAGGAAAGCCCCCGGTCCTGACGGGATTAGGAACGAAGTCCTTAAACTTCTCCCTGATAAACTCATAGCCCTTCTAGTCTGCATCTTTAATGCGGCCATAACTCACTGCCACTTTCCAACTGCTTGGAAAAAGGCAACGATAGTAGGTATCCGTAAACCCGGAAAAAAGGCATCTCTTCCGGAAAGCTACCGCCCGATAAGCCTCCTCAATACGATTGGTAAAATATACGAGCGACTCCTTCTGAACCGACTTCAATCAACTGTCTCAGACAAATGTCTTTTACCACACGAGCAATTCGGCTTTCGACCGAAGCACTCGTGCACTCACCAAGTGCTCCGCCTCACGGAGCATATTCTCTCCAATTTCACGGAGCTACGCCGTCCAAGGCGCACGCTTGCTGTATTTTTCGACATAGCCAAAGCATTCGATAAGGTCTGGCACGAAGGCCTCATATATAAACTCAATCACTTTCAAGTTCCGGACAGACTAGTCCGCATAATCCTTGCTTACTTATCGGACCGCTCCTTCTGCTACAAAGCGGACGGAGCTCTATCCTCACCTCATCCAATACGTTCAGGAGTTCCACAAGGCTCCATACTAGCGCCTTGCCTGTTCAATTTGTTCGTTAGCGATATACCCGAATTCCCCGACGTCGCAGTAGGGTCCTACGCAGACGACACAGTTATCTTCAGCTCGGGCAGGAATAGGATTCACGTATACTACCGCGTCCAAAGAGCCGTCTCTAATTTCGGGTCCTGGTGTCTTAAGTGGCGCATAGGAATTAACCCAGAAAAAAGTGCGGCTATCATGTTCGATCCTCACGCGAGAAAGAACATAAAAAAAACATTACACCTTTTTGGCGTCAATATCCCTTGGACTAACCAAACTAAATACCTTGGTGTAGTATTAGACAGGCACCTTACCTTTAACAAACATATAGATTACGCACAGAAAAAAGCCTCCCGGGCTATGGTTCTACTACGCAATCTAACTTCCTCCAAGAGCAAAATGTCACTCAGGCATAAGCTCATAATATACAAAGTATGTATCCGTCCCATACTTACATATAGCTGTCCCGTATTCGCTCACGCTTCGCGAACCACCCTTCGCAAACTACAAGTGTTGCAAAACAGATTCATGCGCATAGCCTTCCAAGCCCCGTTCTATGTCCGTAATGTAGATCTCCATAAAGATATGGAACTTCCGTCCATGTATGCATATATTAAACACCTTACAAAGAAATTTTTTGAAAATGCTGAACTTCATCCTAACCCCAAAATAGTACACGCAGTTAGCTATACTTCCAATCCGCACGCTAAAGGTTTTGCGCGCCGGCCACGCAATTGCTTCTCCGACCCCGTCGATAAAATAACGAGATTAAACGCGCTTCTCCCTGCTGTCTCCAGCAATCGCTCGTGTCCGCGCACACGCCCGCACAACCGCCGTCCTCGCCGTCGAGGCCGAGCGGATAATTTCGCTCCCGCACACCCGCCGCGGCCTCCCTCCGCAGACGCCTGAGCCTTGGTTCGATCCTCCGGGTAGGAGCCCACGAGTGACTCTGCTCGCGCGATACAGTGACACTCTACATCACTGAGAGTACACCATGACACCGCATTACATTCGTGCACACTCACACGTTAAGTACACGGTTCTGTAAGGGACTACCCTCGCGGCCCTGAGCTGCTTACCTAATAAGGTCGTTGTTAGGATCACTAAATTTGTAAGACAAGACCTGTTGGTTAGTCAGGATCGTGAATATTTTTCACTTACCGGCAGCAACCCAAGCCGAGGTTCGGCCGTTTTGCCGACCCTCGTGCCCGCTGCCTCGAGGCTGAGTGCCTTCAGCACTTGCCCCAAAAAGTTCGGTGAAGCTGTCAAAGCCCCTGGGGCTAACAGCGTATGTCAGTTCGAAAAAAAAAAAAAAACTATTCTAGGTACAACATCGGACTGCCGGTAGGGTCATAAATTATATTTTACATAGTTATATGCGTATGCACGTACAGGCTGTATACTACAGTCGCAACCTGATCCCAGGAGTCAACTCAGGAGCAACGTAAAGTGCATTCATTCGTTTATAAATCTAGCAAAAGGTAATTTATTTTATTTTTGTATCCCAGTACTTACTGAAATGGAGACTTTTTTGTGGTAATGGTAATTAGTAAATATTAATCAGCAAGTGCGAATTGTTATCAACAACGCTTTTAATATCTATGCACAATGAAAAAAATCCAATAAAATGAAAGGAAACAATTTGTAACAGCGATATAACACCCAAAATTTGTGGTGTGACTTTGAAAATGAGAGGTAAAATAAAACTGAGGATATAGACGGTACCCCGAGTTGTCCCTGTGAATAAATATCTGAAACAAGTTCTGTAACCACCTCCATAACTTACACAAAGTGTAATTAAAAATATAGTCTCTGTTTTAATTTAACAATGAATACCTATAAATCAATACTAAAAGAATAGATGAGGTGGATACCGTAAGACTTGCGAGATGATTTCAAACGTTACTTTTAACCTTTGAATAGCCATTTGTAATAGTAATGGATAACGGCATACCTTAGAAAATACTATTTAGATCTCATGCCGATAACAATGATTTTGAAGATTTTTATTTGCCACCTTACCAATGTCGTTATACCCAAATATGATTAACTTGGAAACAAATAAAGGCGGAAGTAGCAACGAGAAACAACTATTTTAGAAATGCAAATATCATAAAATATCTTATAAGATTGTAGCTGAAGTCTCAAAAAAAAAAAACCTTGGTTGAACTCTCTTCGACGCGCAGAAGGCCTACAATATGTGAAAGTAATACATATGGGAATTCGTTGTGATAACAATAATGATAATTTTGATGGTAACGATTCGAATGACAACTTTTACTTAATAGCGTTAATGAATATAACAGTAACAATACGAATACTGTAAGAATGTGTAGTGAACACGTTGTAATAACAACTGTGTAAGTACAAATGAGTGGCACATATTCTCCGATCTACTCATACATTTTATTGCTGCATCTGCTGTAATATTTTGTCCATGGTGTAAAATGTATATTATAATACCGTACGAAAAATCCGCAACCTTCGCTGAATACAGCTATTCAGCGTACTAATCCGCTGAACGCGTCGAATGCAGCGCCACCATCAAAGCAATGAAGACATCCGCCAATTATAGTGGAAAGTCTGCCCAACTGGGCACACCACTTCCAACAACTGGCTGAACAAACTAGAAAGTAGACCCAATGTCCGGCCCCTTTGGACAAGAGGTACGTTTCATTCCCACGGATGAGGATGAATACCAGATCAGACCTGTCCAACCCCAAACCATATCCTCAACTGATACCCAAATTATGTTGGAAGAATGGGACGATGACGCATGCCAAGAACGCATCCGAATCCTCAAGATAGACTTTAATGAAAAATGCAGGAATAGACTGTTAAATCGGATGGCAACCCTGAGAAGCACGATACTATGTCTACACGACAACACCAGGATCGGTCCGTATTTATGGACCGCAGCGAAATCACTGCAGAGGGCTAAGCCCTGACCTGTTTCCTCACCCCCCCCCCCCCCCCCCAGGGGAGATGGCCATGCTGATGTACAATAAATATGTAAATTAAGAAATAAGCTACATATTGTATCTCAGCCTAAAGACTAGATAAAGTATGCGATAAATGTAGACACAGAACGACAGGCGCCGTTATCTAGTTTGAACAAACTTAAGTACATGGTGATAACATTACGTCTGGCCTTTGTTTATGTATTGCACTGTACTGTACTTTCTATTTATATCGCGATGTATACAACAGGTTGAACGGATAACAAATTTCCTTTGACATATATTTTAATAATCTTAATAAAATAAAATAAATAAATAAGATCATCAATGTAGTAATCGGTATTTTTATACACGGAAATCTGTTAAAGATTATAACACTTAAATTTAATATAATATGGGAATATATAGATCTGCATCTAACCTTCTCCTTTATTAGGTATTTCACAAAAGGAAATCGATAACAAAAGTAACATATAGTCAGCAATAAATTAACAGATTTGCCATTTTGAATAAAATATTTCGCAATTTTTGCTATCACTTTGATTCCGTAAAATACGTATAAAGGGGGCGGGTCGTGGTTATATTGCACACGGCCTCGAAACTGTCACAGAGTCAAAATACTTTTATCGACATTAGCATACAGGAATCATATTTTATTTTATCTACTGAGCATAGATGAACACCAATGATAAACTAGGTTAAAGAATAATTTAAATAAAGCAGCCAGACTAACTCGACAGACAGCGTTTAAATACTTAATATTCGTGAACCACCTGACTATGTACCTACTATATTGTTATCATAAAAACCCAGGAATAATTATTTACTTACACTTAATGTATATTCTTTAATTATGTCGACGGTGGTGACCTCGATGTCAACCATTATTGTGATTGGATTGGTCAGTAGAGGAAATTATCTATAAGACTATATCTGTACAGGGTACGTCTTGTATTTAATTTATTAACATAGGGTTTGAATTTTCAAAACAAACCATTATCTTCATTATAGCCTTATAAATTATGTATATAGGAGAATAATTTTACTTAATGTTTACTGAATAAAGTAATAATGATTATGCTGGCAATACTCCGGAACTAGGCACTTGTATGACGTTTATACGTCGATTTTATCCTAATAAATTATTCATTCAACTGAAATTGGTGTTTTAATAGAGTTTTAAAATTAATTATAACTTTTGAGAATGTTAGTATCAACGAAAATAAAACGATTAAGATCCTATCAACAATTGTTGATATATCTGATTATTGTTACTCACAAATGGCCTGTTATCACTAAGGCATATTATGTAAATAAGTAATAAATATGTGTTAAGCAACTGTTTTGCTTATTTGAAGATAAGACGTATCCATAATTTCTGTATACACGCTATATGTTTTTACCTTGTATATATCACAATCAAACGCACGAAACGTAAACATTCATAAATACAAAGTATATTATAAATAATACGACACTCGTACGAACTTTCTAGTTATTTACATTCCTTACATTTATTTATACATAGCCAAATATCAATAAATATTTTAACTAAAGCAACTACAATGAGGCAAAAATGAATACTAAGTCTTGTTTGATAAAAATATCTCAGTTACACAGAAATGGTTCTGATAGATTTTGTTTAGATCTTAATATGTCATGTAGTGATTTTTATTTATACATTTCTCTATTTGACCCATAATGTATAAATATAGGTGGATTTTTTAATAATGTAACATGATTGTGCACAAATGGAATGAATTAAAATAATAGCATAGACCATGAAAACTGAAACGTCACGAAACCTCCCAGGAAAGTTCTAAAAAGTGGCCACCGTTTTTTTAGAAAATTGAAAACATCGCAAGTTACTCTACTCACTTCATAAGAGCAGTAACAATTTTCGACAAGAAAGGTTAGTTGTCAAATTGGGAAAAAAGAAGAAGAACTATTGTCTAGTGTTTTTATTATTTCCATGGCATTAACGCTAAATCCTACCTGGACTGACTGAGCAATATGAATGAGGGGTACTTTAAATATGAACTACATTTGATATGAAAATTAGCAAGATATTCTACCATTTTACATGACATTAGCACAAACGTGTATACACAGATTGCCACGAAATAAGAAAAAAAACAACACTGAATGTAACATTACTAGAAACTACCGAGAATGTTGTAGCAGTTAGGAATAGATGCAGTGAAGGCAGTGCTGCGCGGCGGTGGAATGCACCGGGAACCGGTTATAAATGCACGCCTTGTACACCCTGTTACTAAATAACTCCCTATAATAAATCAATACCTATTCACAAACATTGTTGCATGAAAGAAACCATATCTAGAATGGATGGTCAAAATAACAAAACCATATTTCTTTTACCAGTAGCTTCAACTATATTTAGAATTAATTTTAAGTATATATACGATTTGTGGTGATGAGAGTAGTAGAATCCGAGTGGTTGAACCGATGTAGTTGTGTATCCTTCCTGTACTGAACCTAAAGATTAACGACTGCACGATTGGCCTAGCAGTTAAAGCAGTTACCTTGCTATATATAACCACTGCGCCGAAGCGCATTGGGTTCGAGTCCCGCAAAGGACAATTGTCTGTGTTATTCACAAATAATTGTTCTGAGTAAGGTTGTTACTGGCATAAATGCCTATATAGAGAAATGCAATAAAAAAAAGATAGTTAAAATATTTTTTTAATTCATACTAGCCTTCTCGGTGTTGACAGATATCTTGTAACGTATCGATCCACTCAAATAGAGGTGGACTGGACATATGTTCCGATGCAAGAAAAAGAAATGGATCAAGTAGGTGAAAGTTTAGTACCCAATGGATGGCGTTAGAAACCGAGGTCGCAAAGCAAGAAGATGGGAGGATGAAATGAAAATGATCTTTGGATAAGAGTAGCGGCAGATAGAAAACAGTGGAAAGAGTAGGAGGAGGCCTTTGCCGTAAGGCACACTGAAACACAAGATATTTTGTAATACCTGTGTAGATTTTACAGTTATTTTTTTGCTTGATGTTGTATTTTATATTTAGTTTTTCTTTTATTTATAAGTAAAAAAGTTTCGGTAAATAAAGGCTTTATTATTATTATTATAGGTGTCTCGGTGAACTTCTTATCACCTAAAAGTCGACGTTCTTAATTCTCGCCAAAATTCAAAAACGGTTTGACCGAATTGTATTTTTTTTAATATTTTAATTAGCTATAATAAATCCTAATCCCTTCTAACTTCATTGCATTAAGATCAATAGAATTGACTATATCTAATATCGTTTCGGTTTTTCTTTAAAAATTTTTTTAAATAGACAGATATCTCTTGATAGAGTGAACCAATTGTGATACAATGAACACTAAGTAATACTCCAAATTATGTCCAATTTTTACGTATAAAAGTTATCTACATTGATTTTGTACATTTTACATGATGCGTGAACAGACAAAGAGATAAATAGATAAACAGATACAAATTCCAAAAATGCTGGTAATGGGTTATGTTGGTTATGCTTTAACACCTTGGCTATTTTTTTTTTTTATAATTTCAATGTACAAAAACGACTTTTCTACAGATTTATTATATGTATAGATTATTTATGATCTATATTCTATAATTTCAATAGCATGCTTGGATATTATCGAAATATTCTCATTATTTACTGAAAACTATTGAGTACTTTACTAATACTACCAAATATGCTAATGCGTGATAGTGGAGCTTTCCTTTAGAATTGCCTTTTTATTTTTAACCTTTTGATGGACAAATTAATAATATTAAACACATACATTTTTTATAATAAAACTTTAAACATTCTGGGTTACAGCCAATGACATTCAGTTTCCAAGCTACTTACCAAAAATAATCCTTGTTTTACATAAGTGTTTGTTTTAAAATCCGTGTTTAAAAAAAAAACACCTAAAAACGAATCGATGTGTTAATAATCTCTTGTATTTACAGCTAAAATAAATCTGTTATAATAAAATAACATAAAAAATGTTACATAGACTGAACTGAAGGTTTCATTATTCAAAAATACAGTACAGAATTGAAAATCGTGTACTATTACGTAAAATCTGATGAAAGTCGGATATAAATAACGTGTAAAGACGTAATTCGGATCTTAAAACAAAATATTTGGTTTTGTAGCCAAACAAAATAAAACTATAAAATCATGTCGAATGTTTACTTTATAGATACGGGTGACCAATATATCGATGGCAACCTGCTTTAATTTACATTAACTAATTCGCTAGAGCCTTATTAATTACTAGTGTAATAAAATATGAAACACTACGTAAATTTACATATCCCGGTTTAACTATTCAACGGTTTTTTTTTCTAACAGGTGCTAAATAACTGTTTCTTCTAAGATATTTGTTTCCTTTTACATGCATTTATATTTTAAATACTACCGACTAATATACTGTAAATGAGATAACGCTTTCACACCACGGATGTCTTCTTGTCATCTTCTTCTATATTTTATTAAAGCAAACATCAAATAGTTTAGGGAGGGAAAATAACAAAACTGGGCCTGAGATCATTGACCTCTTAACGGCTTGTTTGTCGGTGGGCGGGCGGCGCGTGCGCATTACGCGAGTATGACCTTCAACGACATCGGCGAAAAAAGATCCTAATTATTCTTAAATCACATATAATTATATTAATTTTTACGTGAATCCTACTTTTTAACATTAAATCCTAATAAATACTTTCTTTGACGGATATATTTATTTTAGTTTAGTAAAGTTAGTAACTAATAACATATTCATTGTTTTTTACTATTGGAGTATTTTCTAAAAACCCTTTTTTTATAGTAGCGTTTTATAGTAGTCTTATATTTTTATAGTATTAGCTTTATGGCTGCAATCTCACCTGATGTTAAGTGACGATGTGGCCCAAGGTGGTGAATACGCTAAGCCAAGTATAGGGACCGGCTGTCAAGTGCAACAGCCGGAACGCACCTATAGGTATTTGGTGCTGATTTTCAACTCGAGAGTGGTAGTTGCCCAGGTGGGCATTAGAAACAGCCCTACCTGGTGTTATGATTTCATTACGATTACCGACTTAATATTACAGCACTTGCTACGTCGCAGTCGTTCAGATAAAGTAAAACGTCAAACCGAGTGCAATAAAGTAAAACAATGGCATACCTAAACGTACGTAATTCGCACTAGCAAAATAAAATGTTTACGAAATAGATTTACCTTAAGAATTCAAGACAAATTAAGAATATGTAATTAAGATCTTTTAAGTCAAAATATTATATTACGTATAATATACTTGGAAGTTTATCTTAACTGCATTAAACATTTAATAAATACTCCCAAATATATGTCATATCTATGGGACCTATAATTTTTATATTATTATAATGAGTCCAAACTTTTATTTATGTCATATAAGTTATTTGGATCTGTTTTTGATATAAATGGGTTAATTATGCGAAAATTATCCAACGGGGTTACACACTTCTCACACTTTCTCCTCTCACGCACTTTTCTGTATTGTGAACAAAATAAATTCAATTATTTATTTATTTAGGCAGATGAGAAGACAACAGAAATATACGCAGAATAAATAAACTAAATTAATTACAAGAATAACATGTATCTTCCGATGACATGCTTCACAGTTTATTAAGAAGTAAGTCGTAGTATATAGTAAAATTAAATTATAAAATATAATTCCTAAGTGGACACTAAAACTAAATGAATATTATGTTTAATGAACATCTTTATGGGCTAGGCGGTGTTATACTATTATACAAGCATTATTATTAAAGACAATAGATTATAACATACTTTGCTGTGAGAACAGTAATTTTAATGATTTCCTTCTTTAAAATTTGTATTTGTTATAACGAAATATATCAATGTGTGCGAAGTACTTATTGCATCGAGTAGTAATTTTTATAATAGCACTACGTAGGCCAGCATTTATGCGACAAACTGGTATAAGAAATAGTTTATGTGACCTGGTAGTACGAACTTTCAACGAATCTTCAATTTCCTCAAGTATTAATATACAAAACTAATGTATAAATATGATATTTACTTTAATTAAGAAAGTGTAATAATCGTAAAATACATTATTTATGTAATATTGTAAACTGTGTCCAGTGTCATCAAGTCTGTCGACAATGACGTGACGCACGCAACGCAGCGTGACAAGACGCAACACCGTGACAAACCGACTACGTTGGCGTCGTCTGTGTAATCTTAAAAATAACCCATTTCTTTGCATAAGAATAGCATGGCACGGTGCTTGCGACCACTATTGTCTATCGTATATATATATATATATCGAATATTCCTGCATGATTGACGTAGTGGATGAAGCGGTCACCTAACCGCTGCTATCGTGCTCAGTGCCGTAGATTTAAATCACAACCAGAACAATTAGTTATGTGATTCACAAATATTGCAGGTCTGAGTGTACTTCGTATTCCTTAGTGTATGTTAGTAAAATCCTTCACACCACAGGACTGGGTACCATTAACGTAGGTGTTGTCTTAAAAAAATGTATTTTTTTTTAAACAGAGTGTGGATTTTCTAATATTATCTTTTACAGACATACTCATAAACTTTACCTCTTTATTATTGCACTATACTATAAATACAGTGTACAGTTTATAGATGGCCTTTATTTGAGCACATTTAACAGAAATAAATATTTTACCTGGATTAAAGTATATTCTCAGAATCGTATTAACGTTTTAGAAGAATGTAATGCCTATTAAAACTTACTAAGCGCGTAAAATTAAATTCTAACATTAATCATAATTATGTGCCATCATGAAACTAAATGGAGTATAGAAGCTACTAAACATTACAGGGCAACTTGATTATAAACGTGGACCGCTACTCCAAATGTGGTTTGCGCTCTTATAGCTTTCATAAGAACCGTAGATGGATATTAACTCGTTTCATAGAAGCTATCACAGTAACAAACGTAAAGTGAATATTTTTACATAAATGCATACAGCATGATATGCAAGGTTTTTTTGTAAATAAGTTTACCTTCGGACATAAATAAAAGCACTTCGTTGCCAACGGATCTAAGCTCTATAACAGAGGACAAAGACAATTATGTAATTATTGTCAAAATATGCTAATATGGCAAAAAAATTAATGTTTATGTGAAATAAAAATAATAATTATACAGATTTCTAGTGGTTTGCTTATAAATAATACGTTTGTTATACTTATTATAACTTTATATTATAGGGATCTAATCTGTAGGAACAATTTAATGTTGAAAAATGTATACCTACTCTTAAGGTACGGTCGTGGGATTTTTTGTAAAAACAGTATTTAAAAAACACCAAGTTCATCCGACACACTTTCCTATTATGGTATATAGTCTCGTCGTCATTAGTGTATGGGTGAATTGGTAGATATATAATTTTGTACAACATTTATAGGAGAGCCTAATATAATTTAGTTTTTATTTGTGGCCGTCTATAAATAGCTGCATTATATTACGCAACTCAGAATTGTATAATTAGTAAGGAGATAATGTGCGGTTGTTGACAGCATATAATTAATACAGTAAGTAAATAAACTATATATGCAACCTAAAGAAGTTTCACTTCTGCCGCGTAGACACTGACACTCGTAATTTTTTTTTTTTTGTCTAAACATTTTTTTCTACTACTCATTTATTAAGCAACATTGGTTAGTCTTAATATTCAATTTTACTTAATCCAATAAGCTGGAACTAGGTGAAGAGAAAGAAATTACTTCGATATCCCACTTGAACAAATACTAAGTACAGAAAGTACTAGATAACATATAAATGTAATATAGACTATTGAAAATACTAAACTTAGGTGCATAATAATCAGACTGAACTTTTACTGAATTTAAACTTTTTAGCCAGTGGTGTAAGGTGTAATGGTTTGTATGGTAATATTTCTATCATTAATCTAAGCAGTCAAAATCACCTTATTCCATATTAGTTGAATAGATAATCATAAACCAATAATTACTAATTACAAAAATATGTCATTATTAATATTATCTTAATAACCCACAATTATATATATACAAATGCACAAGTATTTGTAAACAATGACATTATGAAAACCCATTAACATAAGGTTAACCTGCACTTTCATATCAGTTAACGATATTTAAATAAAATAAGACTTTAACGAAATAAGTGCTTGTTTTATATTATAAATTATTACAAGGAATATTATACTCAGATTTGGGTATTACTACATAATAGAAAAGGAGTTTGCCGCAGTTGACCCAGCTGAACATCACAAACACTCTTAAAAATCTCAATAGCAATATTAATAACAATAATATAATAAGTAAATCGTTTATATTCTGCATTTTTAATAAGAGTATTACATAAAAAATATACACAAATTAAATGAAAATGGTGCGGACCAAGAGTTTGCAAAGTGAAGAAAGAAAAAAAAAGTACAGTACATATCTGTTAATATGTATGTAAATCATGTATTCGTTCTTGTAATAACCCTATAGTCGGCGATGCCACGATCGACCATTTGCAAAGTACATACGGTGCGCACCCGCATAATTACATTTCCATAGCTTTATATTCCACCGCTTCTTCTGTCTACCTGCACATTATTTTGATGCACTCTGCGCTCAAACAGACTACCAGAATAATAACAGCAGTTCAACAATCTTATCTCATCTTAAAATTATATGCAAGCACCGCAATGAAACAAAAATTACACTAACCATAATATGGGCAATACAAAAGTAATAAAACTGAAATTTGAATTCAACGTAAATGCCATGCATCCACTACATTCGTAGATTATTATCTATATATTTGCAGGGCATGAAATTTTGGACTCCTTTATATGAATAGCGATATTTACAATAATATTAATTAGTTACCTATTATTATATTTAGTTAAAAGAATTAGTACAAAGTATTAGTGACTTTTTCTAATTGTATTTCATATTACTTATCTGCATAGTATAATTCTAACGTAACTATCATTTGTATTCATTAATTGATAAGTTTAAGTGATATATTTACCTAATATTATATTTTGCTTTAAGTTTATACGTAAATATAATATTTATTAAAAGTAATATAGTGTTTATTAAAAATATATATATACCTTTAAAAAGAGTGTCAATAATAATCTATATAAAAATGTTACCGTGGTAATAGGAAAACAAGTGTTACAACCAATTTATATATATATATATATATATATATATATATATATATATATATATAGTTTTCTTTTTCGGTTAGTTGCTAAGAATAAATAATATTTTTGTACTTGAAGAACATTTTCTAACACAGTAAAAAAAAACCTAATTCACTTGTTAATCGACCGATAACGATCACAATACTCACAAACAAATTTAAAAATAAATTATTAAAATTAATCCCAGCGACTTCCTATCGCCACTAATAGATCAAGTTCGACTGACGGTGACATTCGTATGGTTTCCGCAAGGTGTCATTATTATCTTACAATACTACATTTATAATCTCCACAAGAAACAGCAGAATAAAAAACACTAAATACAACTCAAATTAAAACTGTTAATTATTGTTCATATAGCTTTAACGTTGACTTTATGCACTTGAACCATGTATAACTTACTCTATACTGTTACATTTCTATGTCAATATAGGTAAACACAATAACAAAATCCTTACCCGTAAATCCATTTCATGGCCAAACACTCACACATGTATTATCACAAACTATATATACCGGTCGTTATAAATATACAATTAGACTTATATAAACGTGTGTATACAATGCGCACGCCACACGGCAGGATACTTTGCTCAACGAAATCAGACTGGCAAGCTGCAAGATCACAGAACTGTTGAGTTAGCGCACGTAACGAAGAAAGTACCTAAGATGTCCGCTCCCCTTTTTGCTTCTCATTTATAAATAAATACATAAGAACTTGATGAATAATAACAAATTAAGGATTACTGATTTTGGTATACGAAGTCAAAATTATTAAAATAAATAATAACAATAGTACCTACTCTAAAAATGTAATTTAGACTACATTTTCTTAACTTAATTGTTATAGTACGTTAAAATGATTGTAGAAAAAGTTATATATAGAAATCTAAAAATTAAATTAGACATTTTTTTTTATTTAATTAAAATTAAACATGTAATTAACATAAAGCAGATAAATTTTAGTCTCACTTAAAATTACTTGTAATATTTTAGTGTCCATCCACAGTACATGATCAACAGAATTTGATTATACATTATCTTCGAACAAGATTTGTATACATAAACATTTTACTGGATTTATCACCTTCAACCTCACTCGGTGAATGAAATTTGAAATAATTTGATTTAATACAATACTATCGGTCGTATGTATGTATATATAAGTGTTAGACATATCATGATTGTACCTATATATTGTAATAAGTATTATAGTGCCTTGTAATATAAATAAAAAATATATAAGCAGAATGGACAGAATAACAGAACACTTATAATTATTTACTTATGGTACTTTATGGTACCCTTATGAACATTGTTTAACATGCGTGATAAGCTATGTCAACCAGTTCAATAGATGGAAAAACATTGGCAGTATATTACAATATGTCACATAATAATTTGTACTACACTTAATATATTTTATTTTTATTTTTTATTTAGTTGTGTATTCGATTCCACACGATAAACCGATTGCTGTTTTTACTAATACAAGCTAATGTCGGCGACTTTCCCAGTAGTGATTTTCAATAGCTCATATTCCTAAAATCTGTACTTAGTGGGTGTTTACGTTGTAAAAGGAATACACATACCAATCATGTCAATGAGGCAAATAGTTTTGGTACTCTGTTGATGAGTGAATAGAAGTCTCCTACATACATACATGACATACATACGTATACATGACTCAGACATTATTGATAATTAAAACTAGTATATTATATTAGACGTAATCAATTATTATAATTGATCAAACTATAATGTCTTTTCTTTACATTATTATGTATAATAGATTTATAATTAACGGACATGTCAGTAGCTCGCACTCTCACAACCTTATCGGTTGAGGTTAACGATTTTCGCATGGAAAAGTACTGATTTGATTACGCTTGGTGGCAAATAAAACAATGTCACATTTATCTATAAATAGTAGGTCGTACGATGCAGGGCGGATGCGCAGGCGCTGGCGGGCGGCACCGCACTACGCATGCGCGAAAGTTTGGCACCCGTCTTTACATGCAGCTAAAATTGAGTGACACCAATATTGATAGCCACTATAAAACACATATACCGATGTGTGTCGAAATGCTTGCAATACAGATGTCTGTTAATTGGCATTAGTAAATATTTCCTTATTTTAAAACATTGGTGTATAATAGGGTTCAGTTGGGAAAATAATTTCTATCGGAGACGAGTTATACGTTAAATTATACTGGTTATCTTGAATATGAATGTAATCTGGATTGAGAGTTCTTATGAGATACATTTTATGGTTTCAAGACACAATAAGTACCTTCGTGATGATTGGATTTAGGTTTACTATGAATAACGATTGCATGTATACAGGTATAACCATAGAAAAAAAAATCATTTTAGGAGTAAAAGTCTTGATTTAGTAAGAATTAAGCCAATACTGAGATATGAAATAAATATCACAATATTTACACAAAAAGCGAAATATTCCATTAAGTAATAAATGTGTCTGATGACATACTTTTCTAGTCTAAATACTTTAAGATTACTTAAATTATTACTACAGTCACAAACGTTACGAAAATTAAAAGTAACTTCCGAATAACTAAAAAGCAACACATTTAAAAATGAATTTACATAAAAGATAGTAAAGTATTTTTTTACAACCAACCCTCAGCGTTATTAACTATCACTACCATCATCGGGTGGATAATTATCTCACATTATACAATAATATTATGTCCTGATTGCTTTGATTTGACAAAATTATGGCTCTCTTGACAGAATTCTCCATGAAATTGTTAATGGCATCTAGAAATCCATTTACCTTCTTATTATTTATTTAATTCACTTAGCAGATAGCTCAGTGGTAGTGTGTACGACTTTACCTCAAGGGACCTGAGTTCAAATCCAACCACCTACAATGAGCTTGAACTTTCGGTGAAGGAAAACATCGTGAGGAAACCATAGCATGGTGGTAGGGCATTTTCTGATGCCCGGCTGGCTAGCTACCACCCTCAAGTTGAAAATCTGCCGCTAAATACCAATAGGTGTGTTCTGGCAGTTGCACTTGAGAGCCAGTTTCTTCAAAGGTTTAGCGTGTCTACCAACTTGGGCCGTATCGTCACTTAAGATCAGGTGAGATTATAGCCATAACGCTAAGCCATAACAATATATAAAACTTACTACTCGATGTCACAAAATATCACAAGTTAATAAATGAAAAATAAAAATCACTATATTACACATCCAAATTTCTTCAAAGACTACCCAAAGAAAATTGTAAATGAAACAATGCAAGTAGGTACTCCCCGTATTTATTCAGTGTGAGATGTTAATTATCAAAGGTGCAAATCTAGTAAACACTCTAATTAAATCTAAATATTTATAAACTAAATATACTTTTAGATAAAACAAAAAATAAATCGTACATAAAAATTAGAGTTCTATCCAGTCACTGATGTACATAACATATACATGTATTAGGTATGGGGGAATGTATGAAAAAAAAATTTTTTTCTTTAATATTATGGAACTAGTTTAACCGAATATGAAATAAACGAACTGTAAAATAAACATGTCTTTATTTCATATCAATTACTTCTTCGTTTATATAATTAGTTTATTTGCACTTTTAACTGTTCATATCATCACCCTTTTCACGTATTTGCTTTCTACGAGGGGCTTTTTTAATTTCCTCCTTTTTTTAAAGGAAAACCAAGTTACTGACATCGTACAGCCAAGTTTGGCGTTATTTTAACTATGAGGTTGATGGTTCAACGAGATGAAACTAATGTGCATCAGCAACAATTCATCACGTAAAACGTCACGGATATTACACAACATAACGCCAAATAAATCATCGTCATCATTCGTCGTTCATTTATCATACAGATATTTGTGATAAAGTTTCAACTGTTTTTACAAACTTAGAGTACGCTAGCCTACACATCGTTTCGTTATTTAAACACATTGTTACTTTGTACCGAAAGCTGTGTCTAACTGTAGCATGCAAACACAGGTTGTTTTACCAACCCTGCGCCTTCGTTGCTTAAATTATTGTTTGTTTTTTTTTTCGTTTATATATAATAACTCATTATGTTGCATTTGAAATTATAAGTGCACTATATAAATCTATACAGCAAGTGCCTACGCATGCCTACAGCAACATTCCGTTTAGTATGTAGGTCATGGTTTGGTGCATGGTAGAAAAATATAGAAAAACGCAATGAACTATTAGTTTCATTGACGATGATAATTTTTACTTAGATAATTATACAATCTGCTTCTAATAATATTAACAACTGCATGTAAACTCTGTAATTTTTTTTAAATTATTCGTAACTACCCATCAACACAGGGATACTCTGTTGGAATAAGAAGTTTTACGATGAATAAACATACCGTCTAGTTCATTCAATTAAGTTTACCAAATTCATAAGGGCAGATCCATTATTTCTCGACGAACGTGTGCGCACTAGGATCGGCGATTTGGATGCTGATTTGTTCCTCGAAAGTACACCTAAACAGGAGACGATCCTGAAAATTTGAGCCCGATATATGCAAATCCGGCCGCTGGAGAATTTTTTCAATTTTAAAAAAAGTAAATTTTTCCCAATTTTTCAAGCGTTTTTTCGTATCTCAGCTTCTATATAACTTAAAGACTCTTGTCTAGCGGCATTTTTCTCAGTAATACTTCTACTTTTATGAAGAAACTGTAATGTAAAAATTCAAAGTAAAATATTTTCTTCACTTAATTCACTTAAACTATACAAATATTTATTTTTAGAGTATGTCTCTAAATGACATTCTGAATAGGTTAATAAGCCGATATAACACTTTCCTTTCCACATCCAAATATTATAGAAAGCTAGTAAGTTGTTTAGATTGTTTACATGCTCATAGATTAACCAAGGTTACTAGAATAGGTTACTAGAATTCTAGTAACCTTGAGATTAACGTTAATACCCCAGTGACGCTACCAAGCGGATAAATTAAGTAACAGAATAGCCAATAGAAAATAAAACCATATAAGTACGATCGTAGCGTTTTTGAGCGGGAAATATCTAGTGTTAAAGCTATTTAAATAAGTACTAACAGCAGCTACATCTCTATAAAAAAAAAACATATTAATATCTTACTTGTCAACATGTAAATAATTCGATAGACATGTAAGAAATTATCAGCAAAAATTGTTTTAAACAACGCAATTTTGACAATATTAAAAAAATTATAACTCAAATACAAGCTCGATTCCCTAGTTCAAGTTCCTAGGGCTTCTTGGGGGCAGAATGAAGCAACTATCCTGAAAGTTTGAAACCAATCGAAGTTTATAAAAAAAAGTTGTAGCTATTAAAAAAACAGCAATTTTATAAAATTTGATTGGTTTTAAATAGCTATAACTGTACAAAATCGGAGCCATTAAGCAAAAGCTGGGTATATTCCATTAAAATATACCTCGGGAAATAATATTAGCTGCTGGCCGACTCTCAACTTCAAATACGGTAGATATAATAGGGTTTATACAAATAGATAAAATTTAACCAAAACAGTTGTTTAGTTAGAAACTATTAGCTAAACCTGATATCAGTTTAGACCTAATATCAATTTTTTTTCATAAAAGTAGAAGTCCTACTGATAAAAATGCCGCTAGACAGGAGTCTTTAAGTTATATAGAAGCTGGGTTGCAAATATTTGAAAGTTTCTGAAAAGTCAACTTTTTTAAACAATCAAAAATTCTCCAGCGGCCTGATTTGCACATATCGTGCTCAAATTTCCAGGATTGTCTCCTTTTTAGGTGTACTTTCGAGGAAAAAATCAGCATCAAAACCGCCGACCCTAGTGCGCACACTTTCATCGAGAATCCATTAGGATCTGCTCATATATGTATAAGTATATCACAGGTGCAATCCTTTATAGCGACTGTAGAAACCATATTTATCGTGTCTTGCAAAATTAAACTATACAAGACAGACAACTTAAGAAAAAAATATATTATAGAAGAAAAACATTTTATTATTTTGTAATTTTTATTTGCCACAGAAGAACGAGACCAAATTCATTCAATATAGTTTTTTTCTGATTCAAATGATGTGTACAACTCATATTCGCATTTTTACAGATACATTTAATATTACATATTTAATTTACAGATACGTCGATATAATATTTTTTCATTCAATATAAGTATGTAGATAAGTAATTGCAAAACAAATAGAAGTTAAATTTAATAAATGAATAAATAGTTATGGTACCATAGTTACTTATGTAAGCATATCGGACGAAACGATTATTCTACTTCTTGTTACCGTACAATGTGACTTGTAAATGTAGAATAAGCTAATATTAACCATTTACACTAAAGGTGTCGCGACAATAATATGTGGCTATTTTATAAAATACAACGGCTTAAAACGATCTCTTGAAATGTAAAACAATTATCTATATATATATATATATATATAATAGGTCGGAAAAAACACGTAATAAACACGTAATAGAACCCCTTTGGCTGTACTATTTATAACTTATTTATTTATTTGATTAAAAAATTGTAGTACACAAAATTTTGACGTTTATGGACCTAATACAGTGTCAGTAAGAGTGAGCATGGTGTCAGAAGTTATAAATATTTTATTGACAGATAAAAAAAGGTAAAAGGATTATCATTTCGATAATATATAAAGCAACCCACACTTTTTTTAAAGTCCGGATCTATATTAGGTTAAAAGTTTTTTGCGTTGTATATGAAAACCCAAGACATTTTTTTATTTAATTACAGTGTATATGTGCCATTGTGTTCGATGACTCTCTGCTACCTTGTAGGTAATGCCATGATCCTACTGCTGCGAAAATTTTGGGACTTCTGATCGAAAAAACGTGACAAGTAGTTTTAGCAACCTAACATACACATAGCATCACCTTATTGCGAGGTAACCCAGGTTTTGTCACAGACTGTAAAATCTGATCGATCCTTGGCCACGACCTTTTTCATGCGTTCTTGTCGTACGGGATTCACACTTTAACATCAGTTATCAATGTTATCAAAAACGGTTAATAAATTTAAATGAAGAGTAGAGTGGTTTTTTTTTATAAATATAAATTAATATTAGTGTAAATAAATAAAAAATGTTTTTTATTTAAAAAAATCGTGGGGTGCATGGTGTCAATAGTTATAAATATTTTATTCAGATATGAGAAAAAGATCATTTTGACTTCATCATTTCGATAATATCTTAAAAAGCACCCCACACTTTTTTACATAAAATATTTTTTTCTCTTATTTACACTATTCTTAACTGAAATTTATTAAAATTTATTTTCTATTTTTAGTTTCATTTTTTATTTAAACGTGTTGTTTATTTATTTTTTACTATTATTTATTTTCTACTTTTTAATTTGCTTTATTTATAAAACCGTGTTTTTTTTTAGTTTGCTTTAGACTATTATTTTTAATAGAGCACAATTAATCGGTAGTTCAATCATCATTCGTTATAATAGCCAACAAGGCTCTATCCTCCAAAATTGTAAATTTAAATTCTTGCTTATTTTGTTGATTATCAAATTAGTGTCTTGTCATCGGTTCTCGAAAAATCTACGAAATTTGAATGAAATCTGACCTTTTGAAGTGGGTAAAAATCAAGTCCAAAGGAGTCGGTTACAAACATACAAGTGAAGCTAATATAAAACATGTAACAAACACAATAAGCCCGTTAATGAACGTACAAATAGTCAAGGGATATCGAGATTCGCTCTTGAGCAATGCGGTTAACCGCACTACCTCCGACATATGTACATACTGACATATAATATAATTTGCCTCCACGGAACTTGATATCGAAAAATCTATTGTCTAGATCTAGACTGTGTTTTAACTAATACGTAACTTGCAATTTATCAGTTACTGAGAATGACAAATGATTATTACAGAAATACAAGGACGATGATGATCGCTACATCCTGCAATGCCAAAATAATTCCCCGAATCACTTTTGCGTTTAGTCAGCAATGTGAGTAATAAAATACCTTGAATACCTAGCTTGCCCTATTGAATGCTTGTTTAGGAACAATAAGGACTACCAATGATTTGTCGTACCGTTGCAATCGAACACTAATTTTCCGGTATTTCTTATTATCTTTTACATCCAAGCTCGATACATTTAAAATTACTTCTAGTATTTTATTTCCATAAAAGGAATCTTATAGCTACGTGTGTTGATAAGAATAATTGACGTTTCGGAATTGATTTGTATACTAAGATATTTGGCGTCGACAACAGCCGCTGTGTTGCTGTTGTGTGTTCGTTTTCTAATTGTATAGTATTTACCATCAAGTATGGTACAGTTTCTTTTGTAATGCTGCAATAGGAATGCACTGTTTATATAGGTTTAGTGTTACGGCCACAATTTCACTAGATGTTAAGTGCCGATGCGACCCAAGATAGTGGACACGCTAAACCTAGTGGAGGGAATATCCATCTGCCTAGTTACCACCATGAACAAGTAGAAAATCTGCCACCAAAAACCTGTAGGGTTTTTTCCTGCAATTGCTCTTGAGAAACAGTCTCTTCACTAGGCATAACATATCTTGCGTGTCCACCATCTTGGGCCAAATGGTTGCTTAAGAGCAGATGGGATTGTGGCCACAACACTAAACATATAAACTATTAAAAAAAAAACTGTTACCTCGCTTGATTACTAGTTTTATACCGGCTCATACCACGTATCAGCCGGTATATGTGTGTCTCTATAGCGAATAAGACATCTAGGCTATGTTCTACTATACGTTTATAACGCTCACAACCACGGATTTTCCTGCTGCAATTGCATGCGTCTTTCCAACCCGACAGGGTAGTGCAAGTGCATAACCCTGCAACCTACTGCCAATGCCCATACATCAAGTGAAGTTATCACTAATCATAATAATGAGTTCTTGAACAGTATTTGTAAGCCTATTCGCCCTCATTGCATCACCGAACTTTTCAATGACACAAACTATAGTGTATTTAACTTATTGCCGTCACCACTGTCTGAACAATATATCTAATAGACGGGTGTGAAAATTATTTGAATTTATTATATCTCGTCAAGTTAACTTACCGACAAATAATTGGTAATGGCCATAAATTAACAATTGTAAATAAATTGATACACCGTCTATTCCTTTTCGTATTCTATTTGCCATATAGTCTATTTGCTGTTTGAGATGACGAAATATTTTCTTAGTATTATGAATATCATGCAATCGATATTTATTTTAATGAATAATGTAGTCATACCCATTTATGATATACATTAACTAGTATGTACCAGTTATACAAGTATAAGTAAATATGAGTTTCTTAATTTAAAGGTATATATGTTATTATATAGAATATACATATAAGTAACTAATTGTAATATTCCTAAAATCGGTTTAATATATTAACATGTTCTGTTATTTTATTTTAGCTGAAATAAGTATCTGGTGTGATAATAAATACCTACAGTTTGTTAAAAATGTCCAATCAAGAGCAAAAAAAGTCTATCGATTAATTGTTAGCCTGTTACTTACTTTATATGAAAGTAGCTGTGCCTGCGTATTCGTTCGCGTGGAACTAAAATTTATTTCTTAATTTTGATCCATGTTTGTAACCTTTTCAAAGCAGCTTTGCTGTTATTGGTAGTAGCGTCATGATAAATAGCCTAAAGCATTCCTAAATCCGAGTGGTCTCTAAGATTAGCGTGTTCAAACAAACAAACAAACTTTTATGCCTTATAATATTAATATAGATGCTATCAAAAATGCAATATTCTTATAGTTCGGAATAATATAAATCATGTTCTTTTATTTTATTTTACCTGAAATATATGACGTTAGAGATATTAAATGCTTACAGTTCTGTTAACAGAAAAAATCCCATCCTAGAACAATGAAAGTATGTCGACCAATTGTTATCCTATTACTTACTCTATATGAAATAGTAATACTAACTCTTAAAGTTCGTTGATCCTGTCTAAGCCTTTACGGCTAACAGCGTAGGTCAGAATAAAAAAATAAATATAATTACTCAAATACTAGAATCTATATATAACATTGTGAACACAATTTTGCAAGATAAGAAATTATATACCTAAACTATCACAACGTCAAATGAAGGATAACACGAAGATAGGATAAAGTTTTGAACGTTTAGAAGGTTTCAAAAAAATCTACAAATCATATTACAGTATAAGTGCATTATCAGTCAGTGTGAGAGACTCCTTACTAGTATTATAAATGCGAAAGTGAGTTTGTTTGTCTATTACGCTTTCACGCTTAAACCGCTGAATTCATTATGATGAATTTTGGAATAGAGATAGATGGGAACCTGGAGACGGTGATAGGCTAATTTTTTCTTGCGAAAAACTTATTGGAAATGTAGTAAAGAGAGGGATGAACTTTATATAGTACCTTTATATTGCGTCATCAGATTTGTTTGCTAAAATCAATATTAACGCGAGAGAAGCCTAAAAGCCTAAAAGCTAGTTAGTAATAAGAACGAAATTGGAATACTTCTTACCCCACAGTTAACATCGGCTAAACAATAACGTTCAATCAAACCTAACTAGACGTAACTGAAAGCAAACGTCTCCGTGATTGTCTCGCCGCAACTAAATTAACTCAAGTGGCAAGTGCTGTTTGTTTCACACATACATTCTTGTTACGTGACCTTACAAAATGCTCATGTAAAATTTATAGAGGCAATCAGAAGTTTGACTGTGTATTGTAATTCCGAAATATATGAAGTTAATGTAAAAAATGACGCACACCGTATACGTAATGTTTTTTTATAGTTAAGATTTAGCGTTATGGCCACAATCTCACCTGATGTTAAATGACGATGTAGCCAAAGATGGTAAACACGCTAAGGGATACGGAGGTCGCTAATGAATAATGGAGGGACTGGCTCTCAAGTGCAATTTCTGGATTACACCTATAGGTATTTGGCGGCAGATTTTATACTTGAGGATGGTAGCTAGTCAGGCGGGCATTAGAAATAACCCTACCACTATGCTGTGGTTTCATCATGACATTTTCCTTTACCGAAAGCTCAAGCTCATTGTAGGTGGATTCGAACCCACATTCTTGGATGCGGCGTCCATACACACTACCAACTGTGCTATCATCACATCAAACTAATCATTTTAAGCATAAAAACATAAGAAGTTATGTTATAAATGTACTTTAACCATATTTTAATTTAATTACCATACAGTGTATTATATATTAGCTGGTTCTAGCTCGCTACGTTAGATGAAAAAGTATGCTATTTCGTATACCATAACACAATGAACATTTATGACAATGATAAATAGAATCCGTCTTACTACTCGAGAGTAATAGATGGGAAAACATTCAAACATACCTACTGTCCCAATTATAATTTACATTAGAATAAATATACTGTGCAACTGAATACTTTCTTGCTTTGTAGTAAAAAAATCATTTACACCTTCTTAACCAATGTTACCTGTGTTAGTTGAAATGATTTTAGATATTAACCATACATTTTGCACCATTTTGAAACCACGTGTGACATTTATTCTTTGTAAACCTTATCCTACCTAGCTAAGGTCGGTACAACATGTTCTATTCTTCCTCTCTACTCTCTCAGCTATCATCTCAGTATTCACACTTTTTATATACATATAATTACTCAGACAGACCACCCATATCATATTCGATCTTCATATTCTTTGACATACCTTCATACTTAGACTTACTTAATTCAAGCCATGTGACGCAACAAAAATAGTTCTGGTTCATGTTTAAACCGTTTGAAAAAAATCGGTTTAGTAATCTGCCACTTGTTTATTGACAAGTATGCTAATAGATAGTATTGGATATTGAAAGATTTCGCTTTTATTAGATAAGCAACGAAATGTCAAAGTAAACGGATTAAACCCGATAATATAACCGCTACACAACAGAGAATTAATTTCAATTACGTAGACAAAAGTCATGCTATTATTTACTTATTATATATAGTAAATGGTAAATAAACGATACTAGTTGTACATAACTAGGAATATTCCACACAACAAATCATTTGACGAGTTTAATCATTGAACTAACCTAAGCAAATAACACGTTCATAATGAGTTTGACATTAGGTACATAGTTATTCTGTAATAATCTATTACCTAACATTTACCTATCTTGTGATAGTCTTGGAACATGATTGTAATATGTTTACGTTGTATATAGTGCTAATTTTTCTCTTAAAATTGTGCACTTATCAACGTTTTTAGATGTAAATCTCTAAAACAAATGTTGAATGGTGATACTTATTTTAAGTAGTCATTATCTTAACGGTTTATCTGTCAGTATTACATTTTTATATACAATCTGTATACAAGGGACACTTAATGCCTGTGGCATTCTCTACCAGTCAACCAAGGTGGTGCAGAGATGAAACAAAGTTGGTGTAATAGAGAAAAATATGTTCGTACATACGTAAACATATTTTTAAAAGTATAATATAGAAATAATAAAGAAAAGTATATACAAACACAAATAATTAGTACATACATACATATATATATATAATTACTAATACACGTCTTTTGTTCTCATATATGGGGTACATGTAAAGAGCCTCCGCGAGTGAGATACTCGAGTACGTCCGGCGCATCCTAGGCAGTAAGTCTCGGAACCAACTTCACTGAGTGGTCAGTCTTTCCACCACGATGTAGAAAAAGTAGTCTCATATTTTCCCAAAAATCTGATTAATTAAACTTATGTAATAATGTTAGAACCGACGTGTTTATGCAAATTAAGTTGTTTTGTTTTATACTTAAAGGTAATTTAACACTATCACCATTAGAATTATAAATATAATAGATTTAGAGAATTAAAAATTATAATTTTTAAAAGGTATAAAATAGCTATTTTTATTAAAAATAGATCTTATGTACCTAACATATTTTTTGAATAGACTATGTATCAAAAAATATAAACCAGTAACGTTATTTAGGCATCAATAAATTAATTATTTATTTTATTATGATTTAATACAATGAAGCGATGATAGCTCAGTGGTAGCGTCTACGGACGACGCGTTATAGGAGGAGAGTGGGAGGTAAGGTTGCACTTGTCTACCAACTTGGGCCTTATCGTCACTTAGGATCAAGTGATATCATGGTCATAACGCTGAAACCTATACTATAAAACTATAAAAAGGTGAATTCGAATCTCTGCAATGAGCTAGAGATTTCGGTGAAGGAAAACATCGTGATGAAACCATAGCAAGGTGGTAGGGATTTATCTAATGTCCGTCTGGCTAGCTATCACCCTCAAATTGTAAATCTCCCGCCTAATACCTATAGTTGTGTACCGGCAGTTGCACTTAAAAGCCAGTGCCTCCACAGATTTAGAGTGTTCACCAACTTGGGTCACATCATCACTTAACATCAGGTGAAATCTTGACCATAACGCTAAGGTTTGTAACCTACAAATTATAAAAAAATTGGTGTAATCTCTAGGTTTTTAGACAAATAACGAATTAAAAAATGCGCGATTCAATTAAAAGCCTAAAGGTGGTCAACCCTACTGATTAACTTAAAATAATTAAATATAACTTATTATTATGTCTACATTGTACATATTCAAACATGTTCATGATAAAAAATCTATTACAGAACACGTTGGTTAATCATATTTTCTTGCTATGAGAAAATGTTTTTTGATTACGGGAAAATTCTGTACAAAGGAAATATAAAATATACTCTTTGCACACTAGGCTTTTGTACACCGTTTTGAACAATACGCATGTTTGATAGCTTTAGACAGACATAGTCATCGCAGACAGATGGTCAGGCGACATAGTTGGCAAGCTTTGATTATTACATCTGCCAAGGTAGACACTTCCTAATTTCTGAACTAATAAACATGTAATAAGCAAACAAGTGCTAAATATATATCATAATGTATGTATTCATGGTTATTTGTTGCTTAATAATAAAAATGATATGTCTAAAGAATTTATATATAGATCGGTGATATCGCATATACATGATGATCTGATCATGTTATACAGAAATAATCCAACTCATAAATTTAATAAAATTAAGGTATTAATAACACATTATCGAAAAATATTCTACAGCTATAAGTATTTTTATATCAATGATGACTACTGTCGCTAGTGAAATATCGATCCCATAATTGTAACATTTTGTTGGTTGGTTTATTTCTTCTCAACAAGGTATAACGAATGATTCAATAATATTCTTGACACAGTAGTAACAAAATGTAGATTCCATAAATACGGACTGTTCATACATATCTATACGAATTTCTTTTATATGTAAATTTATATAAACAACAGGAATACAATTAAAGATATAGAATATTTTGACAAAAATAAAGTGTTCCGAATAATTGGCAATATGTGATAAAAAAAATGTTATCTACTGAAGAACCACCGCCACCTTTTTCTGTATCAAAGTATATATTTATTAATATATTTTAAATACGAAATATATATTTTAATACTTCTGCCACACTGCATGACAATTTATTGGCAGATGTAACCTCCGTTGTTAATTCTTATTTCTTAATTGTTATTTCTATATCTATCCTTCTTCTATATGAAGGGTATAAATTGATTTGACTTGAAGCACTCGAAATGTTTCAATTCAGTCCTCAGGAATAACAGCACAATAGGATGTCCTCAGAGCTACTATACTTATTAACATTTTTTGTATTTGGCTGTAACCTACGATCACAAATTTACTCTAAAATAACACTTGGATTATATTACATGCACGTACATTTAAAATAACATGAGTTTAATCATTATTATTTTTAATATTACCTTAAGAACTTAGACCGAAAACTGTAACGTATATGTGTATTTTTCTATGAATACAGTGTTCCTATTCCGTTTTAGTATAGCGAAAAGAATAATGAAATCTTTAGCCAGAGTTAATGAACAAAATTAGAAACGACATATTTTATCAATATAAAACATGTGCATTATTCTTCGTCGTCCTCAAAGCATTTTAATGTCTGACCAGAAGATAAAGCGCTAGTTTGTTAAAAATATATCAAGATTTATTATTCTCGAAATATCTAATGACGCTCAGTCGCCATTAATTCGAATTAGGCTTGATGCGATGATCATGCGCAAATGCAAAAATCCTTTTTTCCTTGGACTAGATCCAATAACAAATTTTGACGTTCGCATGATTATTTTTAACTCAACACAAAGGAACATTGTTCCTTTTGATAATATCCTTAAAAATACCATAACCTTAAAAACAACCTAAAAACGTTCGACTGGCTGCTGTAATAGTTAAGGTTTTCTACTTCGAACCTTAGCCGAATTGTATATGTATACAATGATTTAGAAATAAGCTTCATCTATATATTTTGACTTGGTAAGTTAATTATTTATTTTGTATTATTAAATTATATACATAACAAAGAAACGATTTGGAAACCTCAAAAAATTGTCTATCTGGCTAATACAAAGTAATAATATAGTTAGATTTGTGGAAAATTGAAAATTGTTAATTATTCTTATTTTGTTTCATAATTTATTTACTATCAAGTCAAGAGTTTCTAATGTTGATTTATGACTTTACTTTGGTTAATTTGCAATTGCGGTTACGGCATGCATTGTTATAAAACCAAAGCGGGGTTGCAAGAGTCTAATTCAACTGAGAAAGTATCACCAAATACTAGTAGGTATGTTCTGGCAACAGAACTTAAGAACAAGCTACTTTCTTTGTGAAAGCTATCTCTGGTCTCGGGCAAGATGGGAGTTCGCCGTGATGCGTTTTAGTGGGTAGTGTTGGGAGATTAGCACCTAATGAGCCACTACATGCCCCTCACGCCTTTGACCTGACCCCGGGTAACGCGTTTGCGCGTTGCGATTAGGAAGTCCTTAAAAACTGGGATTTGAAACACCACGTTAATACAAAAAAAAGCCCCAGCAAGTACCCATGAAGTACGACGACTTTATCATATAACATGAGGTAAGACTGTGATCAAACATAAAGTAAAAGTAAACATAAAGTAGATATACAGATATGAATATTAATTAACTCCCTCAAACCGATTTAATAAAACCATAAGTATATTACAATTAACTGAAAAATAGATCAAAATCGTGCATAGTTCAGTGAAATATAACCCACCTGTCAACGTAGCGCGAGTGGCATGCCTGCAGTACTCCCAAGACCTGTCATAAACATAACCAGTTTTAAATCAACTCTCAAACTTATACGTAGATGTATATTACAATACATTGGTATTTAAAAATATCGCTTTGACATATCGGTGCTGTATTATGAAGCGATGCAACTTTAGCTCGATTAGAGTATATTTCCGCTCTACTAACATCAGGTTCTTAAAATATACAAAAAGCTGGTGTAACAAAGACTGTTGAAGAATTTTCACTTCTTGATGGTCGCAATTAGCTTTTAGATTTCACTGTGCTTTCTGTCATATATAGTATCTTAATACATCATTAATATATTTTATCATCATTAATAATATATGAAAAAATATACAACCAATGATTATAATATATATAATGATAATATTAATTCGAACTGTTCCATAGGAATATAATACATGTATTTCGTTTGATAAAAATAGGAGTTATTTTTATAACTAGCCCTGCCTGCAACTTCACTTACGTGAACTTTAATTATATTACGTACTGGCTGTAACTACGACTTCGTTCGCATGGACCTAAAAATTATTTAATAAGTATTGGCCGTTTTTGTAACTTTAACTATATAGCTTTGCTCCTATTAGTGGTGGTGTAATGTTAATAGCCTTTGTCAAAGATTGTATCAAATACCAAAACATTTTTTGAAATCCGACTGGTAGTCCTAAGATTAACACGATAAGTTCCTAAGATTAAATTTTCTAGTAATAAATATAGCCTATATTATTCAGGGATAATGTAGCATTCTAGCATTTTTGAAATCGGTCCTGTAGTTTTCGAGTTTATTTGTTACAAAAAACATACAAAAATACAAATCTTTCCTCTTTACAATATTAGTATAGAAGTATAGATTTAGAATCTACTTTAAACAATTTTTATAATGTCATAAAAAAAATTAGACATAGCATTATATGTTTATTGAAGCTCAATCACATTATCTATTACCTTTTCTCGTAGTTCATAAGAACGTTGTAGGTATGTATAGCCTAAAGAATAAAGATGTTACATATTTCACAAATAAAATCTTAGTAAAGATTATTTACCACCAAATAAGTATTAATTAATAAAAACAAAATAAGACATATTTAAAAGCAAGAAACATAACCATTGGGATGCAATTTAAACCAACCCTGTTAAATGCTGCTTCTGTACGCCTTTTGTAAAATTGGCCATCGACTGTCTATTTTGCGACAAAGGCGGCAAAGGTGGTAAGATATGAAAAATTGCTTCGATTTTTACTTAAACTATCAACTACTGAATACAGAATATTACCTCAAAATACGTTAAGAAGTTAATCTACTATAAAAGTTGTAACCTTTATCATTACTACCGGAGAAACGATTATGTTCTATGGGGGAAATATCTTATATTTTACTCTATAAAATAATTTATCACTGTGTATAGTTTTTTCAAAATCGATTCAGTAGTTGCACAGTGATGAGTAAATAATATTTTTGGTTTGGTTTCCATGTACATAACAAAGTATGCTCAAACTATAATTGTCACAAAATAATATTATATATAGATTTGGGTTAAGATAGTTTCATAACTTGTATATAAATTACTTTATCCGCTATGTTTACTAAAGCATTCAATAATTATAATTTCATGATTATTAGATATTTAATTTATTACTTATTTAATTATTTTATCAACGTTTGGTTATTACAATTCTACTATATGATAATAATAATTTAATCCGATATTCCATATCAAATTATCTCTGAAACTATGCGTCAACAATAAAATACTATCTATATTAATAACAAAATACAATATTAATGAAACGAGGAGTTGTTCAAAATGTTTGAATATACCTATGACTCAACCAATACGAAACCAAACATTTGATAAGAAACACATTGAAGAACTCTTAGTATTCTAAAAGCGCATAAACCAATACCCGTGCAAATGCAAACGGTAATTGATTCTGTCGATTGCAGTTGTAAAAATCAACAACATATACCTTATAATACAAATATATATTACAGCAATACCAAACACCAAACAATACATTTTGCTGTTTTACATATATAGCGTTTGTAATTTATTACCACTTTCAAATATAAAAATGTTTAGCTTATTGAACTTAGCTATCTAGACATCTATCTATCACCTAACAAACTCTTAACTAGACAAGCTCGGAAAATAGAACACCTCAAAAATACAAATTTTGATCCCGATACTATATGCTATCAAAGCTATATCTGAAAAACCAGTTACTTGTACATTGTACATGTATGTACTACTCGTTTATAGATATATACTTAAAGTTGCCGGCGATTTCGATTACTCGAATTGCAATATAAAGTTAGATAAGATTAAAAAATAGCAAGTAATATAGATAATCTAGGTTCCTATTGATAAAAAATGGTGAGAATCAGATCTGTACCATCATGAATTTGCTTCTACAAATATACAATCTTTTTACCACTTTGTAAAATAGTTTATTTCAGTAGTTCTAGTTAGATGAATATGAATTTACTAAAACCGTGTAAATAGTAAGCTACTAAATTATGAAACAAAATACAAGAATATAGTGTATACATAACTACTGATTATAGAATACCATTGCCATATATTCGCTGTTAAAATATGAACCTAGAAATTTTAGTTTTCGACTTCAGACTGACAAACATATGAAATTGCTGGATATTTACGGATGGATATAACGTATTTTTGAAGTGCTATCAATAAGTTGCTTTAATACAAATATCTTGTATATTTTATAATAGTAATAAATACATTTAAAATATCTAAATACTACACCTATGTTTCAAATTAGTCAAATGGTGAAATAACGAATAGTCTTAGTTACATCAATGATATAATTCTAATAAATAGATTAAACGTTACTTATGATGTTTCATTGAACTATAGTTAATAGTGGCAGCCATAAATGTAATTGAAAAATATGAAGGCAATTGTGATAAACAGAACCGCTCTTTGCAGTTTATTGGCTAATCTGGTGGCTGTCGCTCGCTGTGATGGATCTATAAATGCGGCATCATAACAATGGTTGGCGACCGGACTGTTGCTAAAATCCTTGAATTTCATTGTGGTCATATTACAAATATAAGAAAAATGATTTACCATATTTACACTGAAAAATGTAACTTATCTTTACATTATTCATTGGTATAAATTATATTTTGGAACGAAGTTTCTTATCGCACGGTACGAATGGGGGCTAGAGAAATCAAAATGCAAGATTTTTCCATCACGACCCTTTTTTGGTGTGTTCTATATTGCACTATATTTTCATAATGTAGACGGTTATCCATACCGCGTACGCTATTGGCTGTGCCCAGTCAAGGTCGCGCGCTTATTCGTTCAAGACAGCCAGTAAGTTCTCAACTGCTGCGCAGATATAGTATATTCACGTCGTACGCGTCAGCTATTATGTAACGTATTGAATGTATTATAATAAATTAGATAAATCGAACGATGTACAATAAAGTTTTTATTTTTACAACTAGAAAAAATATATTAATTACGAAATTTCTTTTCATTCATGCAATTCATTAGTTATCTCTGCGTTTCATTTAATTGCTCTCAAATGCTAGTAATTCATTTAATTGAATTTGTTGATCAATAGTACAATACGTTTATCACTAATAATATACTACGTAAGGAAAATCGTTCTAACCGAGTATTCCATGACACTACGCATTTTTATAACAAAAAACATCGTTAATTTATATAGTATCTGCAAAATATATATATATAGACGTCAAATAACTGTAATAGTTACGTATAAAGTATCTGTAAGTCTAAATCACAAATAAAATATTAAAATTGTTTTAATTGCAACGTATACTTAATCTCAACAAACGTCCTTAAGACACACGTAATAAAATGTCGGTAGACAAAACAACTTGAAGCTAGACGAATACACCCCCGGATAGTTCAGTGAACTCACATAAACTTAAAAGACTCTATAAAACCTAAAACTGGTTCTAAAATAAAAGAGAAACCACGTCTGCCATGCAGACTTTATTCACTTGTTATTATTGAAAAACAAAATCTCTTAATGTTAATAAAACATAACGTCTGAGGAAAAGTTTGACAGTTTCAAGTATGTACGTTTGCAAAATCTGTAAGGTGGACACAGTACACAGTACACAATTACTATAATTTTAATAACTGAAAAAACAGTATAGTAAAAATTTTACATAAATATAACTGCATTTACAGTTTTGTATAAAGCTTATAGAATGCTGCCAAGCTGCCAAGAATCGAACCAACTAAAATACTAAAATATTCATTTACTTTACTATTGTACATGTCCACATCTATGTGATAATTGTGATAATAGTAATATGTGATAATCGGCATTGGAAGAAAATCTCTCGAATAAACATTGTACGATACGGCTAAGACCGTGAAATTAAACAATCGAGACATTCTGAACTAGAAGGTCACATACATAAGTACCTTTACGTTGAATATGCAAATTATTACTTAAACGTATTACTCGAAATTATTACTTTCGTACAACATTTTAAGGAATTAACTGACAGGTTGGTCAAAGTGCCATTCATTTATGTACGCACGGATTTCGTTTTTTAGATAACATCTTGAACTTCAATACTAACTTTTCTAGTCTCGTACATTTGATGTAAATTTAATTGACTCCATAGAAAATAGTACAGTGGCGTAAGAACCTGGAGGTCTTGCATAAAACTTGTTATTTAGGAAAACCGTGGTTATATTATTATTATGAATACGCATTTCATGGCGTTAGTGTTTTTTCCGATTCCCGACTGGCTAGCTACCACTCTCAAGATGAAAATCTGCCGCCAAATACCAATAGGTGTGTTCCAGCAGTTGCACTTGAGATCCAGTTCCTTCACAGGTTTAGCGTGTCTACCTTCGTGGGCCGAATCGTCACTTAAGATCAGGTGAAATATGGCCATAACGCTAAACCTTAACTACCAAAAAAGAAGCACTGTATTGTTTAAATATGATACTATTAGCTTTTGCTCGCGGCTTCTCTCACGTTAATATACTATTTGGAACTTTCTCCACGCCTCGAAAAGTTTAGTCTCTTACATTACTTTTGTAACTTTTAACAGGTTTTAACAGAAATGCTGATAAACGTATTCGGCAGTAACACCTAACGAGATGACTTTTTATCTTCACCGTAACAAATCATATTATGTACCGGCAGTACCAACAACATTGTTGACCTCTATGCCTATTTCATATTTACATAATGATTAAATAACGGAATCGACTTGTAATATGCAGGTTACCACTCGATTATTCATTATTTTAATTTTTGAAGTAAAAACTTTTTTCGGCCCTTTGAGCACTTCATTTTATGGGTATTGAATGACACTGAGCTGAAACGCTTGAATATGTATGGTTCGTTGGGTAAAGTCAAATCGAATTGACTATAGGAGCGAGAGAGTTATAACCAGCGCGACACTGCTATATATTTCGAATTACTATTTTACGAGTTAATAACTAAAAAAAAGTGTTGTATTTCGTATAACCTCCTTCCAACCTCGCAATAACTTCAACCAGAACACGAATTCTGCGTTCATGTAGAAATCTAGAGATCCATTTGCACAAGTTTGCCGGAAGTCTGTACGCTGGTAGCTTAGAGAGAAGACAATTATGCCAAACTCTGTCGAAAGCCTTGATTATATCAAGACTGACCGCCAAAGTCTCGCCATGCTTATCAATCGCCTCTCCCCAGCGGTGCAGTAGATACGCTAAAAGATCACCCTTCGACCGGTTTTGGTGAAAGCCATATCGAGGATCATTTAAAATGGCGTGGTCTTCTAGACGAAGGATAAGCTGATTGTTTATAATTCGCTCCATGATCTTGCAGAATACTAAGGTTATAGCGATTGGACGGTAGTTGTTTGGATCTGACCGATCCCCCTTTTTAGGAACCGGCTGCACATTAGCCTCTCTCAAGCCCGAGGCATGGCACCAGAAACGTAGGAAATGCAGTATAGGCGCGTTAACACTGGAGACAACTCTACTGCACATCTTTTAAGTACTACCGCTGGGATACCGTCCGGTCCACTAGCTTTCCAAACATCGAGCGATCGCATCTCTCTGAGCACGTCACACGCCTGAATTTCACCTCAAACATTTTGAACCATGATGAAATACCAATTTTTATTCATTATAGGTTCAACGTTCAGCCACATTTTCAGTTTTTGTTCGATGTATTTCAAGACGGTGAAAACACTAAGCCTTGTGGAGGAACTCGCTCGCAAGTTCAGCTGTCGGATAAAACTTATAGGTATTTCGCGACACATTTTCAACTTGAGTAAAGTATCTGACCAGGCAGGCATTGAAAAAGGCCTTACCACCATGCTATGGTTTTACTCCACCTAAAACTCAGGCACATTGCAGGGATTCGAATTTTACTGGGCCATCACTGAATTATGATGGTAAAAACATTATAATCAAAAACAGTCCGACCATTGACAAATCACGATCCAACAGCCTTCGTCATTGCTATGACGGCCTGCAAACATCTTGGCAGCTCGATATACACTGTTTGATTGTTCTCAGACGCGATAAATCAAATAAGAGTCATCGTGACGGATGTATTACGACATTCAATGTGATCACTTCCCATTTGAACACAAATTCCTACCACTCTATTTGTTACTTGTCTACTCGCATATACATGCGTCAATAACCGATGATAAGACCTATGTATGAGGGTCCGGATCCATTTCGGCACAGTTATCACGTCCTACCGTCGAGCAAAATTTTATTTTTGTAGTTAAGGTTCCCACCTGATCTTAAGTGGCGTTAGGGCCCAAGCTGGTAGACACGCTAAGCCTGTGGCTGCGCTGGCTCTCCAGTGCAACTGCCAGAACACACCTATTGATATTTGGCGGCAGATTTTGAACTCGAGGGTAGTAGCTAGCCAGGCGGGCATTAGAAAGAACCCTACTACATTGCTGTGTGTCTACGTATTCACCTTTTCTTTTTTTATAAATACATTTACTTATGTCGTCTCATAAAATAACCAAGCAGGCCATTGGCGTCTTTCCTCATGCAGAAAGACTCATCAGGTGATCAACACCGTCAATAACCCACTAAAAATTACCGCAGCGACTCTTAATCTCCCATACTGTCAAAAAAGCGAGAACAGCTTTTGTAATTTTTCTAGTCTCCGACGCGAATCTAAGCATGTACCTAAGGAAACTAATGGAGAAACGGTAGGTATAAATATTAGCCATTTTATAGGCCTCTATAGGAGGGATAGTATAAGAATGAAAGTATAAGTAGGTATTATTGAAAATCTCGACAAATTCAAAGCAAAACAGAAATACGTAATTCAATTCAGACCCTATGAAGGCGCTTATGAACGGCAAAACCAGCACCTAAATAAACCAGTAATCGAGAAGAACAGGCAAGAAACTGGATCTGGTTAAACGGGATTACACATTTATAATTAAAAAGGAGATCACTTATTACATAGGCTGAGAACTGGACAATATGTTAAGAAAGCAAGAATAATTAAGACACTCGATAGGTTAAAGTAGTATATCATGAATTACATGGACTGAGGTCTGCTTATTTGTTTTGTCTCTATAATGAAAAAAGACACCCATACTATAAAGCAAGCTTTACAAAACATACAATGAACGTGTTTAAACTAAGCACAATCATTTGAATTTGAATCGAATCGAATTTATACAAATAATTGCCCTACGTGTGATTCGAACCCTTAAAACTTAGTGTGGAAACAGTGGTGAGGTAAGTTTGGCCAACCATGGAATTTCATCCTTTTATTTTAGATTTTAAACAATGTAAAATGTTGCTTAATGACGATGTTCCAGAAAGCAATAACACAAAACAAATTTCAGAGAAACTGATACTAAAGTGCAGCTGCTGATGCAGATATTGATGCTTAACCACAGACTTGCCATTTTAGATAATCACCTTTTTTAAGTTTTCTTGTAAATTTCATATCGTTATTTTCTTATTTGTCCTCCTTAATTCAATGATCTCTAGTATAAGCAATTTAGACTTCCTTAAATCTTTAATAGGATATTAGGAGATACTAATTTTGTTTAGAAAGCTATCCTTTTTTTAGAATAGATATAATAGATATAGATAACAAGGTATGTCGGTATATCACACATATTTAAATGTATAAGGATAAACCTACTTTTTTATGGAAATATGTTAATAACATGAATACCCCTAAAAATTGAAATATAAATAAAGATGTTGAAATCCATTTTACTTACAGACTACTCCTAAGTAACTAGATAAATTTATAAGTATGCTGCATGATATTTAGGTTATTATTTCAAGAAAATCTGGAAAAAAAAATTGAACTGGATACCACTGCAGTTCCATTGTTTTGTTTATTAATAAATAATTGTCACACTACCTCACAGTCAAGGAAAAAATAAGTATATACTGTAAGTAAAAACTACAACGAAGTTATTACCTGTGAAAGTTAATAACAAAAACTTTCTAAACTTAAGTTATAGAATTAATCAATATATAATAACATTTATAGTATAACATGCATATTTAGCGGTCATTGCCCTTACGAAAGAGGTCAAGGTCATACCTCAATTTGATTGCAATGACAGAATTCGTACAATATTTTTATGCATAGCATGTAACTATTATATTCCTATTTTAAATTATTGGTTAAATATAAAATAAACAGATTGTAATAGAATGCACTCACGCAGTTTACTGTGTGTAACAAACCTGTAATACGCCGTGCCGGTACGTAAAAAATCCACTATTCAACAATTGCACATCACAACAACACAGTACACTGTAATTTTTTTCCAATCGCCAGTAATGGAATAGCACGGCACGTGAGAAATTGAAAGTGTATCGTTGTATTTATGATCTATTTCTCGTGTTTACATCTGTGGCGACACAGCGTGAGCCAGCGACTGACGGTAAGGACGCGGGAAGGTCGCTTAACACTGCCGCGCATGCGTAGTGATGTACATAACACCGCCAAACTGTTCCAACCTTCCGATCTTTGCCAACTTTTGGACAATTCAAATTTTTACGGTTGATTAATCTATTTGATATATTGTAATGAACACTAATAACAGTGCATAATCGTGGGTAAGAATTGAAGAGAACAGTAGAATAATTATAACAGAAATAATTTTACAAATTATAAGTTTACGTAAATTAAAACTTGTCACTGTGACAACTGTCTTGATGATAGACAATACAAATAAAAAAAACTTGAGATGTTGTATATAAATAGATGCCTATGTAGGTAATCGTAAATGTGATCTAAATACAAAAACTTATTAAAACATATCCAGGCTTTTTCGAGAAGCCAATTAGGTATATACAAATATAAGAATTTCTAACTTAATAGTATGATATATACATAGTGTACAAGTTTTTCCTCCGCAGCTTTGCTAAGATTTAATTACTTTTTTGATCATGAATTCAATTCATACTAGATTTCTTTAGATATTAATTTATAAATATTGACCTAACATTACTATTTTGCTTATAACGATATGAATATAGTTACATTTTTTGAATCACTACAATGATGTTTCACAGATATTACCAACCAGTTACCGCCCATCTGCGCCGAATTATTAAAGTGACAACTTCTTTGTGAATAAACCGTCGATTTCGAGTCCCTGATGCACTGCGTCGTATATACTCGGTTCCAGTCGTCATCAGTTACGTTTTTAAGTTTTCACTTTTGTTGGCAATGCTCGATGATTACCTACTTTTTTATACCATTATTCCTTTTATTTTATTTTATATATTTCCTCGCTATCAAATTTAGGTTAAACTGTTCCAATCGTTTTCAAATACGGAAAAATCATCCATATCATTTGGTATCGTCGAATTAGTTCGTGTTTTTCGCGTCATCCTAAAATTTTGTTTTTAATGGATGTCTACGTCGTGAAAGAAATATACATGCTAAGTTTCAAGGCAATAGCTCTGGTAATTCTGGCAATATAGTAATGAGTTTTGAAGCGATGATAGCTCAGTTGGTAGTGTGTACGAACGCCTCGGCAACGGACGTGAGTTCCATCCACCTACAATGAACTTGAGCTTTCGGTGAAGGAAAACATCGTGATGAAACCATAGCATGTTACTTGAACTTTTTCTAATGCCCGCCAGATTAGCTAGTTTCTAATTGAAAATCTGTCGCCAAATACTTATAGGTGTGTTCCGGCAATTGTACTTGAGAGCCAGTCCCTCCGCTAAGCTTAGCGTGTCCACCATCTTGGGCCACACCGTCACTTAAGATCAGGTGAGATTGCGGCCATAACTACCATAAGTATATAAAACATTAGTCAGCGGTATTTCGCTAACATAAATGCATAGATGTTTTCCAACATTGTACATGAAGTTTTTAACTAAAAATTACTACTTATTACAGTATCTGTATGTGAAGATTTCTTGGATAAAAAAATCTACATATCTTATTGCTAGCCTCTTGTTACAGTCTAAAGATACATGTACCACTTCTGATACCGCTAGCTTCTCAATTAATCGATTTAAAGTAACCTGAAGGAGATCATTTAAGCATTTCAGTAGAAGCATCTAAATAAACTAGGGATGTTATGAAGATCCGTAATCGTAACCGAAACTATCGGATATCCGAAATAAAATAATATCAAAAACCGTAACCGAATGTGATGTAATACTTTCAAATGATTTTGAATAGGGAAGGAGTCTAAATAAGACACGTTATTACAAGTTTTCACCCGACCGACCCGACACAGCACGGACTAGCCACGATGATATTCGTAACCAAAAGTATCTAAAATTATCGGATAATCCAAAATAATTTCATATACGTAACCGTATCTAAATCTGGTATAATTATATTTAAATAACTGTATCCAATACAGAAATTTAATATCCATAATATCCCTAAAATTAACTGATAAATAAGAATTATTTACAATAATAACTTTTTATATCAACAGAACTTATAAAATCGCACGCGGACTCAAACTACAGATAATTTCAATAAAAAATGAAATATATCTAATTGCTAAAGGATTAGCAAAGGGTAAGTTGTTGCAAGTTCGGACACGGGATAGATCGACGTGGGAACGATTTGTACAATGAACCTGAACTTTCTCTAAAAGAAATTATCGCGGCATCGTAATGAAATCCTTGCAAGGTGGTTAGACATTTATTAATTAATACCTTTCTAGCTAGCTACCAACCTCAAGTTGGAAAGCTGTCCCCAAGCAACTGTATGCAGTTTCACTTCACAACTAAATCCCCAACTAAGCAAAGCGAGGTTCTATCTTAGGCCGCACCATCGTTTAAAAGCAGTTGATGTTGTGAGCAAACGTCTAAATCCATGAAAAAGAAAGAAAAATTCTTTAAAATATTATCCTACACAAATTTCATAAGCGTCAACCATGCTAACTTCAGAAAAATCATACTTTTTTCAAAAACATTACACGTTAAAAAAATATTATTCACTCTCTACCACATTACTTATAAACTATACGTTAAATTAGACGCATGAAACGAATTTTAATAATTATAAACGTATAATTTATCATTTTTTAAACAACATATAGTTTCAGTCCACAAATTTTCATGAAAATCGATTAAAAGGTCGCTTTAAATAAGTATTTGTCAAAAAATGAAAGAAAATATTACATATATCAATAAATTCGCAAATGAGATCTATTTTCTTATAAACGAGCGTACCACCTCACAAATATACAAATATACAATACAAAGTGTGAAATGATGTAAGGGCAAAATGACAAAGGTGGGTTATTAATAATTTAGCAAGCTCCAGCGCAATACTGTTAAACATATCAAACAGCTCAGTTGGGTTTCATAAGAGTACTAAACCGTCGCCTCGCTGCTTTATTCGTCCAGGTGTGATCTCCGACAATATTTTTTTATTAAATAGGGGGCAATCGAGCAAGCGGGTCACAGCCGCCCATGGACACCCACAACACTAGAGGAATCGCATGTACGTGACCGGCCTTCAAGGTATGTGAGTAAGCTTGGAAATTCCATTCATCCAGATGTATGTAGATGTATATTATGAGTTATTTTCTATATACAAAAAGTTATCTGAATAAATAATAAGTTTGTCAAATATACCTATTTGTAAATCATTTATTTTATCGCTCCTGAATACACTCAATGCAATTTAATCGACTCAATTTATGTCCACGAATATCTCATTGTATTTATTTGAAAATACTGTATGTTCGAAATGGCATTCGGATATAACAAATATAATGAAACAAGTATGCCATTTCGTCCCCAAGAGTCCAGTCATAGAAATTCAAGATGATAATTTGTATTAATGGTTATTTGTTATACAAAAAAATAGCAAAATGGCACGCAATTATAAGCGCACTACTAATCATTAATTCTAGAATCTAAAATATATCTAAAACCCTTATAAGATAATAACTTCTTGAATAACATTTATTTAAAAAATACTAAACCTCGATATAACTACAGGATTGTACATGCGAATTTTTTAACGGTAAACGTCAATATTTTCATTTGGTCGGACTTATAATATAACCTAGTGGAACGATTTTTTTCTAATGGCCTAGTTATCAGCTAATTATCACCTTTAAGTAGAATATTTGCCGCCCAATATTTATAAGTGACTTTCGGCAGTTGCAGTTGAGAGCTAGTCTTTCCACTAGACTTAAAGTGTTCACCATCTTGGGCCATATAGTCACATAACATCAGGTGAGATTGTAGCCTTAACGCTAAACTTATAAAGTATAAAAATGGTTTTTTTGCAACATTTAAGCCCGGAGGAATCTGATGTAATGTTTTAATTAGTGCTTAATCAATAAAGAGTTAGACTTGTAAGTTTTGCCAATAATGTAATAGATTTTACGTATATATTATTGTAGATTGTCCAAAAGTAAAACATTTATGAACAAAATGTATTTTAGTTGTACGAAGAGTACGTTTTCTATTTATTCCTTCTATACACCTTAGTTCATTTCAATGAATAAAGGACAAAAGATGATTGATGTAGAATTGCACTTTTCAGTATTACAATCATTAAAGACTTATATCCCAAAAATAAGATCCTATATTATACTGTACGTACTTCCCATACTTGTATGTGATATAAAGTATCAGTTATGTTTAGTTAATATGACCTGTTAACGAATTCCCAAGCTTTATGTAAATCTAATTATCCTAGTGAATATTTACGTTTTTATATATAAACGACATACGTATTTTTTTTTTATACTTAAGGTTTAGCGTTATGGCCATAATCTCACCTGATCTTAAGTGACGATACGGCCCAAGTTGGTAGACACACTAAACCTGTGGAGGAACTGGCTCTCATGTGCTGCTGCCGGAACACACCTATTGGTATTTGGCGGCAGGTTTACAACTTGAGGGTGGTAGCTACCCAGGCGGGCATTAGAAAAAGCCCTACCACCATGGTATGGTTTCCTCACGATGTTTTCCTTCACCGAAAGCTCAAGCTCATTGTAGGTGCTTGGATTCGAATCCACGTCCCTTGACGCGAAGTCGTGCACACTACCACTGAGCTATCATCGCTTGTTTTAAAGGGATGCGCTTACAAATGGTAAGACAAACAATAATTAAAAAAAAATGTCCATATCGACAACACCGCGAATATAAATTTTAATTAATTATTTAAAATCCTAATTTTTACAGTTACAGTTCTATTTTATGTATAGAACTACCTAGACCATCCTGTGATAAACATATTACGAAGGTACTCAAACATTGCCTCGTATATTTATAATCTATCAAGAAACATTAAAGGTACCTATAATTTTGTATTAAAAGTAACTATTTATAAAGCAAGACTAAAATAAAAAAACCCGACTGCGATAAATATAAACTAGCGCCATTATGATTACAAGGGTCGTAAGTTCAAATAACATATATACAGTCATTACACACTGATTAAACTTAAAGTAAATAATAAACTTAAAGTAAATAATTACATACTAATAAGACAGTGACGTCCGACTGGATGGTGACCACCATAGACTCGATATAACAACTGCCATACTGGCAAGAATATGCGTGTCGCGTTCCTAGTTCTATAGAATTATGGCGAGTAAACAAGCAAGGTGGTATCTATATTATTAACTAGCTGTACCCTCGACTTCGTTCGCGTGGAAGTGTAAATTACTCAATAATTTTTGCATGATTTTGTAACTTTTTTCAATGCTGCTTTGCTCCTTCAGTTTTAATATAGATATTACAAAGTGGAGAAGTTTGTTTGCTTGAACGCACTAATCTTAGGAACTACTAGTTGGATTTTAAAAATTCTCTTTGTATTCGATAGAGCAATCATGAAGATAGTTTTTAGGCTATATAATTTCACACTAGCACTAACATAGCCGGCAATAGAAAAAAACTAACAGGAGCAAAGTAGTTTGAAACAAGCTACAAAAAGAGGCAAAAATTATTAAGTAATTTAAAGTTCCACGCAAAAGAAGTCGAAGGCACAGCTAGTAATAAATAACGTGAAGCCGGTAGAACTGAAGAAGTCCAGATGATTATTCCCGCAAGAGACTAGAAGTGTGTAAATTAACTCTGGTTGCTAGCAACAAGAGTATTTAAGTGTCGCCGTGGTATCTTTTTAGTATGTACTGATGCTTGTCACCCGATTAGTCTCTATACACGTAGGCAACTCTTTCTTGGCCTGAGCCTGGGTAATTGTATTATAATAAAAATATAGTATAATCGTTTACCCGACCGAGGCATGTACCACCATACCATACACATGTCGCAATGACACCCTTTTGAATATGCGACTATCAAGAGCTTTGCGGGCCGGCATGAAAACGATGACTCCTGATCTGACCGATTCCTGATCTCCCAGTATTCAGTATATAGTGGTTGATATATCTTACGCCAACTCCTTGTTAGTAACGTATTTCAGGATTATCAAAATAAACCAATATCGTTCAGTAAAGCAGTTTATTCAATACTGACATAATGACTTATATCTATCAACATAATAAATATCACAGTTATGACATACATTACACCGCCACAGTTAAATAACACAAATGTACAAAGCATACTAAAACAAAAAATATACTCGTACACCACATATAACAATAAATTTATTTTTACTTCTTAAACGAATAAAAAATAGGGTTACCATATCGATTTATTAAATGTTCGTCGTGGTCCAGAGGATAACAAGGGAGGCGTATCTGATGGTGCAGCATTAGATGCCTCCGGTTCTGATGATCGGCATTAGATGACTCCTGATCTGACCGATTCCTGATCTCCCAGTATTCAGTATATAGTGGTTGATATATCTTACGCCAACTCCTTGTTAGTAACGTATTTCAGGATTATCAAAATAAACCAATATCGTTCAGTAAAGCAGTTTATTCAATACTGACATAATGACTTATATCTATCTACATAATAAATATCACAGTTATGACATACATTACACCGCCACAGTTAAATAACACAAATGTACAAAGCATACTAAAACAAAAAATATACTCGTACACCACATATAACAATAAATTTATTTTTACTTCTTAAACGAATAAAAAATAGGGTTACCATATCGATTTATTAAATGTTCGTCGTGGTCCAGAGGATAACAAGGGAGGCGTATCTGATGGTGCAGCATTAGATGCCTCCGGTTCTGATGATCGGCATTAGATGACTCCTGATCTGACCGATTCCTGATCTCCCAGTATTCAGTATATAGTGGTTGATATATCTTACGCCAACTCCTTGTTAGTAACGTATTTCAGGATTATCAAAATAAACCAATATCGTTCAGTAAAGCAGTTTATTCAATACTGACATAATGACTTATATCTATCTACATAATAAATATCACAGTTATGACATACATTACACCGCCACAGTTAAATAACACAAATGTACAAAGAATACTAAAACAAAAAATATACTCGTACACCACATATAACAATAAATTTATTTTTACTTCTTAAACGAATAAAAAATAGGGTTACCATATCGATTTATTAAATGTTCGTCGTGGTCCAGAGGATAACAAGGGAGGCGTATCTGATGGTGCAGCATTAGATGCCTCCGGTTCTAGTCGCGGTTCAGTACTGTTAATCGTCGGACACGGCAATGGAAATATTTTTATTTTATTCCTATACCTAATCTGATCTATATGTCTCTTAACAAGAGTTGGTTGACAGTTCCCCAAACTAGTAGCGAAATTTCTTGAACCTTTAACACAATTTTATAGCTCCTTCCGCAGCACCATTGGAAGAACGATGATAAGCAGAAGTGAAAGTATGAACAATACCATTGTTTTTCATAAATATTGCCATCTCGACGCTGGTAAGTGGGGCGCCATTATCCGACTATTTCCTTTGTTAAATATCCTTTTTTAAATCTAGCAAACATTTCCCTTAAAATTCGGATGACTCCTGTAGCGTTGCTTTTAAGCATTTGCAACGCTTCTATTTATTTAGAAGAAACGTCAATTACAACAAAAAACGTTTCTCCGTACAGAGGACCTAAAAATCTATATGAAATCGACTCTACGGTTCGACTGGATATTTCTTAGGCAGTGGTGGAGCTCGAGGCGGTACTGGAGCTTCCATAGCACAAATATCACATTCTTAACTACTTTCTCAATATCACAATCAATTCCTGGCCACCGTACGTAACTTCTTGCTGTACTTTTCATGTTTACCATTCTCATATGACTTACACGCAATTCTTTAAATATCTGTTGCTGAAACGCATGTGGAATAACCATTCTGTATACCCAGATGATGCATTCATCGTCTAAATACAATTCGTCTTTTCTCAAAGAGAATCGTCACAATTCGGGATTTTCCTCTTGATTCCTCTTGGCCAACCTGACGGCAAAAACACAAAAAAAAACTTAAAATATTATCAGATTTTCATTTTTCCCGAACTTGTTCATTCGCAATTGGTAAAAAATTATTTACCAAATTTATATTCGTAACTTTTGTGCTATCCTTGTTATTTTTTTCACAAGGAAGCCTTGATAACGCATCTGCGGTATCATTGTCATTACGAATGTATTTGAATTCGCAATTATAACCTGAGAGAATAATAGCCTACCTTTGCATGCGTGAAGCCGCCATTATCGGTATGTGGTGCTGAATACTCTAGAGGCATATGCTATCGGTCTTTGCAACCCATCCGGCATTATGTGTAATATTACTGCCCTGATCCCTATACTACTTGCGTCTGTTGTAAATATTAACGGTAATTTTGTATCATAAAAAACTAAAACCTCGGACGATATCAACAAGTCTTTTATTTTATTAAAAGCTATATTGCAATTATTTGACCATATATACTGTTCGCCTTTTTTGAATAAATCGTATAAAGGTGATAAAATCAAACAAATGGTTTTAATAAATTTTGAATAGTACATAATTATGCCTAAAAATGCCCGAAGTTCTGTTACTATTGTAGACCAAGGTACTTTTCTAATAGCTTTTTTTTTTTGGAATCGTTCTAATCCCTTCAGAATCAATAATCTATATCTTCTATATATATATAATGAAAATCTATCTGTATCTTTGTTTGAGGCTCAATCACGCCTAAACCACTCATCGTATCGACATGAAACAACGACCATTCGATGCGAAATTTTTCCTAGATGGTTTATGGTTATTTATTCTTAGAATTCCAACGTTCCTTAATATTTTTATTGCTGTTTCACTTTTATGTACATTTTTACCGCTAATAAATTTCTTTTGATTATATTTTGTTTTCATGTATTTCAACGGGGTATATTAAACTGATTATGTTCTTTTACATTCAGCTAAGAATCTACATACACACTCCCACGCAGCCACTCGCTCACTCCCATCCAGTCACCCACCCACTCGAAGGATAATCGATGGATTCTCATCTATATAGTCACTCATCACGAAATAATAATAATAATAATCATAGCTCGTATAGACTCCAAATTTACTAGGAATCTTCTGTAAGAGATGTAGAAAATAGTTTATGAACGAATTTTACGATAGCTCACCCCACAGGGGGTTGCGGGTATTGGGTATTAACAATGATAAATCATAATTTTTAAGCTATAGCTCCTACAGACTTCAATTTGAGCTAGAGTGTTCTATATGTGATGCAGAAATGATCTAAGAGTGGATTTTACAACGACCCAGCAGCAACAACAGCAATTATTTTAAATTAATTTCATTTGTTTTTATATAACCTACTAATTAATCTTATGATTAAACGTCAGTTTATAAACGTTTGAGAAGTGAACGAAAAATGTCAGACAAAGAAAGTATTGGAAGTTTATGTTTGTGTGCTGATTATATGTTTGGTTCTAATAACTGGTCTCATGTAATAAAAGCTCAAACTTTAAGTAAGTAATGAATTGTAAAATATATGACGTTAAGTGACGATTTAGCCCAAGATGGTCGACACACTAAGTCCGGAGGACTGGTTTTCAAGTGCAACTGCCGGAACACACCTATAGGTATTCGGCGGCAAATTTCCAGATTGAGGGTTGTAATAATGATATAAACAATAATTACTACAGAAATGTAAGATTAAAAACAGTAAAGACAAATGTTATCCTTTATCTGAAGATATTAATAAGGTCAAGTTATTAAATATTCATACAAATAGTAATATATCATCGAACGATTAATTTTTATAAAAACATTGTGCGAAGACTTAATTAAAATGATACAACTAGTGACATCTATTAAAACATATGCAAACTAAAATGTAATATGGCTATGTACATTTTAAAATTATCGTTGTAGTAAATTTGAAAGGTAAGAAATTATGTAGGTACGAAATTAAAATAAAATTATCATTATATTGTTATAATCATTACATTTACCCATAAAAATTAATTAAGAAATAACTTTCGTAAATTATTTTACTTAACTTTTACCGGCTTTATTCATTCGTTAAAGATGTAATTAGAACTTGTATATCTTAGACATTCAGTTGTTTTATTTGTACAAACAATTTATATTATATGTATGTATATGCAAAACTATTGTGACACCCTAAACCAACTCATCACGAGTTTACGTCACATTTCATAACAAACTATTTTTGTTAAAGAGGACGTGGTCGCATCACAATCTAGACGGACATAAATGCCCTAACTGCCCGCACCTATTTTCCGTGTCGGTCTGATTTTAATGCATGTAAGGTATCAAAGGTAATATATATATATATATATATAAGGTATCAAATGGCAATTAGAAGTTTGTAATCTTGCAAGAAATACATGTATAATGCCCAGAAAAATAGACTAACTATGAGTAAAAATCTTGTATCTGTATATTTAAGTAGTATATTTTTATCAATCAAAAGCAGAAATTCTTAATAAAAAGAAACCACTTTGCTACGGCCTAACGCTAACGCAACACAACTGATGTGCACGCGACGAACGCTCGGAACTAAGTGAATGCATCGGTTTTTTTTTTTTTTTTTTTTTTTTCTACTAGACATACGCTGTTAGCCGGAGGGGCTTTTACAGCTTGGCAGGACTTCCTGGGGCGAGTGCTGAGGGCACTCAGCCCAGAGGCAGCGAGCACAAGGGTGCCGTTGTGGCTGGCCCTTGGCATGGACTGCTGCCGGAAGAGAAAATATTATATAAAATAATAAGAGCTGGCCTACTGGAGTAGACCTTTAGATAAATTACTAATTTGTGAAATGTTAAAAATACTAATTGTTAAGAGAGGCAAGGAAGTCGGTGGAGTGGATTGTACTGTACTGTTTTAAGATTGAGTTATCGGTGTTGGATGGACGTAGTCTTCGCATTAAAACGCCCATGAACTGTATGAAACTGACTGTGAACAGAGGAACCATTATTAAAAATTACAAAGGCAAACAACTGGCAGGGCCACAGGTTTTTGGTCCCTTACAGAACCGTGTACTTAGCGTGTGGGTGTGCACGGATGGTATGCAGTGTGATGTTGTATTCTCAGTGTTGTAGAGTGTCACTGTGTCGCGCGAGCAGAGTCGCTCGAGGGCTCCTTTCCGGAGGATCGGACCTAGGCTCGAGCGTCTGCAGAGGGAGGCCGCGGCGGGTGTGCGGGAGTGAAATTAACCGTAAGGCCTCGGCGGCGAGACCTGCGATTACGCGGGCGTGTGCGCGGACACGAACGGTTTGAAGAGACGGCAGGAAGGAGCGCGTTTTCCCTAGTGATGTCGTCTACGGGATCGGTGAAGCAGTTTCGTGGCCGGCGTGCGAACCAAACGGCTTGAGGATTTGCAGTATAGTTGACTGCTTCTACTATTTCGGGATTCGAATGAGCTTCGGCTTTTTCAAAGAATTTCTTGGTGAGTTCGCGTATGTAGGCGTATATGGAAGGGAGATTCATATCTTTGTGGAGATCTATGTTGCGTGCGTAAGGCGGGGCTTGGACCATTGTCCGAATGAATTTATTCTGGAAGACTTGAAGTTTTTCCAGGTTTGTTATTGCTGCATGGGCAAAGACTGGGCAGCTGTAAGTCAATATTGGGCGTATGCAGGTCTTATAGATTGTAAGCTTATGTCTGAGTGACATTTTGCTTTTCGAAGAAGTGAGATTACGTAGCAGGGCCGAGGCGGTGTTGGCCTTTTTGATTACGTAATCGATATGGTGGGTGAAGGTGAGGTGTTTGTCGAGTACTACGCCTAGGTATTTGGTTTTATTTACCCAGGCGATATCGACACCGAATAAGTGTAATGAGCCTTCGAGTGGCTTGAAGTTGTGGGGATCGAACATGATAGCCGAGCTTTTATCTGGATTTAATCCTATGCGCCATTTGAGGCACCAGGATCCGAAGGCGAAGATGGCTTGTTGAACTCGATTTTTGAGATTGGCTCTGTGCCTTCCCGAGCTATATATGATTGTGTCGTCGGCGTAGAGGCCTACTTGGACATTATCGAAGATTGGGATGTCGCTGACATATAGATTAAATAGACAGGGCGCTAGAATGGAGCCTTGGGGGACTCCAGAGCGAATAGGATGGGGTGAGGAGAGGGCTCCGTCTACTTTGTAGCAGAAGGAGCGGTTAGATAAGTATTGTATAACTAAGTGGACAAGTCTGTCCGGAACTTGGAACTGGTGGAGCTTATATGTGAGTCCTTCGTGCCAGACTCTGTCGAAGGCTTTGGCGACATCGAAGAAAACAGCGAGAGTGCGTCTAGGAAGGCGTAACTCCGTAAAGTTGGAGACTACGTGTTCCGTGAGGCGGAGAACTTGGTGGGTGCATGAATGTTTCGGCCGGAAGCCGAATTGCTGGTCCGGAAACAGATATTTGTCGGCTACGACGACTTGGAGGCGGTTTAAAATAATCCGCTCGTATATTTTGCCTAAGGTGTTTAGTAGGCTGATCGGACGGTAGCTCTCTGGGGAGCAGGCTTTTTTGCCTGGTTTCCGGATACCTATGACGGTGGCCCTTTTCCAGACGGCTGGAAAGTGGCAATGAGATATGGCCGCATTGAGGATGCAGACCAGAAGCGCTATGAGTTTGTCAGGAAGAAGCTTTAGGACTTCATTCCTGATACCATCAGGACCGGGAGATTTCCTAGGTTTGAGTCCTTTAATTATTGAGAGGACTTCGTCGGTGGTGACCGGGTCTAGGAGTTCTGCTGGGCGGGTCTCCCTTATTGTGTGTATTGTTCGGGTGACCCTTTCCCAGTGTTCGGGATCTATGTCCTGATATTCGTAAGGGTTGGGGGAGCATTGTTCCTCTAGGGTGTTAGCGAGGAGCTCCGCTTTGTCTCTGCTCTCGAAAGCAGGGGGAAGAGTGGGGCCTCTGTCTAGTGGAGGTGTGGCTGAGGAGTAACTGCTCTTTTGTTTACGGACGAGCTCCCAGAAGGCCAGGTGCGATGGAATGCATCGGCGGTCTAGCTGCCCTTTTATAGGCAGTGACTATAAGCTGTGATGGGGGTAGTTGTGTCGTCGTTGAGGTCAATTGCTTACAATATGGTAATTTTTAGTGGTTTTGGACGAATTAACAATGATTTTATGCATCTGTTCATGTATTACATAACGCAATTTTTGAAGATTTTTTACCCACTCCTTTCCCTCCCAAGTAACGCTCCGTACCATTTTTCTGTAGCACCCCCTTTCCACAAACGTTATGTAACACCCAAGTGGATATCATCACCTAAAAGTCATAATTATGTTCTACCTCTTACGTAATATAACATAACTATAAAATAATGTAACGTTTTACCAGACCCAAAAATTACTTGAACGGCCCCATAAGTGATATTAACAATATATTATTATAATTAAAACGACTAACATGATGTATTTTGAATAATTATTAAATTGTTAACAGTTCTATTATTGTACTAAAATTAACTTAAAGCTAAGATAAAATTAATCACTCGAAGAATCTTATCTTTTTTATTTATTTCCCAAAACTGCATACAATTGAAAATCTTATTGCGAAATAATTGAAATGTTAAACTAGGTATTGAAATATTAACCTACTCGTTATGTAATAAACATCAAGTTATGTACAGAGTTAGAAAAAGTACTTTACTAATATAAACCTATAATTTTAACATAATCAACATTAAATTGAGGGTACAGATATTTTAGGCTTTTCTAAGTTAAACTAAAAATTATACGTATGTCTTTATTATAATCATAAACATACATATAATGTATACAGGGCCGGATTTAGTTGAAAAGAGACCAAGCTAAGGCGGCAAATTTGGGGTATTTTTGTTTTGATTTTAAGAAACTGAAATGATTCATACTTATTCATTTATGTACCTAAATGTTACCAAATAAACTGCTTCACCACTTAGAATCTTAGTCTTATATCGATTTTTTTTTCTACAATTTACGTAGTCCTATGTGGAATCTAATTGTAGATGTTGTAGGGACGGCAAAATTTGAATAGACTACGGGCGGCAAAACTGTAAATCCACCACTGAAGAGACCCTAGGCTATTCCACTTATGTTTACACATCCAATACATTTTCATCTTTGTTTATTAGTAATATGTGTAGTATTTCTCCTTACTTTCGGTCCAGTGTTAATGTTTTTAGAATAGTGTAATTTTAATTTTGGTATCAACTGGAATGTAGGCCTCTCTTGATGGTGAGGCCTTAGGCTTAAACGTAGTTAGTATATAGATAAATCTGTACTTACTTAATCCGTAGCTTCACTATATTTAAAAATAATGCTAAATATGAAATCAAGGTCATAGCAACACAGTTCGTTACGCCGAGCTCCACTTGAATAATATCCTTAGCATAACTGCAATCCAATTTTCTTTGCCATCACACAGAATTAAAAAAAACAATTATAGATAATATATAAATTATTGCATAACTCTTCTCCAGAGTAGTGGTAGACTGGTTTATGCGTTGTGTTCGTACATTTATATAGTAAAGTTATAGAACGAAAATATTAGAAAATTAATATTTATCAATAATACCAGAGATTAGTATCTTGCTTCTAATATTTCTTGCATTTATTTGTACTACACAATAAACATACTCGATGTTAAGCGACGACAAAATGATATTACGCTAAACTCATGAAAAAAAACATCGCTTTCCAGTGGTTTAGAAGAAATAACTAGATGTTTATTGACCCTTTTTTAACTTGTGAAACGATTTTCGTTACCAAGCTTAAAGGAATCTTTAGTGATTAGGTCAATAAAAAAAATCAAAACTAAACAAAAATTTTCAATAGGTACTTATTATAAGTTCAATTCAATATATATTGTTAATGATTACAAGAACATATTTGTAGGTAAAGATCCAATTAAATGTTTGTATTTTAATAAAAGATAAATAGTATACGCAACTGTTTAAGGCAAGTTTAAATGTACCTCAACGACACCATGATATGGAATAAATAGACCATCATATGAGCATTCGGACTTGATGGACTTCTTCAAATAGGAAGAACTATTTTTCACTTAGTACCTAGCTGGCAAATATTCAATACTTGCTAAATAATATATGGTCTGTTTCAGAAATACACCAATTTATATACCTAAATATTGTACAAAATATCATAATTTTATAACTAGCTATTATCTTTAGCCCTATTTAACAACAATTTTATTAATGTAATATCTCACACGAATAAAAAACATTTTTCAAGACGGCTTGTCTAAGATATTAGTTATCGTTTATGCTTCATAAAAAATTGCACACAATCACAACAATCTCGTTATTCAAATGTACTCTATAGTCTTAATTTTATTGCAATTAAATGTTGTGTTTCTACTTTTACGTCAACAAAATTGCCTCGATTACTTATACAGTTCCAAGACAAGTATAACCGCTTCTATGTAAAGCGCTAAATATTTTACGCCTTGTGCACTAATGTTATTTATATTTCAGTTTATACTTTCTTATTTTACCTCTAAGTATGTTGCAAACAGTGGAAAGTAGTTAGTCGACGTAGGTTCTTAACGGTATATAGTTAACAAAATTGAAAAGTAATACATACTCCTTAAAAGACGTAGGTACTATAATTATTAAATAATATAACTTCTGCAACAATCTGACAACTACATATACATACGACATTACCCGAATAGTGATGATATAATATAACTGCAAACCACATAGTAGACAGCGGTGTTCAGGTTACCGTAACGTGATGCATCTCATGTAACATGGATAACAATAAACCTGTCAGATACTTCTTCACAATAATATTTCCGGCCTTGCCTAAGTCGTTATATATAGTTCGTAGAAGTTTCTCAATAATACACAATGGACAACATTCGTAGATTTTATAAAAAGAAAATTATGTCTACACATGGTTTTTAGTTTCGATTATTATTAATACAACATTAAAGACAAAAACATAATTTTCAAATTTTATTTATTTCTGTAAATTTGCAGATATAATTATTATTACAAATTATGGTCACGTAAAACGGGATCTATAATAAATAGTATTATTATCAGCTGGTTTAGGTCACTGTCATAAACCGCCTCCAAATATTAAAGATTCCCAGCCATTGTTAAAATTTATATGACTCATCAAAATATAAAAAGGCAGTCTCTGAGGTGTGGCATTACAATTACTGTCTTATACCTAATGTTTACATTATGAGATTTTTGTGATAGTGATAAAACACAAAACTTAAACTATGTGGCCATACTACATCTTGAATGACTACAGTTTGCATGCACAAGTCTATTACATTAGGTACCTCTTTCTAATTTATTTTAGTGCAGAACTATATCATTATCCCAACTAATAAATTCCTAGGAGGTTAATGTGATAAAACCTATATTGTCTAAACATCATACATCACAATTTTTCCTAAAACTATCTGTACAGTTTGAGTAATCCAGAATGTATAATAGATGCCAATTATATACATTATGTCCAATTTATCATGAAACTTTGTGATAATTCTGCGTAGCTATTGTATTATATACTATGCTACTTTTACAGTATAGAGGACCCATGTATTCTGTATTATTTCAACATGATTGACAGTAGTATAAAATTATATGAAAGCTTGCAGTTAAACAAACATCTAAGTAAATACAAATTAAATTATTAACAAATAAATCCATAAATAAAAACTTTTATTTAAAAAATAAAAGACTGAAATACTTTTAATGCTGACACTACTGATTTCAAGAATGTTAGACCATATATTCAGAGAGCAATACATTATTCTTCAGACTCGTTTTGTTCTGGTATACTCGATTTTAACCATGGGTGCTGAAGGCACTCGTATGCAGTTGCACGTCGATTAGGATCAAAATCCAACATGGGTTTCAAAAAGTCTGCAAACTCTTCCGCATCTATTTGACTCCATTCATATTTTTCTGTGAGAACAGAGACTAAACCCCATGGCTTTAAACCAGTTATATTCCTTAACTCACCTTTTTTGTTAAAGAACACTTTTGAATATTTCCCTGAGGCTGCAATTCTTTTAGGAATATCCCCGAGTAGTTCTATTATGTGAGCCAGATGATCTTCATCTCTAGTGTAACCGTCACCTGAATGAGGTTCAAATAAATAGTCTCCAGTAGCTAGTTCAAAAGCCATGCAGGCTGTGCTCCATATGTCAGCAGATGTTCCATATCCAGCACTCAGTAACACTTCCAGTGAACGATATTGCCTAGTTTGAATATCCTCAGTGAAGTGTCTGTGTACCCAGCATGCATTACCCAAATCTGCAATCTTCACTTCAAGTTCACAAACATCAAAAGCTGGATCAGGGTTTTTGTCCATAGATTTACCTTTGGTAGATTGAGAATTGAAGGATGGTGGAGTGTCTGTCATTTCACCTTCAGACATAGGTGTTCCTGTATCATCTCCACAGCCATATTGTTTATTTCTAATCTGAACTCCATCATTATCGTAATCTTCTTCTGTTCTTTGTATATCACTACACCCATTTACATTATTATCATTTTCCGAGCGAGTTATATCAAGTACACTCTCATCCTCAGGTGTCTGAGGAGATTCATCATTGTCTTGTGACATGGGGGCCATATCACTGTTATTTTGTACTACTTTTTTCTGCTCCTCCATTTCCTCAATTTGCTCCATTTGTTTTTTTAACAGCATTGATTGTCTCTTTGCTTTCTTTTTTAATTTTTTCTTTTTATTTCTACTCATCTTAGCAGTGACTACTTGTTCTTGAAATTCTTTTGGAGCGGTACTGATAAGGGAATGGGGAAGTCGCAGCCCCAAGGAATGTAGTTCTGTCGCTTCGGCTGCCAACTTACGAATGTATGGCTCATCCACACATACCAACACATTTTCAGGCTTAATATCAGTGTGTATAATCTTACATTTAGTATGTAGGTAATCTAAGCCTTCGAGTACTTGCCGTATGATGGTTTTCACGTTTTCACGAGGTATACCCCTATAATTAGACTTGAGTATCAATTTAAGAAGGTGGTGTCCCAGAACTTCAAACACCATGCACACATGAGTGCCATTCACACCAGTTATTTTAAAGTCATTAAGTAGTTGCACGGTTTTATTTCTCTTAGGATCGGCAGGATCGCTATCGCGGACAGCTTTCAGTATTTTAATTTCATCTAACGCAGTCTCTGTGAAATGCGGCGCTGATTTCACTACCTTCAAAGCAACAAAACGTTTGTCGACAAGATCCCAGCATAGCCACACCGTGGAGAAATGGCCCCAACCTAATTTCCTAGTGACGTGGTAGCGGTTCAGGAACAGATCTCCGATCTTGACAGGATGGTATCCACCCTTACAGTAGTCGGCGCTGTCCTCTTGTTCTTCGTCATCACTCGCGTACTGCTCGTCTTCATCTTCCTCGATGGTCTCATTAGAAGAACTGTGTGTTGGCTCCAACCGATTCTGATTCTGGTTACGCAGACCATTTCCTTGTCCGACAGCCCCGTGATCTTCTTCACGATTTTTCTTTTTAGCAAGTTTATGACGTTTCTTTTTCGCCTGGATGGCGAGTACTCTCCTATTTACATCGGATTTAGAACTCATTTAGTAATTTAAAACACTTTCTACAACTGCTAATAAATACAAAATTTATTTTTTCATCTCAATCTTTTTGTTTGAGTATGGCGGCCGGTCGCAGAACAAAATGCGCTCGAACCTGCTAAATGTTGCTACAAAAAAAAAGGCATAGACTAACCTTTTTTTTTAATATTTCACTAAAACGTGTTTGTACTTTTGTAGTTTCTACAATTTGTGGTGTAGATTTAATTACTCAAGTTACACAGAAATTTTGACGGGAACAGGAATAAAGGCCTTGTTATTGTATTGTACTCATCAAAATCTTTAATACAACATAATGTTAACCACGCTTTCATGTTACTTCTCTAAAGTAGCAAGCTACTGTCATTAGCTTCCAGAGTGTTATTGTGCCAAAGTTATTTGCACATATTTCTACGTTACAGTTACCTTTTACCATCAGATCGACTGAATGTCTGTTTGCTTAGTCATAACATAAAAAAACTACTTTATGTATGTATTTTGGTTTTTACATAAAGTGAATTATTTTAATAGCACAAAATACGAATTATGATTTGCGTAAGTGCTACTCAAGTATGTAACACTTTTTATACTTACAAAGGAGTTAAAAAAGTAATTTATATAAAAAATTGGTACATGTAACAATTAATACAGTCATACTGTGCATAAAATTCTTAAAATACAACAAATTATTCTTTAACGTCTGTGAAAAAGCACTAATAAATAAAGCTAATTTCGCTGTTATACAATTATATTAAAGTCCTTATATGTATTGCCTAAATTGGTTGGAAGTCGACAATAAATTGCGATACAAATTATAGTCAAACTACTGTCACAAATAAATTATAAATATAAAAAGCTAAAAGCTCAGATATTATTATGGCAGTAAGTTCTGCCCTTCCCAGCACTCAATAACTCGATTACGGAGTCACTTATTACGTTCAAAAATAGCATTAAAAGATTCTGCAAGAAAAAATTAAGTTTGCTCTCTATATCTATAGCCAAAGTACATGGCTGTGATTTTTTTTTATAACAAAATATTTACACATTTACTCTTGTTATAGTTTTATTATACTATAAACTTTCTGTGTAGAACTAATACTAGATCATCTTTATATATAAAAGTTTCGTGGCACGTTGATTGGCCGCGATGAACTCCCTAAACTATTATATTTTGAATATTCTTACATAGCTTATATTCTTGCTTAAACACATTCTTTACTAATTTTCAAATAAACACCATTAAAGCAGGTTCGATTTAGGAAGGATAAAAGAATTCAATTAGAATACTAAGTTCTTTAATTAATTTAAATTACTTCAGAACTTGATAAGTTCACGTGATATACTTGTGTTATTTACAATAATTACATATTTCATAAAAGTTCACAACTATGAACTAATTAGAATATAAACGAAATCTCGATATTTCTATTATTAGATTCAATATCTAACATACTATAACTTTTTATATATTACACAATTAAAGAAACTTAACAATATAACAGCGCTTAATTAATTAATTTACACGTACAGGATTACGAATTTGACTTCTTTTATTTTCTTTTTCAACCATGTATCTGACAGGTAGAAGACAAAGACCACTTAGTGTTATAAAAAATCCTGCTACATAAAATGCAATAGAATACCCAAACGTATTCTTGAATACACTTGCTACTGGCGTGCTTATTAAAGAACCTAAACCTTGAAACATTAAGATCATTCCAGTAGCATTTGTTAATTTATCAAGCCCATATAAGTTTACAATCACCATACTTCGAAGGCATGCTATGCTGGCAATAAAAAACCCAAAAGTAGCGCAATAAGCGTATTGATAATATAAATTGAATGATAAATTTGACGCCATTGTAGATATACCAGCAATGAAACAAGAAATTACGAATATTTTCAAAGCATCTATTTTGCATGCTAGTACCCCTAACGTCAATCTACCAAGAGCGTTTGAGAATCCAATAACACTAACAAATAAAGCACAGTGTTCAGGTTTTATATCTGCACTAGCATTTCTATCTTGTAAAAATACATATGGAACTAAATAACCTAAATATGTTAAAAAACCACTGGTACTTAAAAATATGAATGAACATCTTTTTAATAGTTTTGGGTCCATCATTGTTGCTAATATTCTTCTTGCGGCAGTAGTAAAAATACCTCTTTGCTCAAGTAAATCTATATTAGTGACGGCACGAGACACAGCTAACTGATATTCAAGACCTGTTCTATTATCTTCAGAAGTATCCATTACAATATTTTTGTAAACAGCTAGTTTTTCTAACTTTCCGTCATAAAAAGCATCATCACGATACATTGGCCGAGACTGTGGCACATGTGATTCCCAGTGGCATAATCGAGCCCAACAGCTACGCTTAACTGGTTGATCCACATGAACCTCTACATTCATTTTTGTCTTGTTTAACATACTAGTTTTTGAAATTATTGACTGAACTTGTTTGAGCTGTTGACGGCTAATTCCTCCGTGTGGACTATGAGTCCTTATAGTTAGTTTTGAGGCAGGAGAACTCGATGGACCTGGCAAAGTTGAAGGACTAGGTGGATTTCTAAAACCTTGAGTACCTTCATCAACAACTGCTGCAGCTGTTGGAAAATTTGAATTTGAAATTGCACTAAATAAACGTTCTGTTGCGGTAGGTGCAAGTCCTTCAACCCTGTTAGATTTAGATGCTGTCTGCCAGATAGTAGCCGTCGATAAGCTTGGTAAATACGTTACAGTACGAGTTGGATCGTCTGAAGTCTTCATTACTGTCAACGAAAGTAATGGCCGAAATGTCATACCTAAAAAGAAAATCAAACTAAATAACCCAGAATGTAAAAGTGTTGTTACCCGCCAGCCACCCAGTTTAACTAAAAACGTATTAGTAGGAAACATAACCATGACACCAAAACTTGATCCTGTAGTTGCTAATGCCAAAGCTAATGATCGTAACCTCTCAAAATAGAACCCAACTACCAAGCTTGAAGACATATTAATAAAACAATAACCAAAACCTGCAAAGGCCCCATAAAACACGCAGAATGTCCCATAAGTAGAAGTAAAATATGAGCAGAATAGAGAAAAGGAGCATATTATGGATCCAAACATAATGCACGCTCTAAAACCAAAACGATTAATAGAAGCAGATGCCAACGGTCCTGCAATTAAGTAAATTGCGATGGCTACGGAATTTACAAGTGCAACTAAAGAATCTGATACATTCAAATCAACTGTGATATCTCTAAGGATACTTCCAAATGTTAAAGCAATGCCATCTAAAATAAATATACTCCAGAATGCAGCTATAACGACAACCCATCCCCATCCACCTTCTTGCGGAATTGATATCTGTGCAGTAATTTCAGTTTCTTCACCACCTTGTAGTTCATCAGGTCTACTAATAACTCTGCTCGGCACCAGTATACTTTTTGTACGTTCATTCTGATTAAGTATAGCCTTAGTTACGGATTCAGATTGCATTATTTATTTTTGACGGCGACATCAATTTTCACCAAAAAATCTTTTGCGTATTATTTCTGCATGATGAAAATGTTCTTACAGATTTTCACAATAATAAAAATCAATGTTAATTAACAGTTACTTATGTCGGATATGAAATAAAATGACCGAAATGTAATCTACAAATAATTCTGCAAATTATGAGCAACTTACAAACGTCGTTTTACTTAATTTATATACAATCGTAATTGTATTTCTGAAAGAGTAAAATGATTATGAAGGAAGATATACTTTTCTTTATTGAATGTATGTATCTATGGTTCAGAATGTCAAGAATATACTGTACACTTTATTCAGAAACCGTATTACGTTGAGGAGAATACAAGGACACGTCCTTTTTATAAGTCATACATTTTTTATATATCTGTGGTGGTAAACCTTTTTGATTGTAATCTTTTTTAAATGTTAAAGAGATATATAGAAAAATAAACAGAATAAAAGTTCTCTTGTTATACAAAATTGATGTGTTTTATTTTATTTGAAAATAATATTTAATTATAAATGTTATAAGAGGGTTATAACGCCCTCATATTCAAAGATATAGTTGTGTTATACAGCCTGCGTAGTTATATCATTTATTGGTACGTACGTATTAACGCTACGGCAGTATAAATTCGTTGTTTTAGCCGCGGCAACGGTCGGGGAGAGTCGTATATATTTATGACAAAGAAAAATTTCATTTATTACTGACTAGCTAAATGTATACGGAGCTCCCCGTTCGCTGCCACGGTCGACTCGCGCTTTTTCTCAGCAAAAGTCAAACCTAACCTAACCCAACAAATTTTTACTGCAGTGGCGTTAATACGTAGGTACTCATATATCTTATAAACGCATAAAAACTAAATGAAAATGATTACCGTTCGTATTTTTTCATTAAAATCGCCATTTTATTAGCACTTTCTTGATTTATTTTATTCTATCTATTCGTATAAATAATTACTTTACAAACAATTATTTATTTTTATGTAATTGTTTTTATTCAGTAGGTAGATAATTTTATTTCTATAACTGGTCAATAAATTAAAATTTGTTATAATTTGCAAGAAAGTAAAATATGTAAGGTTCCTTCCTTTATTTGTTCTATATGCCTTTAGTCCTTTGATATTGAGGTCTCTGTTGGCTTATTGTTTAAAAGTGGGGAATATAGTAAAACAGGACAGTTAAAATTTGTGAATGGGTTATAATCTTAGGAACTGCTAGTTCGATAAGAGATATTATTTTATCGATAATTACGACCTCTTGAAATTATTAAAAGCTCTAGAACTTAGTAAAACTAAAGGTAATGATTATACTGGCAACTTATGTACCAGGTTCTGTTGGCAACTATACACGAACATTCATAGATCCTTGTATCCAGTGGCCTTGATGAATTTAAAAAATGTTCTAGTACGTCACAAAGTTGTCACAATTTTTTGAATTTGTTTTTGTTTTACCAAGTTGATTGATTAATAATATTTTTATGCTTTGCATAATTTGTCTTTTATAATATTAAATTAAAGCTTCTGTGATTTTTATGGAACAAATTGGAAAATGGGAACTTCATAACTATACCAGAAATTCTATGTATGTCTTTTGGCATAAACAAATTTACAATCATTTGTTTTTGAATCAACAACCAAATGATGTACAAATTTTATATATAGGATCTTATAGTTATTGTTCATTAATTATTTTAACAATAATTGAACAAGAATTTCTTACATGCACATAAATGGTTGTACATATTTTTTGCTATTTTAGTTTAGTTGTCATATTTAAACTCGGGATCTTATAATATTTGCTATAAACTTGTGTCTTCCCAAAATATCAATTATTCTGTGGGATTTCAAAAATAACTACCCTAAAATCCATTTCATTTTGTTATTAAAAGTTTATTTCTAGTATAATTTAGTACACTAAATACTGTCTTATGTTCCAAATTTGAAAATGATATTAAACAAATATGATTTTAATTTCAAATAATAGAATAATTAAATGAAATAAGTTTGTTACATGTGTATTTTATATTTAATATCTTGTATTAGGTAGGGAATATCCTTGTACATACATAAATGTAAACCTGGAAAGTAAATATTCAAAATATTTACTAAGTAACATTACATTTAGTTACTGAATATAAGATCATATTCTGATATTTGTCTTAAAATATAAACTACTTGCATTTTTATTTTAAGTATCTAAGGGTAGCAAGTATTGACTAACTGCTGGATCTTTGAACATCCTTTGTATATACTGCAACTATAGTTAAAACAATAAAATAATTTAACACATTTTTAAGGACAGTTTTTGATACTTTTATTTACTACCTATGTAGTATTTACCTCATTCCAAACACTTGTTACTGAGAATAGAAGACAAAGCAACTCATGCAAAACATATATTGCAATAATTCAATACAAAGAAAATTTTATAAAGATGGTGGAAATTATTATGTTATTTAGTATCTAATTTTATCACTGACATAAAACAAAAAAATTATAAACATTGTTGATTACTGCAATTGGTGGGACAATAGGATACAAAATGTTGTGTCCAGTCAGATACTAGTATCAACCTACCCATAGATGTAAAATCGGCCATAGTGGCATTTTTAGGTGAGTTCCATTTGGTATATATCCAGCAATACAACAGATTTGTAGGGGTAAATACCACACCAAATCATGATCACCATGCACATGCTACTAAACTGGTCACTGTTACTCTTCCTTTTTTATTATAGTGTCTGCCTATGTAGTTAGTTTTGCAAATGTTTAATGGGAAGTACTTTATAAACATAAAGTAACAACCAAACTCAAAACTGTTAATTGTAGATCACACAATTAATAATAAACAGCACTCAGTGCATGGACTGCAGCTGAGGAACTGCTTTAAGGACCAAGTCAACTGGGCAGTCAATAGTTATACCAGTCAGAAAGCAACTGAAGTATATCCCAGCTACCTCAAAGCTTGCAAGCATAACTATGACAAATTGAGATGGATTGCTAACGTATGGATGGTACAGTATTTGATTTAAGATGGTGCTCTAATTACTATCAAGCAGTCTCTCTCTAGTTTTTAATGCTGTTATAAACCAAATAAAAATATTATCCTACTAGTATTTTATATTTTGGTTCAATCTTCACTCTATCCTCGTTTTCAAATGTAGTCTGCATATCCAGTTTTAAGGAAATTAGTGCCCTGACTTTTCAGTTGGCCCTTTATGAACCTGAGTGCTTTGTAGTACACATTTATCCTTTCTTCAGTTATTGAGTCACGAAATTTAAAAAGAGACACATACATTGATTGAATCTAGAACATATACATTAAATGTCATAAGTGAAATTGGAAAGGATGAAGATTTTATATATTCAGACAATTGTATTCATGACCATTTATTATTAGACTAAGCAAAACTTATATTACTATGGACAATTAATAGATAATTATGCTTCTTAAATAAAAATCAACCGTGAACAGGTATCAAACCGTGACCACTCAGTTCAGTGGTTAGCTTGTTACAACTGCTCCACAACGTTTTTTAACTGATCTAATTCATAATTAAATTGAGTGACAGTTATGCAATTCGCACTATTCGCACACTTGAGATCACAGACACACAATTGAGAACTAAAGTCTCCGCTACACGACAACAGATGCTGTTGCAGACGTCATCTTCGGATGCGTCCGCGTACGTATAGAGGGGGTAATTTCCGCGTCTGTTGTAGGTATTTAACGTCGGCAAATGCTTCCGCCTTGAATCCGATTGTTATCAGTTTTTGTGGCACGGATCACTGATTTGATCGAAGTTGCGATTGAGACCTTCTTTTTCATTTCTTTTAATAACTCTACTGCGATGCACACTCAAGTAGTAGTTAAAAGTACTAAATAAATAAATAGCTGCGGCTACTACGGTCTTAATATCCATTTTTTTTTAACGTTACGTACGAGTTCCGTCTGACGAGAATGAACATAGACTGATCTACAAACGCGTGGACGGCTCGTGGTGATCCATTTGCGATTGATGATGAATTTTATGCATGAAAAATTTCAAAGCGAAATGATAAAATTCTTACTGGTCCTGTGTCAAACGCTTCTTTCACTGAATCTTTAGGTAACCAAGGTCTGTTTGGATAGACCTCGTCTAAATACACCACTCTTATTAAGTTCTCGTAAATGCACACATCATCAGCGATCTCTATCGTGACACCTTTGCTGTATAGACAATATAAACTTGTATTTTATAGTAATGTAGATACCTAGGGACCGTTCAAGTATTATACAATAGAATTTTTGAAGATTTTTGAGCCTCCCTGTTTTCCAAATAACGCACCGTAACATTTTTCTGTACCCGCTCCCCCTGCTCAAACGTTACCTAACAGCCAACTGACTATTCTTACCTAAAAAGTCATAATTATATTTTACCTTTTTTACTAATAAACTCTTAAAATAAAATAACTTGTTAATCTTAACATTTGGCAATACGATTAGAAATATTGGTGGCAATGGATTCTCAGTAAACTAAACAAATTGTTACTTTCTTTTATTTATACTATACTTTCTTTCTTAATACACTTATACTTTCCATAATATACTTTCTTTGTCTACTTTAAAAAAAAAGCAATGTTTCGTAACGCATTGTTCTAACCACCCAACCCTCCCGCCCTTGTACAAAAACGTTTTTCTAAATCCCCTAGAATTGCCCGTAAGAGCTAATGCAAAATATATCTTTACATTATGAATACCTTAATCAAAAACCTCTTTATAGCGAATATAGATAACAGCATCATTTATCTCTTTTTAAATATTTATTTCGGTTTATAACCTTTACATACTTATAAACCTACAACGACAATTATCGAATAATAAAAATCTCTCAGTTTGCCTGATTGTTTGTTTGTCTGATTGTTATTGTTTATGAAATTACTCTGCTTATTATCGTAAAAAAATCGGAATTATATTCGCAGTTGACCCTATCACTAAATTATTCATCTTTTATTCAGAATAGAACTTTTTAATTTACAGTTTTTTTTAACCTGTGGTGTTCTCGCAATTTTTGCAGCGGTGATAGCTCAGTGATAGTATGTACGATTTTGCGTCGTCAGGGGTTGTCAGTCCGAATCCAACCACCTACAATGAGCTTGAGCTTTCGGTGAAGGAAAACATCGTGAGGAAACCATAGCATGGTGGTAGTGCTGTTTCTGATGCACTCCTGGCTAGCTACCACCTTCAAGTTGAAAATCTGCCGACAAATACCAATAGGTGTGTTACGGCAGTTGCACTTGAGAGCCAGTTCCTCCAAAGGTTTAGCGTGTCTACTAACTTGGGCCGTATCGTCACTTTCGATCAGGTGAGATTATGGCCATAATGTAGAGATGTGCGGCTGACAGAGATTTATGGAAGACAGAAACGTATTGCGCCGAGCCTAAAGAACTTGGGAACAAGACAAGAATAAGAAGACTTACAGTTTTGGACATTCGATAGTTTCTTGTCTAAATTAATTATATTCAAAATATTCTTAAGTTATTCATTATTAACTACGTTAAATATACATGGGAGATTACATTCTTTGTTCTATAACAACCACAAATATATTTAACTGGTACAGGATCAATCATGGAGGTATCATCTTTTTACCCTAATTTTGTTTGCAAGAACAATTTACGAGTAGGTATATTTGTTTTACTTAAACCAGAAATATTGCGCAATAGCGCACGGCCCACAGCACTGAATTTAATTAGCGTTAAGGTTGGCAATATTCCTACAAGTGATAATTTTGACAAAGGGCAAGTTTTTTAAATCTTGTTAAACATGTTCTTCGTTTAAGCGGTGTATATAAAACTACATTGAGTATTGAAATATTATAAAGCGAAACGAACTTCTGATGATGCTAGAACATTACAATATGAAATAAGGTTAAGTGTTAATTTATGTTATAGTTTACCTTTGTTTCATTTCTTTTATAAATAGATTGACTACTCGAAAAGGCAGAACGAGGTCTGCCAGGTCAGATAGTATATATATATATATATATATATAATAATAATAACAATAATAATAGATAATAAATCAATACATAACAACCTATTATTCATTCTGTTAGAAAAGCATTCGTAACTTAAAATGAGTTCCGTACTGGTAATCTTCAAAGTGTGGCTTTCAGATAGTGATCACAACGCTAAAGCTCACGGCTGCGGCTTTTCCTTTTCCACTTAATTTAGTGACGTCACAATCAGTCCTTACTGACGTTTTCGTCACGTCCACAGTGAGTCCACATGTTTTGAGCGTTGTGATCGCTATCTGGAACGCACCCAGGAGAATAACTTCTGAATTGAGTTTTTCTTCCATCCTCACCAGCAACCTAACTCACGCAATCGGTATCTCGTGTTAAATATTCTGATCAGCGTTTAATAGTAAAATCGATTTGACGAACTCAAGCAATACAAAGAACGAAGCAGTACACTTATCTACCATCGAAACGCTTTCCTTCGTTGATACTTTGTAGGGTAATGACATAATTTGTTGTCTCCCGACTTACCATTTCCTTATCACTTTATTCTTTCACATTAGTTTGATAAATGGCTACTGATAAGGAATTTGTATATGACAAAACTAACGTAAGCTCTATAGAGATCGATTTTAAAATATTATAGTCATTGTTGTGGCTCATTTTGTTGAGTCATTGTCGTAGACATTGTTGATGGAGACAAAGAGACCTTGTCGACATAGAACAAAGGTGTACAAAAATTAATAGATCTAGCTGTGCCCGCGACTTCGGTCGCGTGGAATTAAAAATTATTTAAGTACTTATTTTCTGAATAATATTTACTTTCTTAGCAGTATCATTTTCTGTACCGTGGAAAAGGTGATTAATGCTGAGCAATGGAGCTGTTAACAATTATACAGTCTTGTGCCCACGATCATATCTACGTAGATATTCAGTAGACTACTCCTTTCCATTTTTTATAAATTAACTTGACAACCTACACTAAAAGATAACTTCATATAACACACTATAATAGGCGATGTTGTCTTCATAAAATTATTTTGATTGTTAACAAACTTTGGTTCGTAAAGTTTAATATGCCAAATAATGGCCATATATCGATTTCTAATTTTCAAAATATCTCATTGTGGCTTATGTATAACAGTATTATTCATAATATTATTATACTAAGCATTTCGCCAATGCACAATTATTTTTATCTCGTACAAACACTCATTCGCTATTTAGTACTTTGATGTTTTATTTTCGCGTAAAAACTAGCCTACGTCCTTCTTCCCATCTATCTTTAGACCAAAATTCATAAAAATCGGTACGGAACTAATAGACAGGTACAGTTACTTTTGCATCTACATTATTACTGTGAATAGGCTTACTCAATAACTGTTAGCAAATGTAAAAATCATTATTCAAATCTGACTCTACCAGTTCCTAAGATTAGCGCGTTGAAACAAACAAATTTTCAAAGAACTTATTCTAAATATATTGAAAATTACAAGTTGGCCTGTAGTATTATTAAAACAAATGGGACTTCATTCACTTTAAGACTAATTTGAACCAACCGCGATCCTATATATCGCCTTGCGTTGCTTTTAGAATATGTCGAAGACCTAAAACTGATATTTAATGTAACCTCAATTAGATAGTAACTCAAAGAAATAAGGAGCATAAGAAATAATTATACCAATTTAATGTACATGCATATACTAACTAAAACTGTAGCTGGATTAAATTTGAACATTTATTTTTATGGGAACATAGATCAACGAAACTTATTTTTTCATTATTGTCTGCCTCTCTATGTTCCTATATACATGCACCACTCTGAAACTACTTAACACATTTCGATCAAATTTGACGCGATGATAACTAATTCGACGGAGTAAATACTAATATTATAAATTCGAAAGCCAGTTTGTTTTACAGAATCAATATTACCGCGAGCGACGCCGTATGTAAAATCTAGTATAAAGTACCTTATTTTACAAAACAAAGGGTTCCTTCGGAATAGGGTATAAAAATTTAAATTTGGTAGTCAATAAAAAATTTGAATTTTGATACATTGCTCAAAATGATTAACAAAATCGTTTTCCGTGAACAAAAATTTTATATGTACGTATTATTTTTTAATATTATAATGTAAAGCATATTGGAATTTTAATAAGTATTTAAAAGCAAAGAAGTTTTTCTAAAACGAAAAACTCAAGATTGTTATAGAAGTTCGAATACACGTCCATCGACGTGAGACGTTAAGACCTTGTGCCGTTGTGACCTTGATACGTTAGGCTATATAGCAGACAAATAAACAAATAGACAAATAAAGTATTATCAATAAAAAGTCATAAAAATGGTTATTGTAAGTAAGTCAGCCGTCTGGTATATAGAATATCAATGCGACTGCACGGTTGGTTCAGGGGCTTAAGCAGCCGCCTCTAACGCAGCGCAGAAGTGTTGTAGGTTTTAATCCTACACATTACAATTATTTTTGTAATCCACAAAAGTTTTTTCAGACTGGGTGTTATTTCATGTTTCTTGTGTATAAGTTATTTTCACTTGAAATTGACAACATTTCCAACAACAGAAGATTTCACGATAAAAGAGCCATATATTATTTTGTTGCGTCATACATTTTAAACCTGTAATATTTTACTCATTTAAGTTAATCATTTAAATTGAAAACTGAAAATTAAATCCTCCGAATGGTTAACAAAATCATTTTACAGTTTACATAAGGATTAATATAATGTTGATAAAAAATCTTCGCAAATAGAGTGTTATTTTGGAACAAAATGGTAGATCATATAAAAGGTTATTGTAGGTAAATCAGAAAATATATATGCTATGGTGAACTATTTTTACAACTTTTATGAGGTATATTTCTCTCGTACATTAATATAATTTTTTTTATGATAACTCAGCATAGTGACTGCACTGTACAAGTACAGCACAGTCCAAAAACAGTAACGACCATCGAGAGAACGACAATCCATCGCCAGTCGCTACTGTCATGCGGCCTGCATAAATGCTTTTATATATTTCGCTTGACGGACCCGTTGTTATATGAGGAAGAGAATACATGATGAAAATAAACGAAGGCGCGAACTTGATATAAAACGAGACGAACTGAAAAATACATCGCCTGCAAACATAAAATATAACTTTGTAAATAGAATCCTAACGTGCGCACACTGTAAGCGTACGTTCACTGCTAAAATTGGATACACTATCCACATAAACGTGAAACATCTGGTCTCTTAATTTAGTTTGTTTATTATTTTTTTGTTTCGCAGAATAATTCGCTGTAGCCGAAATCAGGAAGGATGGTGATGACTTCACATAATAATTCGATAGATATTTTTTTTTGATTTTTGTCAACCTTGCATGTTCACTAATATCAGTCGACAAAGACAACAATTTACAAAGCTTTCTTACGCTACACAGCCACGCCGCCACAGTACCAAGCAAGTGATGAATATGTGAGAGACACTCATAAATCAGGTGAATGATTGTGAAAAGTACTGTTAATATGAACTGCAGGCTAGTTTCTTTATTAATACTGTATATTATTATATACTTAATCCTTCCCACTCTACTACTACTCCCCAGAGAAAATAAAACTAGATATGAAAATAAATAAAATCGTAGTATACTGCTTGGGCCGTGTAGAGTAGGTTAGCACATATGTTCTGACCGCGGGCGTAGACACGATCCATCGCCTAAAGCCGTTGTCTAGGTGACAGTGATGAGCGAGAGTTGATGAAGCTTGTCGTCTCTTTTTACGAACCGATACTTGACGTAAATGAGACGGTGAAAGGTTGTGGGAGCTAATTGCGAAACACATCTCGCCATCGACGGAGGCGTGAAATTAGCAATGACTTTAAGCTTCCGTAGACAAGACACTGCTGTAATGGACAAGTTTACAAGTGCACAGTGTGACTTGAACTCGTCCTTTAATCTTCAACGTTTTCACAAACACTTGGCAAAACGGGCATGTTCTCCACATATGTATCACTACTGTGCGTCATCAATGAGGTCTGCCGGCAGACTAGTTCGACAAGCTTAGAGGTTTGTTTAATAATTTGGTGTATTCTCCAGGAACTTTACCCGTTGAGCGACTATAAAAGTTCCCAGATCCTAGCAGATTGGATAGATGTAGGTCTAATTTATTGGATTTAGTCAGTATTACTGGTCGAATATCATATTTAAAGTTAAAGCGATGATAGCCCAGTGGCAGCGTGTAGGAACGCCGCGTCATGGGACGTGAGGTCGAATCCAACCACCTACAATGAGCTTGAGCTTTCTGTGAAGGAAAACATCGTGAGGAAACCATAGAATAGTGATAAGGCTTTTTCTAATGCCCGCTCTAGTTACCAGCCGCAAGTTGAAAACGTACCGCCAAATACCATTAGGTACCATTAAGTAACATCGATCATTGCACCTACGAAGTACCACAGGATAGTACGCTTGGACCTACGTTATTCCTCATTTATATTAATGACTTTTGTAAGGTGCCGGATACGAACGGTTCCGAGCTAATAATGTTTGCAGATTAAAGCGTTGTTCTATTTCATGGGTCTACCTGGGACAGCATCAATGTGCATATAGAAAGTAGTTTATCTAAAGTGTCTACATGGTTGGAAAAACAGTCTTTTAACGCTTAATGTGGATAAAACCAAATATATATGATTCAGTTTAACTAATAAAACAAGTCCCAACCAAAATTATAGCATTCAAATACCCACGTATCCATGTAATCGCAATGAAAAAAATGGTAACGTATTATGTACATATACTACGCTCAATCGGACTGCAACTATAAAATACTTGGGAGTTACTATTGATGAAAATCTAAGGTGGGCCGCGCATATAAACGAACTTTCAGCTCGGGCGAGGAAGCTCATATATATTTTTAAAGAACTGCGAGTTTTAGCTACTTTTAGTATTCTTATCCAAACTTATAAGGCCCTTTGTGAAACTATAATAAAGTACTGTATTTGCTCGTGGAGTGTTGCTTCTAGTTCAGAGTTAATTACTATAGAACGAGCGCAGAGGGCAGTTCTCAAAGTCATGATGCGATTGTCGTACAGACACCCTACAACACTTTTATACAAACGGCTTAAAGTAACTTCAGTTCGAAAATTATTTGTGTATCAATGTATCAAACGATATCATGAAACTACAAATTCTTTACTATCAAACACTATCAGTCAAAAACGAATTGATCGTTTCCCTGTTCCCATGATTAAATCTACACGCGCACGTATGACTCATCGATATCTAGGACCATATTTATACAATTTATTGAATTGTAAAAATACACTTAGAAGTTTAAATAATTATAGATTGAAAATTGAATAACAAAAATTTTTGTTTGAATATGATTACAATGGGATAGAGAATCTACTAAAAGCAATAAAGTAGATACAAATTACATTACCTATATTTTGTGTGAACCAATAAATACACAGACACATACTCATTCATACACACACGATCACAGACATATACTCATACACATGCACACGCAACAACTCACTCACACACAAAAAGTGCGCTAAATTAAGCATTTATGTACTTTATAAAAATAATATTTTAGAGTAAGGAATTATGTACATTAGGAAGACACTGGCACCTGAGATACGGGCTAAAAAACCTAGTTTAAGTAACAGGGCTTAACTATATGTTGTTGTAAAAATATTTTTTGCAAAATAAATTATTATTATAATAAAAAATAAAAAAATACCATTAGTTGTGTTCCGGCAGTGGCACTTAAGAGCCATTTCCTCTTATAAAGGCAGGCAATGCACCTGCGATTCTTCTGGTGTTGTGAGTCTCCATGTGCGGCGGTGACTACTTACCTGACACTGACACGCTTGCTCGTTTGCCCCAATTTCATAAAAAAAAAAAAAAAAAACAATTTAGGTATATGACATAAGCCACCCAGGCTTGAGAGAGCCTCCATATACAGGTTTAACCACGTAACTAAAAGGGTACGTTATCACCACGTACAGTTACTATAAAACTTGTATTATATGTCAACCTATCAACAATTTACGACCTCTAACGATATCAGTATCGAAATAAAATGTTATAGATAACATTAATAACGTATGGTGATTTCTTTACACATTTTCCATTAAAGTATTAATTAGTAGTTGAATGCTAAATTGTATCAATTATCTAATTTAACAATGTATCTATATATGTATTGTGTTGTTTTTAAACTGTTTTATTTAGTTTAGATTGTTTAAATATGTATGCATTTAAATATAATCTCAGCTAGAAACAAGTTAGTAACAGAAAGTATTTAGAGTCACTTCTGCTGCGTTACATTTAGCATTCAAAATGCTCAAACACATGCATTCAGGCGAACCACATGACGACCGTGGACATTTTGGTAGCGGCGAGAACATTACTAAGGACGTCATAATTTTCATTCACGACAAACCCACAACGATCCATGTGCAAAGGTGGACCCTCTCTACATCTCGCTCTGGATACTCTATACCAGTTGAATTACCGACTGTAACGCTCGCAAGTAAGTGGATCGGTAGAATACGCGGTCGTGAGTGTTGTGAACGCTTAGTGCAACGTAGCCAACCATAAAGGTGGTAAAGAAGCATACAGATATTACAAAATATTTGTTATCGAAGATTAAAATAATTACTATATTCGAACTCACGTCTTTTAAATATCTACTACCACTGAGAAATCATTGATTCCAAATTGTAGGCAATCAATAATTCTAGATCTATATAAACGATTTGTTCGTGATTTTTATACCTAACTTACTTATACTTAATCTTTAATCACTATGTTATTATTTGTTTACGAAAATATTTTCATATTGTTATTGTCTATATATACTAAGAACGAAATAAAATTTTACATAAAGAAAAAAAAATCCACATTATACCTACAAATCTTTAAGAATATTTTTCATATTATGTAACATCTCTACATATAATAAATCTATATAAGCTAGCTATATTATAAGTAACCATATTTTGTAATATCATTGTTATAAAATATATAAACTAACTTTTTTTCAAACGTTTAGTATTAACGGTAATGGTTTTTCCTTTAATATGTGTGAAACGGAACATCTGTATACGGTATAAAGTACTCCATAATTTTCCCGATCAATCGACCTTGAAAGGACGACTATAATATATTCATAGCCAAGTTCAATGTCGAAGTTATCATACTGAACGTAGTCTGTTGGTATTACGGCATACAAACATGTTTCACAAAACCATGACAAACAAAATCAGCACACACTAAATACGAGGTAATCGATGAGTATGCTATTTTTAAGCAATAATAAAAATAGCACCGTCATTGTAATAACAAAAACAGCATAGTCATCCACAATTACCTCGTAAATGTTTCGGTACACTTTATGAATCATAGTTCATATCATCCTCATCCTCATACTAATATTATAAATGCGAAAGTGATTTCTTTGATTCTTTGTTACGCTTTCATACCTAAACTGCTGAATCGATTGTGATGAAATTTAGTACAGAGATAGATGGGACCCAGGAGACATTCATTCAGGATTCATAATATTCATTCATTCATATAATAACTAATCTAACCCTAAGAAGACACAAGTTTGCGCGGTAACCGCCATAAACAATCCCTTTGTCGCGTCTTTTCGGTTCGAAAGCGCTCCCTTAAGTACCTCGCCCAGTATCGGAATTCTTGGAGTTGATATTTAGAGTGTCGTTCTGTTCCATGGACATCTGGAGGACAAGACCAAATTAGCCTCCATAAAGTTTAGTGCTCAGCAGAACGAGACAGTATTTCAAGCCAGACCATTGTCTTAAACTCTACAAAACTTAGGTCCGGCCTCAAATGGAATACTGATCTTATCTCTGGGCAGGGGCCACCCCGATACCAGCTTCTTCCATTTGACTTTCTTCCATTTCCTTCATCCAACGAACAGCGCCTTAAGCTGGCAATAACCATGTTCTTACCGATCGACTTGATCCACTAGCATTGCGAAGAGACGTGTCATCTCTTTACATTTTGTACCGAATTTACCATGGGGAGTATTTCGAGGAGTTGCACGGATTAATACCTGCAGCTGGATTCCACCACCGTAGCATGCACCATACACTTAAATTTCATCCTCACTATTTGGATGAATGGCAAAAGCGTACTTGATGCGCGTCAAGACGAAATAGCGTTGCGTGCTAGCGCACCAAGCTGAAACCTGTCAAAGAGAGCATGTGCGCTAGTAGTAGTACTCTCTGTTCGACAGGTTTGAAGAATACAACTGAACGTGGAGCTCTACTGTAGTACTAGTACGTGACGTTGTTACAGAAGTTCGATTTCAACCGTGGTCGTGAACGAACGTGTCCTTGAGCTCTCGTTGTTCGTTCTCAAAACCGATCGCTACGCCTTACCGCGCCGCCTATTGTTTCTTTGTGCTATTCTTACGTCTTATCGGCAATAATCCGTCTATTATTGCCGACAATCCGGTTCGTGTTACCGATACATAGTCCTTTGTTAAACTCAACCTATCGTTTCAAGTTTACATTGTGAGAATTCTCTTAGTTTATTATTGTGGATTCCAAGTATTGCTTTTCGTTATTGTGAAGCAAAGCACCAGTTTAATACTTACACTACCGAAGAAGAGCGCCTTCTGCGCATCTTTCTTAGGCACGTTATCAAAGAGCTCTCCGACGAACGAATCCTAGCCTCCCTTAAGGAGCAAAACTTTCTAGTTCACGAGGTATAACGAATATACCATAATATCAATAAAAACAGTACGACTTAGTACTCGTCATTTTGGACCGATCCAAGGAAGGGAAAGAAATTTTCTCCCTCCAATCCGTCTGCGGCATCTGCGGTAGAATTGTAGAGATTCTCCATAATAGGCATACCCCCACCCAATGCCAACACTACCAACCATACGACCACTTCGTTCGCAACTGTTTTATCAACCCGCGTTGCGTCAAATGTTCAGAAAACCACTCCACTAAAGAGTGCTCTCTCTCGCGAACTATCGCGAGTATGAACGCGCTCCACACACGATAGGCACGCGTTTCTTCAATCAGGCGCCCTCAGCGCAAACAGTGACCGCACATCCTGTACCACCACCACTCATGTCAATTCAGGCTTTCTCGAGCCTGCCTAAACCCGCGCGAGTCACTTTCGCGAATACATCTCCATTCCAGAATCTCACTTTAGCTTCGACCACTTCATGTTCATGGGCCCCCCAAACGCAGCCTCCAAAGGCCAAACCCTCACACTCCACTACGTCCGGCCCGTCCATTGGTCTAATAGGAATCGACTGACTCGCTTAAAAAAAACTTAAACTTCTTGACCAACATTCAGTAGAGGACATCATCGCATTCGACGAAATGCTCAGTGCTAGTCAGGATCTAGGCCGTCTTAAAGCTATTAGTTTCTTTCCAGGCATTGTAAATACCGTACAATGCCTTATCCGCGCTTCCCCTAAATGAATTCGCAATGGAGAATTAGATTAGACCCCGTGGCCTTTCTGTATTCTTTTTTAACGTTATTAACCTGAAACCCCAACGTGACTTAGTAGCTAGCTTCTTTAAGGAGCGACAAATAGACGTGTTTCTTGCACAAGAAACACATCTAAAACCGAGCGTACGTAATTCCGCGATTGCGAACTACAAGATAGTAAGAAATGACCGTACCGGTGTAAGAGGCGGTGGCATGCTGATACACTATAGAAAGTCACTATATTGCATGTCAATAGGTCCTCCCGAACTCGCTAACTTAGAAGTCTCGGTGTACAGAGTGGGTATGACCGGTCATACTACTACCCATATCGTTTCCGCGTACCTCTCAGCGAATAAAACTCTCTTCCAGTCCGATCTGGAGGCGCTTTTCGCGCTCAGTGACACGGTTATAGTTGCCAGCGATCTAAATAGCACGAATATTCAGTACAACAACCCGCGTACCACCGCTAACGGTAGAACACTTTAATGGTTAGAAAATGCTTTTACCTTTAACGTAATTGCTCCTTTAGAGTTCATTATCAAGTTAACTGTCGCCCCTCAGTTTTAGACATAGCCATTTTAAAAGGGGTCGTGCTTCAGGTACGGCAAATCGAAGTCATACATGAACTAGACTCCGACCACCGGTCAGTAGTTCTCCAACTTGGTACAAAGATTACTTAAATCTCGTATCTCCGAACTCCGCAATCAGAGATGGGACAGCCTTTTAGAGCAAATCAAACCATCTCATCTTGCCTTCTGGGATCTTGTCCGTAAACAGAAGAGCAGCTACTCGTCCGCAATGCCACCGCTAATTAGAGGCCCCGGCAATCTTCGAAAGGTCTTTGAAAGTATAGACAAGGCAGAATATCTCGCTTCCACTCTCGAACAACAGTGTTCTCCCAATTCCTATGAATACCATCGGGACACACGACACATCGGGAGTGTCGATCGAACAATTCAGTCAATTCAGTCAAGAGAGACCCAGTTGAAAATTTAGACCTGGTCACAACTGATGAAATTCTCGCGATCACTTCACGAGCACTTCTGGTATGTATCTTCAATGCGGCCATAACTCACTGCCATTATCCAGCCTCTTGGAAAAAGACAACGGGAACAGGCATCTCTCCTCGAAAGCTACCGCCCAATAAGCCTTCTTAATACGTTAGGTAAAATATACAAGCGGCTTCTTTTGAACTGACTTCAATCCGTTGTCTCAAACAAATGTCTCTTACCTCACGAGCAATTCGGCTTTCGATCGAAGCACTCATGTACCCACAAAGTACTCCACCTCACGGAGCTTTTACTCTCCAATTTCACGGAACCACGCCGTCCTAGCCGCACGTTTACCGTATTTTACTACATTGCCAAAGCTTTCGATAAGGTCTGGCATAAAGGCCTCATATTTAAACTCAATCTCTTTCAAGTCTCGGTCAGACTAGTCCGCATAATCCTTGCTTACCCATCAGACCGTTCCTTCTGCTATAAGCGGACGGAGCTCTATCCTCACCACACTCAATAAAATCAGGGGTCCCGCAGAGTTCTATTCTAGCCCCTTGCCTGTTCAACTTATTTATTGGTGACATCCCCTATTCCCCGAAGTCGCAGTAGGTTCTTACGCAGACGATACGGTCAACTTCAGCTCAGGCAGGAATAGGATTAATTTATACTACCGCGTCCAAAGGACTGTTTCTACGTCCGGGTCCTGGTGTCTCAAATGGTGCATCATGTTCAATCCTCACGCAGGAATAATATAAAAAAAAAACACCTTTTTGGTGTCAATATCCCCTAAGCTAACCATACTAAATACCTTGGTGTAATTTTAGATAAGCATCTCACCTTTAACAACAAACATATAGATTATAATAAATCTAAGAACGACGCGCAGAAGGCGCTCTTCTTCAGTTGTGTAGGTATAGTACTGGTGTTTTCCTTCACGGAGAAAGGACGTTAAATTATTATAATCTGTAATAGACGGGACTTTAATCTGTATCCCTGAAGGAGTGCTGGTGGCTCTAGTGTATGCAATTTTCCTTGAGTTGAGCTGGGCCGAGATGCTTACCCAGGAAGCCTTATCGCAGATCGTAACGGGGGACGATGGGCGTACCGCTTTCTCAGTCGAGCTAGCGGATGTGGGAGGTTGGGTTATTGGGGTATTAGCGTTCTCGGATGCAGTAGGGACGCGCCTTGTTTTTATGCCAGCAGTTTCAACTGTTGAGGGTGATAGCACCCTCTTGTTCTTGGGCTTGGTGACTATTACAAAATTGGGTTTAGGATTGCTTTGATCATCCAAATCGAGGTCCCTCATTTCAGCCTCGTTTTCGGGAATCGGGTCGGGGGATAATAGCGAGAAAGAGTTCGCCGTAGGTATTGGCCATGGTGCGTACGATATTTGCTCCTCGAAAGGACGAGGCGCAACCGTGGGGGTGGGGGTCGCTGAAGGCGACTGTGTACGTGTCATGTTGACAGTAGGTGCCTGCGAGTGAATTAACATAGGCGAGCGGGATCGGGAGCGCGAGTGTGGAGATGCTGGGCTACGCACCGGTGCTGTCGCTGCGGTAGATGGGGTGCGGAGGGGTAGTAATGTGGATGGGGGGGACGCCGGTCGAGCACGAGTTGGTGCATTCGCCGCGGTCGGGGGGGTGCGAACGCGTTGGACCGGTTGGGAGGCGAGGAACGCCTTGAGCAAGTCTGGTTGCTCTCTACCTATGAAGGCACGTAGCCTTAAATATAAATCTTCCGAACGATTGGCCATGGTCCGGATGTAGGGCTTGGGGCGAGAAAATTTGCTCGTAAGCCTAGGGGAAACCTCCCTGCCGGAAGGGCAGGGGGGCGCGGTTAGCAAAAAACTAACGAACTAACCCAAGTTCGGAGAAATAACATTTAAATACAATCTACTGCACGTGCAAAATCAGAAAGCGAAAGAAAAAAAAGAAAAAAAAAACAATAATAATATCTATGGCCTGGCCTGTAATAAAAGACTTAAGGGAAAGTAAGTTTTACCTTTGTTGATAGCCGGTGACCGGCTTACTTACAGTGTCGGCACTTTAATCACTGCACTAAATTCACAATGACGAAAAGCAATACTTGGAATTCGCAATATTAAACTAAGATATCTCTCACAATATAAACTTGACACGATAACCAAACAATAGGTTGAGATTAACAAAGGACTTATTATCGGTAACACGAACTGGAAGTCGGCAACAATAGACGGATTATTGCCGATAAGACGTAAGAACAGCACAAAGAAACAATAGGCGGCGCGGTAAGACACAGCGGGATCGGTTTCGAGAACAATCAACGAGAGCTCACGGACACGTCCGTTCACGACCGCGGTTGAAATCGTACTCGCCAGTTTAGATTTTTTTTTTTTTTTTCGAAAGGACCTACACTGTTTGCCTTAGGGGCTTTTACAGCTTCACCTGAACTAGTGGGGTGAGCGCTGAAGGCGCTCAAACCCGCGGGGGCCAGTTTTAGAGTGTTGAGTACTCGTATATATGGAGTATAAATTGAGAGCAAAACACAGTTTGTAATGAAGGTAAAGATATAAATATACAGATTTTCTGTTGATTAACATCGCATCATGTTCTATCTGTCTGGAAGATGAAGAGTGTTTTTTTTGTAATTAATAAATAAATAAGAAATTGTAAACCATTAACCAATAATCATTGGAGTGTTTCAAACTTGCTATTTATGTATTTAATAAATCGTGCATTTATTTGTATTCTACGAGATACCGCATCTTAAACCTACATAATACCGCATCTTAAGTGTACGTAATACCGCACCTGAAATCTACGTATCACCCCATCACCTTAAATGTACGTATCACCATATCTTAAATCTACGTAATACCGCATCTGAAATCTACGAATCACCCCATCATCTTAAATTTACGTATCACCGCATCTTAAAGCTTCGTATCACCATACCTTTTCTATAGTTAATAGGTTATGGCAACAATCTCATCAGATGTTAAATGACTATGTGGCCTAAGATGGTGAACACGCTAAGCCTAGTGGAGGAACTGGCTCTTAACTACAACCACCCGGACACACTTATACGTTTTTGGCAGCAGATTTTGGCAGCTAGCCAGGCAGGCATTAAACAATGGTTTTCCTTCAGCAAAAGCTGAAGCTCAAGAAAATAAGTATTGTTTCTGAGGTATAGCAGAATAATGTTAAGTATTACGAACGAACGAAGTCGCGGGCACAGCTAGTTAGTAATAAATATAGCTTATACCATATAAGTGAAATCAGAGAAATTATTATCGTTTGTCTTTTTTGTATAGTTTATAGGATTAAGTGTTATGGTCACAATGTCACCTGATGTTAAGTGAGGATATTACCGAAGATGGTGGACACACTAAGCGTAGTAAAAACCCTGGTACTCAAAAATTTTATAATAACTACCGGTGCTCAATGTTATTGGTTATGACAATATGTAAAATATAACATACTGAAATATCGTGATATAGCAACCACAATTCAAGACGTAGTAAAGTTAAAATTTAGTGGCCCGCGTCCACTAGCGTCGACGAATCGAATAAAATCGAATAGCATAAATTCTCTTACTATACATTTATTATGAATTGCGTCCATTAATCAAATCGAAATTCATTTACCCATTGCTCGACAAGAGAATTTCGTCCACAATTTCGTCTCCGATGAGATTGGGCTCGACAACAGTGCGTCAATAATGGACGCGAGCACACGGAAACTCTCAGATGCGTTTTAACAATTATGCCCATTTTTGGAGTTTTTTACTTAATTAGTAGATTTAGTTTAATAAGACTGAAATTTCAGTCGTTCAAAATACCAAGTATAATTTTGTAGATTTTGGTAAAGTACGCAATATCTTATTGTAAAATGATATCATAGTTATATCAACATTAACAAGAATATAAAAACAGGAAAATGATGATCATGGTACTTAAATATATACTTACTTGTTTTGGTTGCTTGAAGTAATTAAAAGTACTCAAAATTATATGATTTTTATGTATTAAACTGTTGATAATGTCTGATAAAACATAGTAGCTTTTTAAATTAGATATTAGTAGATTTAGTCAAAAACATCTAGTAGAATCTCCAAAAAGTAGGCACGATTCTGTTTGTATACAACTAACTACTTCGACGATGAGTTGCGGTTATTGAAAAATGCGATTCGGCTCGCTTCGATTTGCCTCTGCAGGACGCACAGGAAATAATGCGATTCGTAATACAACTCAGCGCGCTTCGATTCTGATATAAAGGACGCAAGGCTTGATACATGTTTTATTTCCATTCTTCAAACGATTGCTGATACACGTATAATCCTCTTAGTAGTTTGTGTCTGATACCAATTCTCACTTTGTCAGTGTATTTCTTATATATTCTTTCTTAACTTTGATTCTGAGATTTGAAAAAAATCACTGAAAATATTTACTGTTATAAGAGGAATTACAAGCATATTAAAGAAAATGTCTGAGAAGCATTTGAAAACCGGTAAGATGAAAAGTAATCAAATAATGAGTATCTAGCTAAATTAACTTTATTAACTGTAAATGATTGATTTCAGGTGATGTTCTACCACCATACAATAGCAATAAACTGCGGCTGTTCGCTATGAGGTTTTGTCCTTTTGCTGAGAAAACAGTATTAGTGTTGAATGCGAAAAACTTGCAGTATGATTTAGTGTTCATCAATTTGGGTCAAAAACCTGAGTGGATTTTTAATTTTAGCCCCAAAGGTTGGTGTTAAATAATTCGTTTTAACTAGTTATATAAAAGTGTACAAATGTCGTTATGTCCTATAGTTTGGTTTGAGTAATTTTCAGGAGAAAATACCAATACACAAGATTGCATAGAAATGATCAGAATTTTTTTAATTTTTATTGGCTTCTGCAAATTTGTCGAGCCTCATGATAAAACAGTAATTCAATCCTAAAATTGTTGTGATATAATTTACTGTGTTGTGAAAATTCTTAAATAAAACCTATGTTAAAAGATATTGCAGCTTGATACGATGGAGATGTGTATCTCATCATTGAATTTTGTGTTTAAACAATACAATACCACATGGTGTAAAACTAAAATTTCAAAATGAAATATTAAGAAACTAAAATTTTAGTTCTTAATTTTTAGGTGCTGTCCCTGCTTTGGAATATGAATCTGGTAAAGCAATATATGATAGTGATATTATAAATGTATATCTGGATGAGAAGTACCCTGAAGTTCCTTTACAGGCATCAGATCCTCTTCGCAGGGCTCAAGACAAACTGCTTGTAGATTCTTTTTCAGGGGTAAGTGTATTATATTTTAATAGTTAAATAGATATGTACTGTTTGGATTAGAGGTGTAAAAGTAACAAACAATAGTATACCAGTATGTATTTGTTACTGTAATCATCAGTAACATTACTTGGTTCTTTTGATATAACATAGAGCATGGCATGAAGTCATGTACCATATTGCGAACTGTATGACATTCAAATTGCATTGTTCATAATTTGTAGGAAACATACTTATATGTTACATAACCAACTTGGTTACAGCTCTAGTTTGGATAGCACTGTTAAAGTTATAAATAACTTAATTATGACTAATTTATTTAGAATAAGCAAGTAACATATAGTGTCCTGGGACAAATCATCTAGTATACTTTTAAAGAATTAAACCTACCCAAGGTTAAGAATACTTATTTTACTGCTTACATACTGTTGAGCAAATTAAGAAAATTATTATTAAAAAATGAAACTGGTTTACTGAGATAGGAATTTTGTATTAAGTTTTATGAAAATAGATAAAGGGTTATCATTACAAATAGCAGCATTTAGTCTAAGGTTATATGAAAATGTGTTTATTTTTATACATGTTCAAGTATGAATGAACATATATAACCTTGACCATTTCTTTTTTGTTAGGTTCAATCAGCATACTTTTCTGCTGGATTCAATCCTCAAGCACCCCAACCTACAACGGTAGAGACTTACCACAAAGGCCTCGAAACTCTGCAAAAGGAGCTTCAGAATCGTGGCACAAAGTACTTAAATGGTGACCAACCTGGGTTGGTAGATTACAGTATTTGGCCAGTTTTGGAGCGTCTAGAAGCATTACCATTGATTGGAAAAACTGAATTCACCATTGAGAAGACCAAATATAAGATTTTGGTAAGCTACTAGTTTATTGTATATTTCCAAAACTCTACATAACACTTTGTAATAGTGTAAGCTTATGTGCAATCAGTATAATACAGATAACTAATAAAGATCAATCAATCATTGAGTTCATGGTTATGATAAATTATTATGATTTCTAATAAAAACCATGTCTCAGAATTAAAACTTTCAAAATATTCAATTAGTTATTGTTTCATTGAAAATATAGAAATAAAGTTAGAGTAACAAGAATATGCCATAAATTTTTAAATCCGTCACAGTGAGTCTTGTAGGTTTATCACCTTACAGGATAAGCCACTTTATACCTAACCGCAGTAAGATATACAGGGTAGTATGCAATAATTGTCTCCAATGAATCGCTCATCTCTGAGAAGTTTTTATGCTGTTACTATTACCATTACTATCAGCAACATCATGGTGTTGTGTCAAGATTAAAAAATAGCTGTTTATAATTTATATAAATTTTTGTCTTTACATGCTTAACTTAATAAGACATGTCTTGTCTTGTCTCTGTCAGGTCTTGGCATGTTAAGTTGCAATTTTCACTGTGATATTGAACATGATCTTTAGTAATTTCAATACTTGATTATGCATTATATATTTAAGCTTTTAAATTTTACATTAAATTTATTACGACACAGTGCAAAATCACAAAACTGTTAAGTTAATATTCAATCATATCAATATTTAATTTTATGTTTAAAACAAATTGAAGTTGCTGGTGTTCGTGTATGCATTTTAATCATTTATTAAAGTTACTACTGTAATGTGCAGGCTCTGTTTAAAAAATATATATTTCAATAAAAGGTTTTTTTTTATATTTGGGCACACTAAAACTTTATATAAATTAAGTTTGCGATGTAGAAAAAACGACGTTAACTGTTGCATTTCAAGGTTAATTAGTAAGCGAGTCACGATTTTCACAGTTCGACTTTGAACAATATTTTTAGTAGAACTATATTTTGTCAGCAATGGGAACTGCGTAATAGATTTTTTTATAATACACGGGATAAAATACTAGAGTGATTAAATCACAATGCACAATTATTTACGTTTTGGTGATATTCTGTATTTTATTGTGACACTATTTATGCACCTATACTATTCAGTCATGTGGGTCTTATAAGAAAGTTCAAGGTTACTCGTAAGGTATAATACAAAAGGTTATTCCTCGCAGTTTCTTGGATTGGATCAAGGTGATCCGCGCAAGAACTAAAGTCATCTCGACTTGCTAGCATTAAAATACTAGACTTAGCGGCTGTAGGCTTCGTACATAGGTTGTAGGACAAATAGTTTACGGGATACTAAAAAAATCCCATATAAGAACCACGTCCTGGAACACGCAGTGTGGATACCCCGATAGACTGTGTGAAAGTTGTGGGAAACCGATAAATACGGCCTAGAACCAGTGATTATGGCGAATTTTGAGGGAGGTATTTGTCCAACAGTGGACGTATTTAAGTTCATAATTATGACTGATGATGAAATTTCTTGAAAAATGATGTAACTATATATTCCACATTACTACCAGTTTCGATAATACTGATTTTTTCTATTGTCAAGGTTGTTGTATTGTTCGTCAAATAGAGTACTTTTTTATGATAAATGTTTTCTGGCTTCTTTTACGTAAACCGATCAAACCCAATGTATTTAGTGAACAATAATATATTAATACTTTTTATTAAATGAAAAATTTGTCTGTAAAAGTAGGTATGTTTGTTCTTACCGAACACGGTTTTATACCATTTTATGCAACCAATGGATCATACCAATACAATAGTCTAATATATGTCTATATATATTTAATTCAGGTGAACTATATTGAAGCCATGAAGGTAGTACCTGCAGTGAAGTCATACTACCTATCACCGGAGACCCACGCTAAATTTTTAGAATCCCATGCCAAGGGAGATACCAATTACGACATCCTTGATACTAGCGCTGTCTGCTCCGTGCGTCCGATGAAGAAGAAGGAATAGAATCATACTAATATTTAATGTTAATAAATATACTTAATATCCGTTCATTGTTCTAACAATAAAGTACAATTCATAAAAGATACTCTTGATTTATTGATTTAATGTATTCATATTTGTATAAAACAGATGCTAAAACTAAGTACTAATGAAGCTAAATGAGTTTACTAAGAGTTATTAAATTCAAATGAAACTAATAACTTTTTGTTACGACAGCTTATTTATATACGTACTAGCTTCTACCCGCGGCTTCGCCCGCGTAAAAGTTAAACTAACATTGAACTTGAATTACTATACCAATACATTACCGGTATAAAAACTATCCTATGTGTTAATCCAGGAAATGATCTGTATATGTGCTAATTTTCGTTCAAATTTGTTCAAAGGTTTCGCATTTATAATATTAGTAAGGATAGATTTGTATCAGTTGCAATCGGTAATTTCTACGTATGTCTCACTTTTTTCCATATGCATTCCGGAAATACCTTCAAAATGATAGAAGATATAATTTAAACGTAGATAAGGATCTGTTCGAAGTTTCGTATTTGCTTTATAATTTATAATCAATAAGTATTGATTAAATTACTAAAATATTCATTTATTTGCTATTTTATTTTACCTATTACATTGTATACAAACTTTACGTACTTTCTGAATAACTATTTATTTATTATTTAAGCATTTGCTTGAAGTAGGTATATCATACCTACTGAATTTATAACTTTCATTTAATCCTGAAACACTATGACCTATTAACAATATAGGTAAGAATAATACTATTACTTAATGTTAATAGTTTTTTTTTATATAATTTAGATTAAGAGTTATGTCCGTAATCTCACCTGATGTTTAGTGGCGATACGGCCCAATTTAGTAAGCACGCTAAACGTGGAGAGACTGGATCTTAAGTGCAACTCCCGGAACACAACTATTTGGCGGCAGATTTTTTATTTGAGAGTAGTTGCTAGCCAGGCGGGCATTAGAAAAAGCACTGCCACCATGCTATAGTTTCCTCATGATGTTTTCCTTCACCGAAAGGTGAAGCTCATTATAGGTGGATTCGAACTGACGTCCCTTGATGCAAAGTTTATACACACTACCACTGAGCTATTATCGCTTCGAATTCGCAATTTTTCGTGATTGTTTAGTAGTAAAATTATATTGAGTTTTATCTACTTGCAAGTTTTAAACAACAACTGAAGTAACTGTATATAGTTTATACTGTGATTATATTGTTTATTTACATTGTAATGTTTTGAAGTGAAACTTTAAACTTGGTGGTGAACATAAATCATGGAACACACACTGGCGGGCCCGACGTGTACTTGCACTACCGTCGAGTAATAACTTACTTCATGGGATCATTTCTACAGTAAGTTTTTCCCTAGCTACTAACTACCGTCGGGCAGGCGGGCGAGGCTTAACCGTCCGACCCGCGCGGAAGAAAACCTCTATAAAAAAAACACCCAGGAGGGGTTCCTCTCGAAGGACCAACACCTGCCGAGGAGCAGAAGCCATATGAACACAGATCTTGCTTTCCGATATGGAGACTGAGGGTTTACTGGGTATTCCCGGCGTCTTGAGCCGCCGATTGAGTGCTGCATACCCCTCCCAGCCTATCAATGAGGGAATGCCTAAACCACAGTATTAATATACATACAGTAGGGAAACTACCTACAAACGCTCGAAACAGCACACTCACACAAACATTCCCATCGACGAGACCCCTAAGCCGTTCTCGCGGTGCTGTCAGTAGTGACTGGCCCGTCAAAACGAGGGGTCACGTAAAAGTTTATCTCTGCGATCTTTTTAAAAATGCCAGGTACGTATTCCGTAGTATACGGCTGTTTGAATTCGGCTTCTACAAAACCGGAGTTTTCGTATTTTACACTTCCTACTGATTTTGATAGGTAAGAATTATATTTATTGTTATTGTTATAATCCTTATCGAATTGTAAGTGCATGTGATCGATGGTAATGAATTCGTAAACTTATTTGTAAATCCAGAATGACGCCGCTTTGAGAGTATTAATAGACCGGAGTAGATATTTTTTGAAACCCATAAAAATGTATAGTAGGATGAAATTCATTAGATAAGTAAGAGAGTGTAACAGAAATGTAAGGAAAAATAAATTACGGGCAATCTGATGCCGGGCAGGGAAGGGGTGAGTTTTTAAGGGTAAAAAACGGTTTATCTCGATTTACGGCAAAATTACAAGACCTATGGTAAAAAGTTAAATGGCAAAGTTGCAGGTAATAAAAAGATCTACAACTTTTATATTTACACTTTTTCACATAACCTCAAAATTTATGTGAAAAATTCAAATAACCAAGGTTTTAGTATTTAAGTTTTATATTTCCTCTGATGAAAATGATAAAATAAATATTTTGCTATCTTTTTCAGATGTTCCCAATGGCTTCTATGAATGGAATAAACGAATTTGATAATAAAACGTGTAATGACAAAGATAACCTATAGTTCTGCAAGTTGTTTTGTGTTAATATTAAACTGTTTTCCGTATTTTAAACTATCGTCTTTTGCTGAGATTACCCGACGCCTATTCGACGACGATTGCCTATTTAATTTGTATTTGCAAGCTAGTTATTTCAATTCGATTGTTTGATCACCACAGAACAAAAATGTTTTAATAATAAAAACAAACATTATCAAGAACATTAAAAGTTACAACCCTATTGCTTAATTTGTTTCATCAACTCGGCTTAGTTCCCATACTTTCTGTATATTTATATTACGGTTTGAGTAATAAACGGCCTTTTTGATTCTTAATATTAGGTCTTTACCTATGAAATTGCCGTTTTATATGAAAAAATTATACCTGTAAAATATTCTATACGTATATTTATACTGTGGCGATACTTTGTAGAGTAATGTTATAATTTGATGTCTCCCGACTTACCATTTCCTTATCACTGTATTCTTCCACATTAGTTTGATAAATAGCTACTGATAAGAAATTTGTATATGACAAAACTAACGTAAGCTCTATATAGATCGATTATAAATATTATAGTCATTGTTGTGACTCATTTTGTTGAGTCATTGTCTTAGACATTGTTGAGGGCGATAAGGAGACCTTGTCAGCATATAACAAAGGTGTAGAAAATATAATAGAACTAGCTGTGCCCCGCGACTTTGTTCGCGTGGCACTAATAATTATTTAAGACTTATTTTGTGAGCAGTATCATTTTCTGTACCCTGAAGAACATGATTAATGCTGATCAGTGGAGCTGTTAGCAAATATACAGTCTTGTGCCCACGACTTCATCTGCATATAATGACTATATTCAGTAGCCTACTTCTTTCCATCTTCCATAAATTTACTTGACAACCTACCCTAAAAGATAACTTCATATAGAACACTATAATGGGCGATGTTGTCTTCATAAAATTATTTTGATTGTAAACAAACTTTGGTTCGTAAAATTTAATATACCATATGTAATAATAATTTTATAACCACAGTTTCAGTTCCAGCATACATCATGAAGAATATTTGTATCGTGATACTGTGAGTCTAGTAGATGTATTTTACACATAAAAATATTAAAAGTGATCATTCATCTATAAATCATTTCAAATTCGACGGCTTATTTCGAACATATTATATTTATATTAGTACATCTGACTGATGTTTACATCTCGTCGCTCGTCGCAGCCTTCGTCCAGACGCAACAAATATGCGATAAAGTAACTCAACGTTGTACTATAGTTTAACTATTTTATTCAGAGGGTTTGCTTATTATAATAATATATATACATACAAATTTTTTTTTTTGTTGCAATTATGTATAAAGATTCTAAAAATGCTAAAGAGGAGTCTAAATAAGAGACCCCCTAAATGTAATCCTAAAATTCATTAAGGCGTTTGATGGCAGTCGCGAAAAGCTACATGCTTTTTTAAACAATTATGACAATGCATTAGCCTCCTCTAACCAAATCGACATCGTTTTCAAGTATGTAGATGCAGAAACCTGAAAAACCTTAAGACGCAAAAAATCACGAATTTCCGTGAAAAAATTCAACGATATTCCTATAAACAAAACTTAACCACGAGACCACTCCGTCACAATGACGCGAATACCAAGCCAAGTAACTATAATAAGCTCAGTAATTTCAATAATCAATTTCAGAAACTCCTATTGCTCAATTCTTTTCAAAAGACACTTTCTACAGATATTGCAAACTGTGGCATGTGCTGGAAAAATCATTAACCAAAATAGACCATTTACTTCAAATGCCCAGCCAAGTTGTCATAGCGGAAGTTGACGGCTATGATACCGTTGATAATTACAAAAACGATTTAAACTAAGTACTGTCCTGAATAGGTGTTGCACGGGACAGATAAACTCCATAATAGATGATGCCAGTACCCAAACAATGACCCATGAATGCGGTAAATTTAAATCCAAAACTTGAAGTCACTCCTTTAGAGTCAAGCAAGAGGGTAACCAACCCCAAAAAGTAGACTTCGTCCTGAAACCTGAAAAAATAATAATAATAAAGAAATATACGAATTTACATCTAATATATCAAATAAATACTTACCTAATATAAAAGCGAAATCTCCCGTGTCCTCTAATGAGCTATTGCTCCTCGTCGATGGTGCGTCCATTAATATAATTAATATTTTAGGGTTAAGATGAATTTCGGCCTTTTCGAAAAATTTCTTTGTGAGGTCCTTAATATATGCATATATGGACGGAAGGTCCATATCTTTATGTAAATCTACATTACGGACATAGGATGGGGCTTGGAAGGCTGTGGGCACGAATCTGTTTTGCAAAACTTGCAGTTTGCGAAAGGTGGTGCGTGAAGCGTGAGCGAATACGGGGCAACTGTAAGTAAGTATGGGACGGATGCATACTTTGTATATTGTGAGCTTATGTCTCAGTGACATTTTGCTCTTAGAGGAGGTTAGATTGCGTAGCAAAGCCATAGCCGTAGAGGCTTTTTTCTGTACGTAATCTATTTGTTTGGTTGAAGGTTAGGCGCCTATCTAAAACTACACCAAGATATTTAGTTTGATTAGCCCAGGGGATATTCGAACTCCTTGAAAAAACGAGTATAATATATGCATAGCCAAGCTCAATGTCGAAGTTATCATACTGAACGTAATCTGTAGGTATTACGGCATACAAACAAGTTTGACAAAACCATGACAAACAAAACCATGCACACTCTTAATACGAGGTAATCGATGAGTATGCTATTTTTAAGCAGTAATAAAAATAGCATCGTCATTGAAATAATAAAAATAGCATAGTAATCAATTACCTCGTAAACGTTACAATACACTTTATGAATCATAGTTCATATCATCCTCATCCTCATACTAATATTATAAATGCGAAAGTGATTTGTTTGTTTGTTACGCTTTCACGCCTAAACCGCTGAATCGATTGTGATGAATTTTAGTACAGAGATAGATGAGACCCAGGAGACGGACAGAGACTGCTTTTTCTCGCGAAATCTTCATTGGAAATGCAGAAGTACAGGGATAAACTTTGTATGAAACTTTTCATAGCGTCATCCGATTTTTTACAAAATCAATATTAACCCGAGCAAAGCCGCACGTAAAATCTAGTAGAACTATATATTGAATGGCAGTTTGATCTTGTGAATTGTGATTCGTATAATATATAACCAACTTCATAATTAAAAGTCATAAATAAAAAGTTACAGTACAACATTAATGTTCAGTAAAATATTTCCAATATAAATTCTCATTCGTGTAATCTATTTTACCAACATATTTTTTTACAACATTAAATTTTTTTTTTTTAATATCATTCTTACAATAATTTCTTTCCACACTATTATTATAACAGGTTAGCGATTCATAACAACTAAGCATTCATATTATTCATTTATTCATAATAACTAACCTAACTCTAAGAAGACACAAGTTTTACACGTTCAACACGCGTTTCCCTTTGTCGCATCTCTTTGATTCGAAATCTCTTAAGTACCCCGCCCAGTATCGGAATTCTCGAAATTGATATAGAGTGTCGTTCTGTTCCGTGGACATCTGGAGGATAAGGCCAAATTGGCCTCCAAAAAGGTTGGTGCTCGGTAGAACGAGACAGTATATCATCCCAGACCATTATCTTAAACTCTATAAAGCTCAGGTCTGGCCTCATATGGAATACTGTTCTTATCTCTTGACAATGGCACCCCAGTACCAGCTTCTTCCATTTGACCACATCCAACGTACAGCGCCTTGAATTTCAATAATCAAGTTCTTACCGATCGACTTGATCAACTGGCATTACGAAGAGACGTATCACCTCTTTGCATTTTCTATCGAATTTGCCATGGGGAGTGTTCCGAGGAATTGGACGGATTAATAACCACGGATAATACCTGCAGCTGGATTCCACCACTGTACAACGCACCATACACTTAAATTTCATCCTATCTATCTGGATGAATAGCAATTCACGACGGCACGTTTCGCGCGAGATTTCTTTCCTCACACGACTACCTTGTAGAACCAATTTGTCTCGACAATATTTCCGGACCCTTACGACTTGGGAACCTTCAAAAAGAGAACTCACTCTTACTTTAAAGGCCGACGACGCACCTGCGATTCCCCTGGTGTTGTGGGTGTCCATGGGTGGCGGTGAATACATACCATCAGGTGATCAGCGTGCTCGTTTGTTCCCTATTTCATTAAAATAAAATATAAAACACATTACGCTAATTACAATATTTCAAAAATTTCGTTTCGAAACTGTAAATGGTATTGCTGAATTTGAATCATTAAATAAACAGCGAAGTGAAAGTATTCTTGTCATTTTCACACGTGTTGTCTGTTTTATCGTGCAATGTTTTAGCGACCTCTATTGCAAATTGCAATATTGATTATTTACCGTAAAAAAGCTTTGAATAAACAAGGAAATTAAATTAAATATGGGTTGTTTCACACAGGATCTTAGTCTTTATTTAGTTTTATTTTTCATGTATTAATTACTTTATATTATGCTATATAATATGATATAGTTGTTACCTATTTTACTTAATATCACTAGTTATTGTGTACATGTGAAGTACAAGTAAGTGTAAATTCTTATATATGTCAAAAAAGTTCCAGGAGAGTTCTAACTACCTAGAGTACCTAGTGCGCGTCAAGGCGAATTAGCGTCGTGTTTTGGCGCAACAAGCTGAAAGCTGTCAAAGAAAGCATGTTCGCTAGTTATAGTACGCGACACTCTGTCCGACAGGTTTAAAGAGTACAACAGAACGTGGAGCTCTAATACTACGTAGTACTAGTACGTGACGCTGTTACACTATAGTTTAAGAGTATATATGGGGTAAAAATTGAGAACAAAAACAGTTTGTAATAAAAGCAAGAATTTAAATATTCAGATTTTCTGTTAATTAACATCGCATCATATTTTATCTGCCTGAAAGTTGAAGAGTGTTGCGTATACAACAGGTTTTTTTTTGTAATAATGACTCAATTATCTATTTTTTTAGTTCGCAACATGGTCTAGGTGTCTAACCATTAACCACTGACTATTGGAGTATTCCAAACTTACCAATTATATATTTATTAAATCATGCATTTATTTTTGTATTCTACGAGACACCGCATCTTAAATCTACATAATACCACATTTAAAATCTACGTAAAACCGCACCCGAAATCTACGTATCATCCCATCTTATTAAATGTACGTATCACCATATCTTAAATCTTCGTAAAACCGCATCTTAAATGTACGTAATACGCATCAGAAATATACGAATCACCCCATCATCTTAAATATACGTATCACCATATCTTAAATCTACGTAATACCGCATCTAAAATCTACGTAAAACCGCACCTGAAATCTACGTATCACTGCATCATCTTAAATGTTCGTGTCACCATAACTTAAATCTACGTAATACCGCATCTTAAATCTACGTAATACCACATCTGAAATCTACATATCATCCCATCATCTTAAATGTACGTATCATCATATCTTGAATCTATGTAATCTCGCATCTTAAATCTACGTAATATTGCATCTGAAATCTATGAATCACCCCATCATTTTAAATGTACGTATCACTGCATTTTAAATCTACGTATCACCGTACCTTTTTTATAGTTAATAGGTTATGGCCACAATCTCACCAGATGTTAAATGACTATTTGGCCCAAGATGGTGAACACAATAAACCTATTGGAGGGACTGGGTCTCAACTACAAGCACTCGGACGCAGCTATAGGTATTTGGCCGCAGATTATAAACTTGAGTATAGCTATCGAGACAGGCATTAGCAAATGTCCTACCACCATGCTATGGTTTCATCACGACGGTTTCCTTCATCAAATGCTCAAGATTAAAAAAATACGTAAGTATTGTTTCTGAGGTATAGCAGAAGAATGTTAAGTATTAAGCGAACGAAGTCGCGGGTACAGCTAGTTAGTAATAAATATAGCTTTTATCATATAAGTAAAATCAGAGAAATTATTATCGTTTATCTTTTTTGTATAGTTTATAGGATTAAGCGTTATGCTCAGAATCTCACCTGATGTTAAGTGAGGATATGACCGAAGCCGGTGACTCACTAAGCGTAGTAAATCGACTGGCTCTCAAAAATTTTATAAAACTGCCGGAGCTCAATGTTATTTTTAGTGACAATATGTAATATATAACATATGAAGAATCGTGAGTGATATAGCTGATAAAATTCAAGACGAATTAAAGTTAAAATTTAATGTCTCGCGTCCACTAGCGTCACAGAGTCGAGTAGAATCGAATCGCAGAAATTCTCCTACTATACATTTACTATGAAGTGCGTCCATCAATCGAATCGAATCTCATTTGCGCATTTCTCGACAAGAGAATTTCTTCAACAATTTTTAGTAGTTTTCTACTTAATTAGTAGATTTAGTCCAATCAGATTGAAATTATAGTAGGTCAAAATAACACGTATAATTTAGTAGATTTTGGTAAAGTACGAAATATCTAATTATAAATTGATATCACAGTTATAATCAACATTAACAAAAATATAAAAATAGGAAAATGATGATCATGGTACTTAAATAGATACTTACTTGTTTTGGTTGCTTAAAGTAATTAAAAGTACTCAAAGTTCTATGATTTTTATGTTTTAAACTGTTGATAATGTCTGATAAAAACATAGTAGCTTTTTAAATTTATGATAGTAGATTTAGTCAAAAACATTTAGTAGAATCTCTGCACTATATAAATACTATGCACTAAATAGCACTATTCTGTTTGTATACAACTACCTACTTCGACGATAAGTTGCGGTGATTGAAAAATGCGATTCGGCTCGATTCGATTTGTCTCTGCAGGACGCACAGAAAATAATGCGATTCGTAATACGACTCGGCACGTTTGGATTCTGATATAAAGGACGCAAGGCTTAATACTTGTTTTATTTCCATTCTTCAAACGATTGCTGATACACGTATAATCCTCTTAGTAGTTTGTGTCTGATACCAATTCTCACTTTGTCAGTGTATTTCTTATATATTCTTTCTTAACTTTGATTCTGAGATTTGAAAAAAATCACTGAAAATATTTACTGTTATAAGAGGAATTACAAGCAAATTAAAGAAAATGTCTAAGAAGCATTTGAAAACCGGTAAGATGAAAGTAGTCAAATAATGGGTATCTAGTTAAATTAAATTTATTAACTGTAAATGATTGATTTCAGGTGATGTTCTACCACCATACAATTGCAATAAACTGCGGCTGTTCGCTATGAGATTTTGTACTTTTGCTGAGAAAACAGTATTAGTTTTGAATGCGAAAAACTTGCAGTATGACTTAGTGTTCATCGATTTGGGTCAAAAACCTGAGTGGATTTTCAATTTTAGCCCTAAAGGTTGGTGTTAAATAATTCGTTTTAACTAGTTATATAAAACTGTACAAATATCGTTATGTCCTATAGTTTGTGTTGACTAATAGTCAGGAGAAAATACCAATACACAAGATCGTCTAGAAATGATCAGAAAAATCTTAATTTTTAATGGCTTCAGCAAATTTGTCGAGCCTCATAATAAATCAGTAATTAAATCATAGAATTGTTGTAATATAATTTATTGTGTTGTAAATTTTTTTAAACAAAACCTATGTTAAAAGATATTGCAGCCTGGTATGATGGAGAAATGTGTATCTCTTCATTTACTTTTATGTTCAAACAATACGATACCACAAGGTGTACAACTAAATTTTCGAAATAAAATAAGATTTAAACTAAAATTTCAGTTCTTAATTTTTAGGTACTGTCCCAGCTTTGGAATATGAATCTGGTCAAGCAATATATGATAGTGATATTATAAATGTATATCTGGATGAGAAGTACCCTGAAGTTCCTTTACGGTCATCAGATCCTCTTCGCAGAGCTCAAGACAAACTGCTTGTAGAATCTTTTTCAGGGGTAAATCTATTATATATTAATAGAAAATAGATATGTACTGTTTGGATTAGATGTGTAAAAGTAACAAAAAATAGTATAACAGTATGTATTTGTTACTGTAAACATTAGTAACGTTACTTGTTTCTTTTGACATCTAATAAAATAAAGCATAGCATGAAGTCATGTACCATATTGCGTACGGTATGACAATCACATCGCTTTTTTTTCTAACTGACGTACACTGTTAGCCCCTAGAGCATTGACAGCTTCACCGAACTTTTTGGGGCAAGTGCTGTGGACACTCAGCCTTGAGGCAGCGGGCACAACGGTGCCAGAACGGCCAAACCTCGGCTTGAGGTGCTGCCGGTAAATGAAAAAAGATTCACGATCCCGACTAACAAACAGGTCCTGTCTTACTAATTTAGTGATCCTAATAACGACCTTATTAGGTAAGCAGCTCAAGGGCCGCGAGGGTAGTCTCTTACAGATCCGTGTACTTAACATGTGAGTGTGCACGAATGGTAAGCGGAGTGATGGTGTACTCTCAGTGATGTAGAGTGTCACTGTATCGCGCAAGCTGAGTTACTTGAGGGTTCCTATCCGGAGGATCGAACCTAGGCTTAGGCGTCTGCGCAGGGAGGCCGTGGCGAGTGGGCGGGCGTGAAATTATTCACTCGGCCTCGGCACCGAAGACGGCGGTTACGCGGGTGAGTGCGCGGACACGTGCGATTGGTGGAGACGGCAGGGAGAAGCGTGTTTAATCTCGTTATTTTATCGACGAGGTCGGTGATGCAATTACGTAGCCGGCGCGCAAAGCATTTGGCGTGCGGTTTAGAAGTGTAACTAACTGTGTGTACTATTTAAGAATGGGATGAAGTTCCGCATTTTCAAAAAAAAATGTTTGTAAGGTCTATAATATACGTATACATGGACAAAAGGTCCATATCTTTATGGACGGACATAGAACGGGGCTTGGACGACTATGCGCATGAACCTGTTTTGCAACACTTGTAGTTTGCGAAGAGTAGTTCGCTAAGCGTGAGCGAATACGGGACAGCTATATGAAAGTATGGGACTGATACATATTTTATATATTATGAGCATATGCCTGAGCGACATTTTGCTGTTAGAGGAGGTTAGATTGCGTAGTAGTACCATAGCCTTGGAGACTTTTTTCTATACTTAATCTATATTTTTGTTAAAGGTAAGCTGTCTGTCTAATACTACACCAAGCTTGGTTAGTGCAAGGGATATTGACGCCGAAAAGTTGTAATATTCTTTTTATATTCTTCCTCGCACGACGATCGAACATGATAGCCGCGCTTTTGTCTGGGTTAATTCCTATGCGCCATTTAAAGCACCAGGACCCGAACGCAGAGACGGCCCTTTGAATTCGGTAGTAAACGTGAATCCTATTCCTGCCCGAGCTGAAGATGACTGTGTCGTCTGCATAGGAGCCTACTGCAACGTCGGGGAATTCGCGGATATCGCTAACGAACAAGTTGAACAGGCAAAGCGCTAGGATGGAGCCTTGCGGGACTCATGACTGTATTGGGTGAGGCGAGGATAGGGCTCCGTCCGCTTTGTAACAGAAGGAGCGGTTCGATAAGTAAGCAAGGATTATGCGAACTAGTCTGTCCGGAACTTGAAAGAGATTGAGTTTATATGTGAGGCCTTCGTGCCAGACCTTATCGAAGGCTTTGGCTATGTCAAAAAATACAGCAAGCGTGCGCCTGAGACGGCGTAGCTCCGTGAAATTGGAGATAATATGCTCTGTGAGGCGGAGCACTTGGTGGGTGCACGTGTGCTTCGGTCGAAAGCCGAATTGCTCATGTGGTAAAAGACATTTGTCTGAGACAAAGCCTTGTAGTCGGTTCAATAGAAGCCGCTCGCTTATTTTATCTACCATAATGAGGAGGCTTATCGGGCGGTAGCTTTCTGAAAGGGATACTTTTTTCCCGGGTTTACGGATACCTATTGCCGTTGCATTTTTCCAAGTAGCTGGAAAATGGCAGTGAATTATGGCCACATTGAAGATGCAGACCAGAAGGGCTATGAGATTATTAGGGAGAAGTTTGAGGGTTTGTTCATAATTCCGTTTGAACCGGAGGCTTTCCTTGGTTTAAGGGTTTTTAAGATCGCTAGGACTTCGTCAGTTGTAACCGTGTCTAAATTGAATTGTTCGATCGACCCTCCGGTCGTGTTCGGGATCTATGGTATGATCGGCGATCGTTCACCACCCTTACCTCTCTCGAGGTTTCCCTGATGACATTCTGGAGGTGACTGACCAGAGAGTCAACCGCCAGATCAGCATCGGCCACAGACTTTATCTCGTTGAGGATCCTATCTAAGTGAGGAGAGTAGAGGTTATTGAAGAGATAGTGTCTGAGCTTTAGATAGTCAGCTATTTTGACTGAAGCGGAAGTGTGGTCACCCGGATGACCGAGTTGGAGAACTACTGGCCGGTGGTTGGAGTATAGTTCATGTACGACTTCGATTTGCCGTACATGAAGCGCAACCCCTTTTAATATGGTTACGTCTAATACTGAGGAGCGGCAGTTAGCTTGAAAATGGGTTGGTGGTACACGGGTTGTTATATTGAATGTTCCCGCTATTTAGATCACCTGCCACCATAACCGAGTGTTGATGGGATGACTGGTCATGCCCACTCTACACAGCGACACTTCTAAGTTGGTGAGTTTGAGAGGATCTATTGGCATGCAATATAGTGACTTTCTATAGTATATGAGCGGGCCGCCACCTCTTATGCCGTTACGATCATTTTTTACTATCTTGTAGTTCGCAGTAGCGGGATTACAAACGCTCGGTTTTAGAAGTGTCTCTTGTACGAGAAACACGTTTATTTGCAGCTCCTTAAGGAAGCTAGCTACTAATTCGCGTTGGGGTTTTAAATTGCGCGCGTTAAAAATGAAAACGAAAGGCCACGTGGTCTAATTCTATCCTCCATTGCAAAAACTATTTACGAGGAAGCGCGAATGAGGAGTTGCATAGATTGCGCCATGTCAGAGAAAGCCTTAATGGCCTTGAGGTGGTCGAAATCGCGACTCGAGCTAATCACATCGTCAAACGCGATTAGCTCGTCGACAAGGTGTTCTTTAAGAAGGGCTTTGAGCCAAACGAGGCCTTGGAACGCAGATGATGACGCGGACCCGGTGGAATTCGCGGGTTTATCTCTCGCAGGTTGCGGTTTGGTGGCCAATGCGATGGTTGGCGCTTGTGTGGATGTGTGAGCAGGAGTAACTCGCTCAGGACCGGAAAAGCTCGGGAATGCCTGGATAGACATAAGCGGTGACGGAGCGGAACGTGCTGCCACGGTGTGCGATAGTTTACGGTGTGCCCGTCCTTACCGCAGTTGATGCAGCTGGGTGGGTTCAGAGAATCGCGGGTACGCGTACACTCCTGAGTAGAGTAGTTTTGTAAGCATTTTACGCAACGCGCATTGACGTAACAGTTACGTGCTGAGTGGCCGTATGCCTGACAATTGTGGCATTGTGTCGGAATATGTCTTTTTAGAGGGATTTCTACTGTGACGCCGGAGAGGTCGCAGACTGAGCTTAACGAGAAGATTTCCTTACCTTTCCGAGTACGATCAAGGATTACTAGGACCATATCATATTGTTTTTTAGTGATAGTGTGGTACGTGTGGTGTACCTCTCAGACGGGGAATTTTTGTGCTTTGATAGACGCGAATACCTCTTCGACAGGTATTTCCTTTTGTACGCGACTTAGCACAACTTAGCACGGCGTCGGGATTAGTCGGGCCCTCAGGTTCAAGGTCCTGCATTTCGGTCTCATTTTCGGGGGTCGAGAGTGGCAAAAAAATGTTGGCTGTGGGTACCGGACACGGCGCGTACAAGATTAGCTCGTCGAAACGACAGGGTGTGGATCAGGAGCAGGGGAGGCTGACGGCGATGGGGTCCCGATTTAGAGATTGCAGGAAAAAGGACGTATCACAGGCGAGCGGGAGCGGGAGCGCAAGCTCGAAGAAAGTGTTGGGGATGCCGAGCTGGCACGCGTCGGCACGTTCACCGCGGCAACGAGCATGCGGACGTGTTGTGTTTATGGGAGTTGTGTGGCTAGGAAATCTTTTAGAAGGTTTCGGGTACTCTTTACTGATAAAAGCGTCAAGCCTACTATTTATTAGATCTATACGGCTGTTGACCATTTTGGTGGCAGGCGTGGAGCAGGGAAAGTTAAAAATAGGAGCCTATAGAAAACTGAGCAGAAGGGGGGTGCGGTTAGCAAAACTTATACGAACTATTCCGAGTTCGACAAACTAACGAAATAAAAATCTATTGCACATGTAGTAACGGAGAGAAAAATAATTAAAAAAAACATGCGTGCGTACAAAGTACACATGTCAGAAGTGAAACTTCTTTGGCGAACTAATTTATAAATCTTGTTTATTATATACGACGTTCGCTCTGTCTCACTTTTTCTCTCAATCTTTCTCACTCGCTTGCTCCCTACTCTCACTCCACGGCTAGTTGCTCATGCTACGTTCGCCATGTCTTACTCTCTCTCAATCGGTCTCGATCACTCTCTCTCTCTTTTCCGACACTTCCGTTGCATACCGGCGTGACGTTTCATCTGTAAAAATTTTACCCTCATGCGCCTAAAGAAGTTTCACTTCAAAATAAATTTTATATCTGGGGCCTAGCCTGTAATAAAAGACTTAAGGGTAATTAAATTTTTCCTTTATTGACGGCCGGTGACCTGTGTACTTACAGAGGCGGCAATTTGATCACAACACTGTTTCACAGTAACCAAAACAACGCTCAGAATTCACATAATAAACTAAGAGATTTTTACAATGTAGTATTTATACAATAAACAAACAATAGATTGAATTTAACAAGGAGTAATTATCGGCAATAGTAGAGGGTTTATTGCCGATAACACTTTACAATGGTACAAAGAACAATAGCCAGCGCAGTAAGGCGCAGAGATCGGTTTCGAGAACAATTAAGGAGCGCTCACAGACACGTCCTTTTACGACTGAGGTTGAAATCGAACTCTCCACATTCACATCGTGTCGTTTATACTTTGTAGAAAACATACTTATATCTTACATAACCAGCTTGGTTACAGCTGTAGTTAGGATAGCACTGTTAAAATAATAAATAAATTTTATTATGACCAATTTATCTATACATCTATTCGTATAAATAAAATTGGAGTGTCTGTTTGAAATATTGAAATAACCGTTTTGTACTACATGTATATGAATATATATGGTACATACACCAAAATAACATTTTTTTACAATTTTTGTCCGTCTGTCTCTCTGTCTGTTTGTTCCAGCTAATCTTTGAAATGGCTGGACCGATTTTGACAGGACTTTTATTGGCAGGTAGCTGATGTAATAAGGAGTGACTTAGGCTACGTTTATTTTAGAAAAATAAAGTAATGTTGCAATGTCCAAGTACTGTCCAGTACCGCGCGCAGCTCACGCGCATACCACTGGGCCGTCACGTTGGGCGCCTCCCACCAACGAATTAATATAAGTTAAATATATTCATAGTTAAGGCAGGACAAAGTCTATCGGATCAGCTAATTTAGAATAAGCAATTAACTTATAGTGATGATGTCCTGGGATATATCATGTAGTATAATTATAAATGATTAAAACTATCCAAGGTTAAGATTACTCATCTTACTGCTTACATATTACTGCTGAGCAAATTTGATAAATAATTATTAAAAATTACCCTGGTTATTGAGATAGGACTTTTGTATGAATAAGTTTTATGCGAATAAATAAATAGTTATCATTATATAGAATATTAGGCTGATTACAAAAATCAGCATTTAGTCAAAGGTTATATGAAAATGTGTTTTTTTTTTATACATGTTCAAGAATGAATGAACATATAACCTTGACCATTTCATTTGTTTAGGTTCAATCAGCATTTTTTTCTGCTGCATTCAATCCTCAAGCGCTCCAACCTACAATGGTAGAGACTTACCATAAAGGCCTCGAAACTCTGCAAAAGGAGCTTGTGAATCGTGGCACAAAGTACTTAAATGGTGACCAACCTGGGATGGTAGATTACAGTCTTTGGCCAATTTTGGAGCGTTTAGAAGCATTACCATTGATTGGAAAAACTGAATTCACCATTGAGAAGACCAAATATAAGATTTTGGTAAGCTACTAGTTTATTGTATATTTCCAAAACTCTACATAACACTTTGTAATAGTGTAAGCTTATGTGCAATCAGTATAATACAGATAACTAATAAAGATCAATCAATCATTGAGTTCATGGTTATGATAAATTATTATGATTTCTATGAACCATTAGCATTAGAACTTTTAAAATACTCTATTTTTATTGTTCCATTGGAAATATTGACAGAAAGTTATAGTGACAAAAATATGCAAGAAATTTTTAAAGCCGTCACTGTGACTCTTGTGAGCTTATCACCTTTCAGGTTAAACCACTTTACACCTCGTCGCTGTTAAATATACAGGCCAGTATGCACCAATGCCCTTTGATGAATCGTTCATCTCTGAGAAGTTGTTATGCTTCATTTACTATTGCATATACATACAGCAACATCATGATGCTGTGTTAAGATTAAGAAATAGTTGTTTATAATTTATATAACTTTTTGTCTGTACATGCATAACTTAATAAGACATTTGTAGGTCTTTACATGTTAAGCTGCAATTTTCACTGTGATGTCGAACATAATCTTTAGTAATTTCATTACTTGATTTTGTATGACATATTTAAGCATTTTCATTTTACATTAAATTTATTACAACACAGTGTAAAATCACAAAACTGTTATGTCAATATTCAATCATATCAATATATCATTTCAAGTTTAAAACAAATTGAAGTTGCCGCTGTTTCAATATGTATTTTAATCATTTAGTAAAGTTACAGTAAATGTACAGGTTCTGTTAAAAAAAAAACAATATTTAAATAAAAAGTTTTTTTTTTTATATTGTGGCACACTAATACTATATATAAATTAAGTTTGCGATTTAGAAAATACAACGTTAACTGTTGCATTCCATTTTAATTAGTAAGGGAGTCACGTTTTAAAGAACTGAAGTCATGTATACTGGCTAGTATTAAATTGCTAGACTTAAGCGGCTGTAAGCTTGGTACATAGTCTGTAGGACAAATAGTTAATGGGATACCAAAAAAATCCCGTATAAGAACCACGTCCTGAAAGACGCAGTGTGGATACCCCGATAACCTAAGAGCAAGCTGTGGGAAACCGCTAAAAACAAACGGCCTAGAACCAATGATTATGGCGAGTTTTGAGGGAGGTATTTGTGCAATAATGGATATATTTAGAGGTTCATAATTATGTTTGATAATAAAACTTCTTGAAAAATGATAGAACTGTCTATTCCACACTATTATTAGTAATGATTTCTTAGGTTTACGCGAATATTATTCATTGAAATAAAACTAATTTAAACGGATTTTATCGCGGTTATTTATTAAATTTTGATCCCGACGTTTCGAAAGCTTTTCAGCCTTCGTGGTCACGGGGCGGACTGAGGTGTAGGTTGTCCAGAAAAGTTTATGTTACTGTGTCTACCTTCAATTTAATTTTTAATATTTATAGTGTTCCGATCTACGCAGAAAGAGCTCACAGTGTCTTGAGGTCTGGCAATTGGTCTTTTGGGTTCCGATTTAATTAAATGTATAATTGGATCCCAGGCTTGTGCTAGCTTCCAACCATCTTCTCTATTGAAATTTGGATGTTTTTTAATTTCAATAGCCTCACGAATCATCCTAGGTAGGAATCGGTGTTCTTTGGCAAGGATTTGTGGCTTGTCGAATCGAAGATAATGTTTGGAGCCTTCTTCTGAATGTTCAGCAACTGCAGACTTCGTAGAGCGTCGGTGTTTAACATCAGCTATATGTTTTTTTACGCGGGTCCCTATATTTCTTTTAGTTTGTCCGATATAGGAGAGGCCACAGTCACATTCGATTTTGTATACGCCCTGTTCTTGTAGAGGTATATGACACTTGACAGGTGGTAAAAATTGACTAATCTTCTTGGGCGGCTTGAAGTAAGTTTTAGTTGAAGCACGCTTCAGCACATAGCCAATCTTGTCTGTGACCCCTCTTACAAAAGGTAGCACAACAGGTACACGTTCTACTGTGGCTGGTTTCACTCGGTTTCCGTGACGGCGGCGTGGAATTTGGAGCTTGTTATCACGCAGTACTTGCTTGACATATCGCAGCTCAGCAGCCAGATGTTCCTCGTCACAGATTCCTTGTGCTCTCTGAAACAAAGATTTACCCACGGTAGCTAACTGTTTCGGATGGTGGTGAGATTCACCATTCAGGTATTTATCTGTATGGGTCATTTTTCTGTACACAGTATGGCCTAAAGACTGATCAGGATTACGGATAACTAAAACATCTAAGAAAGGAAGAGATTTCTTTTGCTCTAACTCCACAGTGAATTGTATGTTATTGTTAATGGAGTTAAGATGATCTAAAAACCTACAGATTGGCTCAGCACGTAGCAAAAGTGTTATCACCACTAAGAGGCAACACTAGAGCATCTGTGAAGGATTCATACCAATTTGTCAGTGATATTAAACACCTACAATTAGCTGACAATGAAACCATGGTTAGTTTTGATGTCCAGTCTCTATTCACAAGCTTACCAGTACAAGACTGCATTGAAATTGTGTCTAAGAGGTTAGCAGATAATAACATGCCCATAGAGTATGCAGCATTACTTAAACATTGCCTCACATCTGGCTACATGTTGTGGAGGAATCAGTTTTATGTACAAGTGAATGGAGTAGCTATGGGCTCACCTGTATCTCCAGTAGTCGCCGATATTTTCATGGAGGACTTCGAGGAGACAGCCCTAAGCACTGCCCCCGTCACCCCCAGGTTTTACAAACGGTACGTAGATGATACTTTCACAATTTTACCATCTGACAAAGTAGCTGCATTTTTAGATCATCTTAACTCCATTAACAATAACATACAATTCACTGTGGAGTTAGAGCAAAAGAAATCTCTTCCTTACTTAGATGTTTTAGTTATCCGTAATCCTGATCAGTCTTTAGGCCATACTGTGTACAGAAAAATGACCCATACAGATAAATACCTGAATGGTGAATCTCACCACCATCCGAAACAGTTAGCTACCGTGGGTAAATCTTTGTTTCAGAGAGCACAAGGAATCTGTGACGAGGAACATCTGGCTGCTGAGCTGCGATATGTCAAGCAAGTACTGCGTGATAACAAGCTCCAAATTCCACGCCGCCGTCACGGAAACCGAGTGAAACCAGCCACAGTAGAACGTGTACCTGTTGTGCTACCTTTTGTAAGAGGGGTCACAGACAAGATTGGCTATGTGCTGAAGCGTGCTTCAATTAAAACTTACTTCAAGCCGCCCAAGAAGATTAGTAAATTTTTACCACCTGTCAAGTGTCATATACCTCTACAAGAACAGGGCGTATACAAAATCGAATGTGACTGTGGCCTCTCCTATATCGGACAAACTAAAAGAAATATAGGGACCCGCGTAAAAGAACATATAGCTGATGTTAAACACCGACGCTCTACGAAGTCTGCAGTTGCTGAACATTCAGAAGAAGGCTCCAAACATTATCTTCGATTCGACAAGCCACAAATCCTTGCCAAAGAACACCGATTCCTACCTAGGATGATTCGTGAGGCTATTGAAATTAAAAAACATCCAAATTTCAATAGAGAAGATGGTTGGAAGCTAGCACAAGCCTGGGATCCAATTATACATTTAATTAAATCGGAACCCAAAAGACCAATTGCCAGACCTCAAGACACTGTGAGCTCTTTCTGCATAGATCGGAACACTATAAATATTAAAAATTAAATTGAAGGTAGACACAGTAACATAAACTTTTCTGGACAACCTACACCTCAGTCCGCCCCGTGACCACGAAGGCTGAAAAACTATTATTAGTTTCAATAATGTTCATATTTTCTAGTATTAAAGTATTGTTCGTCAAATCTTTGTCTGTAAAAGTAGGTATGTTTGTTCATACTAGTCACCGTTTTATACCATTTTATGCAACCAATGGATCATACCACTACAATAATCTAATATATATATTTAATTCAGGTAAACTACATTGAAGCCATGAAGGTAGTACCTGCAGTGAAGTCATACTACCTATCACCGGAGACCCACGCTAAATTCTTGGATTCCCATGCCAAGGGAAATACCAATTACGATATACTTGATACTAGCGCAGTCTGCGCCGTGCGTCCGATCAAGAAGAAGGAATAAAATCATACTCATATTCAAAGTGAATAAATATACTTAGTATTCTTTATAATATATAAATTAAATACGGGACTAAAACGCGACTAACTTTTGATAATTACTTGACGAACCAGGCCGAAACTTTGAGCAACTATTAAAAAGTAAGTCGCTTTTAGACCGGTATTTAATTTATATATTATAATGCAAACAATACGCGAAAGTCGAAAAAGTGTTATACTGGAATAAAATCATACTCATATTCAAAGTGAATAAATATACTTAGTATTCTTTATAATATATAAATTAAATACGGGACTAAAACGCGACTAACTTTTGATAATTACTTGACGAACCAGGCCGAAACTTTGAGCAACTATTAAAAAGTAAGTCGCTTTTAGACCGGTATTTAATTTATATATTATAATGCAAACAATACGCGAAAGTCGAAAAAGTGTTATACTTAATATTCGTTCATTGTTCTAACGATTAAAGTACAATTCATAAAAAAATCTGTTGATTTATTGATTTAATGTATTCATATTTGTATATAACAGATGCTAAAACTAGGTACTAATGAAGCTAAATGGGTTTACCAAGTTTTATTAAAGTAAAATGAAACGGATAACTTTTTGTTACGACAGCTTATTTATAAATATACTACTACTTAGCTAAAATAACATTGAACTTGAATTACTATCCCAATGGAATACATTACCGGTATAAAAAGTATCCTATGTATTAATCCAGGAAATGGTCTATACATGTGCTATTTTTCTTCAAATTTGTGCAATGGTTTTGCATTTATAATATTATAGGAATTTATTTGCGGCTTCGCTCGCTTGCTAATTTGAAAATCTTTGCCTGGATGAATAAAGCACTAACAGCAAGACTTTAACCGCAAAACATGTAAATTTCGAGCATTGAACACACGCGACCATGCCACAACACGTAAGAATATATTATGATCACGTAAGAAGCAGAGATTTTCCAAGTGTACCTTGGCTACCCGTAGTGTCTGGCCTCTTGCCTCGTTAGTAGTTCTGTCAAAACTGAGCTTGAGGCAGAACTGCAGCCTTTTGCAGCCATTGATCCCAGAGATCAATACATCTTCGCCCTTACTTGCCCCTATCAAAATAGTGGCACCAATAATACTTCACGCAAGTTGTGTGACGCGATGCCTTGTTTCGTTGCATAATCGCGGCGTAGCTAAATTACGCATGAGCTTTATATTTACCAGGACGACTAATTTAAATCCAATATATAAGGGCACACCTGACAGCTCTTTGGTATTCTCTCTATGCCAAAAATCAAATTGATTTGATAGGACGTGAAGGAAGAACAATTTTACGGATATTCCTGTAAATCTCCCTTGGAAATTTGAAGTTTTACCAGGGCAAAAAGTAGCATATGTTACTCTCCGTCCTTTCAACTAACTCTATGCCAAAAATTACTTTAACTAGTATTATTACTTTATAGTATTATTACAATATTATAGAACTATAATTGCTTTAAAATGAAAAATCGCTAGTAAATTAGTGATTTATTCAACAAAAGTAAAGCCGCATATTATTTTTGGTAATTCGTTTTGAGGTGTCATGTTCAAACGTCTTTTATTGTATAACCTATTAATATCAAAAAAATATAAGTGGTTGTGGGCTAGTAGTGATAAGATATCACGCTACGTACCTATGAATTTAGTGTTCAAAGAAATTTCCCAATATAATGTACCTAATCGCAACAGACAAGCTTGAGCAAATTAGATAATGTGGCTGATAAGTATATCATCAGTCAATAGATAACATTAAAATCATATTTACCTACACAGTCTTATAATTTTTATATAAAGATATATTACTCTTACCAGAATACCAACGTTTAAGCATAGGTACCTATAAAGTTTTAAGTCTTTAAAACAATTTCATCGCAGTTAAATGAATGGTATATGGAGCTACACAAAAAACAAAGTATTATTCATATTTATTAACATAGGTAGAACATATGCCAGATATGAAGTGTTGTGACTTTGCTCGTAAATGATGACTGTAATAAAATTACTTGTAAATACAATGAAAACTCCGTTGAACGCAACGTTCTATCGACAGGTTCCCAAAAACGTGCAAATGAGTTGTTGGTTATTCTGTTTTTTTTTTTATAAATTAGATTTATGGCCGTAATCTCACCTGACGTTAGGTGACGATACGGTCCAAGTTGGTAGACACCCTAAACCTGTGGAGACACTGGCTCTTAAGTGCAACTGCAGAAACACCTATTTGGCGGCAGATTTTTAATTAGTGGGTGGTAGCTACCCTGGCGGGCATTAGAAAAATCCCTGCCACCATGCTATGGTTTCCTCACGATGTTTTCCTTTACCGAAAGCTCAAGCTCATTGTAGGTGCTTGGATTCGAACTCACTTCCCTTGACGCGAAGTCGTACACACTACCACTAAGCTATCATCGCTTTACGTTACAATTATTGATTTATTTTTTACAGTGTCAATTATTAAATTAACTTCATAAATATCAACAGACAATTATAATACATTAGAACCTCGATAACACAAGCCTCGATAAAATAAAAACCTACAGAATTTAAAAATAATAATTTTAATTTATTACGCACGCAAATACGCACCCACCTTCTATAACTTAAACTAATAATTTCAGTATTAGCCCTCGGTTACTTACATAAACGTTTCAACGACCTCTGTAACATAAACTGACTGGCAGTGAGTCATTTTGAATGAATGTAAAAAAAAGAATGAAATTGATTGTGTAATATTGCGTAGTAGTCACAGCAGGGATGTTTAACGAAAAATAAATATTGGAAGCAGTTACTAACGGTATTGAAAGTGATAAATGCGATGATTTTGACGAGTCACATAATCTATCTACAAGCGTATCAAGCAAAGAAGCAAAAGCTATAGTACCTGTACGATCATTTATAAAGCAATTTAGTAACATAAAATATAATGTGTTCTCCTCTCTATTTATCATAAAAAATCAAATCAATTTAAAAACAAAAAAAATATGATACGTAAGTTATTGGGTACGTTGAAGGAAAAATAATTAAAAATAAAAAATAGTTAAAAAAAAGCGTGGGGTGCTTTAAAGATTATCAAAATATGATAATCACTCTATCTATCATACCTGTCGATAAAACATTTATAACTATTGACAACATGCACCCCACGCTTTTTTTTTAATAAAATATTTTTTTTTTATTTACGCTATTATTAATTTATGTTTATTGAAATTTTTAACACTATTCTGAATTTAAATTTAATAAAACTTATTTTCTATTTTTTTAGTTCACTTTTCTAAAAAAGCGTGTTTTTTTAGTTGTTTTAATCTATTAATTATTTTCTACTTTTTAGTTTGCTTTATTTATAACAGCTGGTTTTTTTAATTTTAAACTATTATTTGTTCTAATCTACTATTATTGAGCTTAGTTTTCTATAAAAAGCGTGTTTTTTATATAAAACTATTATTTCTTTTGTAGAATTAAAATTATTTTTAGTAGGTATTCGAAAATTTGTTAATATTAGAGAAATAGGCTAAAGATAGTGATTGGAAATTAAAATATCAATTTCTGTCTTATCGACTATTGAGAAAAATTATAACAAATTAAAATTAAGTTTCTTGCCTTCTCTGCTATACATGAAAATTATATAAATTAACAAAAATCTTATTTTGCAAATTCAAAAATAGAATAATTTTATCTAATTTATCTTGTATTGTATTGTCGTATTGTCGTCGGTCCTTGCTAAATCTGCAAAGTTTGAACGAAATCTGGCCGTTTAAAGTGAGTCAAAATCGCGCCCAAATGAGTCGGTTACAAACATACAAACAAACAAACATACAGGTGAAGTTAATAAAAAGCTTTTAATAATGAAAATGCATATTTACATAAATATTTTTATTAAAACCTGCGTGTATCAAAAATGAAACGCTATGCATTACAGACTGTAAATATATTGACAATATTAAAATTCTACATTTAATTGTTATATTATTATTTGATATTATGAAATACATAAAAATAGTTGTTTTTTTTTAGCAAAGTTACACACGGTTGCGATTTCTAGGCACCCTTCATGTTAGTCAGACAACAGTATCTGTAAACAGCACCAAGTTCAGGCTCAGTAGGACGACAATGGTGAATAATTTTAGCAGAATAAACTCCAATTTTATAAGCATTAATTCATAGGGTAAGGAACTAAATCTATTATTTAGGTGACCAGCTACTGGCCTCAATTTATGCAGTCTATCATGGCTGTGATAATGTGAAGCTAAATGAAATATCATTGAAATGAAGAAAATTTCGAATATTCTGGGAGTTTTCGATATGGGAGTAAACACATGCTTAGTACACCAGATCGAACGTATACTCGGGTATCGGAAAACAGACATGTATGTGAGTATACCGAAATACTGTCGCAGTTTCGTTTTAGTAATTGTATGTGGTCGCGCTGGATTTTTTTGCACACTGTACCCATTGCTTTCTTGTACTATTTCGTTGATGTTTCAATGTTAGCAACATCTGAAGAGTAAGAAATATTGAGGTCAAGTGTAATCTTGTTCTCTTCAAAATGGAAAACTTAATTTTTTCCATATTATTTGTATTTTATTGGTTGCTATGTTCCTTCCTGAAATGAGCTAATTTGTTTCAGATGGAGCTGGTTCGATATTAGTTTCACTATCATATAACAGTATAGGCGGATCTGAATTATCTTCGTTATCATTACTATTGCTATCTTCTGGCACCTAAAGTAGGCTTTGTCTTGAAGGATAAAAGTCTAAATTATTTTCATTCAACTCACATTCATCCCCCGATATGTCGCCTGCTTTTTACCTATTATATATTTTTTTTGTAGAGTAAAATCTCTACTAAAACTAATTTTTATCACAACTTATAATTTGTAACATATCGTTCGTCGCGGCAAGGTCGTACATTTATTTGAAAATTACAGTTGAATTCCTGCGTACCGGTAAAATGGCTGAGTTCATAAATTCGTACTACTTCGAATAGTAAGGGAAACAATAATTATAAAGCCAGGTCAGATATTTAAAAATACACATGCGTGAGAGCGGCCGGAGTTTAAGCATTAAATTCCATAGTCACATAATACACAGATGGCGTTGTTATTGTTTTTACAAAAAAATGCACGAGTTACCAGTCTATTTCAGTATGAATATTGTAGTCTTTGACTGTGTAATTGTGTGCTAACATATAAATTAGTGGTACATTAAAACTGTACATTAACATTTTTTTTTTTTTTTTACTATGCATATTATAAGCATGTAATCTTATTGTGACATATACGTTTTAAATTTCAATTATCTATAATTTTACCGAATTAGATTACAAAAATAAAATTCCAAATGCTACCGACTGGATTGTAGTGTCATCATTTAGTTAATATTGTATACCCAATGGTCGGGAGCGAGAACGCGTGTAACTCTGCCGCTTCATATTGCAAGACAGTCATGCTCGTTAACCGATTTATCTGTTGAAGTCGTAATTGTTGTAAACTCACTTGCAGGGGGTACGATATCCCCTGGGTCAGGGGGCTCATACATGGCTTCTTATAATAAATAGAAAATTAAGAAAACTTACCTAAATAAAGTTTAGAAAGTATTATACAGATACTAATCTACACATTTATATACGATTACACTGTACTGATCAAGAATAAAAATATAAATACTCAACATAAATTTATACCGAGCCCGCTTTTTTAGCTTCCCGCGCTTCGATCAAATCTCCCGTCACAAAGTTGTGACAATTTTTAGAATTTGTTTATTTTATTTATCTCTAATTATTTATTATTTATTTATTTAAGTTGTCAAGATATATATATATAATAGATAATGATTAATTAACAATATAATTATATAATATATATAACAATATATATTATTGAAATGGCATAATTTGTATTTCCTTTATATTAGAGCTTCTTCGATTTTTATGGAACAAATTGACCTTCTGGGATGGGATGGGAACTTCATAATTATAGCCGATATTGTATGAATGTCTTTTATATAAATATATTTACAGCCATTTGTATTTGAAGCAACGACCAAATGATCTACAAATATGATCATGATTTTTCAGATCTTATATTATTCATTAATAATTTTAATAATAATTGAACAAGGAACTCTTACATGGACATAAATGTTTCTATATATTTTTAGGTATTTTCGTTTATTGTCATACTCAAAACTTGGGATCTTTTTTATAGTTTATATGTTTATCGTTATGGCCATAATCTCATCTGATCTTAAGTGACGATACGGCTCAAGTTGGTGGACACGTTAAACCTGTGAATGATCAATTATTCTGTGGAACTTGGGTAGTACCCTGAAATCCATTTCATTTTGTAATAAAAAAGTTATTCTAGTATAATTTAGTATAAACCCTCTTTTCTTCCACAAATACGAAAATGATATTAAACAAATATTATTTTAATTCCATAAAATACAATAATTAAACGAACTAAGGTTTTTAAACGTGTATTTTATATTAAATCTCTGGTAGAAGATACATATAATATCTTTATACATACATAATAAAAGTTAACTTGGAAAGTGAATATTTAAAACATTTACTGAGTATTACCATTAGTTACTAAACAGAAGGTCATATTCTGGTTTTTGTCCTAAAATATAAGCTTCTTGGAATTTCTTTAAAATATCCAAAGGTACCAAGTATTGACTAACTGCTGGATCTTTCAACATCCTTTGTATATACTCCAACTGTAATTAAAACAACAAAATAATTTGACACTCTCTTAAGGACAGTTCTTGGTAATTTCAATACCTATATACCTATATAGTATTTACCTCATTCCAAATGCTTGTTCCTGAGAATAGAAGACAAAGCAACTCATGCAAAACATATGTTGTAATAATTCAATACAAAGAAAATATTGTGTAATGTGTATCTAATTTTAACACTGACATTAAAACAGTGGGTATTTACTATTACTGCAATTGGTGGGATGCTAAAAAATTTTACGTAAAATTGACCATAGAGGCATTTTTAGGTGAGATTATAACAGTTGGTATACATCCAGCAAAAAAACAGATTGTATGGGTCTATACCCGGCTAAATCATGATCACCATGCACATGCTTATAAACTGGTCATGTTGCTCTTCATTTTTTATGATAGTATCTGCCTGTGTAGACAATTTTGCAAATGTCTAATGACAAGTACTTTATAAACACAACACAATATAAAATACCAACCAAACTCAGAAACATTATTTGTAGATCACACAATGAATAATAAACAGCACTTCCGTGCGTGGAATGCAGCAAAACAATTGCTATAGAGGCTCATTTTCATTGGTGGTTGCAGCCCGCATTCGGGATGCGGGAGATTTTTGTTCACGCATGCGATAGGAACCGCATGCGATAACCATTTTCAATCGTCGATAGGGACAGCATGCGGTTTGATAGATATTCTTCACCGCGTATTTCTTTTGGAAGAGTGGGACTGGAACTGAGTTGACGATATGGACGAGTTATGAAGTAAACCGAGTACCCGTATTATGATTGCTTTACACATAACGATGGATTTCATTGGATGTTAGGCAGTACGCGGGGAATGTTCGCTTGCCATATATAGATAAATTACTTTCATTAGTCGATAGTCCGCATTCGGTACAAGAACTGAGATTAAGATGAATTGCTAATCTATGGGTGCTTCAGTATTTGTTTTTAGACTGTACTATAATTACTGACAAGTAATATGCCCCCAGTTCACTATGTCATTATAATTAAAAAAAAAATACTCTACCAGTGTTTTATATTTTTGTTTATCAATCTTCACTCTATCTTCGTTATCAAATGTCCTTATTCTTTCGAACCACGGCCAGATCATGTAGTCTGCGTATCCGGGTTCAGTGCCATCAAGGAAATCTGTCCCCCGGCTTTTCAACTGTTCCTGTATGAACTCGAGTGCTTTGTAATACGCATTGATTTTTTCTTCAGTTATTGAGTCACGAAACTTCAAAAGGGATATATACATCGATTGAATCTAGAACATATAAATAGAATAGCGTAAGCGAAATTCTAAAAGATGAAGATCTATATATTTAAACAATTTCATTAATGGCCATTTAATTTCGGACGAAGTGAAACTTACATTAATTTAGATCTATACATATTTACAACCCGGACACAACAGACAATAATGCTCATTAAACAAAAACCAGCCGTGAGCAAATATTGAACCCGTGACCACACCGTGACAGTACTTAGCTTGTTACCACTGCGCCACTAGGCCTTTGACCAGTTTAATTTATATGTCAATTCCGCAATAATGACACGATCTGATGCATTGTCGTTACTGTCCAATTGATATCTAATACAATGTTGCAGCTCTAAATAATAACATCTGCTATTCCATGAACGTTGATGTTACATTAGGTTTTTAGTAGAACGATGTGAAGTAAGATATTAGTAAAATAATTATTACTAAAATTATGTAAAATGGAAAAAAAAACAAATCAAAAATCTAAAATTCTTACTGGTCCTGTGGCTTCAACAATAATTTTATCAAACGCTTTTTTCACTGGATCTTTAGGTAACAAAGGTCTGTTTGGATAGACTTCGTCTAAATACTCCACTGTTATTAAACTCTCGTAAATGGACACACCATCGGCGATCTCTATCGCGGGAACCTTTGCTGTAAAGACAATAAATATGCGTATGTGAAAGTACTGTACATACATGATAGTATTAAATATAGTATAATCTAATATCTACGGTGGCGAGTGTCTATCATAATTTAGGTAATATAAAATGTAACGTTAATATAACGAATTCCTTGATTTAACACATTTTGTAAATTAAATTATTCACCAATTAAATCCACCAGAATTTCCCGTAAATGATAATACAAATTACACCTTGCATTTATAAATTTTTGAATTTGCAAATTATTGCAGAATATGGATAAAAAGTATCATTTACCTCTACTTAGCAAAATTTTTCATCTTATACCCTTTACATTAAAGAATCCTATCTGTTATACCCACTTATTCGACAATAATTCATTTCCTTCCTTTAGTTTGGTTGTATCGAGATAGCACTATATTCTAATACGATTACTGTTTTAGGTAGTTCATACTCAGGAGTAACATTCGGCAAGTTTTAGAGAGTTGTTCTCCGAGATCAGTAGATGTATGTATATTCAGTAATGAAGCCACAATCGCCAGACACTGTTATAAATCTATCATATTGACTTGATCTCCTTTGTTTTGTTGCGTTTGGGAATCAGCCAATATACCCATATAAATACATACTTATAAGCTTTCTGAAATTACCACCGAAGAATTACAATTCTCTCAGTAAATGCTATGGTTTTGAAATTACACTGCTTAATATCCAGCAGCGTGTGGCACTTGGTCTCACTACGCTTTAAAAAATCGTAAACATCATCGCAGCTGTACCCTGTCACTAAAGTTTATCAACTGTTACTTAAAGGATTAAATAAAAAATTAAGCCCACAGTTATCTCCAAAACCTTTCATAATCCAGTCATTTTAGTTTACCCTAAATAGGTTAGATTTTAGTTAACCCTATGTCAAATTTACCTACTGATACCTACTGAATTAGTACAAAATTATTCCCGTTGCGAATTGTTATTGTAAATAAACTTTACCGAATGCACTTTTGTTTGTCAACCATTCTGGTTTATCAATCAAATCGATGTTCACAACTTCGTAGTCGATTTGTTTTGCATTTAATGCTAAGATAGTTCGCTGGGCGTACGGACAGAATCTCATGTTATATACTCTTAACTTCCCATTGTATGGTGGAAGAGGGTCCCCTGTAAATAATAATAAGATATATTAATAAATGAAACATATTCTTTAAATTCTGTTAAACATGTTCCTGGTTTAATCGGTGTATAATATACATCTCATTTTTGTAAAGGTCAACGTATTGAAATATTATAAAGCTAAAAAAACTTCTGATGATGCTAGAATATTACAATATGAAATAAGGTTTACCAGCTTTAGTTTAACTTTGTTCTAATATTAATTTTATACGTAAGTTTAACTGTTAAATTCTTTATTAATAATATAAAATATTTAGTGAGTTAAGATAGAGTTAACATAACGTGTCCTAACGAGAGTTACCTCATAATTTAAATAAGTACCTCATAATTTAAATATCAAATGTATTTCTTTTTAATTTATATAATAAGTCGTTGAAGCCGGTAAATATATATAGATTAATATACGAAACATGAAGACAGCTTCAACAACCTATTATTCAATCTGTGTTAAAAGTATTCGTAACTTAAAATAAAATTAGTTCCGTAGTACTGCAGCTCTTCAAGGGATGCGATCCAGATAGCGATCACAACGCTAACGCTCACGACTGCGGTTTTTCTTTCCATTTGATTTAGTGTCGTCACAATCTTTCCTCAGTGACGTTTTCGCCACGCCCACAACAACTGTAATCGTCTTGTGGAGCTACCGAAGGCATGTTTTGAGCGTTGTGATCGGTACCTGGAACGCACCCAAGAAAATCTTCCACCCTCACTAGTAACCTAACTCACGCAATCGGTATCTCGTGTTATGTATTCTGATCAGAGTTTAAAAGTAAAATCGATATGAGGAACCAAAGCCAAACGAAGGACGTAGCAGTAGAATTATCTACCATCGAAACGCTTTCCATCGGTAATACTTGTGGGGTAGTGTTACTTGTTGTTTTACTTACCAGTTCCTTATCACTTTGTATTGCGTATTTAGTATATTTCTATTTTTCTTCTTATAAAGTTGTTGTTCAGTGATAATTTTTCCACATTAGTTTGATAAAAGGCTACTGATAAGAAATTTGTATATGACAAAACTAAAGTAAGTTCTATAGAGATCGATTATAAAACATTTAGTCATTGTTGAGACTTATTTTGTTGAGTCGTTGACGGAGACATTGTTGACGGAGATAAGCAGACCTTGGCATCATATATCAAAGATGCAGAAAATATAATAGAATAAATTGCAAATACGTATGATCCCTACATCGCGTGCATACTTATAAATCAAATTGGATAGAACAGTTGCTGACTGTCCCACAGCAATAACGTAAAAACGTGAATCACATATAAAAATTGTTTTTCAAAATTGATTCAGGTAATACAGAACCGACATATAACTTGTATAAGAATTGATACTAGTTACTTAATAGTATATGTCTACTTCATATAATAATTCGTTAGATTTTTTTTAGTAAAAATATTAGAAATCTTGCATGCTCAGTAATATGAGTCTACCTATGCAACAATTTATAAAACTCTTAGAGACGCACGGTACACCGCCACCGCATTACCAAGAGAGGGATAAATATACGAGAGAGCTAGATAGTTACTCATAAAATCAGGTATCTCACAGTCAAAGGATATATCACCACAAGAGGACTTGAGAGGAGTACTGTTAATATCAACTGCAGGCTAGTTCATTTAATAATATTGTATATTATTATATCCCTAATCCTAACGTATCTATTACTACGCCCCAGAGGAAATAACACTAAATACGAAAATAAATTAAATCGTAGTATACTGCTCGGTTCGTGTAGAGTAGGCTTCACTGATCTGTGATTATAATAATTACATTACCTACTTATGTATTATGTTGTATTAAGTAGTTTTCTTTAGTTTAGATTGTGTCAAAATGTATGCATTTAAATATAATCTCAGCTACAAGCAGTTTAAAAAAAAGGTAACATCAGAAAGTATTTTGAGTCACTTATGGTGTATTATTTGTTTACGAAAATATTCTCATATTGTTATTGTTCATATAAATTAGTAATGAAATAAAATTGAACATAACGCCAACAAAGAAATACAAAAAGCCATATCATACCTTCAAATCTTTTGAAATATTTATTATATTATGAAACAATAATGTTATCAGTAAACATATTCACTTATAATATCATTGTAATGAAATAAATAAACTAACCTTTTTTCAAATGTTTAGTGTTAAAGTTGATGGTTTTTCCTTTAATATATGCCATATTGTGAATAGGAACACCTGTATACGGTAGAACGTACTCCAAAACTGTCCCAACCAATCGAACTCCTTGAAAGGACGAGTATAATATATGCATTGCCAAGCTCAATGCCGAAGTTATCATATTGAACGTAATCTGTATGTATTACGGCATATAAACAAGTTTCACTAGACCATGACAAACAAATTCATGCACAAACTAAATACGAGACAATCGATGACTATGCTATTTTTATTATTGTACGATATACTTTATGAATAGAACTATACATTGAATAAACCAGTTTGATGTCCTGAATTGTGATTCGTATACTATAACCAACGTCACAATAAAAATAAAAGTTACAGTTCAACATTAAACATTAATATTTAGTAAAATATTTCCAATTATTAACCTACATACTTTTTTTTAACATTAAAACATTTTTTGTAATAATATTGTTATTCATATCAACAATAAATTAGTTTAACGCAATTTTATCACGCCACATTTAACAGTATTATTATAACAGGTTAGGGATTCATAACAATGCGATATATTCATTTTATATAAAACACATTACGCTAAATACAAAATTTCAAAAATGTCGATTCGTAAGTGTTAATCATATAACTGAATTTCAATAATTAAATAAACAGCGAAGTGAATGTACTCTTGTCATTTTCATACGTGTTGCCTGCTATATCGTGCAAAGTTTTTAACGACCTCTTTCGAAATTACAATATTAGTTATCGGTAGATTTGTAAAAAAAGCTTTGCATAAACAAGGAAATTTGATTTAATATGGATTGTTTAACAGGATCTTAGTCTGTATTGTATTGGTTTTTATTTTCCATTCATTCATTACTTTATTTTATGGCATATAATATGATATAGTTGATACCTATTTTACTTAATATAGCTAGGATGTTATGTACCAGTGAAGTACAAGAAAGTGTGAATTTTGTTACGAAGTGCCGCCAGCTGTATGAGGTATTCATGCAAAGAGACGCTGGTACGAGTAGATGCCCTTTGCGTTTGCTATGGCTCAACGTCCCAAGAGCTGTAAAACAAACCAAGGTACGCACTATGTAATACATTCGCATAATGATCATTATGTACGACGTGTGATGAGCTGTAAAATGCAGTCTTACAAAGCGTTGCCAGCTGCAGGGTACCGATGCGAGTTCATATCCTCAGCGTTCGTCGCGGCAGCTACAGATGAGGATGCAGGTGTAGGCACTGACCGTCTTATCTCAATCCTGTTAACTAAAGTATTAATTAAAAGAGATTGATTAACATCTTCACCTGCACTAAAATACATATACCAACCCAATATATACACCTCAACTATGTATTACATGTACAACACTTAAACACACATTATAGTAAATTATTTTAGTATACAAAAATGATATAATATTACGCTGTATTGAAGTTTCAACAGTGAAATAAAATAGTCTCTAAAAATAAAACGTATAGAACAAACTGACCGACCGACATACCTAACAACCCAATACAGAACAAACTGATTGACCTAACAACCCTACAGATGACAGAAAAACCAACCGACCGACTAACTCCTGACCGACTATCCTCATACTGTAACACTTAAAGACAGTCGGTCTTTTAATTTTTTTTCCTTCGAATAAACATATGTTGTTAAACTGAGAGGCTTTCACAGCTTCACCGAACTTGGGGGATGAGTGTGGAAGGCACTTACCATGGGAGGTAATGATCGCAATGGTGCCATGAACTGGCCATATCTCGGCTTGGATTGTTGCCGTGGTCTTTCTACTGAGCGATAAGGATTTATATAGACCTACTGTAGATCAAGAGGTGGTATGCATCCATTTATTTTATAACGTTTTGGCGCTATCTACTTACTACTAACTCCCTATACTGAAAGTAGATAACTCAATTTCTATTTTTACGTATTTACGAATATAAACTGAGATGTTATTTGTTTTGACTTCTTACCTGATCATGAAGTTTTCCATACATGTTGTTAGTGATACAGAACAGGACGTACATCTAAAAAATTCGTATAGTTCACGAGGTATAGCAGAATAATATTTAGTATTAAGCGAACGAAGTCGCGGACACAGCTAGTTAGTATTAAATATAGCTTGTCTATATTTATATTAATATTGTTTATAGTATTTAGGTTTTAGCGTTATGGTCACAATCTCATCTGATATTAAATGACGATATGAATAAAGAGACGGAATACGGTAGGTACACTAAGCGTAGTAGAGGGACTGGCTCTTAAAAAAAATATCATAACTGCCGATGTTCAATGATATTGTTAATCACAATATGTGAAATATAAAATATAGTGAAATATCGTGAGTGATATAGCTGACACAATTCACGACGATCTATAGTTGAAATTTAAAACGTCTTTTATTTCCCTTCTTAAAACCATTTCTGATACCAATTGTCACTTTGTCAGTGTATTTCGTATATACCTTTTCTCAACTTTGATTTGGATATTTGAAGAAAATCACTGAGTAAAATTTATTATTGTAAGAGGAATTAGAATTATAATTAAAGAAAATGTCTGAGAAGCATTTGCAAACCGGTAAGATAAAGATATAAAAGATAAATAGTGGGTATATGTCTAAATAATCTAACTGTAAATAATTGATTTCAGGTGATGTTCTACCACCATATAATAGCGATAAACTGCGACTGTTCGCTATGAGGTTTTGTCCTTATGCTGAGAGAACAGTATTAGTGTTGAATGCGAAAAACTTGCAGTATGACTTAGTGTTCATCAATTTGGATCAAAAACCTGAGTGGATTTTCAATTTTAGCCCTAAAGGTTGGTGTTAAATAATTTGGTTTAATCAGTTATATAAAAGTGTACAAATGTCTTTATATTTGATACTTTGTGTTGACTAATTGTCAGGAGAAAATACTGATACCGAAGATTGCCTACAAATGATCAGAAAAACATAATTAGTATTGGCAAATTTGTCGTGCCAAATGATAATGATAATATGAACTTCAATCTTAGAATTATTGTTGAATTATATTTTTACTATGTTGTAAAAAATCATAAGTAATACCTTATGTTAATAGATATTGCAGTCTGGCATGATGGAGACATGTGTATCTCGACAGTCAATTTTATGTTCAAACAATATGATACCACAAGGTGTAAAACAAAAATTTCAAAACAAAATAAGATTGATATTAAAATTTCAGTTCTTAATTTGTAGGTACTGTCCCAGCTTTGGAATATGAATCTGGTAAAGCAATATATGATAGCAATATTATAAATGTATATCTGGATGAGAAGTACCCTGAAGTTCCTCTACAGGCATCAGATCCTCTCCGCAGGGCTCAAGATAAGCTGCTTGTAGAATCTTTCTCAGGGGTAAGTCTATTATCCTTACTTATATTATAAACGTGTAAGTGAGTTTGTTTGTTTGTTATGCTTTCATGCCTAAACAGCTAAATTGGTTGTGATGAATTTTGATATAGGAATAGATAGGACTTTAGAGATGGTGATAGGCTACTTTTTCTTGCAAAAAACTTATTGGAAGTAACGTAAAGTGAAGGGAATATACTTTGTTGCATCATCTGATTTGTTTGACAAATATAATAATAACGCGAACAGACACAAGTAAAAGCGAGTATCTTAATATTTTTTTAGGTATTGTTAGGATTTTAAAGGGCCTTTAAAGTAAAAAAGGTTTTATGACTAATATATTTAGAATAAGCAATTAACATGTAGTGCTGATGTCCTGGGATGAACCATGTAATGTGTTTATAAGGGATTAGACCTACTCAACCTTGAGAATGCTCATCTATAATAGTGCTGAGCAAATTAATCAGGGCAGGTGTTTTTGTATACTAATTTTTTCTGCGATATGCTTGAAAAATAAATTGTAAAGAAAACAAACTGTTTTATTGAGATAGGACATGCATATTAATAAGTATATGTAGGGTTATCATTGAAAATGTCAGCATTTAGTCAAAGGTTATTGTGAAGATGTATTTATTTTTATACATGTTCAAGTATTAATGGAAATATAACCTTCACCATTTCATTTGTTTAGGCTCAATCAGCATTCTATACTGCTGCATTTAATGCTCAAGCACTCCAACCCACAATGGTAGAAACTTATCATAAAGGCCTTGAAAGTCTGCAAAAGGAGCTTGAGAGTCGTGGCACGAAGTACTTAAATGGTGACCAACCTGGGTTGGTAGATTACACTCTTTGGCCATTTTTGGAGCGTTTTGAAGCATTACCATTGATTGGAAAACCTGAATTCGTCATTGAGAAGACTAAATATGAGATTTTGGTAAGCTACTGGTTTATTGTATATTTCCAAAGAATTACATAACACTTTGCAATGGTTTAAGTTTATATGCAATCAGTTTAGTACATATAACTAATAAAGATCAATCAAAATTTGGTTCATGGTTCATTTGGTTCAATTATTATGATTTGCATTTAAAGCCATCTTACAGAATTTAAACACTTAATACTCAAATTTTTATTGTGTTTCATTCAAAATATTAACAAAATGGTAATGGTAACAAAAATTTTAATTTGTCACAGTGACTTGTAGATTTATCAATTTTCGGAAAAAGTCACTGGTATGTCCATCTGCTGAGAGATATAGGCCAGTATGGCAACAATGGCCATTAATGGATTGTTCATCTCTGAGAATTTGTTGGTGTTTGTATTATGCTTCATTAACCATTACAGCCAATTACATACAGCAATATCATGGTGCTGTGTTAAGATAAAAAATACTTGTTTATAATTGCTGTAAGTGTTTGACTGTACATCCATAACATAATAAGGTATGTGTAGGTCTTGGATGCAGTTTGCTGACTTGCAATTTTCACAGTGATATCTAACATAATATATAGTAATTTCATTACTTGATTTTAAATTACATATTCGAGCATTCTAATTTTACATTACATTTATTATATATCACATAGTGCAAAATTACAAAACTGTAATGTTAATCTATACTAATATTATAAAGAGGAAGGATTTGTATTTTTGTTTGTAAGAAATAAACTATTGGACCAATTTCGAAAATTCTTACATCATTGGAATGCTACATTAGCCCCGAGGAACATAGACTATATATATTTTAATGAAAATGATTACATAAAATTTTAGTTCCACACAAACGGGGTCCCAGACACAGCTATTATACAATAATGTCATAAAAAATGTATGATTTCAAGTTAAAAGCAAATTGAAGTGGCCACTGTTCCTACATGTATTTTAATCATTTAGTAAAATTGAAGGCTCTGTTAAAAAAAACAACAACATTTAAGTAAAAGGTTTTTTATATTGTGCCATAAAAAAACTTTGTATAAATTAAGATGCAATGTAGAAAAAAGGACCTTAACTGTTGCATTCCAAGGTTAATTAGTAAGCGAAAGTCACGTTTTGCGCAATCAAACCTACAGAATATCGTATTGCAACTATATGTTGCTGTCAATGTGAGCTGGGCAATAGTTCCAATTTTTTTTTTTCATATTAAATGGGAGAAAATGTAAGTGAGATTAAATCATAATACACAATTATTTATATTTTCGTGGTGTTCTATATTTTTTGGTGAAACTATTTATGCACTTATACTCTTCAGTCGTATGGGTCTTATAAGACAGCTCAAGGTTACTCAAGGGTGGTAATGTAAAAGGTTATTCCTTGCAGTTTCTTGGATCAAATCAAGGTGGTCCACGCAAGAACTGAAGTTATCTAGACTTGCTAGCTTTCAATTACTAGACTTAAGCGACTGTAGGTTTGGTACATAGTTTGTAGGACAAATAGTTAATGGGGTACCAAAGAGTTCTGATGTAAAAACCACATCGTGAACGTCACAGTGTGGGTAGCCTGATAACCTGGATGAAAGATGAATTTTGAGGGAGGTATATGTTAAATACTAGACTTATTTAGGCTCACATGATATTGATGAAATTTCTTGAAAAATGGTGTATGTAGTTATATATTTTACACTATTATCAGTTACGATGGTTTTTTTTTTCTAGTATAAGAGATGTGGCCTCTCCTATATCGGACAAACTAAAAGAAATATAGGGACCCGCGTAAAAGAACATATAGCTGATGTTAAACACCGACGCTCTACGAAGTCTGCAGTTGCTGAACATTCAGAAGAAGGCTCCAAACATTATCTTCGATTCGACAAGCCACAAATCCTTGCCAAAGAACACCGATTCCTACCTAGGATGATTCGTGAGGCTATTGAAATTAAAAAACATCCAAATTTCAATAGAGAAGATGGTTGGAAGCTAGCACAAGCCTGGGATCCAATTATACATTTAATTAAATCGGAACCCAAAAGACCAATTGCCAGACCTCAAGACACTGTGAGCTCTTTCTGCGTAGATCGGAACATTATAAATATTAAAAATTAAATTGAAGGTAGACACAGTAACATAAACTTTTCTGGACAACCTACACCTCAGTCCGCCCCGTGACCACGAAGGCTGAAAAGCTTTCGAAACGTCGGGATCAAAATTTAATAAATAACCGCGATAAAATCCGTTTAAATTAGTTTTATTTCAATGAATAATATTCGCGTAAACCTAAGAAATCATTAGTATAAGAGATATTGTATTGTTCGTCAAATGTTTATATAAATAGTATCTTTTATCATACCAATATAAGAAAATTGTAGCACTCCTAATATTCCTACTTAAATATTTGCTACCTGTCTTTACACAACAAATCAAACCCGATGTATTTGGTGACCAATAATATATATATATATATTTTATGGAAACTTGTCTGTAAAAATATGTATGTTTATTCTATGGTAACATTTGTGAACCAGCTTATTCAACATGACTAATGTATATTTTATTTAGGTAAACTATATTGAAGCCATGAAGGTAGTACCTGCAGTGAAGTCATACTACCTGTCAGCCGAGACCCACGCTAAATTCATGGATTCCCGTGCCAAGGGAGATACCAATTACAACATGCTTGATACTAGCGCTGTCTGCTGCATGCGTCCGAGGAAGAAGAAGGAATAAAGTCATACTCATATTCAAAGAGAATATACTTAAAATTCGTTCAATGTTCTAACAATAAAGTACATTTCATAAAAGATACTGTTGATTAATTGAATAATGTAATGTATTCATATTTGCATATGATAGATACTAAAACTAAGTGCTAATCCATATGAAGCTAACTGGATTTAGGGTCATTCAAGTGTTACGTGATGCGATTTTTGATCCTCCTTTCCCCCACGTCACGCACCGTAACATTTTCTAACCCTCCCCAAACCAACTTTTAGGTAAATATGCATTTACCTAAAAGTCATAATTATGTTATCCCTTTTTTTACTCATAAATTGTTAAAATAACTTATTTATCTTAACCTTTGGCAATGCGATTAGAAATAATCGAGGGATTTTACGTAAAACATAAACGAAAATAGTTACGAATTTGGGGAATCAATCAATCAAACAAATTTTTATATTAATCGCAGAAGAACGTCTCGTTCATATGATACGTTTTTTTTTCTGATTCATTTAATGTATATAAGTTGTATACGCAATTTTGTAGATACAACATTTATGCTTTCCAGTGTCGATATGTATTTCTGTCAAATGCAGTCGGTACTTTCTACGCATGTCTTACTTTTTTTCATATAAATTCCAGAATCCTCAAAATGGAACACACATAGGAGCACTTTAAACGTAGATAAACATCTGTTTGAATATTTGCTTTATTACTTATTGATGAAATTACTAAAATATTCATTGATTTGCTATTCCATTTTACCTATTACACGGTATACAAATTTTACGTAGGTACTTTCTGAACATGTAATTGAATATACAGTTATAACTTTTATTAATCCCGAGAAAAGACTACTCTGTGATGAAAACTTTTAAATGACAAGAAACTATTAATAATATAAGAATAACTAGCAATAATTGTTAACAGTTTGTACACCAGTTATTTATTCAACGAAAGTAAAGCTGCATATTATTTTTGGTAAATCGTTTTGAGGTGTCCTGTTGGAATGTTTTTTAATGTTTTACCTATTAATATAAAAATAGTAGCGTTTGTGGGCAAGGAGTGATAAGATATATAACGTACCTATGAATTTACTGGTCAAAGTTATTTCGCAATATAATGTAACCGCGATAGACAAGCTTGAACAAAATGAGATACTGTCGCTGATAAGTTTACTGATAACATTAAAACAGTATTTACCGACACAATCTTATAATTTGTATACAAAGATATAATAATAACATCACACTAATAATGTTTAAGCATAAGTATAAAATTTTCAGTCTTTAAAACATTTTCATCCCAATCAAATGAATGTCATATGGTGTCACAGAGGAAAAACAATGTATTATTCCTTATTATTAAGATGGGTATAATAAGAGCATATGCCAGATAAGAAGTCTTGTGACTGCTCGTAAATTATGAGTGATAAAATTACTTGTATATAAAATGTAAACTCCATTTAATGCCACGTTTTATCGACAGGTTCTCTAAAACGTGAAAAGTAGGTACTTGATGGGTTTAATAGTAAAATTATATATTTTTTAATAGTTTATAGGTTTAATGTTATGGCCTAATGGCACATAATCTTAGGTCCAACTTGATGGATATGCTAAACTTGTGGAGGAATTGGCTCTCAAGTGCAACTGCCGGAACACACCTATTGGTATTTGGGCAGATTTTCAACATGAGGGTGGTAGCTTGCCAGTTAGAAAAACCCCTACCTATGCTATGGATTCCTGGTAATATTTACCTCGTCCTTTACCGAAAACTCAAACTCATTGTAGGTGGATTCAAACTCACATTCCTTAACACGGCGTTCGTACACACTACCACTGCGCTATCATCGCTTCAAGTATTGACTTTTATCTACTTTTATTTTTTAAACGACAACTGTTAGTAACGCTATAATATTAGCCGTCCCCTAATTGCGACTATATAGTTTATACTGTACTTCTTAAAATGAAACTTTTATTACACCCCCTCAATTTTTTTGTTCTATCTATCGCATGTCGCATTACCGGTGGCCGCGGAGTACTGTTAAAGTGAAAGGCGCTCAGCAGAGCAGCCAAGACCACTATGGCGGCGCTCATGGCACACATCAACTGACCGTGTAGCATTGATTTCCCATTATCATTTCCGTTGTTCAATTAATAAGTTAAAATTAAAAACATCTTTTTAATACCCTAAATCGAATTATTTTCCAAAAATTAGAATATATTATTAGTTAAATGCCTACGATTTGAAAAAAGTTTCGCTTGCACCGTGGTGTCATAAGACAATTAAATTTGATAGAATTTTTATCATGACAAGCTGTCATCTTAAGATACCTTTGCTGTGCTATACATCTTGTTTTATTTACCTATGGTCAAGTTCATTGCAGAGATTCGAACTCACGTCGATCGATTTGATGCCGCGATGTTCAAAATAATGGCAGCAATCATCCATTACAAATATGAAAGCAAATTTTGGTTTGTGGCATAGACATCGTGTTATAACAATTGACAGGTCTCGTGGGGCAGTTGTAATAGACTCGATCTTAAATAATACACTATCTATACTAATATCATGAAGAGGAAAAATCTGTACTTTTGTTTTAACTAATAAACTCAAAATCTATTGCACATGCATATGAATCGACGTTCTCTTTCCGATTTAGAACTCAGTCGTAGAGTCGTGTAGTAGCGAGAATTAGCTTACAGCCAACTAAGTGTTTAGAATTACTAAAATCAGTTTTTAAAATAAGCCATTTTACCCTTTGGCTAGGATTCTCATGATTGAAAAATAAAAAGTGTTATCGTGGCGTATCACGGTGCCTTTTTGTAAGTGGAAAGTGGTTTGTAACGCCACTCAAACAGCTTAGCAGATAACTAACTCAAATTACTTTCAAGTTTGTACCGTAAACTATCTTTTAGGTTGCTGACCTCTGAAAATTAAGACCGATGAAGGTTCCTGGTCTAATCAAAGTATACTAGGGTAGGCAACAGTTCTTGGCTATAGCCGTTAGCAATTTTAACTCGCTAAACAGGACAGGTAAATGGTAAATATTTGAGTATCAATAATACAACATAAATGTAAAATAGATTTTTATTCCATAAACATTGACATTATATCTACAGTAAAGTGTCATTAGGTCACAGCAGTTACAACTAAAGACCAACAACCTATCTATGTATTTTTATGCTTTGAACATTTAGGTTAATAAATCTACAATATATTAGCGATAAATATATTTCTACTTAGACGGCGATATAATTTTTAGTTGTAAAAATAAATTATTGACAACTCCGCAGCTTCAATGGCTGCAAATGCCTAGGCAAATACCTACAAGTAATGGGATAATCGGTGTTCTCCTGTTCATCAAAATGAAATTAAAATTAAAATTAAATATTGAAGTGGAGACTACTTTGCTCCTACGACCGGAATTGTTTGGCCGCTGCTACGTCTCATGGAACAAAACCAAAATTATTATTTATTTTTAGTCTATTATTAAGGTAAATAACGGGTTGACCGCCGTTAGCAGACTAGTTCGGTGAAGCTGTAAAAGCCCCTCAGGCTAACAGTGTAGGTCGCTTCGAAAAAAAAAAACGTTAGCAGATAATCGATCTAACTAACCATATGTGGCACAATCGAGTATACGTGTTCGTATCATTTGAAAACTTACTCAGATCGAAATTGACTCTCTTATAACTTAATAATTTTATAAAATAGAAATAGTCATTGTTTATTTTCATGAGACGTAACAACGGCCAAATTATTCCGGGTGGAGGTGCAAACTAGTCTCTATTTCAACATTTAATAATGGATTTTCGCAAACTATCGCTTCATTAATCATAGGACTGGGTAATATGAATATAGCCGAGCTTAAAGCGCAGGCAACGCAAATACTCAATAATGATTTGTATCATTCGTTGCAAAAATATACATACATAGATATTATTTTTAACAGATTACTAAAATATATTATCAACGGATCTTTGAATATTATTGAGGAATCTGATACTTTCCGTTAACAGTTTATACTAAAAACCCAAACAAAACCCTGATCACATCTTGAAACGATGCTGGAGACAACATTATTTAACTGAAAACAGTAATTATTATTATAATATATGAAACATTACGAATGTTACAACTTTGATCGACTAATTTCATACATACACAGATATTTGTTCAGCTTTATAAAATAAATCAATTTATATTAAATGAGATTCTATAGTTAATACAGTTTTTGGAGATATGATTTCATTATAATAATAAATTAAAAATGAATTATAAATTCACATAAAACTTTCAAGCAATTAATTATTTGTTTAATTATAAAGATTTATTTTTGATGCACTTATATACTTTAAAATTAAAAAACTAAGTACTGTCCTTATGTCTTAAAAAATTCTTAAGAAAGATACATGCTATGTTGTATTTGGAGTTTAAGATTCGATATATTATAATATATCGAACATATGATATTCACATCGACAAATATTTATTTTTAGGTAATTTTATGGCCGATCTGAACGTGCAACGAGTTCGCGCTTGCTCATGTTCTAGTCGAGTAAATAATGCCTAGTTCAGAGACTCCCAATCTTTTTCTATTCGTGGCGCACATATATGTTTATTTATTTGCCCCGGGGCCCTAACCCATCTAGCTGGTCGAAATAGATACGTACAATGATACGAGACTGGTAAAGAGAATCGCTTCACGGCGTTCTTATTCACTTTCCATGGCGCATCAGGGCGCCGCGGCCCACACTTTGGGAACCACTGGCCTAGAATGTTGTTTTACATCTAACTTCTACAAGATTATTATCTTTTATATATGGTATTAGATACAGTTTATTTAAATGACCGCTATAACCTGTACTATCCCTGTGATATCTAAAGTGATGTGCGCAGCCACAGGAGCCGTTCATAAAATACCTCACGCAAAATTTTACCTTTTTAAGCCCCTTGCCTCTTTCGTCACGGTATGTCACGTTTTCTGCGACTGAATATTACGTTACAAATGATAGACCCCTCCCATGCATGATATAATATGGCAATTAATAGCAAAATTGAAATATTTATTGCTTGCAACAATAAAACTTTAATAGATATCTGCAATACCTTGTAATATTTACAAAATTGTTTTATGAGCTGAAACCGTCACATTTTCTTAGACCCCCGGACCACTATGTCACAGTAAGTGACACGACCCCCTCCCATAAGTGTGAACGTATTTTATGAATGTCCCCTAACGAGGCTATTATATTTCGACCGACCTGGAGTTTGTCGCTACCTATACGTTACACCGGCCTAAGGAGAGTCTATGGTGCTCATGAAGTCATGATTCTCCAAAAACTAAATATAAATATTAATTATCGCTACAATTTTTTATAACGTTTATAATTTTCATGTTAAAGAGCAATCTTCGACTTCCTCGAAAATTAAACTTCAAATCTATACTTAATATATATACTCAAATACCACATATGAGCTGAAAATTAAATTTACAATAATAATTAGTTCAATATAGTATAATCAAATAAAATATAAAAATACATACCTTAATTAGATTATAACGTAATGAGAAAAAATAATAATATTCAATAATTATAATGTACAGTACTAGATATAAACTTGTTCTTGTTATGTTAATCAATAATAATACAGTATGTAATTATCATTGTAATAAAATAACGTATTTATTTAGTATATAATTACACATGTGTAATAATAACTAATAGAAAATCATAACACGAAAAAAAAAAAAAAAATTTTGAATTATATTTCATCCAATATCACCAAATTAAGCTGTAACACAAACAGCTTATATTCAATCGAAAACTATAATGGACGGACTTTGGTAAAAAGTTTTTTAAATTTCAATATTTGTGGGCTAAAGCAATAAACCAGGAAGGCACATTCGGAGATCCAGGGGTCACTGACACCCTTGGTTATGGGTATATCCTTATATGGACTTATAGTATTCAAACAGGACTAAGCTGAAACAACTGTGGCGTCATGATATTGGTAATCAAATCCTTAGGTTTGAAAACAACAGCGACAAGTTTTAAGCCCACAACAGACGGAGCTATAATATATATTTTTGTACTCATTAGCTCTGCGGCTGTCGTTGCATGAGTACGTATTTGTGATACATTCTTAATAAACGTGTTCTAATGTTAGATATCGTGTAATGGTCCTAACTAATTATGTTCACAGCGCCTACAAATGACAAACGAAAAATGTCACCGTTGTTCTTGAAATATATCAAAATATACGTTGATATGTCTTACTATACTGTCTCTATATATCTGTCCACAATTTTTGGTGACGTAATAAAAATATACCTTATAGCTGCGTCTGTGGCCACTCGCCTATTACTATAGAAAATTTACCGTAATATACCTTGCTATAATTTGTATTAATATATATTAAGATCTTTAGGAATTAAATAAGTGGGGCGGTATTATTTTTGTAGCCGAACTTGGTACAAGCTCTACCTCTGTGCTGACTGTAAGCTCAAACTTAACAAGCGCTTTGTGCAGTGGTAGTTACCACCAAAGGTCACAAGTTCGATTTCCATGAACGATTGACTTTTCTGTGATGAACTTATTAGTCACTTGTATGTCTGGCTGTTAAATATCCATAACAATTTTTTATTATAGTTTATCACTACCACTAAGCTATCATTACTCCATTATAAAAATACAACAAAGTGACAGCACAGTGTACGGTCCGAAAAGAACGATGATCAGAAAATCAGAGTATTAAGTAAATAGGATCGAGTATTTAAGGATATTCAATTTTTATTATAAAACTAAATTAGTTAAATTTATTATAAATTATTTACATTCACACGGTACAATACTGATGGATTTAGACAATATTTAAATATAAAACTTAGTAATGTGTATAATATAAAAAATATAATCGAAGGAAGCACCAATATTAGAAACAAATTAATCAACAACCACAACTTGTTAAATATTTCTTGTAAAACGTATTCTGCCAGTGTCAAAATATTTTTTTTTTTATAAATTTTATCATGTTATTGTTGTTAAAGTGTTAAATTAAGAGTAAATATTTCATACATTAAACAGAAAATTAATGCAATTATAACTGAATTTGTATACTTATTAAAAATAAATAGGAATTTATACATATTATAATGGGGGAAAATAGCGGTTTTGTTCATGACATATTTGGATGACGCAATATAAAGTACGTAAAGCAAAAGCAAAGGTTTTAGATATTTTATTAAAAAGTAACCACATCGATTTATTAATTTGTGTCACCTTTCTTCATAAAGACCATTTATTATTATAGTATTTAAGTAGTAGGTACACATTATATGTATATTATGATCGTTTTTATGTACGGAAGTTAGTATGGAAACATCAGATACTCTGAGCGAATAAATTTAATTGCAATAAATTATAGGATAATGGAAGATATACTATTGATCATATTTTTAAAATTCTTCCATAATATTTAATCATATATATTAATTATATAGTATATATATATATAATAGTAATTTTTTTTAGTGCGAATTTTCATATTGTTTTTGCCCAAGTACCGTTAAACCCATGGCTCTCGTGCCCATTTCAACTCATTAAATTTGAGATGTTACATCTTATAATTTCTTTCCTTTTCGTTAGAAATCGTTTAATGATAACTTGGCTAGAAGCATTTAACAGATTTTCCGGGCTTTGTGTCGAGCCGTCAAGCGCAGATGGCAATTTTCATTGTTTTAACGACTTCTATGTATATGAACATCAAGAATTCTGTTCTATAATCTGAAATTAACGTTATTGTTTATATAAATCTTTACATAGAAGGAGGATGTTCCTGTTTTTCTTTCTATAATACTCAAAATTACACACTTCAAAACACTCTACAAGCAAGTAAACCTATAAACCAATTAACTATTTCTCTTGTTGTGAAGTTTATTAAGTACATAATTTATAAACAATTCATTGAAAAAGATCACAATAAACATTGAAATAAGTACTAACGGAAGTAATTTCTAATATTTGTAGGTGTTCAATTCAACACAGTTTAACAATTCACTTTTTTTTTACTTTTTCTTATCAAAACTTTCCTTACAACAATTGTATTTATATAGTTAATTGTAATAATTCAACCATCATAAAATTTGTTTTACTAATGGAAGCAAAAATGTTTAAACAATAATTTAATTTGATTAAAATCAACAAAACACTGAATGGAAGAAACCTATACAGAATTTATAATGAAAAGATAAATTAGGCTTTTTTAATATATAGCATCATTTAAATTTTTAAACTGCTTTTTAAGTACGGATAAAATGAATAACACAATAATAATAAGAAACTTATAGATTCTGAGAATTATTTAGTAAATTCAATTCGAAAAAGTCGTCTCTATAGATATAACGATATATAAAACTCCAATAAAAATTTTAAAACCTATATGATATAAACGATATACAGTCGTAGTAAATATATATTTTATTTTTTTAAGATTAAAATCAACAAAATTGTTTTTTCATGTTCCACTTATAATAAACTTATATTGCACTCTATATATTTTGTACTAACTTATAATCTAAAGCGAATGCAAATCCTAAATAATCAAATAAAAATATATATAATAATATCACGCGGAATGTATTTACGTACAGTGTTTATGAACTTATCAGTCCACTATTAAATAAGAAATACTTTCTCCGACGATGGTATGATATTTATTATTATTTAGCTTTGATTCTTAACCTAAATCGAAATTAATGATTTTTTATACATTTAAATAAAAATTTTGAAAATTATAGCCCCTATGAAAAAGGGGGTGGGAACAAACCAGGTTACCTGCTCCGAGCAGTTTTAAATAAAAGAAACGTCAAGTCTATTAATAATATAAACTTTTCATCAATTTCGAAGACAGATATTTTTTGGAAGCATACTCTAGAATATAAAACATCTCTGACAGACAAATTTCTGTCGTAACTTCCAAAACCCAAGAGAATGAGTCTATTCCTTGTGACCACGAAAGCTGAAAAGCATTCGAAACGTTGGGATCAAAATTAATAAATAACCGCGATAAAATCCGTTTAAATTAGTTTTATTTCGATGAATAATATTCGCGTAAACATAAGAAATCATTATCAGTCTATCTATGTTGAAATTTTAAACAGTTCTGAAAAATCGTTGATTGAGACAATTAGGAATCAAGTCTATCATGGCAATCAATATTGCCAATAGTATACACCGAAAAAATCCTACAATTCTTTGCTTTTTGTTCGCAGTTACATGTGCTATTTTTTGTTGACCTTTATATTTACAGAGATAAGTTTCATATATCTTACGATAAACAAAAAACACTACGAGGAATCGCGGTGATATCATAAAATCCGCATTTTTCTAATGATTTTTCTGGACAAATGTTGTAATTATTTTTCGATTAAAGTAACAATTTAAATGCAATTCAATTTCATTGTTATCTTATTTACTAGATAAGGCGTTGTGTAATATATTCGAGTGACATCCACGTGGTTAAGACAAATTAGCATTAATAATAAAAAATCTTCAGTACTTACTAATACATTATAATAAAATCATATAACATAGAGGATAACCATAAAGTTATATCAGATAAATATTTATACAAGTTACTAAATTTATAATGAAATCATTACGTGAAAATACGAGCTGCCGACAAAACAGACCTTATATATAAAATCAAAAGTTACAATTTCGCTTTTGAATTAAATAGGCAAAACAACTAGGTGTTTTTTTTAATAAAAGTCGTTTTCAAACATTTTTAAGTTAAATAGGCAAAACATATGGATATGTAGACATGTTTTTCTGAAAAGATTTTTTAATAATGAAATTATTATACTATTTAAGCCTAGTGTCATAAAGTGAGTTTGCAGCCATTGTTTCTACATGACGCTTAATATTTTCTATAAGCAATTACATTTTCTATTATTAAGTACTATAAATATTATTAAGAATTTATAACTGTGACTTTTACTTACATTTATATATGATGATATAGGCACATATTTGTAACTCGAAATATTTTCCCTTAAGGAGTACATGGCCAGGGTCGGATTTAAATAAAAAGAGGCTCTAGGATATTCGTCTTATGAGGTCCTTTTAACTCTCGCATTGATCTCAACCAATACATTTTTATGTTTGTTTATTAATCACATACGTAGATTTTATACTTTATTTCGGTCAAGTGTTTTCGTGTTCACTGTTTTTAGAATATTATAATTTTGCTAGCAAGGGGCCGTTCAAAAAATACGTCACACAAAATTTTCCCTTTATACACCCCAACCCCCTTCCGTCACGCTATCTTACATTTTTTGCGATCCCCCGTAATGCGATGTCACAAATGATACCCCACCTCCATCCAGTCATTATTATATATATTAAAAAAGCAAAAAATGTAAGATAGCGTTAGCTCGCTGTCTTGTATGTCTGTCAGGGTGGAATTATGTAATTGATTTTAAACTAACTTCCCTATGGGTTAGATAAAATTATATACATGAAAATGTGAAAAAATTGTTTTGTTTGTATTTTCTTTAAAAATATTTATAACCGATTTATAACTAACTTCTGGATCAGCTGTATACTTGAATATATCTCAAATCCAACTGACAAATGAGCAGAATATATTAATATTTCATTCAGATAACCCTCAAAATCAGAAAATATTCATAAAATAAAAAAGAAATTATAATGTACCATGTATTTATAATTTAGCAGTATAATGTGTAATTGTTTGATGGTAAATTAGTGGTACATTGAAAAAAATACATAATATTTTTGATTTTATTGTTAATTAAATATTTATTGCTTGCAATAATAAAACTTTAATAAATTAATAAATATATGTGATGTGAGTTGCGAATGTCACATTTTATTAGACCTCCATTTCACATTTTGTCACAGTAAGCGACACCACCCCCCATAAGTGCAAACGTATTTTATGAACAGTCACCAACTTGCCCAACTTTTGATCTTGAGGTCCTACGCTAAAGCCTAGAGGAAAAGCCAGCCCTGTACATGGGAACAATAAATTACAAGCCTCTAGAATCCGTAAATGATTTTGACATAACGTACCCAATTACGTTTTCTTCTTGAATATGTTCTGCAGATTCATGTTCGTTTTGGACTGTTGGAATATCTGCGTGACCCGCCTACCCACTTCCTGTGCGGCGTGAAGGTTCGTGGCCGTTCGCTGAGGTGGCTCCCGAGATATATCCGGTACATTTGTACCGGTTATCGTATGAAGTAAAGCCTCGATCGCTGGTTTATACTGTAATAATGAAGGTGCTTGGACGCTTTCCTCCAGTTTTCTACAAATCCAAGTAAACATTGTTACTATCAAATAGTACAGAAATATCAATATATCTATCAAAATATAGAGCAAAGTTTGATTGGTTAGAATTAATTGATTTATTGCACGCCTCATAACGCGAAGTGTTTGAAGTTGTGCATTGCTCTCAACATTCCATAGTCGAGCAATTTTCGAGACTTCAATGATCATTATTTTAAATCTTTTGGCTGTTTACGGCAATGCAAATGTTTTATTATCCAGAGAAATGCTCTCACCATGACACTAGATGATTTTTAATTCAATTATTTCATTATATATAGGAAAAATATTACTGAAAAAAATGTTTCGTGGACGTTCGGGTGTCGTGTGTCTATGGATGTGTAACGATTACGCTCAAAACACTTAATGTATTAGGACCATTCCTTTTTTAATAGCTCTAGAATGACATCGGATTACTTTCTATTTAATATGAATGTTAAATCTATGTCATTCAATTATAATTACGTTATGAGGCGTGCATTTTTTCCCTTCCAAACTATTATTACCTAAGGGCGGGCAATAAAGCAGGATGGTGCCTGGAGTGATGCACAGCCAACTGTAGTCCCGGAGTGAGTGCAGCCAACCACTCGAACGACACTGCACTATTATGGCACAACGTACACAGTAACGTCACCGCTGTAAAACATAAAATAATTTTTTTATAAAGATTTAACGTTATGCCCATAATCTCACCTTATCTTAAGTGACGATACTGCCCTAGGCGGTGGACACGCTAAGCCTAGTGGACGGGCTGGCTCTCAAGTGCAACTGCCGGAACACACCTATTGCTATGTGCTACGGACAGATACGGCTATAATTGTGGCTTAAATTAAATAATTAAATAAAAAATAAATATTAAATAATTAATTAAAAAATTAAATAATTAAAGCAAATTAATACAGAGAAATAAATCTGAGTTAATAAAAAGAACAGTCAAAGCCAATGGCAATTTATACACACATAATGCATACATGTTTATAAAAAAAAAACCTTACGATTTCTTTTTATTTTTATTTTAACTAAAATCCAAATGGTTTGAACAGAATAGAGGCCGGAACAATATTTTCTTAAACCAAACGCATAACGTATCAAAAAGTTACATAGAATGTTTATCACTCTCTTTACCCCACTTCCAACAAGTTTTTCGTAACAAAAAGTACCCTATCACCGTCTCTAACACCCAACAAAGGTATTAGTAGCAACACAAATAAACTAACTAATAGTACACATGCAAAAAGAAGGCGGCGCATCACCGTGTAGCGACAGACTGTCAATAAACACATGTATACAACTAGAGATGAAAAGTAGTTATCGATATAAAAATTAAAACACTTTGTATAAAAATATTGTTTTTATTACAAATTACACAAAATCAATAATACTCATACGATACTTAAATGGTTGAAATCACTTTGGATCAAAATAAGTTGAGCAAATAGTATTATTTTTAGTTGGAAACCATGTCGCATTTGTTCACTTTTCTTTTATTATTTTATTCTTTGGATAGCTACAATTTAAAAATTAAAAAAGTATATTAATTAAAAATACACGTAGTAACACCAACATAAATTGACGACAATAATTTAAGTACATTTATTCGTTTTATCAACTATCTAAGTTATCTAGTAATAATAACCAAATATGTATATTAAAAAATTAAATAATTGTATAATACGATCATCCGGACTAGGCGTGGACTGTGGACATAGAAAAAATATCGACTGCTACACGTATCACATCACATCTCTATTTCATAGACAAATCTATTGTCATAGTGAAAGCATCGCTAAACCGCGACCATTCACTTATTATGCCATTAGTCCAACTTATTCATTGATCGAGTTCTACTAAGCAAGCAATGGTTTTTGTTTTAATGACAAAAATTGACTTGATAGTTCACCGCGTATTGACAAAAATTATATTATGTTTTACTGATTTTTATAGGAAAAACAATAATATTTTAATACTTACGTGTGAAATGAGATGCCATCTTTAACGCAATTTATATTAAAACTGGTATTTATACAAACAAACACTGAACATTGTGACATTTTCAAAAATCAAGAGATGTGTATTCGTTTGCAGTCTGAATTCGACTACAAACCAAAATCAGCATCAAGCCTAGTTTAGGCCAGATGCGTTTTTTTTTTTTACACTTATGTTTAGGGTTATGGCCATAATCTCACCTGATCTTAAGTCTTAAGTGACGATACGGCCCAAGTTGGTAGACACGCTAAACCTGTGGAGGAACTGGCTCTCAAGTGCTGTTGCCGGAACACACCTATTGGTATTTGGCGGCAGGTTTACAACTTGAGGGTGGTAGCTACCCAGGCGGGCATTAGAAAAAGCCCTACCACCATGCTATGGTTTCCCTACGATGTTTTCCTTCACCGAAAGCTCAAGCTCATTGTAGGTGCTTGGATTCGAACCCACGTTCCTGGACGCGAAGTCGTGCACACTTCCACTGAGCTATCATCGCACTCAAAACACCCCCGAGCCATATCTCCTTTGTTTCTCGGATCTGTGTCTATGCCGAAATTCATCATAATCGATTCAGCGGTATAGGTGTGAAAGCGTAACAAACAAACCTTTATCGGAGACTGCGTGGCTGTCAGCGGTGGGCAGTACGAGCAGAGTGAGTGCCTCAATCACCCGAGCACCTTCCTTGGTGCTGAGTGTCCGAGAGCCTCCCAGCAGGTCCTCGACCGGCGGCCAGCAGTGGCCCTCACACGCTAACCCGCGGATCAAACACGTCCGGGTCAAACTGCCCCACGAAGTTATCGCCACTTCCCGTACGGACCTACATATAAATAAATAGTTTGGTCAAAATCCAAAAGTGCATGCCTTATAAGGTATTTTTAATTGAATGGCATAGATTAAATCTTCATATTAAATAGGAAGTAATCCGATGTCATTTTAGAGCTATTGAAAAAGAAATGGTCCCAACACATTAAGTTTTTTGGACGTAATCGTTACACATGCATAAACACCGACAACCGGACAACGAAATAATTTCCAATAAGATTTTTTTGTATAATATAAAATGAATTTAAAAATCATCTAATGTGATAGCGAATGTATTTCTCTTGATAATGAGGCATTTACATCACCCTAAAAACACAAAAGATTTAAAATAAACATGTTAAACTTGTTTAAATCATACGGTAATCACTATCTCACACCTTTATACATCTTTCTTGGAATTCTCCGAATTTTTAGTAATAAATTCCAAACGTAATGTGCTTCTTTGTTTAAACTTGAAATTATTTTTTGTAAAAAATCATCAAATCCCTTAAATTAATAAAAAATAGTTTTTTTTTATGTTTGTACAGTTTAGTCACGAATATCCAATTTGTTTCAATAATATGTACTATAACTTAAGTCAAATTTTTATTTAACTTTGACTCTACAACTCCAAAAATAAACTCGAAAATCGCGCCTTTTCAAGTCGAAATTTCAGCAATTAAATCCTTTGTATCTCGAACTTCGTGTTAAGTCGAAAACTTGTTAATTCGAAATTTTAGGCATTTCCCTTGACATTCGAGTTATCGAGATTCCACTGTATATGAACATTAAGAAGGAAGTATTTTATATTATGAGATTTTTTTAAGAATAATACCGAAATAATAAAACACAAATTCTGCAGTGTGAAAAAGAAACGTTTATACATTTTGCCATTTCTAAATGAATAAGAAAATATATATTATCAAGTTAAATTACTACAGAAAAGGAACTTATAAAATGACTTACACATCATCATCATGCAAGAGAGCCATAACGGCCGGTAATAATTGTCTTTCTATGCACTTTTCATTTATTTCGACGATGTTCAAGAGCTCTGTGATCAATGTCCCTATGTAAATACGAACAGAACTGCCATTTGTACTTTCGCAACTACTCGCCGCCACTGGAAATTGACAATAATATTGAAGTGAAAACTTCTACAGGAAGGTTTGAATAGGGAGTAAATTCTTGTCAGTCGTCATCGACATGGTCACGTGACATGTTAACGTGCACACTATATCTGTTCCTATCAGTATAACTTATTGCGCTGTATACAGTCTTAATTAAAGATCAAACAATTAATTTGGAAATCCGAAAATAACAACAGTTTGCTTATAGTTTTTATTTTGTACTTCTGTCAACATTCCTCATTACTGCTTTGAATTTTTTTATTACAAAACAATGTTTTTTGTAAAAATTTTCAATACAATTTTGCTCCTATTGATGGTAGCAGAATGTTAAATAGCCAAATGACTGCTTTATCAAATATAAAATCAGTTTTTTAAATCCGACTGCTAGTGTTACAATTGGCGCGTTCAAACAAACTTTCCGCTTTATAATATTAATATAGATGATACAAAAAAAAATTAGGAGGTAAGCTATTTAATTTACTCCTTAATACTTACGTTCTCTTAAATGTTGAAGGTAGAAATCGAGCGTGTCCGGTTTATTATTCGAAACCCATTTCAGTGGGATGGAAAAAAGTTTTACTGGAAGACCTCTGATACTGCTGTACATAACCCATCTAGAAATAACTATTTATTACAATGTACACAATATATTGTAATTTTCTGATTATAAATCTATGGCCATACTAAACCTAACATATGAAAGTAGAACATGGAAACGGGTTGGTTTTTTATTTTTACAAAATATCCGTAAATTCGTACTTACTTTTGCAAAAACTCTCCATGTTGTGTTCTATCTTCTAAAGCTGGTAACACAGTGACCAAATATATTCCAACGACTACTGTACTGTCAACGCTCACTGTATGTAATTTCTCCATTTTCTGTTCGAGTCCCATAATAATATCGATAAATATCGGTCTTAATAAATGAACGGTGAAACTATCTCTGAAATTCTCTATATAAGCAGTAAACAACGTTATAAGCATTCCATAAATCGATTGTTGATTAAGAACCTTTGAATTTGTTGCTACTTCTAATATTTTTTTGATACTGCAATATAAGAAAAAACAACTAATTAGTACATATTTAGTTGTGCATATACCAAATAATTGTAGAATTAAATAAACTGTCATAAACAAGTCAAACATTAAATGTTACGATATATTCAATAGATATCCAATGCGACCTCTAACTTTGTTTTTTTTTTTTTATAGTTTAAGCATGAAATAATACCCTTTTCTTGCAATTTTAAAAGTTGCATTTGGAATAATGATTCAGCTACAGAATAATATATAAATTTATTAATTTATGCTAACAGAAACTTAGGGCCAGAATAGACATATAGCAAGAACAAGAAGAGGTATTTATCCTTATAGCTTCACAAAGGCTGCATCCATTTTTTAAGATTTCTATCACAAATATTTCGATAACATTATTATTTTTATTAATAGATTCACTATTTATTGTTAGTTATATGTAGAAACGGATGGAAAAAGAGTGAAATAATGAATAAGAAGAAGTATCTTAAAAAGATATATGTTACTAAAGATTATCCAAAGGAAGTTCTGGCTATAAGGAAAGCTTTACGGATTGAGTTGATAGAAGAAAGAAAGAAAGGGAAAGTAGCATTTTTGAAATACGATAAGCTGGTAGTGAAGGAGAATGAAACAATGAACGATAAAAGAAAACGAGAAATATCTTCCTCTCCGCAATCTGCAGCCTCTAAACCTAAAAAACAGCAAATTACCATATCTTTTAAGGACAATAGAACTAACGCATGTCATGTGATGAGAATCAGATACAATTCTCTTACTAACATTTCTACAAGCAAGAAACAATATCAACTAACTCTCGGCAGCCAGAAAATACAACAACACAAAAAAACAAACGTACCTAGAATAAGAAAACTAAAGTCTCCCCCAAGCCGATTGGTCATCGTGGGGGAAAATGACCAACACTCTAAGAATAGATAAGAAAGAAAGGAGCAACTATTGGACTATTGTGTATTGGACATACACATAGCGTCGTTTAATATACGATCACTAAGAACCCCAGAGAAACTAAGTGGAAACCCTTAGAGGAGGCCTTTGTCGAAAGACAAGCTGTTAAAAGAAAAGATCAGATGAATTCGGAGATTAGAATTTAGGTGAAGTTTAAAGCAAGTATATTTGTAGAAATAAGTTTAAACTATAACAGTAATAAAGGCTTATTACTATTATTATTATTTATATGTAGAAAAGAAATTAATAGATAACAGAAAGTAAATAATTAAATTTATATTAATCAGTTTTCGAATTACGCACAAAATAACTACAAATCAGCTATGACTTTCTTAACGTGAGTTAACCACTCGTCTTTGTTAACAAATAACTCAAGAATTAACGACAGTTCCACGAGAAATTTACAATACTGACCTATCATTTAATTAAATGATTAAATACTTTTCAGTTCTACACGAACAAAGTCGTAGATTCAGACAGTGTTAGATAGACGTAGTATACTGACAGTTATTACTATATTCCTCCAGAAAATATTAAATTCATTGAAATAAAATTAATTTAAACGGATTTTATCGCGGTTATTTATTGATTTTGATCCCGACGTTTCAGCCTTCGTGGTGGTGGTGGTAGGTTGTCCCGAAAAGTTCATGTTACATGTCAAAATTACATTTTTATAAAAGGTACATGAAAATCCATCCATCCATATGTATCCATAGTATGATGGTAGGGCATTTTCCAACTGGCTAGATACCACCCTTAAGTTGAAAATCTGCCGCCAAATACCGATAGGTGTGTTCCGACAGTTACACTAGAGAGATAGTCTCTCCACAGGTTAGTGTGTCTACCATTTTGGGTCGTATCGTCACTTAAGATCAGGTGAAATTATGGCCATAAGGCTAAAACTTTAAACTATTTAAAAATATATACTCACAAATCTATAAGCCACGATAACTCCGCCCATCTGACATCAGGTTTGTCTTTGATGAGTTTGTCCATAGCGACCAAAAGCGCCCTTACATCGACACCATCACTAATAACATAGCACTGTAAATCTAAAAAACTATCCTGCTCCTCCAATGGCACCTCGTGTAAGTTAATTGTCTCCATATCACAGCTGGTCGAGGTAACGTCCTTAACTATTTGTACATTCACTACGTAAGCTATCTGCCCTAGAACTAACACTTTCAACACTTCCGAGTACAAAACCACAGTCTTCCATTCGCCGTCGACGCAGGCTTTCGAAAAATTCCTTAGTATTCTCCCGCAGAAATCTGATGAGAATTTACCTGAAAAATTAAAAAACACAAATTTTCCAACAAGAAATTTGTTGCTATTTTTATTTAAAGTGAAAACTTTTTTAAGCCCTCTGAGCTCTATATCGTGCGTATTGATTGATGCTGAGCCGTCACGATCGGCTATGTGACACTCGTTCGGGTAACGTCGGCTCAAGTTGACGGGAGCGAGAAATATAGTCAAACGTCGCTGCTATACTAGCTCGAATTTTTATTACTTCTCTCGAGAGGACTTACAACTCTTTTTTTTATTGTAGGGTGGTACAGTGTCAACGTTTTACCTAACGGAAATCAAACGGTTTCGACTTTTTACAGTTAAAGTTTGTTAGTATAAAAATCCTTTTTTTATTATACCCATTATACTCTTTTGTCTCTACTATAAATGATGATGATGAGCTTTGACCAGAATAGTGCCAAAATGCTTTTATACTAATATTTTGAGAGTATATTTTAATACTACTCATCAGCGATTCTTTTTCGCTTCCGTTCCTTGCCAGCTCCAATATTAGACAATATCTTAGTAATTTAGAATAGAAGTAATTTTCAGTCAGCAAATCTTGTCAGCAAAAGTAAGCAAAGCTCCTACGCCTATGTAAACATTGGTTCATTTTTTTATTTAAACAAAACACCACTTGATTGCGAGTAAACAATAACAATTATAATTGTTAAATAATTATGTAAGGGCCATCTGTGGCCATACTTTTCGCTTTCGAATATTCTAATAAATTATCAATCTATTAAATTTTTCTGATAAGTGAGAAAAAGTGTATAAATATCGTTGGAGTCAGTGATGAATTTACTAGTAGGCTGAGTAGGCTGGAGCGTAGGGCTGCAAATTTGGGGTATTTTGTTTTTTTAAACTGAAATGATTTGTACTTATACATATTTAAAAAATGTTGCTAGATAATGTTTCTCCACTTAGAATCGTAAGTTTCATATCGACTTTTTTTCTACTATTTACATAGTCCTACGTGGAATCTAATTGTAGAGGTAGGTAGGGTCGGCAAAAGTGTAAATCCGTCACTCGGAGTAATCGCCACCTAGACGCCCTCGACTTCCTCGTAATCAAAAGCTACGAGCTTACGTAATACTTGAATGGTCTCTAAGTGAATAAAAAAGTCTTGGTCAATTACCTGCAGTCAAAGCACTTCTGGTTAATATCGGCAGAAATTTATTCACAGTGTCCTTCACGAGCTTCTCAAAGGGATCCTTTAGGAAGTTGAACATGATGTTTTCCAACTGCGAGTACTTGTGTTCTGCCACGGGACATATCACACAGGCCGCTTTCAAACCAAGACATCGGATTTCTGGTTCGTTTGATTCGCTCATTAAAACGACTAAACTAAGTAATAAGGAAGTGCACAGCTCTATGGGCACGTAGGGAGCTATCGCGACACATATCTGGCTTGCGAATATCCTTCGCTCTGTCGATTTCGAAGCGAGAAGTTCAGCTATTGATGACAAAACTTCTCCACTACCTCCCCATTTTACTATGAAACACGCGGCTGAAAAACAAATGTATTGCATATATATCCATTGTTCGAAGTACGACCATAATTAATTAAATTGTAAAGTAGAACATTATTCATGTTATTTGTCAAAGAGTATATCTCTTCAGGTTAATGGAACTTATTGGCAATATTTGGCAACATTTTATAATTATTACGCGACAAGACTTACTTCTATTATTAAATTGTTTGACAACAGACTATATGTTACAAATAGGCAGTATGAATGTAAACAATAAGCGTTTTTCTTAATTTCATTATTTAGAATACTTATTATGTAAATTTTAGCTTTGTGAACTTCTTTGCCGAATAAACATTAACTATACCAAAACTTAGACTCCTTCGTGCGCAGTGTGCTTAAATATACACCTTTATACTTTATTTAACTAAAACTTTATAGTTTTCCCTCACGTATTAGTACAGAGATTCATATATATACGGATAGTCGATTGTCAATATAATTGATATACATAGATATATTAAGTTTAAGGTACATGTCAAAACGGTTTACGGTGGTTGATCAATGACCGTTACGGGAACTACGGTTATATCAAGCCATGACATGTCAGAAAGAGCACATGTCCTCTGTATGGATAGTGTTAAAAAGGTAATCATGGTTTTTGCTTCATTGATTATCGATATAATTGATAATTGTTCAAGTTTAAAGTCTATGTTAGATCAACTCATGAAATATCAGAAGAATCATAAATTTAAATTACCTTCACATATAGCCCTGGTGTCAGGCGGGTCGGGTTTCTTAACCAACGTAAGAAGAGTGTGAAGGGTGCGAGCTCGACGAGAATCCCCAGCCGGGAGTAGAGCTACGCTAGCTGCTAACAAAGCCACAGCTTCACATCGCCGCGCTACCAGAGTATGAGGGATTATCTATAAATGTTAAAACAGACCATTTCTTTTTTGCTAACGTGCAGCGTCCGCGGGTCAAAAAGACAAATTACCGCCCCTTAGGAAACATACAATTATCATTGATCAGCCATATATCCATAGCACCAAATATTCAAATCAGTTTAAACAGCACTGATTAAAAATTTGAATATATATACAACAAAATAATTTTAACCAAACAAAGAGACTGATATTCGAATTTTTTTCGTCGTTGGTGAAATGTACCATATTCATTTTTACAACCAAATGCCCGGCTTGGCCCTCGCTCCTTGTTATTATTGTGAGTAGTTTGGCGGTGCTTGTCACTCGATGAGTTTTGCCACACGCGCCCCTCACCTCAGTCTAGTGTAGTGCTTTTATGCATTGCAAAGTAAAAAAAATACGTTTAATACATTCTCTCGTTTGCGTATGAGACTCATCAGATGCGAAGCACGGTCAAATATCCACTAAAAGACACCACGACGACCCTCAATTCCCCATACTACCACAGATCACCAAAGATGCATAAATAAGATTAAGTTCTTAGCATGCCGTAAGAAATCGAAATATGTAAATTTAAGTAATGTTTATTTAAAATAATTTTTATATTTTATATAGGATTATGTAAAGGTGAGATGTACAAACAACACAATCGAAAACACTCAAATTGTTCGTAAACAATATTTTTACTAGTAAGTAATGTAATAAGGAATTCTCATATATACGATAAAATATTATGTGTACGAACAGTCTATAAATGAAGTATTTATCGCCATAAGTAATTGAAATGTGTTATTTTAAGCTATATAAATTTACAATTATTTTAAGTTTTTACATACATCATTCAATATTTTTATCCGTTCTACAAATATGTGAAACGATAGCCGCTATAATGGCACCATTATTCCCACGAGACGTCATTATATTTTAAGTGTTAATTGTTTATTTGCTCTTAAAATTCAAAGCCCGTCCACATTAAAATTTTTCACAGCTATTGTCCTGCCACTTATAGCATGAACCAAAGCAATAAGACGACCTCTCAGCTATTTCAGTGAATTGAAATAAAAAATCTACAGTCTTATAAAAAAAGAATCAAATTAAGCTACAATAACAAAAATATATAATACTGTATTATGCATCATCATGTGAACTACTTTTTCATAGCCCTACTTCTTTAATAAAATATGGAAAGTATATAGAAGGAATATTGAGGAAAAAAAACTGAAGACTTATTGTATAGAGTTTTTCTATATTTTACTTACTCTAGGTAATGTGTCAGCAGCGAGTGATAACAGACCGGATAACGTTATTGGTTTGTCACTGTTCACTAGCTCAGCCAAGAGATCGTTGTTCAGTGGTTCATTTATATTCCACATATCACAGCACCAGTTCAGAATTGACACTTTGAGATTATTCGGTAGATTACTGAAATAATTTATTATAAAATTACGTTCTATTACAAACACAAGTTGTAGTCCAGTAATACATGCCACTTACACAGCGGCCCTACATTCCCTGTTACTTGCTTCTCGCAAATCGAACTATCTATACATACACTTTTGTAGTAATTGCTCTGATCCTAAGGTTCGTACGGAAGCGATGATAGCTCAGTGGTAGTGTGTACGACTTCACGTCAAGGGACGTGGGTTCAAACCCAAGCACCTACAATGAGCTTGAGCTTTCGGTGAAGGAAAACATCGTGAGGAAACCATAGCATGGTGGTAGGGCTTTTTCTAACGCCCGCCTGGGTAGCTACCACCCTCAAGTTGCAAGCCTGCCGCCAAATACCAATAGGTGTGTTCCGGCAGCAGCACTTGAGAGCCAGTTTCTCCACACGTTTAGCGTGTCTACCAACTTGGGCCGTATCGTCACTTAAGATCAGGTGAGATTATGGCCATAACGCTAAACCTTAAGAATAAAAAAAAATATATATTATATAACCTAAAAAACTTCTCCAGAAAACAGGCTATTTAATGCAAATAAATATTCAAAATTTCACGGTAGTAGTAGACTTTTTTATTGTGTATAGGTTTAACGTTATTTCCACAATCTCACATGGTATAAAAACAATGTGGCCCAAAATGACATGCTAAGCTTAGTGGAGAAACTGGTTCTCTCTACTGCATCTGTCGGAACATATCTATAGGTATTTGGAGGCAGATTTGCAACTTGAGTGTAGTAGCTAGTCAAGTGAGCATTAGAAAACCCTACCACTATGCTATGGCTTCATCACAATATTTTCTTTTACCGAAAGCTTAAGACTATTATGGGGATTCGAACTCGCGTCCACTGACGTGACGTGCATACACACTACCGTTGAGCTCTAGTAGTTCCTAATAAGTACTTCCACAAATATTGCACCCAGATACATAAAAACCAGCTTTATAATCTATATCTATATTAGTATTATAAAGTCGAATAGTCTTTTTGTCTGTCTGTTTGTTTAAACGCGCTAATCTTAAAAACTACCAATCGGGTTTCAAATTTTTTTTTGTGTTTGATAGACTAATCATTGAGACTGGCTTAAGACTATTTAACATCAAGCCACAACCAATCGGCGCAAAACTGTGTTGAAAAATGTTACAAAAACGGGTTATTAAAAAATATTTCAAAGCAGTCATGAGGACTGCCGACAGAAGTGAAACCTTAAAACCATAAACAAACAGTTGCTATTTTTGGATATCCAAATTAATTGTTTGATCTTAAATTAAAATTTGTAAAAATCAAAACTGTTTACAGCGCAATAAGTTATACTAATAGGAGCAGACATAGTGTTATCGTTAAAACGTCACGTGACCATGTCGATGGCGACTTATATGAATTTGTTTCCCATGCAAACCTTCCTATAGAAGTTTTCACTTCATTAAAAGTTACAAAGAATTGATAAATCATTAATAGCTACGTGAATGACGTCGTAAGCACAGCTAGTTCTTATATAAAATTATAAAGAGGAAAGATTTGAATTTTTGTTTGTAACGAATACACTCTAGAACTACTGGGCCGATTTCAAAAACTGTTTCACCATTAAAATGCTACATTAGCCCTGAGTACCATAGGCTATATGACATTGTTTTATGAAAATGATTAAATAAAATTTTAGTTCCACGCGTTCGAAGTCACGAGCACAGCTAGTTCTTATAAGAAATGAATAGATTACCTATCGATCCACATTTCTTTACTGGAGGTTTCGATACTGGTGTAGTCATAGTGCACGCGGGTCCATTCACCGCCGTCGTTTAAACTGAGAGTCTCGTCTAGAGTGGTGACACTGCCGCGGCGCAGCGGCGACCCCCTCACACTGCTCTCACCAGCTATTGTCGCTTCCAAAGAACTCAGATTGGACTCTTCTTTCCTTGTTCTATAAAGTCGTTAATTATATATTTAATTGAATGATACCAATCACTAATAATTTTTATTCAAAATTATCTATACTTATACGAATACGAATTCTTGATGATTAGTTAACCAAGTTATAACATATAATAGTCAACACATTTTTTTTTGTGCCGTCTATAATTATTTTTGTCCGTTTCAATTTTAAACATCAGACATCAGCCAGGCCACGTTGTCTTTTTCTGAAACCGTCAGAATAAAGAGAAAAAAAAATGTATTGTATGACATTCTGGACACTAAATCGACGACATGTCTCAAAAACCCGTGATCAGAACGTTTTAAAATCTATAATATTCACACATACATACATTTAAAACACAGCATATATATTTATTTAAGAGCTGATAGTTAAGACGAAATGTTGTTTAAACGCTCCGATCATGGAATTTATTATTGATATATGTTGTCGATATCCTAAAGAGTCAGGGTTTTGTCTTTTTTTTTGTCCAGCTGGTTAATTTGTCCAAGTTTTTTGGCTTAGGTAGAATACGAGTAATCAACTTATATAAATAATAACCTCCCTACTCTCACGAACATCTGCTGCCACTCTTACCATACTACTGTAACTATGTGGGTAATGTTTGGATTTTGTGACTAACATGTCCGGACTTTTATTGAAATGTCAAGCTTTTTACCAGACTTTTCGAATTTCTAAATAATAACCCTATTAACAATAGACTCTTAGACGTATCATTGTTCAGAATCAGCCTTTGTGTATCCTGTAAACAAATGGCATACTAGAAATCTCTACTTAACACGAACTCATATACTATACACATTGTGATACAACTGGCACAGTGACTCTCTTTTTATTTACCGCATCTCATTTTCAATGAAAACATCGTCAATTAAAATCTGCTTCTCCAGCCACCTATTTTCTATAATCGTTAGAATAAACCGATGACAAAAAATATATGAGATGACATTTTAAACTCCAAATCGACAAAATATCTCAATACTAAATCCCATGATTAGAGCTTGTTGGAAATATGGCGTGCTTTCTAGCAGCCGTGAAATGAACATCAACGTTATGTTCTAAACGTAAGGTAATTTTAAAGTTTCTAACACACTGTGATCGTGAGATTCAGTATTGAGATGCGTCGTCGATTTAGTGTCTAGAAAGTCACTCTATATTTTTTTTTATTTTCTATATGCTAATGATTGTGTCAAAACAGACCTTGGCTGGAAGGGTAGTTGAGATTATGGTTAAACATTAAACCACTAAAAGTAAAGAATATTCATAAATATCAATGGTGATTTAAAAACAAAGCGAGTTCTTACGTGACACTATTTTTTTCGTTGTCAATCATTTCGAATTGTTCAGGTGTAGCGCTATGAGTCGAATGTCCACTGCCATAGTGGTTTTCAGAGGCTGTACAAGTAATAGGTCTTGTATCCAGAGGCTGCTCGACCGATAATAATTTGTTCTCTGGCATATGAAGATCAAGCACTTTGTTCTCTGATGTGGGACTCGTAAGACTATTCAAACTTACAATGGCTGCATCATATAATTTTTGAAAATTTAACTTTTCTGTTTCCAAAGCAATTATCTTTTGTTTGAGCAGTTCTATCTCTGCAGCCTGTATGAGAAGCTGTAAGACATTTCATATAAAAAGTATCAATCAATATAAAAATGTGAAATCTATACAACAGCTGGGTATATTAAAACAAATGTAACACATTGAATAATAATCATTTAATATATTCAAACTAAGTTTTAAAGTTATATATACAAATAATAGGAGTTAAATTTAAAATTTATCATTTTATAATTTAAAAATATAGATATTTAAATAATTACAGGTACTAATTACTAAAATAGCTATAAAAGGTAAAAGCTATAAATCACTAATAACTTTAAGTTGCATATAACTACTTTATTAAGATTTTGATTACAACTAATATTAGTAATAACCATCGTTAATAACTTTAAAATTCATATATAAAAAAGTTTATTTTAAAGCTGATAGTAAAGCCGTAATATTTTACACTTTCTTAACGTTAACGATATATAAAAAGACAACTTGAGTTGAATCTTGATCACAAATCAAAATAGATGGAAATCACTTTTTCAGTAATTTCATCAGTGTACAGCAGGCACATATCATATACTTTCATTATAGTAGTATTATTAAATAGCGAAAATAGTATTAATATTTACTAATATTATAACTGCGAAAGTGAGTTTGTTTGTTACGCTTTCATGCATACAACGCTGATTCGATTATAATGAATTTTGGTAACGAGATAGATGAGATACTGGAGACGGTGATATGCTACTTTTTCTCGAGAAAACCTTATAGAAAGTGGGGTAAAGAGAGGGATAAACTTTGTATGAAACTTTATATTGCGTAATCCGATTTGTTTAATAAAATCACTATTAATGCTAGCAAAGCCGCACGTAAAATCTAGTAAACAATAATAAATAATAGCTCTGACCTCATGACCCCAGTCAGTTTCGTTATCAAGAGAGGTGTGGCAGCTTGTACACAAGTTACCCTCATCCACTTCAGTCTGACACTCTTTATCCTCAATCTGACAATCAGTTTGTATATTCATATCAACCTTTGGTACACTCAATGTTGTAGTTCCTCTAAATAATGAGACTAGTCCCGCTGGACGCGGTATGTTTAACCCAACATCATCCCAATCTTCAAATTCCTGTTAACCCATATAAATATAAAATCAAAAATCTGCTTATTATTTTTAAAGGTTTATTTTTTATATTTTGTACTTTTACTGTTATGGGCACAATCTCACGTGATATTAAGTGACGATGTGGTACCAAGATGGTGGACACGATAAACCTAGTAGAGGACCTGGCTTTCAAGTGCAACTGTCGGAACACACCTATAGGTATTTGAGGGCAGATTTTCAACTTGAGGATGGCAGCTAGTCAGGTGGGCATTAGAATATTCGCTAACGCTATGTTATGGTTTTATCACAATATTTTCTCTCCCCGAAAGCTCAGGCTCATTGCAGGGATCGAACTCACGTCCATAGAAGCGGGGTCCGTACACACTATGCACTGAGCTATCATCCCTTCAAATATATATTATATATTTTATATCAGTTGCCTACAAATTTTAAATTAAATTGATTACTAATAACTTTATGGACATTACCATAGCTTTTAAATAATACATCTGTGCCTAATGAATTACCTCATTAATTATTAAACAACCTCATTAAATAAATAAATAAAATATATTAATTATCGTTTTATGAAAAATTTTAATATGTCCTCAATAATAATACTGTTATACTGAAATGTAATAAATGACACAGATAACTTTTTATTAATAGAAACTAGTTCTTAAAATAGTAAGTCTATACTCATATATAATTATTTATAAATTATATCTTAATTTAGTTAATATTTATTTCAAGCTGTAAAATGATAAATGCAAATTGATTGTGATAAAGGCAGTTTAAGAGCAAAAAATTGTTTGATCTTGATGTGTGAAGAGTAGAGCAAAACCTTATCCGCTTTGCGTTATGAAGCATGCAATATCAAATTTATACAAACATTATAATTTTTACACTAAAATTACTTAAAGTGTGGAAATTTATGATCCTTATTGATATGAAAAATTGCACGCAATAATTATAAATACAAAAAAGTATACAATCAATACCTGATCAGGATTTTCATCAGAAAATGTGATTGATGTAAGTTTGTAATCTTGCAATAGTAGATATTCATTTATCAAAAAATTGAGAGCTCTCTTTTCATGGGGTTTCAAAGAACGCTGGTCCGTCGGGCCTTTTGCATTTTTATCTAATGTAGATTCTTCATCTAAAAATACATTATATAAATATATAGCTGTTTTTACTATTATCTACATGTGAAAATAGGGCCAGATATGATTGACAGAGACTGAAGGATAAGCTCATGGAGCCTTCCCCACAACATATTGTCCATAAAACTCAAACATAGTCGCAGCAAAAACCTCACTAATGACCCAATTACTTTCACTCACACCAACCCCACAACGATTTACTCATAATCCATTTCTCTTGAGTTAATTATTGTAAGGCTCGCAAGCAAGTATTATGAGAAAAACTGCTATGTTGAGAGTGAGTGTTTGTTAGATGAAGGTGTTACTTTGCAGAAATCAATCATTAAATGTTGAAGTGTATACCTTTTTTGCACTTACTTCGTGTGGAATTTATCGGCCGTTGACATCATTATACCATAATAAAATGACGTCACTACATGATATGGGACCTTTATTTAGTACAACTAATAAAGAACAATAGCTACCGAGAGATTATCAATCTATCGGGGATCACTATACACTGGCTAATTCTGTTACACAATATGCTAAAATGTGCCACTGTGATGAGTGTTATTTCAAGTAACTTACTATTCACTAGCCAGTCGGTCACAAATGTCATCCCCTACCATCCAAAATCCAGTTAAAAAATAATGTATTTTTTATTAGATAGTTTTTTTATTTTGATATCAACTTACCTGCAAACTGTGTAAGATTAGCTCTTAGTGCATTTATTGTTTCTCGTGCTTTCCGCAACTCGAATTCTAATACAGCTACATCGCCTCCACTGCCTCCACGATCTCCACCACCATCCTCAGAATATCTAGCAGTGTCAAGGGAATCTAAAGTGGCTTGGCTTGGTGTACGATCTGAAAAAAAATGAACAAGACTTTTGAACAATTGTTAATTTAATGGTTATAACTATTGAGCTTTCCCAATAGCAACAAAAAAATTTGTGTTATAGTAGTTAGTAGTGACCATGTTTTAGATTTTACTTATTAAAGTAAAATGATGTAATTAAACTAAAATTTTGAAAAATAGGTATGGACTATGAGACTAGTTCTATGAGATGCTGATGAAGAAAGGTTTAGGAAAAGTAAAAAAAATAATATTATACAACACCATCAAGCATGTCATTTTACTATAACCAGGTCTCATCTGGCCATATGACAGAATAACACATGCAGAATGAATCCTTTTTTACAGCCTGTGAATGTCAGTACTTTTAGTTATGTTAGTTTCTTGTGAAATTATTATTTAATATCTGTTATTATTTATTTTGTTTCTATTATCTATAAATATAACCTTTAATCATAATTTAATCACCTGATGCAAAGTAAGTTTACAGAATATAAGTAAATCAAAAAAGAACAAGAGAAAAATATACAAGCTTTGTTATTTCAATAGTAATAATCTTTAGAATCCTTCAGACCATAATACAAACAATTTATCAGATTAAATGAAATTCAGTATTTATTCCTACTAAATTAAGTAAAAACTATCATTTAAAAACTCAAAATATTTCAATAGGTAATATTGTTTCTTAACTTTCTATATGTACATGCAAATTAATAAATATTATATTCTTCAAGATTATATTATTGATAATATTTGTCAGTAAAATAGAAAGCAAGATAAATGTATGTTAATAATTATAATAAATTTAAAAGAAATAGAACATACAATACTAGTGGTATTTACAAATCACATTATTATATTAGGTAGTTTAATGTAGTAGTTTATTCAACTAATTCCTTGTACCAATGACCTTGTTTGTCTGTTACAAGTTAGGTATTGAACAATAAAAACTAACTAAAGTTAAAACAGAGAATCACTACAATATGATTTCAACAATCCTTGTCATGTGTCATTACAAAGCTTACAATGTGTTCAACAACTTTCTTGATTCATTATTTTTAGCCTTCTAATACTCTATACAGATAGAGGAATAGTTTAAATTTTAAATAAAGGTATCAGCTATTGGACATAGGAAATAAAGGACATAAAGATGTTCATTTGCTATAGGATGATTTTAAGATTTGCAGGATCTTTTGCAGATCTTCACTGCAGGAACACTATAATTTCAAGAAAATGTGTAAATATATTTATTATTAGTTTTCGTTGTGTCAAATAATATTAAAAGCTGTCAAGTAGTTTCAGAATGAAACATATTTGCAGACCCAGACAAAAGTCCCAAATAACATCTTTTAGAAGTGAAAACTTCTTTAGTATAATTTTCTTTTGAAACTCGATGAAATGAAAAAATGACAATAAAAAAAAGAACCACATACATTTATAGGATATATAGTGTGAGAGAATGAAATGTAAGGAACTATAGAATTTAATGTATGAGAGAATAAAAGGCAACATACAGTGTTTCTTACAGGGTCCAAGTATTGTATGTATATGTGTATGCACACCTGAGTAAAGGCAGCATGATGTATTGTTTACATAAATATTTTGATATTTTAAAGGTTTCACCTCTATCATGTGTGAACTGCACACATGATTTTTTTACTATTGTAGCAACAACAAAAAACACCCTAAACATATTGAATGCAAGGAGGTACAGTTTTAATATATGTAAAGACTAGTTGAGTCTGGGACTTCATTCACTTGGAACTAAAAATTATTGCCAGTTTTTATAACTTTTATTAATACAACTTTGGTTCTATTGGTCGTAGCATTCCCTTAAGCCTTCCTCAAGGCTAGTCTATCAAATACAAAATTAATTTTTAAAAACCGATTGGTTGCTTCTAAAATTTCCGCTTTCAAACAAACAATCTTATCCGCTTTATAATATTAAACTAAATATTAATGTATAGAGTGATATAAGAAAAGTGTAAACTATAGTAACACTAGAATTGAGATGATATAGGAATAAACAATTAGTGTAATGAATAATAAAAAATCTTACGCATAGAAATAAATTCAGAAGGCCTGGATACATGTTGTTCAAAGTTTCCAGGGTTCGAAAAAAATTCCCGTAGTTGAGGTAATTCTTTTCCGCTTTCAACGAGTTCAGTGTGGAGTTCTAGAGCAGTCAGGAAATAGTGGTCCTTCAATAGTTTCGTGGCTATATCTTCGTACGACAAATAAATAGATGCAGAAAATGAACTTTCTTCAATATCCTTATACGGATTCATTGTTTATATAAATCGAAAGGCATGATATTTCTATAAATTATATACTTAGTTAATTCATTTTACATTTGTTTATAAACTATTTAATAAATTATAAACCAATAATTTCTCGTAAAAAATCTAAACAGGCAACAATAAAAACAAGTCTACTTCACTTAAACTTCACTTGATTGTACTAGAGTTGAGTAAAAATTATCGATTTATGGAGTCCGTACTTTTAGTAAACTAATATCGATATTTGTTAGGACTTGTTAAGAAAAAAGTTGGTAATCTTGTTGTAATCAAATCGTATCATTCTCTTATATCGCGTATTATGAAGTTTGTTTCGAACACTGTTCTAAGTCTTTTAATAAAATCTTCTTAATACATAAAACTCATAACACAAGCAAAGAGGTTTTTTATTGAGTTCGACAATATTCAATATACTTGTGAGCAATATTATCTAAAAATGTGTATATGCAGTATATGCGTTACAAAGGTGGCACGATGATTTTGTAACAGTTGGCACACTCAAACCACAGTATGGCGTCATCGTTCAAGGAAGTATTTTATTATCAACTGATATATCACGTGCCCTAAAACAATATAAAATGTCCTCATATAAATACGATATTATACAAAAAAAAATTATAAAGGTCATGGGATCACATTTAATTCGTAATTCGTAACATTTTTATTGATAATTTATATTTATATAATGTATTATATAATAATTATAAAAAAAATATTTTGATGATTTTTTCTTTTTCTTTTAAGATTTTTCTGTAAGTAAATGCAATATGTCTAAACATGAACCTAAAAAAAATATAACCCTATCTATTTTCTTACTAGTTCTTTTAGATGACTGGATTATTTCCGAACCAGTGGTAGTTTTGACGTTCCTAAGCGCCTTATAAGGGTCTTAAGTGTATAAAGTATTTTGTTTCGATTTTATTTCAACGGTGCATAGCGATTTATTGCAATATATGTTCGCATTAACGTGTCTCTTCTTTTTGCCAAATATTATGAAGTATCAAATGGGTAACAAACTGGATTGTATAAGCTTTGTTAAATTTTCAATAATATTGATAATAAAGTATTTTTCTTATCTTTTCTAGTATGTATTATGTCTGCCTAGGAACATTTAAATATTAATGTAGTAGTAATGCAGTAATTTAAATATTACACCAGTCAACACACATAACCATTTATAATTTCACTATATAGTAGTGAAGCTTTTACTGAAAAGAGATAAAATAATAACATTAATGCCCTCAAAAATATTAAAATAACGTTGTACTGAAAAAACAACATTTGACTAGCAGCTTATATAGCGTATTGGTTATGAAATATTGGCTGCGGTAAAATAATAACCTAATAAATTAGAATAATAATTTAGAAATTAGTCTGCTAAATTTTGTGTAATAATTTACGCTATTATGCCTAAAAATTATATTACCTACATTTGTGGAATACAATATGTTATAAATAAAACATTTGTAGTTTATTATTAATATCAAATAATATATTTCTCTAGACATTGACAGCCCAAACAACAAATAATAATAAAGATGAATATAAGTGACAAATGTGGAATGATTGGAATGCATGTTGAGATACAGGTTGTCAATTATTCCCGAGCTTTGTCCTAATATAAACTTTATCCCCGTCCACGTAATTAGGTATCTTGCTTATGTTTTCTATGTTCGCTTTTAATTGCCTCTGAGCTGTGGATCTCATACGATTTGACCGAATGTTGTCCAAAATGCAGAATGGCTGTCGTCCCAACATCAATCTCGCTGGCGATTTGCCTGTTATGTTATACGGTGTAATTCTGTAAGTAAACAAAAACTCCTGAAGTTACTTAAATTACGTTACTTAAATGTTTTGTTATCCCTGGCGCTTGCCGAAAATCCTTTTTTAATTTTTTTTACTATCCGTTGGACTAGCCATTTGTTCGAGGATGGTAAGGTGATGATATGATGTGGCGAATTCCTAATTTGCTACAAAATATTTTAAATTCTCCGGATGTAAATTGTGGTCCGTTGTCAGATACAATTATTTGTGGGAGTCCAAAAGATGTGAATATGGCTATTAAGTTTGTCGCATTCATTCGAAGTTGTGGTTTGGTTCATTGGTTTTACTGCGATCCATTTTGATACAGCGTCAGACACAACCAGCCAATATTAACCTTCGAATTCTCTCCCGCAAATTATCGGGGATAGACCAAGAATAAATTGGTAACTCAGGGATATTTGGTCGATTTTCTTGGTAGCTCATACAGCATTTTACAAAGTCGTCGATGTCTTCATCAATTGATAGCCACCACACATAGAATCTAGTGAGAGCCTTCATAGCCCTTTATATGGCTCTCAGTGAGCTCTCAGTAAACTTATTTGATTGTATGTAATTGCTAATTTTATGTATTGCAACTTCTAATTCAGACGATGGTTCGTAAGAGTTTGGCATTCTTGATAAATAATCAGCCATTACGTTATACTCTCCTTTTGTGTACGTTATGTTGTAATCGTAGCTTCCTATTAGCAGTGCCCACCTTGTCAGCCGATTGTTAACGAGTTTTGAGTTTGGTTTTTTGATATTAATAATAAACTACAACTGTTTCATTTATAACATTGGCGACGAGTATTAAAAAAAATGGACGAAAAACAACTAAGCAAACTATTGCGGATACAACAAAACCAAATTACTGAATTACTAACAACAATTCAACAACAATTTGTGATCGGAGAACAACAGAATTTTTCTGCACGAAATAGCGGACCATCCAGTAAGAGTAACATTATTAGCAGTTTCAAATGTGACAGATTTAATCCAGAAACAATAGCGGTAGAAAATTTTGTTGATTATTTTGAAGAGCGATGTAGAATTTTAGGAGACGAATATAGCAACTTACAAAAGGACCTACTTATAACTGTGATTTCGCTAGAGGTTTATAACTAATTAAAGACAGCTTTTATAGTCGATTTTGAAACGAAAACATATGAAGAGGTAAAAAGTAAGTTATTAGATTTATACAGAAAAAAGGAAAACTAGATTTAAAGCATTATCAGAATTCTGGAACTCGACTCGTTAATTAAATTAATGTAGGGAATATTATGCACTTAGATTGAATGCTCTTACTAAAGATTGTGGCTATGAAGGTTCTCTACTTGAAAGGCAATTACGTGACAGATTTGCAACAGGTCTTAATCACCAGCAGTTAGAAGTAGACTTGAAATAAAGATGGCCTGATCTAAAAACGCAAACTAAAACTGGTAAACTAAGGAAAATAACATTCACTGAAGTCTTCGCAGTTTCACAATATAGAGAAGTTGTCGAAAAAGATGGCGAAACCGATGAGATAGACCTGAATGTAAAACGAATTGATCAAAGTAATCAGAAGATACATTACGTGAATAATAATAAACCGTATACAATTCGACCACGACAGCTAAGTACTAAATAATGTCGACGATGCGGTAAAAATGACAAGCATACTTACAACAATTGCCCAGCCAAAACTCACATCTGTGTAGAATTTGGAACAGAAGGACAGTATGGTAGCTGCTGTATCAAAACAGGACGAGCCTACAATACATACCAAAGACGAACTAAATACAATACACAAACAAAAGAAACGCGTATAAAATCAAAAAAGACCAAGAATGTCAACCACCGATTAATTGCAAATTAAGAGTCTGACTCTGATGATTCTATGGATAACGATGACGCTAATAATAACGTATACAAAATAAACAAATCTACGAGATGTAAGAAGATAGATTTACTTATCAATGGCATTAAAACCACAATGGATTGGGACCCTGGATCTATGTATTCAATTATTACTACGCAATTTTGGAGAAAAATTGGAGCGCCAACATTAACGAAGGCACTAAACTGAGAGCATACTGTAATTTTAAATTAAAACCAAAAGGGTTAGCAAACGTAAATGTAGAAGTTCAAGGAGCACGGAAGAATTTGCTTGTTGTGGTCATGAAAACCACTGATTCCATGCTTTTTGGATTTATATTAATAATAAACTACAAATGTTTTATTTATAACATTGGCGACGAGGATAGGATACGATTATTTATAACACAATACATTTTATTTGCAAAATAAGTATTAAATGACATTATAATTATATAAATAGTTAGGACAATAATACATAATCAATTTGACTGAAAACAAATTAATGTATTAATGTGTTTTCTTATTACCAACTGATTTTAAGAAGTGCCAAGGACATGTGCGTACAGTTACGTACTCTAAATTACTTACTGGTAAAAGTAATAAGTTAATATCATATTCTGCATTTTTATAGTACTATTTATGAATGTTAAGTTTTATTTTGCAGTAAAATAATTAAAATTAAAATCCTTGGGGTTATAAAAATAATTGGTATGTGTATGTCTATTTTAAGACTAAAAATGTTAGTAAAGTTATTAAAGTTTCTATCCAAAACTATCACCCAGCTAAAAATTTTACGCAAACGAATGTAGAAAAAGAACTTGGCTCAGGATACTGTTTACTTTTAATATCGTTGCATTTCAGTAATTTGCTAGAAATATGAACACTTCAATGTAGAAATATATTCTTTGTTATCTAAACACTTATTTTTTCATTTTATTTTTTTCATATTACTATACTAGACTGCAAAATGTCAATGTTTTTTGCTACCCAAGTAAGTGAGCGATTTTTGTAAGTTGCCTTTAGCAATTATAGTAACGCAATTTTTGAAGAGTTTTAACCTAACATAACGCGACGTAACATTTTCCTGTACTATCCTCCCCTTTTCTTAAACGTTACTTAGCACTCAAGTGCCCATTAGTGCCTAAGTCAAATTGCGATACGTAATACTTGAGCGGCCCCTTATGGCTACAATCTCACCTCATGTTAAGTGACGATGTGGCCCAAGATAGTGAACACGTTAAGCCTGTTAAAGGACTGACTCTCTGCCGGACATACCTACAGGTATTTGGTGGCAGATTTTCAATGTGAGGACGGTAACTGGCCAGATGGGCGTTAGAAAAAACCCTACTACCCTACTATGATTTCATGTCAATATTTTCCTTCCCCAAAGCTCATTCCAGGGATTCGAACTGTACACGCTACCACAGAGCTATCACCGCTTCAAAAACATGGTACATAGTAGAATTGTCAACATGTTTCGGTACTACTACAATTTTTCTATTATTTTTTAGTAAACTTCTTATTTGAAGCTCTTTAAACTAAATTTACATTATACAAATATGGAAACATAAAGTCCGTTAATTTTCTATATAAAAATATTTTAATTTTACATAGTTCGTAGATTTAATCAGTATCAATATCGATACATAAATCATCACTCACCCCTGCTTTATATTTCACAATTGACAACTCTGCAAAGTGCAATACAATTTGTTCGTTGGAGTTATGTGTAAATATTAAATATAACTTAATAGCATTTGATTATGATGATAAAAAATTTGTAGACATCAAGAAAACGTTGAAAATATTTGCTACATTCTCATAAAAATGCGTATATATTAATATTATAAAATATACGAATGATTATATAGACGTTTTTAAAACATGGGCGAAACTTACTTCAATTTGAAACATAAACTGGAACAACTTGGCTATAATAATATATTGCCTCTAGAGGCTGTACCACTCGTAGAATGTATAGTAGCAGATCTGCTTCAAACTACACGTAGCTTACAACATTATATGAAACTGTCTAAAGAAGCATTGTTGCAACGTGACTCTTTGATGCTTGAAGCTGAGCCATACAAATGCGACAATGCGAAACTTATACAAGAAAACAACCAAATGCATAAAGAAATCATACACTTAAAAGAAGAAAGTACCAGATTTAATAAAGAGACCATACGAAAAATTAAGTTGATGTCTGAAGAGATCATTAAGAAAGACACAATTATTAACAAATTACAACATGAAATCAGAGATTTAAGTCTTAGAGGAATATGTGCAGAGACACAGAGTAGTCGTAATAAAAGTAAAAGAAAAGATCCAGAATACACCTCATTGTGTATGTGTCATGAAAGAAAGATATCAAACTCTGATAGTAACCTGACAGAATTAATACAAAAAATAAATTCATTAGAAGAAAAAAACCAAGGTCTGTTAGATGAAGTAATTATTCTTAAAACTCAAGTGGAACACAGAGACAATGAAATTGTTAGATTAAATATTCTGTTAGAAGGTGGTAGACCTTTAACTGCTATTAGGAAAGATTGTTGTAATGTAAATATTGATAGTAAAATGCACAATTTAATTAAAGATTTGCAAGATATGGAAACTGTAAATGAAAAGTTAAAAAAAGATTTTGAAAGCAGCTTGGAAAAGCAACATGAAGCAATGCTTAGAGCACTTAGTTTGGCAGATAAAAATAAAGCTTTACAAGAGGAATTACAGAAAGTTGATAATCTAGCACTTAAAGTTGAAGATGATGCCAACAAAAGACTAGGTGCAATGATGAATGAACTAAACTTTTTGCAAATAGAAATAGAAAACTTAATTTTGAAAAATTCTGAATTGGAAAGAGAACTTTCAATTAACCAATTGAAAGAAAGTTCCTCACGTTTCCAAAACTTTCAAGAATCTCTTAAAATAGCATTAAAAGAAAATACTACTTTACGTAATGAGATAAAAGATTTAGTAGATCTTAACAAAAGCTTACAAGATAAAATTATAGGTTTATCTAACATGAATAATATATTCCAGAACAGTAATGACTGTGAGCACAATTACATTAAAAAATGTCTAACCAAAGATGAATTACAGGTTCTCTTGGTAGATGAGCGAAAAAAGTATGAGAGGTATATCAGGGATGTACAGGAAAGGTTGTTGGAAACAATTAATGACTTTAATAAACACTTACAGAAAGATAAAAACAATAATTCACCAAAACAAATGGGGAATGCCACATTTATCAAAGATCTTCATATTAAATTATGTGAGAGTGAACAGAAGTATTTAATACTAAAAAAAGAAAATGATGAGCTTACAAGTAAATTGGCTACCAGGGTGGAAAATAATAAAGTGAATTATAAAGATATCATTAGTCAACTGAATATTGAAAATAGTGAATTATCTAAAGAAAATATTACACTTAGTCAACAACTTAGTCATTATAAAAATTTGAATTCATTCAATTATAATGATTCTGAGAACACTTGGCAAAAAGATAAACAAAAACAAGTTCAGAAACTTAAAGCACAAATAGAAGAAATGTCAGAGAAAATACTCCTTTTAAAAAAAGACAAGCAGGAATATAATTTACGTTACAAAGAGGCAATGAACTTGGTTGATAAATTAAAAAGAGATTTAGTTAGTAAACAAAAAGAAATTGATCAATTAGAGGAAGAAAATTGTTCATATAAGCACAGTAATAGGACAGGTCAAGCATCCACTGAACAATTGAAAGATGAATGCGATTATTTAAGAGAACAAATAAAGAAAATTCAAAGTGATGTTATAAAAGAAAAAACATTGTCAAGTCAAATAAAAAATATACAGTTACAAACAGAACGGAGCACTAATGAAATTCAGAGTGAATTTCTGTGTACTCAAAAGAAACTGAGCATAGCTAAAGAAACTATTGATATGTTAGAAAAAAAATGCAAAGAATTACAAACTGAAATTACAACTTTAAGAAATGATAAATGTAACTTAATTGAAAATATAAAGAAATTGGACCAGGAACGAGATAAATTAGTTATAGAACTAGATCATAAGGTCGAAAGTAATAGTACATTAGAACAAAAGTTAAAATCACAGTTATATGAAATCACTAAATTGGAAAATGAAATTTCAGAACTCACCAGAAAATTAAATGTAAATAAAGTTTCTGAACACAAAATAGTGGATTATGAAGCACAAATACACTTTTTGAATAGTGAAATATTAAAACTAACACAGCAAATTGACAACATGGTTAGTGAAAATAAGCAATTGCAAAACAGTTTAGCTGATGCAAATGGGAAACTCAAAATTACAAAGATTGAATATGAAAAAGCTCAAAAAGAAGTTGTTAGTTTAAAACAACAATTACAGCATTATGTAGCAGAAGTAAGAAGAATTGAAGAATTGCTATCACAAAAAGAAGCTGAAAGAGCTGATATGCTTGAACAATTTGCAAGTCTATCTGTTGAAGCAAATATATTAGAAAATACAAATCATTCATTAGAAAATGAATCAGCTTCCAAATCAGTTCAATTACAAAGTTATACAAATAAAATACAAAGCATTGAAGCAATACTTTTAGATAAAGATACTATTATAAATAATCAATCGTCAACTATAGCATCTTTGAGGTGCAAAATAACAGCTTTAGAGAAGGAAGTCAAACTTATAAATGAAGAAAAAGCAATACTTGAACAAAATGTATCTTATCTTAAACAAATGTGTAATAATTTACAAAGAGATCACGCTAATGAGAGCACAAGTCTAAAAGATAGTGACTCCGAGTTAAAATTGTATGAAAATAGGATTAAAAGCTTAGCAAAAGCAAAAGAAAATTTGGAAGTAGAAAAAGATGAAGTCAGAGATAAATTATCAACTACAGAAAAATTATTGTCCAATGCAAGAAGAGAAGTTGTGGAACTTAAGTTAGCTCTTCAAGATGCCACTTCTGAAACTAAATCACTCCAAGATAGTATTAATATATTAACCAGGAGAGAATCCGAAAATCAAAAGGTAATAACAATTGAGTAGCTTCAATTTTATTATTATCGTTTAAATATATTTGCATTCTTTTATTTCATTTTGCAGAGCACATTTACAAGAGAGGAGTTTGAGCTTCCTCTAACTTTGGAAGAGATTCATGAAGTAAGCCATGAAGATGATGAAGATAGTTCACATTATACTGCAATCCATAAAAGACTGTCAAAGTACACCAACAGTAGTAGCACTTGGTGATGTCATTTTTCATTCTTAAAATTAGTTCAAGGACATAAATTTTACACCTAGTTTATTGTATTTGAAAAACAGGGATCAATTTAAAGTATTATTGTTATTATATATTGTTATTATGATGTTAGATATTTATTATTGATAATAAGAATCCATTATCAACAATTTTCATATTTTATCAGAACACTGTAATAAATTATAATTAAAAATAATTTGCCAGCATGTAGTTTTTAAATTATAATTAGGTATGAACTAATTTGAGTTTATTATACAGAAACTTATGTTGAATTTTCACTTTATTTCCTTGATGAAAAATAAATTTCTGCTATCAGGAAGCTTTTCTGCTTTAAATTGATTTTTTTTTCTGTCGGGAAGAATGTTTTAATTCATTCACTCGTTTATGCTAAGCGGGCAGCAAAAGGGGCGTGTGGGTGAAGCATTGGCATACACAAACTAAAAAGATATTACGGCACCCTCCTACTTCCAGAGACAGCTGTCATACTTCTCTGTTCTGATTAGCATTTGCAACAGTCAAAATATGAAACCATATGGACACAGCAGAAACGTTAATGACGTTATTATTTTCACACACCCCAAGCTCACAATGCCCCTGGACCCATACTACATTTGATTTAAGCTACCCAAAATAAAATTTAATACTGTAAAATTTTGAAAAAAAAAACAAAAACTGCAGTCTTAAAGTTATTTAACAAAACTAAATGAACCAACAATTTGATGTATATAGTCAATTTTGATGAATCTCGAGAATTCTTAATTTTACAAATACATGAGTTTTAAAAAAACTATATCAAATTATTTTATTTATTCATAGCTCCAAGTATCCCCTTTAAATAAACTGTGGAGTCCACTTCTGTAACTATAACAGTTTTTCAGATATTTAAAAAATTAGACTGAAAAACTTTAAGAGGACTTGGCAGAAGTTGGTTATATGTACAAGAAAATTTCTGACCAAAATTTGTCCAAATCAAAAGGGGTTGATTCCAATTATTAATCAATTTCATGTGGAATAACACAAATACATATCTAATTTGAATTTCAGTATAAATAAAAGATCACTAAATAAATAAATGAAGTAAATGCTTAGCAAAAACTGTTTATTTAAAATTAATATAAAGTTAGATTATGATTAACTCCATCATACAAATTGGAGTGTGTAATGGATACATACAAATTAAAAATAATCACTTCGGTGGGTATATTAATACCTAAAGCTATTCCTACAATCATTTAATGGTTATCATGGAATGATTTATAAACATATAAATGATGGAAAAGTATTTTACATATAATTATCCAATTACCATTTTATCAAAACTTCAGTCGCAATATTTAGATAAGGTATTTAATTACATATTTACAATTAATTATTCTTATTCACTTTGAAGGTTAAATTCCATATGAAATAATATTTTCAGTTATGAATAATAATGAGAATAGAGCCATAATAATTATTTATTAAATAGTGTCATTAGTACCTGTTCTCAAATTGCCCCCCAAAAAATTAAACCAATGAATGTTTTCCAATATTATTGCAATTACTGATACTTGTCCAGTCCATATATATCAAAACAGACTGTTATGTGGAAAATTTCTTGACAATTGAATGAATGAATTTGAACAGTTTTCAATTTCAATATATTACTTACTCATACCACTAATTATACTTATTAAAAAGAACAGTACAATTGTAAATAATACATTATCATTTTTTATGATATACACAAAAGACAATATCCTGACAGACAAATTACTGTTTAATCTAAAATTTTACCTAAGCATAGAAATTTTAAGGGCATATAGATTTTGGTATCATTTGTCAATAAAGTTGAACTCCAAAGTTTGTATGCAAAATAATATGTTTCCAGTGATATTTATGTAAAAAATGATATTTAATACTTTCAATGTAATTAATGAAACGCATTTCTTTATTTGTCATTAAAATTCAACACAAAATGTCTGAGAATGGGTGACAAATTAGTATAGAAAACTATTTCTTAAATTACCTATATGTAAGAACTGCCGTTAGTACTAATTCATCACAACAGATGTGAAACAATATTTTACAGATTAGATTTCAATCAAATCTGCTAATAATACTTTTTAATAAGACATTTTGTCAAATTTAAATCTTAAATGAGAGAGTGCTGAATTAAGTTAGTTTGCTAAATATAACTTTACTAATTACATTTTTGTAAATCATGGTATTACAAATTATTCACACAATAACAATGACTTTCTACAATCAACCCACAAAGAATGTAAAAGAGGATATAATTTGTATAAGAAACAATATTTTTGCACTCATATTTATTGTTTGTAGCCTATACAGTTTTTACAAGAATATAGTGATTAACTCAGCAAATTTGAATGCAAAAAAATATAACCATCTATATTATATCCATAAAATGGTATTTTGGGGTTGTCAGCTTTAGTTCAGCAAAGAATTTGTTCTTATGTATACATCAGAAACAGATAAATAATAGAATATAAAAAAATACAGATATATTTTAAATGATTAAAGCTTTAGGCAGAAAGCGTGAATATATATGTTACATGTAAATTTCAAGTTTAAATAATAGTTACATGACTTGATATTACAATTGATTATAACTACATAAACAATACATAAATTCAGCACCTTATTCTCATTACAATAACTATGATAATTGACTTTGAATATATTTAAACTACAATTATAATAGGTTTGATATATTATACAGAAATAATTATCTAATCATACAAAATTGAATTTTATAAAGTAGCTAAGATCCTTGTGAATCCCATTCCTGCTCCCAACATAGTTTGTCCTATGCCCCATATCATGGCGTGAATGGGTGGCATAGATAAGTTTGCTGCACGATAAATGAATGCAACAGCAGCACTACTTGCTACACCTGAAGTTACTGGACCTACAACACCCATGACAATAAGTAGAACTGGAAAAAACTTTCCATACTTGTGCTTTCTTAACGTTCCAAAGGCGACTAATGCCGCACAAGTATGTACAAATACTGAAGAACACAAAGACCACAAAAACACTGGATACCACATTTCACCAAACGTATCTAACGGATCACCAGGAGTTAATCTTAATATATCCACAAAAGAGTCGAATTCAGATACTCGAAATTCAGACAACATGTCATACATGTTGCCTTACGTTTACTTAAGCCTTCAGGCATCAGGGTGGTTTCTAAAAATTTTGCGTACAATACAGCTACTTTCTGGACAACTCTTTAATTATGTGTATCAAATTCACGAACCACGATGGATACCTTGTTCTTTGTTTTATTTTAGATATAGCCTTTTAAATGGAAAATCTTATCAATACAATCAAAGATTGTAATAAACATAAGTCCCAATCTTAGGAATTATCTTTAGTACACTGACATTTTGTTTTATTTTACATATGACAGTTTTAACTTTGACAAAAAGTCTTGTTTTGGCATCGCAGAAGCATTGGCTAGTGTCAATGTATAGTTCATAACAAATAATACAATGTTCTCTTTTACTAGGTAACAAAATAAATTTGTCTAAAAATAAACAAAATAACTTTGTATAAAGGTATAATTTTAATGTTATAAAACATGCGGTAACATCAGGTGCTATTTCTTAACTAAGAAGACAAGGCTTCCACAAGATGGTAACCAGAAACCAATAAAAATTAATGGTAACTCTTTTGTTTGATTGATTTTCAGTGTCGATATTTCTTCGAAAAAATAACGATTTATAGGTATGAATTTGAACAGAATATTTACACTCTAAAAGTTAGTAAATTAACCTTAATTTATTACAATCATCTTACATTATTATTATGCCGAATTAACAGGCTATGGTGTACAATAAAAGGTTTTGAAGCGATGATAGCTCAGTGGTAGTGTGTACGACTTCACGTCAAGGGACGTGGGTTCAAACCCAAGCACCTACAATGAGCTTGAGCTTTCGGTGAAGGAAAACATCGTGAGGAAACCATAGCATGGTGGTAGGGCTTTTTCTAATGCCCGCCTGGGTAGCTACCACCCTCAAGTTGTAAACCTGCCGCCAAATACCAATAGGTGTGTTCCGGTAGCAGCACTTGAGAGCCAGTTTCTCCACAGGTTTAGCGTGTCTACCAACTTGGGTCGTATCGTCACTTAAGATCAGGGGAGATTATGGCCATAACGCTAAACCTTAAGAATAAAAAAAAAAAAAAAGGTAAAAATAGCTGAAATAAAGAACATTGACAAAGAATCATTATTATTTTCAACTTACACTTTGTCATTACATTTGTATCGAGCAAAAACGCATGACGATGGTTATTTATTAAACATGCAGATATTTTGTCGTATTACACCTGGTTTTATTATTTTTGACAGATTACACAAAATTATTTTGTGTGTATATTAATTAGTAGTAGTAGTAGTAGTTTTGACGTTTATAAGCGCTTTCTTATGGCCTAAATGGACTAAAGAGTTTTGATTTGATTTGATTCCTAAAAATGTTCCACACAACACTGGACATGAAATTATATAAAATAGACTTCCACTGCAGTAGGTACACACATTAATTACCTGCAGCAAGTGCACGTCCAGAAAGAAAAAGAACATGGATGTTGAAGATAGTGAAGTAATAGGTGCATATATAGGAGCGTGTCATCACTATTAAAAAAAATTTTTTCCTGGGGAAATGCTTTTAGGCATCTCCTCCCTCCCAGCCCATCAGGAAGGGGTATGCGGGACTGAACTAGCGAAAAAATCGCCAGTGATACCCACTTAAATCCCACGGTGCTCTTCTATCGCCTATTGGGCCAGGGAGCAGGATCTGTCTTCACATTGCATCTGCTCCCGATCACTGCCCTATATACTTGACTATATAGGTATATACCTATGACATATACCTATGACTTTTACAGAGGTTAGTCTGAGTAGTAACAACAAAATACGTTCGGACTTATGATAATTATATGCTAATAGGGGCAAATGTTGTCATACAGGAGAAAAATTATAAACTTTTGTAAAAGAAGGAACGGTTATTCATTTAAACAAGAAATAACATTGTACTGGAATTTAATATAGAATGTCAAAACACCCTCAAGATAATAACTATATCTGAGTTTTTGTCGAGGTCTTAAGTCTGTCAGGTATGATCCTCATACTACATAACGTAGGTAGATACCGTAGGTTTATTATAGCCACAATCTCACCTGATGTTAACTGAAGATGTGGCCTAAGGTTGTGGATACGCTAAGCCCTACCATCATGCTATGGTTCCATCACGATGTTTTTCTTTACCGAAAGCTTGGGCTCATTGCAAGGATTTGACGCGGTGTCCGTACACATTACCAACTGAGCCAGCATCGATTTACAATTTTTAGACTCCTTCTACCACTATCAATTTATTAAAATCGATTTAACTGGCAAAATTATCAAATGTGTACAAAAAGTATACGATCCATTTTTTTATATCAGTAAAAAGTCGTGAATATACCTCAATACGATTATAAGTGTAACAAAGATATCTATAATAATAATAAAAACAGTTATATATCCTTTGTAGGAAAATGTAACTTTTCAGTAAGACGTATAACGAAGGTTTTTACTAATATATCCTGGCAAACTATTCTGTGAAGTCTGAAGTTCGCTACGGGTACTTCCTTATATTAGTATAACAGTTTGAAGTAAAACAATTGATGAACGTTTTATATGGAAAACTCAAGAGTTATATTCAGTATTTGGAGAAAGTTATAGATTGTAATTGTAATATAATTTTCATTAAGCTATTGTAGAAATAGTAAGTAACTAATAGAAATATTGTGTTGTTTTTTGTTAGTGTGAAGTTAGTAAAGTTTCATTTGAGGTTTGACATAAATGTGTGAATGAAGATAACCTCTCACAATCTAATTTTTATATCTTTAAATCTCGGTATAATTTCCGAATACAGTTTATTTATTCGCTTGTTATAAAACAATTGTGTTTACACAATGGGTAAAGTAAGATCTGCTCCGGGCGCCCCTCGGAAGCAAGGCTTCAACAAATCAGGACACTCCATGAATCCTGACAGACCTACTGATGGACTTAAAGGTGTTGGAAATCCAAGGACAAAGGGAACCATCAAGAGACTGCAGATGTATAGGAATTTTAAAGCCAAAAGAGATAAAACTGGTAAAATTTTGACTCCCGCACCATTTCAAGGTTGGTTACCATCAGGAACCCAAGCAAGGGTAGAACCAAATCAAAAGTGGTTTGGCAATTCAAGAGTGATATCACAGAATGCATTACAGAAATTTCAAGAGGAGTTTGGTGCAGCTGTTAGAAATCCATACCAAGTCATCATGAAACCAACCAATTTACCAATTACATTACTAAATGAAAAAGCGAAAAATGCTAGGGTTCATTTGTTAGATACCGAAAGCTTTGATAAAACATTTGGTCCAAAAAGGCAAAGAAAGAGAGTCAATTTAAAGTTTAATGATTTAGGAGCATTGCATAAAGCAGTTGCAGAAGATACAGAAAAATATGATGAAAACAAAGATGTTGATAGAGTTAGAGAAGATACAGGTGTTAAAGATGGACAGAGGGATTGGGTGTTTGGAGCTGGCATGAGTAGGAGAATTTGGAATGAATTGTATAAAGTTATAGACTCCTCAGATGTACTGTTACAAGTCCTTGATGCTAGAGACCCTATAGGTACAAGAAGCCCTTATGTTGAGAAGTTTCTCAGAGAAGAAAAGCCACATAAACATCTTATTTTTATTCTTAACAAAGTTGATTTAGTTCCAAATTGGGTTACACAGCGCTGGGTGGCTATTCTTAGTGCAGAGTACCCAACAATAGCATTTCACGCTTCATTAACTCATCCATTTGGAAAAGGTTCTCTTATTAATCTCTTACGTCAGTTTGGAAAGTTGCACATTGATAAAAAACAAATTAGTGTAGGATTTATTGGATATCCTAATGTTGGAAAATCATCTGTTATTAATACTTTAAGATCAAAAAAAGTTTGTAAAGTTGCACCAATTGCTGGCGAAACAAAAGTTTGGCAATATATTACATTAATGAGAAGAATATTTTTGATAGATTGCCCAGGAATTGTTTATCCATCAGCTGAAACAGATACTGAGAAAGTTCTTAAGGGAGTTGTTAGAGTTGAATTGGTTCAAAACCCAGAAGATTACATTGAGGATGTAATTAAAAGGGTAAGAAAAGAATATTTAGTTAAAACATATAAAGTTGATGGTTGGGATACCGCTACAGAATTTTTGGAAAAACTTGCAGCCAGAACCGGTAAATTGTTAAAAAAAGGTGAACCTGATGTAAATCAAGTTGCAAGAATGGTTCTCAATGATTGGCAAAGAGGTAAATTACCTTTTTATGTAGCACCTGAAGGCTTTGAAGTTCCATTAACAAAACAAATAAACATGGATGAGCCTAAAGAAGTTTCATCTGCAAATGACAATAAAAATGGGGAAGAAGCTGCATCAGAAATAATGAACTTAGAAAAAGAAAAGGAAGATGACAAGGAAACTGAAAAATCTGTTGTTAACATAAATAAACTGTTAATTGCTCAGGATTTCGCTAAAATAAGAGTGGGATTACAGTTTGACAATGAGAAAGATGTTAAACCATTAGAACGAAATACTATATCTGATCAATTAAAAGATATAAATCCTGAAAAAGAAAATGAAGATTTCAAAGCTGGTGATGCAGAAAACAAACTTGATGATGATGATGGTGGTTCATCAGATATAAGTAACTTCTACAGTAATGATGAACAGGAACTAAGTGATGTTGAAGATTACTTGACCAATGACCATGAAACCATCAAAGAAGCTAAACAAAAAAGAATGAATGCAGCAAGTGGAACATTTACAGTTGAGGAAGTTTCTGATAATGTTAAAAAACGAAAAGCAAATTTACAAACTGATTCAAAGATTAAGAAAATTACAGCCAGAGAAAGGAGAGCAAAGGAAAGAACACTACGAAGAACTAAAACAGGAAGCAATTTCTATGAAGTCTCTAATGTTAAAAATAGAAATAGAAATAAGAAAGTATTTAAATAATCCATTATTTTTTTAGTATAATTTTCTACAACCAATAAATTACCTACTGTTTTTTATTTGTTTTTTATTTATCCTGTTTTGATTACTTATAAAGATATGTGTATGTTGGTCTGAATTATTTTAATAAAAGCATTTTAAAAACAAACATGCAAATAAGATACATGAAATAAGTTTAGTATAGTAAAATAAAACAATTAAAAATAGTATTGGTCTATGTCATATTTTAATTCTTATTTCTGTACTTCAAGATGTCATCAGAAAGTGAAAGTGATGAAGATTATATCCCAGGTGAACCTGAACAGCTGTCAGAGGAGGAATCAGCTGATGAAGAAACTGAAAAGCAATATGAAGCTGAAAGTGAACATAACAGTAACAAGCGAAAAGTAGCTGAAATGATAAATGAGAAAAAGGATTCAAAAAAAGTTAAGCAAAATATAAAAGAAAAAGAAGCCATATCAGAAGAAGATAAACAACCTGATAAAAAACCAAATCTAGAGGATGAGAAAAAACGAGAGGAAGATTTGTGGGCAAAATTTTTAGAAGGAACAGAAACCAAGCCCAAGCCTTCAAAGGTAATGAGTTCTAATGAACATGTAATACCACTAGAAAAACAAGATAAACTTAGAGTAGATGATAAGCAAAAATATGATGTAAAGGCGAGAGACAAAAAAATTTTTGAATTTGCTGGAGAAACAATTGTTGTTGAAAATAATGTCATAAAAGAAAGAATTAAAAATGATGATAAGATTTCAGAAGGTAAATACAGATTTACATTACATATTTCAATAATACAAAGTGTACCTTTATTATTTTCTGTTTTTTTTTTGATAATTTTAGTTACACTAAGTGTAAATTTAGGTATATATATACATGTATATATATATTTAGATGATTAATTGATAAATATGATTTGAATGAGTTACCAAAATAAAACAAATATAAAATTGATTAATAATGTGTTATGACTTGTAATAGCAACTATAAATTTTTCACTACTCTTCTATTATTGCTGTAGTTTTTAAGCCATATTAATTATGTAGGTAAATATAGCAAATTAATTTGGTAGGATTATGACTTTTAAATAAATCTTGTTATCACGCTTACATACATTAAAAAAGTACATCTTTGTTTATGTTTGGTTTTTATTAAATTAATCTTGAGCAATTTTTATTACTCAGGCAGTAAACTAGATGGACCTTCGCAACCTAGCAAGTCTGGTGTGAAATCTGGTGGAATTTCTAATATATTAGGCCAATTAAACAAGAAAAATAAATTATCTACATTAGAAAAATCAAAATTAGACTGGACAACATATAAACAAGAGGAAGGAATTGAAGAAGAGATTCGTAATCACAACAAAGGGAAGCATGGGTAAGTATTTCTATCACTGTACTGAGTGATATTATAACTTGCCTTTCTATACTATTTGAATTGTAAATACTTATTTCATAGTTATCGGATTATATATATATAAATAATCGGAATATTAATATTATTAATTAATTAATAATTTCCACTAATTTATAACATTTTGTTTATGTTGGTTAATTTGGGTGACAAACTTCTCTTGCATATAATTATATGATAAACATTATATCAGCTATCATATGACTTAAACATTTAGTTAATAGATGACGCCTATTACATTTGAACGAAAATACTTTTTATTAAAAAAGTTCTCTTTAAGGAAAATATTATTATTTATTTACTTTCTTATTTTTCGTTAATAGTTGAGGAAATAAGTTTTAGAACGTTGTATGCATTATTAGTTACGATGAAGAATTGAGTTAGACATTGTAACAAAAATACACATTTGAGAAAAATTATATAAAGGTTTTTATTTCATTTTCTTCAAAATATTGTATAACCTGATATACTAATATTCAAATTTTATATACTAATTGGTAAATATAGATTTTTCGCACATAAGTGCTATAATGTACTAGGTTTAACAACCTATTATTAACTGAACTTTTCTTCAATCATATTTGAGGTTAATAAATAACCAACTTATAGATAGTTTGACTGCTGTAGGTCAGGTAGTTAACGTGATTTTTTAAAATTTTGAAAAATCAATAAAAAGTCATCATAATACCGTAGTAATTTTTTGTACTGTATACGTTTAGCGATAGGGCCACAATGTCACCTGATGTTAAGTGACTGTGTGGCACATTAAGATGGTGGGCATGCTAAACCTTGTGGAGGGCCTGGCTCTCAAGTGCAACTACCGAAACCCACCTATAGGTATTTGGTGGTAGATTTTCAACTTGAAGATAGTAGTTAGCAAGTTGGGCATTAGAAAAAGTCCTACCACGATGCAAATGTCATAAAACTATTAAACGTTGGGTTTTTTCATTTTAGGAAGAATTACTAACATCGTTGATTGAAACGTGCCTTAAATCTACACAATATCTGTTATAGTAGAATTATAATACAAATTGTATTTTATGAAAATGAATAATTCTAATATTGCAGATATCTAGAACGTCGTGATTTCCTCGAACGAGCGGACATGCGCCAATACGAGATTGAAAGAGATATGAGAATCAATCGTCGGAGCAATCGATAAAAACTGAATCTTAATCAATATGCCATAAATCCATACTTTGAATAATGTAATTTTAAAAATAAATATCTAATTGTCTAGAATCTAGACTCTAGATCCTTCTCTTTTATAACAAGTATCCTTACTTTCCTTATCCTTACTAATACTATGAATTAGAAAGTAAGTCTGTTTTGTTTGTTTGTTACGCTTTCACGGCTAAATCACTGAATCGATTGTGATGAATTTTGGTATAGAGATGGGTGGTATATTGGAGACGGTGATGGGCTGCTCTTTCTCGCGAAAAAGTTATTAGAAGAGGGGCAAAGAGATTAATAAACTTTGTATGAAATTTTTTATTGCGTCATCTGATTCGACAAAATCAATATTAATGTGAGCGAAGCCGCGGGCAAAAACTAGTAATATTGTAAATGCGAAAGTGTTTGTTTGTTTCGCTTTCACGTCTGAACCACTAAATCGATAATGAAGAATTTTGATATTATGAAATATTGTCTATTTGTCTATATTATAGTTATATGTATAAACGTGTTTATTAAAAGCAAACTTGACTATTACGTATATAAAACAACAGTTTTTTTATAGTTAAAGTTTAGCGTTATGACCACAATTTCACATGATGTGAAGTGACGATGTGTCCCAAGATGGTGGACACGCTAAGCCTAGTGGAGGGATTGGCCCTCAAAGGCAACTGCCAGAACGCACCTACATGTATTTGGCGGCCGATGTTCAACTTGAGGATAGTAGCTAGCCAGGCGGGCATTATAAAAAAAGTCCATGATTTAGTTTCATCAAGATGTTTTCTTTCAGCGAAAGATCAAGCTCATTGTAGATGGATTCGAACTCACGTCCCTTGACGCGGCGTGCGTATACTCCACCAACTGAGTTATCATCGCAGTTGATTTCTGACTGCACCGCAGCTGTCCGCAGTGACAACTAACCGCTGTTGTCATGAAAGAACTATTTTAACAATTGTTAGCGATGTCAAAACGTCTTATCTTGAAATTGTGTAACATTATTAATTAGACGATATCATGGTATAGTTTTAATTCGAGAGTTAGTGTCAGTTAGTGTTAGAGTTAGTGCTGTGAAAACTTTCTCAGAAACGGCTATCACAGCTGTTGGTTGAAATAAATTCATTATCGTTTGAACTATCAAGGTTATTTACCTACATAATTTCATTTTACTTATATGAACATACCATTGAGTAAATATATATGACCTTTATGTTTATCTAAGATTAACTTTTACTATGCGTATTTCTTCTTAATAATTTTTTTAGCTCTCGTTAGGTAGCCAAATCGTACTTGGCCCTCAATATCCTGCGTCTCACTTCTTGGTTTATACTTAGTATGATGATATTACTCCATTCCTAATGATTGTACGATGATGTTTCATAGCCTACACTTAACGTAATAAAAACCATAACTTATAAAAATAATATTTCAAGTGTGATTGGTAAGTTCAATTATATTTATTAATTATTAACTAAAAGTAAAATACCTACGGCTTCGCTCGTGTTAATAATGATTTTATGAAACAAACCGAATGACACAATCAAAAGTTTCATACAAAGTTTCTCCCTCTCTTTACCCTACTTTCAATAAGTTTTCCCAGAAAAAAGTAGCCTATCACCGTCTCCAAATTCCTATCTATGTCTATATCAAAATTCATCATAATCGATTCAAGGGCTTAAGCATGAAGGCGTAACAAACAAACAAACTCACTTTCGCGTTTATAATATTAGTATAATAATTATTTGCAACTTTTGTTAGATGTAGATGCTAGATATAGATGAAAAAGGTTTCGGACTCTGTTTGTCTACTAATGTATGACTTTCGAAACCAATGATCAATAGTTTTAACTTATTCTGTTAGATACGAGGTGTGGTGTACAAAGGTTAGTATGATGCCAATTAAATAAAGTAATAGGTGTAAATGTTCGCTCATGTAGGTATTCATTGTAAATATTCTGTGTTTATATAGGTTAGTAACGTTACAATAACAAATGACTACATAAGAAACAAATGCAGCTACAATATTGCAAATGGAATCTTGTTTGACTTCCCACAATACTATTTTAAACAATATATCACAGTGCATCGTTAGTTTACCTCTGTCTCGGGTCAATAATAGCCAACTGGCTACAAGGCCCATTCAGACCGTTCAGCTCAATCACGGCAAATGAGTGCAACTCGAACGGGCAATCAGTTTCAATTTATACAATATGCCTCCGTCGCAATGTAAATCTATTTGCAAACGTTCTGCTAATCATGCACTAAACAGTTTATTTGTCGAGGCCGCGGTGTCACATAACACCCAGTACTGATTTTGCGGTTGTTGTGAATTCATGGAATACGAATATTTTGTGTCATAAATTCGTACATAGTTTGGTGTTATTTTGTTATACAAAGTGAAATTTGATTAAGATGATTACTTTTGGAAGATGGACGCTGTGCGAAGGCGGCTTGGATGGTGTAAAGGTTGGTTTGATGTTATATCCTTTTAAAACTAGTTCGTCAATAATCATTAAGTTTATTGCAGACGTTATTTCGGTAGATATAAAAAAGATATACGGTTTATTTTTTTTTAACTCAAAATAATTGTTATGTTTTTAAGGTAATATCAGTTGAAAAGTTAAATCAAAAGATCGGAAACGTGCATGTGATGTTTTGGTGTTGTAGGCAGCCATAGACTGTAGTGACAGCTTCAATCAGGCGGAACGCATGTTTGTTGGCCAATATTTATATTAATATTATAAAACGTAAAGGTTTGTCTGTTTCAACGCGCTAATCTTAGGAATTATAAATTGAATTTCAAGAAGTCTTTGTATTTGATAGCGCAATCATTGACGAAGGCTACTTATGTTGGTGGTAGCAATAGGAGCAAAGCTGTATTGAAAAAGTTTACAAAAACGGACAAACCTTTTTAATTAATTTTTAGTTACATGCGAACTAAGTCACAGGTACAGATAGTATTAATATAAAAGTACATACTAAGAAATATAATAAAGGTATCGGTGTTAATTAAATAAAAAAAAATGTAATGTTATGGTTAAGATTTACAAATTGTAACTATACTTCTTTAGCTTACGCATTATTTTTGAAAGTCGCAATTTGCAATGTTTTACATCAACGCTACAGAGAGTATTTGGACCAGGAGCACCATCTCATATGGACGGAAAATTGAAAAAGTGTTCCGCTGTATACTGATAATAGAGTTTCCAGTACCTACTAGAATGGTGCTGGTGTTCCACAAACTAGAGTGAAGTTTGCTTTGTTCAAAAAATTTATCTTAGGCTACCGAACCGCCACCCTTATTGAGCGCATTTTTATGCTGGGGCTACATTAGTAGGATACGGCGAATATTCGTGTGAACGCGATGAGTGTGGCCGGGTAAATCGTTGCAACGTGTAGTGTTCGGGCGAAGACGTACTATCGGGGCACTGTCGGTAAACTGGCACGCATCAAAGGTTTTGGTCGCGACAATATTCGCTTGGGTGGCTTCACCAACGTTACTTCAGTGCTGTCCAGACTGGAGAGGGACACAATACGGCACGACGAATCTTCGCCCGCTCATGCATTCCCAGCATTACGGGAACTTTTTCATACACAGAGATGGTACTCCCGGTCTCTACTCTCCATAATCAACGCTTAAAACGACTCATATTTCATTCCACTTGAGTTAATGGTTGGAGCGCTCGCGATCTAGTGGAACTGAATAAACCAGGGTCGTGAGCGTGATTGTTGTTAGTGAAACGTAGCCTATGTTCACTAGACATAATGGTTGCTTATCGGTTTATTGAATTACCAGCTGTGCCCGCGATTTCGTTCGCGTGAAACTAAAAATGATTTAATATTTTTATCCATTTTAGTACCTTTTTTCAATACAGCTTTGCTCCTATTGGTGGTAGCATGATGTTAAATTGCCTAAAGCCTTCCGTAATGATTGCGTATCATATATAGAAATAATTTTTGATGTTCGACCGGTAGTTCCTATAGTTAGCGCATTAAAACAAACTTTTCCGCTTTATAATATTGATTGAATTATGAGTCCACATCTTTTCAACATAAGAAACAAGTTCATATATATTGTCTAGCAATAGTTGGAAAAATGTAAATAGAAGTGGTACCAAAAGCTCTGACTCTTTGATGTTTTTTTACTAAATAGATCAGTTCGCAGTAAACTAGACTATTAATAGAACCCCCATGTGAAATATACTTTTCCGGGAAATTTATTTTAAATGAAGACTACAGATCTTTATCGGATGTGGAAGTTTAAATAGCTTACATGCAGTTTTATTAAACCACGTAGCATTGCCAAGATTTTGAGCAAGATAATTTTATTTAGTATATATTAATTCTAAAGTGGAAAATAAAGTCAATTTGTGAATTTATAGCATGATATTATATAGTCTAATAATGTAATAGATTTTTTTAAATTATCTGTATAATGCAAACAGAATGATAAGTGTATAGAATTAGATAATAGTCCGTTTGTTAACACAGATATCACAGGATTAATGAGTCCGGTAGACTGTCAAACTAAGGTTCCCTGTATCTTGGCAGCTAGTTTGTCTTCGTGTAACTATACATACAGATAGATACAGCACATCTGTCGATTCCACATCAGTGAAATGAGATGAAAGGAAAATATTAATATAAAATTATGGGCTAAAAATTATAAGAAATACATATATCGGTATTAATATTGGACAGACGTAAAGCAGGCGTAATCAAGGAAAATTTACTAAAATAGGCTTTCGATTTCGTTAGCTTCAAACAAATCATACCGTGGTATCGTATCGTGGTAGGTATAGGTATGAAGACATAACTGTTAACCTTCATCAGTAGCTGGCGAATGACAATTTGAGAAAAGAATATTTTCGGTAAAATCGTCATTGTTATTGCGCCCAGATGTGTCATCTACGTAGAAGTCGATAAGTGGACGATAATATTATTATTATCTAGACCTTATTGGTAGATGACGTAATCTGGAACGGTGAACGTAGAAAGGAAAAGTGGGCGAACTACCATTTGATTACCTATACAACCTCGAGTTACACCCACGCGTACCTACACCGTGCACCCTTTAAAAAGTGTACTACTATTAAATTGATTTATAAACATGCGTGTACGTATATCTACAGTCTTAAATATTACGTGTTTCTTATACATAGGCCCTGGTACATTTATTCAGTTCAACATAAGAATATAATTTTTCTTATTTTATTTAATATTGGTTATACCCGTGACTTCGTTCACGTGGAACTAATAGTTATTTTTCTATACCTCAGGAACAGTATTTTTTTATGAGAAGTACTGTATACTATTGTATTATATAATCTGGCTATTAGTACCTATACGAAAATATTTTTCGTAATTCGTATTCGGTAGTTCGTGAAATTAGCATCCTTAATTATTTAAGGAAACAAACAAAAACGTCTTATTGATTAAAATAGTACAGACGCTGGTTACAGATTTTTATTGGCTCATTCTTATTGATAATAAGTAGGTACCTGTCGCAAAACATAATGTAGAGCTCGACATTTTGTACTTCAATTTAGGGTAAAATATTAAAAAGAATTTTTTATATTAAATGTATTGAAAAATACAGTGTTCATCCAAAACAGCGACTCTCAAAATTAGTCATGTATTATGTATCAATTATTTTTATGTATTAATTATATTATATTATATTTCAATTCTATAAGTATTTTTGTGGATCCATTTGGTATGTTTTCATCGATTTAGCCAATGAGAAATGTTAATAAGGGAATGTTTTCAAAGTATACATAAATTATTTTTAATATTATATCATGTTTACATAAAATTAAATAATAGTAAGAAATTTTTTTTTCATCACAATATTATCTTTTTTTTTTCAAAGACTGGTATTACTCCATTTCATACAACCATGGCTTCTAGATAAGTAAATATTGTGATGAAACTAGTTTTGGATCAATCAGTAAATTATATTTTTAAATAACAGCGGCAGTGTTCTTTGCTACGATAATTGTTTCGTTTAGAAACAACGGGCCTATTGTCGTCAGTTCCATAATATTTGCTCAGGTGTGAGTCAAAACCCGCACAAATGAATGAGACACGGTGAAGTGTACAACGTCATAATAGTACGATCAACTGCGCATGACTATACTTGCTTACTCGATAAACCGCACTATGCTTGTGTTCGAGCTACGTTTTGGTCTGATCAGCCGTAAATCGTAAGGATTGTAAGTCCTCTGTGGATTGAGATGAAAGAGGCTGTTCTGCGAACCTGTGCGCTGCGGTCGCGGATGTAGCGGTGCGCGAGTGGTGCGGGCCGCGGCTGTGGTGCGTGGGTGCGGGGTGCCCGTTGCGCGCCGTCGCCGTGAGCGGCGTGCCAGTCGCACACTCGCGCCTGTCGGGGTGGGTGCCAGTTCGACGTCTCTATTATACCGCGCTTTTATACCTATATTATAATTTCATGATATATTGCGTTATAATTTTTTTGTGTTTAAATTTTGTAAAAAACAATTTCTCGTGATGTTCTCTGTTGAATTCTAACGGTTATTACGTAGTGCGACGATTTTATTGGCTTGTCGAAATTTGCATTTTCGGGAAAGTGTTTTCCTTCGTTTGTGCAAGGCGTCGAAGGGATCGGCAACGGGCGGGCGCGCGGCCCGTAGTGGCGGATTGGTGGATGGTGCGGCGCGGGCGGGCGCCGGGGTGCGGCCGGCGCCGCTAGCAAAATGTCGATACCCCTGGGCCGGGAGACTGTGCTCCCCACGCAGGTGAGTCTTGCCGTGGTTTCACGTGCCAAACGCTTCACATGTGCGCCGCGTCTACGTCATATCTATATAAAACTTATGATTTTTTAAAAGCTATGTAATGTATTATTAAAATTCAAGTAAATTACTGGGTCACGACCATTTTATTGCAAACTGAACATAATATGTTTCTGTTAACCAATAGCCAAAATATTAATTTAACCATGCATATAATGTTTGTGATATACAAATATCCTTCCGATGTGAAAAACGAATTGGTGTGGTGGCAACAATTGCGACAGCGCGATTAACACATTACTACACAATAAATGTTATATAGAAAGATTGATACTAGAAATAAATTATATTATATTAGTATAGCTAAAATAATTGGAACATCATAAATAGATAAATACTGTATATCCGAGTGATGCTAAACTATGAACATTGTCCTACCACTTTTCCATTTAAAATTGTTTGTTCATGTTTATCTTATCTTTTATAATATGGATAAATGAACATTGCAAGCGTTTTTCAGGGGCTGTACTATAACTCCCACGTACATTTTTAAGACATGATTTTGTTTTACAATGACAATATAATATTTAATCTTTTTTATGCATATTGTAATTACCTCTTGGCTTATGTAATTAGATATTTACTTGTATCGTTTTCAATTATATATCTTTTTGGAACTGTATATTTGTTTTGCGACTTCGATGGTTTATTCAGTTTTACCATATGGTCTTATATTATGTATCTGAATCAGCATGCTCCGATTTTCAATACTGCGCTTCATTAATCCAAAAGATTGATGACATTGACCGGAATCTGAATTAGGTATAGGAAAAATACAGAGCGGCTAAAATTGTGAAAAATCTCAGATTACATTTGTTTTTTTATGTAATAGCGGGTAAACGAGCAAGCGTGCCACACCTGATGGTAAGTGATCACCGCCGCCAATGGACACCCATAACACCAGGGAAATTGCAGTTGCATTGCTGGCCTTTATTGGAGGGGTTGGCTCTCAAGTGCAACTGCCGTACACACCTATTGGTATTTCGCGGCAGATTTTTATCTTGAGGGTGGTAGCTAGCCAGGCGGGCATTAGACAAAGCCCTACGACCATGGTTTGGTTTCTTCACAATGTTTTCCTTTGCCGAAAGTTCAAGCTCATGGTAGGTTGGATACACACTGCCACTGAGCTATCATCGCCTTGATTCACGAAAACCACTGAAAAATAAGTGAAAAATTTCAAAACTGTTATAAGACCTGTTTTAATGTATGAATATGAATAATGGGTAACGAAAGAGATAGATTAGATATAGTCGCAATACGAATATTATGATGTATATGTCAAATATTATGACCGACCGCTTGCTTCATGGGAACCATACTTGGAATTACCTCGGTTGTATCGAATCGATGATAGTTTTAAATATCCGCTGGCTTCATTTTTAAGTTATCTTTACTGACTTATAAATAACGAAATAAGTTCTTGTTGAGACTGGTATTTTCTGTATTCTATATTTTAATGTCCATAAGAGGCAGCTCTTCATATGTGTAAGTTTTGAGTAATTTGGTACATACTTATAAAAAGTATTGACAAGAGAATATAATACAATACTTATACATTAAAACCAATAACATTACAAACGTTTTATTGATGATCGTAAGGTTTGTGCATATTATGATTTTTTAATATTCTCGGTAAGTAATTTAGTTTTTTGTTATAGTTAATAGGTTATGCGTTATGGCCATAATCTCACCTGATGTTAAGTGACGATGTGATCACCATGGTGAACATGATAATACTAGTGAAGAGGGACTGGCTCTCAAGTGCAACTGTCGGAACATACCTATAGGTATTTGGTAAAGCCCTCTATACTGGTTGGTGTAAAGAATAAAGAACAAACTATTTTATTTATGGCTGAGATGCCCCTTTTTTACAAGACGCCAGAGCGTCGACAATTTACCACAAAAACAATTTATATAATAATATTTTACAGTAAGGAATTATGTACATTGGGAAGACACTGGCACCTGAGATACAGGCTAAAAAACGTAGTTCAGGTGACAGGGCTTATCTTTATATAGTTGTAAAAAATTTTTTTGGAAAATAAATTATTATTATTATATTTATTTCTGCAACGGTGAACATGCGAGAAATTGTGCAGCCACGAATATCGTTGGTTGATGATGACACAACACTACCTAACGTAAGCTATGTGTTAGACCAAACGGGGAAGAGAAGAGCTCCAACCAATAGGATATTTAAAAGGCGTATTACCCCGGAGTTAAGGAGTTACCTTCAAAATGATAATTATTCTAGAATATGTTGATATCACGCTAATAAAACAGTAAAACTATTAAACGCTGACTTTAAAATTGATTTATTGATTTAGGGCAGATAAGGGCAGAGACGCATAACCGGACGTATGTATATATGTTCCAGTAGCTGTCCTAACACGTGCAATTCGTGTAGCGTGGTTTGAACCGGGAACGAATTCCTTCACTATGCACGTGGTCTTGGCTATTTTCTAGAAATATCTATATGTAGACGCTCGGTTCATCATTTGAGCTCGAAACAATAAGATTCCCTTGTAAACATGGAAGGAACTTTTGCATTATCAAATCTTATTTGAATCGTATCAATCCAACATGAATCTTAGTTTTTATTCATAATAGTTTATAGTGTGAATGAAGTATATCTAAAGATGGCAATGCCATTCCAGTCTTTTACCATAAAGATTTATCTCTATCAACTCTAACATAAGACACTACTACTTGCCATTATCAAACTTCGTCAATGTATTCAAATTAAATTTAAAAGAGTTATTGTAATAGTCGTTATCAGTGTGATTAAAATGAAATCTTTTTAATACTTACACAAAATACCTTCCATTTTGTTTAAACAAGCAGATAACAATTAATTACATATATTACTTACTATTTTTCGACGAATTAATAGAGGGAATTAATCTGATATAAAAAACGAAACAGTTTTGACAAGCCGATCTAGTATGATGAAACTAAAAAATGTTTAACCTAATATAAAAAACCAACTGTTGGTGTCATTATTGGACCAGTCTTGGCGTATAGAATGTTATAACCTTACTAATACTAATCTAAGTAACCGGATTGACTAATACTAATATAACAAATTATTTCTCGGTAAAGTCCAAAACTAAAATATTATCTAAAAACAAAATTTCATCCTAATCGATACAGAAATTTTCTAGAAACCATTCATATGTATACACGTATATACATCATTCATTACTCACTTCATAATTCTAATAACAAAATTGTACATGCGAAAGTTTATTAACTTTTGAAAAATACAAGAAGTTTCGATTGGGCATTATGAAACGCCATAGTAATTGTCGTAGAAATAAATCGTGAAACAGTAAAACAGAAAATGAAAGTTTATAAGCGTCATGTTTCGGGACGCTATCATTTCTGAATTCATGGATGTAAAAGCTTATGTTTTTGGAAAGATTATGTAACCTTCCAAAAACAAAAAAGTATTCGTAAATAAGAAATAAGGCCGTACAATTGCGGATGATTCCAGTGATTTAGATTCTCACAAACTAGTGCGGCTAGTTGCGGCCACTAGTGTTAGAAATATGTTAAAGTTCGTTTGTTAGAATGTTTATCATTCAATCACGTTCGAATGGTTATGATGGATATTTATGAAATTAGGCGTACGAGTTTGTTACTTCGTGGAATAGGACATATAATTTTTGGAAACGTAATAAAATTAGTTAAATGTAACTAAATCTAAACAGACAGTCTACATATATTATTTACATAAATATATTCAAGTAAATCACTATGAATGATTACCAATAAATTTATAAATTATTACAACCTTGGGCAAAAATAAAAATCATTGAAGTAATGGTTTCTATATACAACTTGCGATGTAAAATTCAAGGCTCTATCGATCCATGTACTTATTACGTTGGAGACGGTTATTCTTGCCGCAAGTTTTGACTTCTCTATTCAGTTTGTGAATTTATAAAAATAAGTAAAAGAATATATTTTCTGCGACTTTAATTTATAATCTAAAATGTCGAGAAAAAACAACAATTTACAATCTTGATGCAAATTTGTGTTCTACTGAAGAAAGATAACCGCTGCATTTTTAAACCAGTTTTAAGGATTTGTTCCGATGTCTAATAACATGCGATATGCATTAGAGCAAGATTGAACTTATCTTAATCTACAAGAGTGGTAACTTGGTGGTACCTTTTGCGGAGCCTGTAATTATGTAAGAAGGTAGAATGTTTTTGCACGAAGTTATTGCACATTAAACTAAGTAAAAAGGCCAGTCGCAGTGAATGAATAGGGTCAGCAGAGTTTAAGTACAAGCTTTTGTCTAACTAGAGATATATTTATCATAATATTTCTAGTCAAGATACCGAAAAATCTATGTGCACAATTGTTTGCGAATTTTAAATCATATTGTACTGAAAATAACGGTATATTTCTAGCTGTTTATCGTAGATTATCGGTTATCACATTATTTAAGTCGTTTAGAATGTTTTATTTTTATATACGTAGTAAAGCGAAGCTACCCGGTGAAGGAAATCAAAAATAAAAAAGAAACAGTAACATGGAGCTAAAAATTCTTAGTGGCTGCGTAGTCTACTTGAGTATATTTTCTATTACCAAGCATACGTGAAAGGATCTCTGGCCTTTACTTTTAGATAGTCTCCTAATATGAGACCATCTTAGGCTAAATTGTTACATAACATCAAGTTTAATTATAATCACAACTCTGAATTTAAACATCTATCCAAAAAAAACCCTTTCTAATGACAACTTTGCTACACAAATAAATGTTAAATGTTTTTTATATTGATACCAGGAACTAGAGAAAGCTGGTTTATATTTTAAGGAGGAAGTAAATAATTTGTCATATTATTAGTATTCATACCGAATATAAGCAATAATGAACATGTATTTGTTGACTTTACAAGACAATAATGTAGATATATACATAATGACGTCTCATAGCTCTCTTAGCAATATCAGCGATTATGGTGAGTTGTTTAATGTTTTCGAATAATTATTAAATACAAATAAGGTCACATTTTGTCTTCAAACAAATTACAGTGACCAATTTATTGTAATCAGAGTATTCAATTTCATTTACATCTCAAAAGATTTGTGGAAATTGGTGTATATTCATTTATTTTGAATTTAACAAATATATTGATTACATATTATGTATGTATATATGAAGTAAAAGAATATAAATACTGTATAGGAATATTCTTGAAGAGTGTTATTATTTCGTCATCTAAAGGATAATACAAAAGTATAGATGCCAGTGTCTGACATCGCCAGACGTTTACTCAGAAGTATTAGACTGATATTACATTAATATTATAATTCAACAGTTCAGTCTGTAATTATAACTGTTAGGGCTTAGTGCCCGTGAATTTCTTTCGCTATTTACTGCTACTCACTTAGTTTTACGGTGACTCATGTGTTCTAAGAAGCGTCGTGGTTTATCTTTATGTTAGATTGACATCATGTACAGTTATACCCTGATCGGGTATTATAAAATGCACTACACACTTGTAACTGGCTTAATATATTTTTCTTATTGCTGTTACTTACGAATATAGCTATAGGTATCTTTGGGAAATACGTGTTTAAAATTTATCATATTTATCTTCGTCTTTTGTTACCCAATTCATATTGGCATTTATGTAAAGCAATCTCGTATAAAATTAATACAATGCCTGCTTGGTTTAAACAAATGTCTGGGTCTGAGTTATGTTTTAAATTAAATATTAAATTTGTTTGGACGTATTTTAAAAAGAAACATGACTATGATTTTCTTAATATAAGTTAGTGGCGTTAATTATTCATTTTTATTATATTTATGAGTGAAGGTTATTTTTCCTTGATAGACTGTTTATCGATATCTATGATTTATTGTATATTAGGTTTGAAAAAGGTTTCTTCGCATATTATATAAAAACTAAAGACATTTTTCTGCATAGTTTATTTACATTTAAGTACAGTATAAGATTTTATTAAATTGTTTTGTTTTTTGAAATGTTATCTTTTTAATGTCATGAAAACTAACCAGTTACAAATAGTACCCACAGCAGAAGAGATTTTAATACAAGTTTATACATACGATATGCGAAAAGACTTTTCCCCTGGCCAATTATTTATTTTATATATAATTTATTGATTGAGTTATATGGAGTCAAGCCAATCTCACTTTTAGTCGCATATAATTAGGTAGGTAAAGCAGATGGATATGTTGAAAATCTTTTTCTGGGCTGTTTTAGGTTTAAGTATTATGGCCACAATCTCACCTGATGTTAAATGAAGATGTGGCCCAAGATGGTGGGTACACTAATATAAGCCTAGTAGAGAGACTGGTTCTCAGAAAATTAGAAATTAACACAAAATTATCAGAATAAAAATTCTTTGTTTTAAAATAACCGATACTGATAGAAATTTAACCAAACGGTGTAAATGTAAAATTTATTCATATCACATATTGAAATTCTTAATCATACTAATATCATAAATGCGAAAGTAAGTTTGTTTGTTTGTTACGCTTTCACGCCTAATCCGTTGAATCAATTATGATAAATTTTGGTATAGAGATAGATGGGATCCTGGAGACGGAGATAGGCTACTTTTTCTCGCGAAAATCTTATAGTAAGTAGGGTTAAAGGGAGGGATAACTTTTATTGCGTCATTCGATATGTTTGACAAAATCAATATCACCTCGAGTGAAGCCGCACGTAAAATCTAGTAAGACAAATAAATTTAATAAAATGTCGTTATGGATTAAAAAAATAATAATTTGTATAATGTATTTGACACTTTTGAGTTAAATACCAAAATATATATGCTGCAATAAGCGCTTTTGAAACCTTTTTATCATCATACACAAAATTTTTGCCTATTTTAACACAATATAAGTCAAAACCTGAGACGCTTGGATTTGATTTTATATGATTAATAGATACAGTTTTATTAAATATTTGTGTTTATATGTTTAGCATGAAAATGCACAATTCTTGTACATATTTGTTTTAAAGTTTTCCAATAAATAAATAAAAATGTAACCATACGCTTTCTTAAAAATGTATTAACTATGCTACCTCGAAGTTCATCCTTATCTTCAGTACATTGTCATTATCTTAGCTGGCCTCATTAATGTGATAAATATACGGTAGCTTGGAGTCTAAGAGTTATAATAGTAAAATAACATGCACGTAAAATATTTTTACTTATCTACTGGTCAGATAAAAACTAATAATTGTCATATCAATGAAGAAAGTTATATTTTCATCAATAAAAGTAAATTATTATTTTTATGTACTCATTCGTTAAGATTAATTGTTATCTGTTACTAGTTTTATTTTAAGAGATCAAATTAATTATATTTATTTTAAGATAAAATCTATTATACACTGCATTTTCGTTGCATGGTATATATAGTTGTATTTTATATCACTCATTTCATAGTCCATTCTGTGCATATCGTACCACGTTTAGCTACACTGTTAAAAATTTTTGTAATATTACAATCTCTTTACAAGACACATGTCATGTAAAATTACAATCCAGTGTGTACCAAAATGAAGTTACTATACTATTTAGGTAATTTTTCCAAACACTTTCATAAAACCACTATAATAAGTTGCAATTATACAAAATGCATGTATAAACAGTACACATATAGTAATTTTACAAATCAATTCATTAATTACAAATGAAAAGCGTTATAAATTTACAAGCTTTGTATTTAGTCTTATTCATAACAACTTTATGTAATATTACAAAGAAACAATGTAACTTTGATTACAATGAATTTATTATATATTCAAAAATCATCATATTATTTTTACTTCTTTAATTGTAAAATTACAAAGTACGTAGTAATTTCGCCAAAAATTAGAATATGTTAGCTGCAAATTGTAATTTTACTAAACTTCAACTGTAAAAATTATTTGTAAAATTATTATATTTTTACAAATCATAATTATTGTAAAATCTGATATCACACTGTTGAAAATGCTCGTAAAATTACAATCTATTTAAAAATTGAAGATTAAGTAAAATTGCAACTTTGTCCAAACTAAAATACGATTACCATACAATTAAAGTCATTTTCTAAGACATATCAGAAAAACACTATTAAAAGTTTGAGTTTTACAGCTATATTGCATAAACTCTATATGTGTTGTAAATTTACAAATTGATTTATCATTAATAAATTAAAAAAAAATTATATTTACAAGTATTTATCCCAAAGAAATATCATAATATTATATTACAATGAAATGAATGAAAATTACTTAATTGTCTCAATATTTTTGATGAATTGTAATTTTACCAAAAAAAATTTGCAAAATTAAAATATCTCGTAAACTATTGACAAGTAGTCGAGACATCTTGCGAATGAAATTTAGAGAGAAGAATAATAAACAAATTGAAAAAACCGCATTACTCTACGACTAATAGCTTACAAAATATTAATTTTTTAATAAAAACTCTGTGAGTTCTGAGCGTACGCTCATAAACAAATATCTCTATCTCGGAGATAATTTAATCAATTTTATTTTTTCTCTTTATTATAGATCTTATCTAGTTCTGCCACTACTACCACTAGTTCTATTATGAAAAAATTCAGCTTAAAAAAATTTTTTGCAGATGCTATTTTGATTAAACCGAATTGTATAGTTTTGTGTCGTTAAAGAATCGTTAATATTAAAAAAAGCACTTTTTCTTATTCAGGAAGCTACGTTCATCAATGCATTGGATACATTGAAAATTATAAAAAAAAAATTTGTTTATTGAAAAACAAGACATATTGCTTTTGATAAGTTTTGTATTTTGCAAATTAAATATTTTAATTTTACAAACTATTTTTAATTTAGCTTATTTGTAAAATTACAATGTTCGTCATTGACATTAGTACTTACGTTTTTGAATTTTCTAAAACAGAAACAATGAAAAATGTTTTGCAAAATTACAATGTTTGTTACTGAAATTAGTATTTACGTTATTGAATTTTCCAAAACAGAAACAATAAAAAAAGATTTGTAAAATTACAAAGCTTGATTACTTAAATTACAAAACTGCTTTGAGCATATACTTCCAACACATTTCTTGTAAAATTACCAAAGAAATTTTTAACAGTGTACTAACTAGTTCTCACGATAACATCGCAATAAACTTAAAACTATTGGAGTTGTAAATCAAAATAAAATTATTTGTTTTGGACAAGAAACTTCTCTACGCATTTTTTACACAGTTACCGATAATTACGAAGCAACAAGATTTACAATGGTAGTTTAGCTAATATTACAAGGATAAAACATTTTTATAAATTTTAAGTACTGAAATTATTTGGTAAATTGTGTTAGTTACCAAAAAAGTTATATTGAAGTAAGACATTAATTGATTTAGTAACTGCATAGATAGAACTAAAATTAATTCTATCAGATTTATTTCTTTGTCCAAATTTCAATAGAATAGATGTATTGTGCGAACCTTCATTAGTTAGGCAGTAAATTAACTTTATCGGGTATAAATTAATCGACATTTTCTAAATCCTTATCCTTACTAGTTTATACTAATATTATAAATGCGAAAGTGAGTTTAAGTTTGTTTATTTATTACGCTTTCACACCTAAACCGCTGAATTGATTATGGTGAGCTTTGGTACAGAGGTAGATGGGACCTTGGAGAAGGTGATAGGCTATTTTTTCTTGCGAAAAACTTACTGGAAGTGGGGTAAAAGAGACGAATAAACATTGTATGAAACTTTTTATTGCTTCATCGGATTTGAGAAAATAAATATTAACGTGGACAAAGCTGCGGGTAAAAGCTAGTAATTTATAATTTAAACTTGTCACATAATTCCAGATGTGTTCGATTTATTGTTCGGTACGTGGCGAACAGAATGCGTGCGTTTTACTTCCAAGTTTTATCTATATCATGGTATATTTGTTGGCATCAGTACCGCTTATCGGTTTATCAGTTCCGATAATGTTTCGATAACACGATAAATGCGTTGTACTGTTTCAGTTCTCGTACGTTCAATATCTGATTATTCACTTATTGTGATGTAGGTGTTTTTGGAGTGGGCTTTTTGATGTCATTATATGTTTTTTTTTTTTGTTAAGATTTACCGTTATGGCCATAATCTTACCTGATCTTAAGTGACGATACGGCCCAGGTTGGTAGACACGCTAAACTTGTGAAGGTAAACTGGCTCTCAAGTGCAACTGCCGGATCATACATATTGGTATTTGGCAGATGATTTTTAACTTGAGGGTGGTTGCTAACCAGGCGAGCATTAAAAATGATGTATGTATTCGATGAAAGTTTAGTAGAAAAAATACCACTTACTTACGGATATCGATCGATGCGTTGTTTTATCTTTTTTTAAAGCCGCTATATTAACAAATTTTTTTTTTATAAGAGAAGACGTCTGCTGGCCTATTATATTAGGTTATAGAATTTTGTGATATAACATTGTAAACTATTAAGATAGTAAGCTTAATACCTTTGACTAGCAGCTATTGAGCAAGATCACGTCAAGTGGACCCCCCATTTACCACTTGATCATAAAAATTTAATCTCTATATAGTTTTTATTAGTACTTATGATAGAAAATTGATCCCCCAAACGATTTTTCAAAATTTTGATTTTAACAATATTTTTTTTATAATGAAAATTTTAATTCTTAAAATATAGACATTTGATCATAGATCCTGAGAATTTCACAAATTTATCTCTTGCGGTTGATTTTTAATCCATTTTTTAATTAAAAGTGCTTAAAATTTTTATTAAAAAAAATATTGTTAAAATCAAAATTTTGAAAAATCGTTTGGGGGATCAATTTTCTATCATAAGTACTAATAAAAATTATATAGAGATTAAATTTCTATGATCAAGTGGTAAATGGGGGGTCCACTTGACGTGATCTTACTCATTAGCTGTGATGTATGAAGTTATTTCATATTTTGTTCCCTCCTCTGTAGCCACTTGTAGAATTTCATCGTCTAACCAACATAACGTTTTCTCATCAATCCGTAACTACGCATTGACAATAACAATTTTATTAATATGAGTTTACGAGACAAAAGTAAAAGATCAGAAGTGGTAATAGCTTAGTTGGTAGTGTGTAGAGACGCCGCGTCAAGGGATGTGAGTTCGATACCACTTAAAAAGAGCCTGAGCTTTCAGTAAAGGAAATCATCATGATGAAACCAGAGCATAGTAGTAGATCTTTTTCTAATGCCGACCTGGCTAGCTACCACCCTCAAGTTGTAAATCTGTTGCCAAATACCTATAGGTGTGTTCCGGCAATTGCACTTGAGAGCCAGTGCCTCTACTAGGCTTAGCGTGTCCGTCATCATTATGTGCCACATCGTTAATTAACATAAGATGAGATTGTGGCCATAACGTTAAACCTTAGCTACAAAAAATGTATACCAAATAATAGAACATTTATTTTGGTATTTATATACATATGTATAGACACACAGCCGTTATTGTAAATAACATCAATTTTACTTATACATGTATGTACGTATATACGCATAATCATTCTCAGTACAGAAATTAGTGCCTTTCATTGGAAATTGAATATATTTGTATGCTTGAAGTATATAGAATTAGATTGGCAACGTCCCTTTTAAGATTTCCCTATAGAGTGGAGTGGACAAAAGACCTTTTTTGACGTATTGAGAAGAACCTGAAATTATGTTCACATAAAAAAGAAGTCACGGAAATAAATATTAGAAATACGTCGATAAGTGATTTTAAATAGAAAATGCTTGAGATGTTTGATTGAGCAGGCTTAAACTAAAAAAATAAGATACATGAGATAGAGTTTTTGAGTTTATATGTACATTTTCTAGATCTTATCTGAACTCAAAAGCAGTGATTGACTTTTATTAAAGAAAGTATACATTTTATTTAATGTATTTTGTTCTAAAACTTCTTTCACCATCAAAAAACTATTATCTCTTAGTGATAAGCGCTATTTTTATTGATATTCGTTTTTTATATAGTAATTAACTAATTATGCCGCTGGTGGTTACTAATCAATCGATATAAATATTATAAAGCGGTAAAGTTTGTTTGTATCTTTGAATACGCTAAACTTAGAAACTATCAGTCGGAATTCAAAAATTATTTTTATATTTAATAGAGCAATCATTGAGGAAGGCTTTAAGCTATTTAATATCACGTTTTTACCGATAGGAACGAAGCAGTATTGAAAAAGTTACAAAAACGGGCAAATATAATTAAATATTATTTTAATCCCACGTGAAGTCGCAGACAGATAAAAATGAATTTGTATAAATCTAAAATGGATGCAATTAATAAAATTCAATAGAAGACAGAGCAGTGACTATTTTAATATACCTAAACTTTTAGTAGTATAATAATTTAATACCTATACTAATATTATAAAAAGGAAAGATTTTTATTTTTGTTTGTAACGAATAAACTCATAAAAGACTGGACCAATTTCAAAAATTCTTTCACCATTAGAATGCTACTTTAGCCCTGAGTAACATAGGTTATATAACATTATTTTATGATAATGATTAAATATAATTTTAGTTCCACGCGAATGGAGTCGCGGACACAGCTAGTAATTCCATAATAACACTTAGATCACTAATGATGTATTAAAAATACTTGATATTTTGATATGAGTCACCAAATAGCTAGTTGATATTTCGAAAGGAAACGAAATTCCTATCGCAGCTATTTTTTGTTTTATTATTACAGCTTTAGGAACGACATTCGGATTATACAGATTCCATTTTTTACATATCAAATAAATTGCGAATGAGTTTTATTCTTGTTAGTAAAATTCATTCCGAAACGAGTCCGAAATATAAACTTTTTCCTGTTGAACCAGTTTCGGGGGAACAAAAAAAGAAGAAGTTTCCAAATTACGTTTACTATACGAGCATCGCGTGCGTGATTTCGCAGAACCGTATTCCTTAAATAACTATAACCAGTAGTAATTCATCTTCTTGTAACCGTGGCCGTCCTCGGCGGCGTCCTTTATAAACTCTTCGGTCGCCGTCGAGAATGCTCCTCGTACCCTTAATAGGATACATAATAACCCATCGATCCTGTCTTCGAACCTTCGATTGTTCGACCCAGTTTGGAAGTCGGTTGCATTTTTGGCAATGATGTAAGCAAGTTTTTTTGCTTATCTGACATTGCACTACTTTGGTATGGGGATTAAGAATCTCATTATTGGTTCACATGCGGGAGTCTCTATTTGGTGGCATTATGTGATATTCAAACTTATAAAAATATGTAAGTTCCTTTTATATACCATTATTTCAATCTGTTAACCAAAAATTAAAAAGAATTTGGCTTGTATTAACAACTTATCTTAGTTGTTCGAAGATGTCTTTTAGTAATAACCTGATAGTATGGATTACGAATTATTGTGAAAGAATAAAAACTGAAACATTCATAGATAGATTGAATTTAAATGTTCAATCAATTTGGTGTCTAAGTCTTTGTCATTGTTATACAGAACTTTATTCATTTTAAAAGTAAAACTTCGTCTACGAAACACATTGAAGTTCTAAGATATCAATACCATGTTTTCTATCCTTAAACTTAGCTTTATATGCATTTCAATAATTAGATAGAGATGAAGGATATTTTTGTTGAATAACACAAACCAATTATTTGTTTGAGTCTGGGTATTACTCTGTGTCCGCTGCTTGTATGGTGAATCACTTGACATTGGTGAAATTGACTACACAGGCAGATGCTATAACAGAAAATAAAGATAGACATGTGTAAGGCGTCGGAAAATATTATTTGTTTGCGAGTATAAAGAACCTACTACGTATTCAATGTGGAAAAAATTGTCTTGGTAATTCAATATTACTTAATACCTAATTGTTATATTACTGAATTTTTCAATTCTAACTTAACGTTAATGATTTATTATTGAAAATGTAACGTTAAATATGTAACTCATGTGTATTTAGGTTAGGTAGAAATAAAATTGCCTCAGCTGAATATTGCGAGCCTCATTTCAACTACATCACTTGTTATTTAAGCAGTATCGTGACATTTTAAATGAAATTAAACGTATGCGCGTTGTACGTAAATAATTTAGGGCTTGCGCCTAAAATACCTGCCTGGGCTGTCGCAAGTCGGGCCGAGCTCGTCGGCCGCCAGTGCCTTAAATGGCGGTCCATACCGAGGCCGCCCGGTAGTCCTCTCATAGCAGCTTGCTTTTCAACTGTGCAACTGATCTGAAGACCTAAAAACGTTACCGTCACGTTTTTTTTAACTATAATGTACAAAAAATAATTACCAACAATCCTTACTATTATTATAAATACGAATGTGAGTTTGTTTGTTTGTTACGGTTTCACGCCTATACTGCTGAATCGATTACGATGATTCTTGGTATAGAGATAAATAAGGCCTTTTTATTGCGTCATTCGATTTGTTTGACAAAATCAATATAAACGCGAGCGAAGCCGCTGGTAAAAGCTAGTATAAACATAAATCCGATATTATTCGTAATATAAAGTTAGGTTAAGAGGTTGGTTAAGTGGATACAGTTTCCTGTGGGGTTTATTTAATGCCAGCCTGGCTAGCTACTACCGTTAAGTTGAAAACTGCCGCCAACTACCGATAGAAGTGTTCTGGTAATTGCATTTAAAGCCAGTCTTTCTATTAGATTTAGCGTATTCGCCAACTTATGCCACATTACTACTTAACATCACCTGAGATTGTGACCATAACGCTAAGCCTATAAAATTATTGAAAAAATAAGAACAAAACGTAGTAGAGAGGTTCGTATGGATTATATACAAATAAAAAAATAATTGTGCAGATCTGAACCAGACTGGGTTGCGACAGTGGTATGCATGATGATAACTGTGTCATAGTGGCATTCTTATAGCATGTTGCGTTTCGACTACATATATCCACTAGATTTTGCCTGCGACTTCACTCGCGTTAATATTGATTTTGTCAAACAAATCGAATGATACAATAAAAAATTCATATAAAGTTTATACCTTCTTTTATTCCACTATTAATAAGTTATTCGCGAGAAAAAAACAGTATCCTACGACCGTCTCCAGATTCCTATCTATCTCTATATCAAAATTCATCATAATCGGTTCAGCGGTTTATGCGTAAAAGCGTAACAAACAAACAAACACTTTCCCATTTATAATATTAATATGATTTGATTATAAGTTTCCAAGTTGGCATGACATTGACTCACACTGATGTAACTGGTGAAGTACACTGCAGTCACTTTACCGGACCAGGATAAAAAATAAACCACTGATTACAGAAATATCACGATCGAGAACATAAAAACTCATGAAATTTGATGGCATTCGGACAAATTGTATATGAAGTCGTACGGGATGAATGAACAAATATTCATTTTTTTGCATGTATATTGATAAAATATGTATACAGAAAAAAAAGCATATACGTTCATTTTAATTAAAAATGCTGAATGATTATATTCGTATTATTTTGGTGTCGTCTTTACATCAATTCTGTTAGAGAAGCAATAATTGCTAAGTGATAACATGTACAGATACCGTGTCGATCGCTGTGAGTTCGAATCCCTGCAGTGCGCCTGAACTTTCGTGAAAGAAAATATTTTGACGAAACATAACCCGGGTGGCAGGGTATTATATAACAACTTACAGGCTAGCCTGTTTAAAGTTGAACAAGTCTGTCGCCAAGCACCAATTACTATGTTTCAACAGACATACTTGCAACCCAGTCCCTCATTGACCTTATTCAGTCTTGTATCATAAACATCAGATTAGAGCGATGATAGCTCAGTGGTAGTGTGTACGGACTCTGCGTCAAGGGACGTGAGTTCGAATCTACCTACAATGAGCTTGAGCTTTCGTTAAAGGAAAACGTCGTGAGGAATCCAGAGCGTGGTGGTAGAGCTTTTTCTAATACCCGCCTGGCTACCCTCAAGTTGAAGAACTCCCGTCAAATACCAATAAGTGTGTTCCGGCAGTTGCACTTGAGAGCTACTCCCCTCACAGGTTTAACGTGTCCACCTACGTAGCCGTATCGTCACTTAAAATCAGGTGAGATTATGGCCATAACGCTAAACCTATTAAATATTAAAAAAAATGAGGTTATGGTCTATACGCTATAACTATAAAAAAAGATAATTCCAGGAGAATTTTGTCTGTCGTCGGCTTGCCTGCATATTGACTATTTAACTACACTTGAATAGTATGGGACGCGTCCAGGCCAGCTCCGTCCCAGTATAGATAAGGCACGCCGCGAAACCAGAACAAGCACACGCTCCAACAAACTAATCAAACTATAGTTAGTCTCCGTTGTCAGTACCGTTTCTATAACATGCAAGATAAATTTAATGTATATAGACTTTATTAGGTCAAGTTATTAATCACTACTTAGCTCTTAGCGATGATATATACCAAATTTATATCATATATACATTAAAAAAATATATTAAAATGGACATAGATATGTTATGTTTGTTTAATCAAAATTTAGGAATTTTAATCGAAAATAACATATTATAGTATTATTCATAGAAAAGTACGTGATCACGTAAAAGACTATTGTATTGGTGACGTTATACAATTGAAATCAATAATAGAAATCTATATATATAATAAGAATGTAAAATTAACGTGTCTGTACTTTTTAGATTTATGTGAAAAAAACTATTGCTATTGACTAAGAATAAGTAATCAGATAAATTTACATTATTTTTAGAAATATATGTCTGTCTGTTTGTTTTTGTACGTATCACTGCTAAAGTACAATATTTATGATAAAACGTCATCAAGGAAATCATAAAGCGTATCCTAGAGTTACATTATTTATGCTTGGTTTCATTAAAATAGGTAAACTCTATCAAAAGTTATTATAACTTGAATGACGGGAAGAGGTTAAACAAATTTAGTTCCACGGGAACGAAGTCGCAGGCAGTTAGCTATATTTAATACCTGCTTTTACCTGTGGCTTCGCTCGTGTTAATATTGAATTTGGAAAACAAATCGGTTGGCGTAATAAAAAGTTTCACTCTTATCAATCTCTTCCTCTCGTTACACTATTTCCAATAAGTTTTTCGTGTGATTAAAATTCATCATAATCGATTTAGCGGTTTAGGTATGAAAGCGTAACAAACAAACAAACAAATTCACTTTCGCATTTATAATATTGGTAAGGATTTCCGTCTATCTTTTAAAATACCATTGAAAATGCTTGCCGTTCTTGTTTATGATTGATGGTTAGGTATACTATTAAATAAGCAAGTCTGAATAAATCAGTTCTCACTAATTATTGTAATGATTTGAATGCTTTTTTTATTTGGATAATATAAAATACTTTCAGAGTTCAGTTACCTAGATGGGTGTTGCTTTTTTTTTTTTGATATACTTACATCAAAATTGCATGCAGATATTACAATATATGTAACTTTGACAAAACAATGAAATTGTAATAATAATCATTACGTGATTATCATGTAGATACTAATTAGTTATTTATTGTTATGTTAAAGCAGAAATATTCTATGTTAATTTAGATATTCGATAATTTACATGGAGATAGGCAATTCAGCATATTATTAGGAATCATTGAAATTGAGCAAACTATTTTGTTCATGTTAATGGTTCGCGCTGGATGATGATATTTGAACTATCATCTACTTTTGTTGTTATATGTAAACGGTCAATAGATAGATTTTTTCCTATACGTAAAAAATACAAAGATGCTTTTATTTATTTTATTGGCCTGTATAGACAGTCTCGCCAATGTCAAGTGTCAATAACCATACAAGCAACGAACACAAAGTAACACCCAGACTCAGAACAATCACATAAATAATTTATACCACTTTTAATTGAAAGTAGAAATACTATAAATAAATTCATTTTAATTCCAATAATATAATCTTTAAAAAGGCTTTACTCAAAGAGGTAATATTAAAGAAAAATTAAAACAAGCAAGTTTTTTTAATAATCCGAATGTTATATATAATATAATAAATGAAAATTTTATCTCATTAATTTATTTACGTAAATTAATTAATTAAATAATATCGAAATAAACCATAAGCTAAGATTAAAGAATACACATTTATAACACATACATTCCAACTTGTAAATAAATAATATTACCAATACTTACATATAATATTTGATGATATATCTGTAACCTAAATACAGCTCAACAAAATATATCTTTAAGGCGATCTTGACTTTGTAAATAAATGTACCTAGAAGTCGATCGGTTGTGTATGACGGGTCAATTCATCAGGCTCTCGCAATTTTGCTGCTGTCTGTTCTACCGACCTAGAAATGACTTGCTCGTTAATACTGTAATAGTTCAATACAGCAAACATGTATCTACTGGTCGAAGGACATTAATTAAATTGAAACTGTGACAAATAGCAATAAATGTAGTTCTTGTTTAGACTTGTCAATTGTAATTGCTAGGAATCTTTGAATATTTTAAAATTTTGTTATTTTTTTGAATTGCTGCGGAAACTATAACATTCTCGTTAGATCATGCTGTATTTGTATTCTGATTAAAGAAAGAATGTCTCATAATTGTAATGTTAGAAATTCAAAAGTCGATAAATATACTTCGATTATTATCTTCGTTATGTATATAATGGTAGCTGACCTGGCAAATCTTGTTCTGCCTTTTCAAGTACCTAGTCAATCACATCGACTACAGCGACATCTATCGCGTTATGATCACATATCGATATAAAAATATTATATCTCTCAAGTTGGATTAAACTACACAGTGTGCAAAATTTGATTACATTCGGTTCAGTAATTTAGGAGTTCATCGCGGACAATCAACGTGTGACGAAATTTTTATATATTCATGCTAATATTATAGATGCGAAAGTGAGTTTGTGTGTTACGCTTTTATGTCTAAACCGCTAAATCGATTGTAATGAATTTTGTCACAGAGATAGACGGGAACTTTGAGATGGAGATAGGCTACCTTATCTCGCGAAAAACTTAGAGGAAATGGGGTAAAGAGAGGGATAAACTTTGTATGAAACTTTTTATTGTGTCATCCGATTTGTTTGACAAATTAATATTAACGCGGGCGAAGCCGCACATAAAATCTAGTAATAGTATGAAGCCGAAAAGATTGTTTGTTTGAAGGCGCTAATCTTTCAAAAAATCTTTTTGTAAATGATAAAGCAATCATTCAGGAAGATTTTGGGCTATTTATTTAACATCACGCTATCACCACAAGGGCAAAGTTGTATTGAAAAAAGTTACAAAAACGGACAATTATTATTAAATAATTTTAAGTATCACGCTTACGAAATCGCGGCTACAGCTAGCATTCGTCATAAAACTAAGGAAAACTTTTATTTTATTTTGCATCTTATATAATTCTCGATAATAATTTCATAACCAATAATAATTAAACATGTGTACACAACAAAGGCTCATGTCCATATTTACTGTCTTTACAAGTATTACCTACTCAATTTGTGAATAAAGTCTTAATTCATAAGTGTGTAAACTGCTTTAATATGTCCATAGGCATTCTTTATATCAGCGTATCTAGATCGTGTTGATCGTCTATTGCATGTAGGTAACTTGGTCACATTCAGTTGTAGGTTTATCTCCTATATTAGTCCCGTTATGTGTTTGAAGTTATTTAAATACCAAGAACTGATGATTAATTGGAAATGTCAGGGAAAAAATAACTCTTCTGTTTTTTTCACCGCAGAGTTAACGGAAACAGGAACTTACTCTATGAAATTTAATTTTATACTGATATAGTTGTACCTATGATTTCGTTGGCGTGGAAATAAAAATTAATCAATAATTTTTGCCCGTTTTTGTAAGTATTTTAATACAGCTTTGCTCTTATTTGTGGTAGCCTAATGCTATACAGCCTAAAGTCTTCCTTAATTTGCTATAGTAAATACAAAAAGAATGTTTGAAATCCGAATGGTAGTTCCTAAGATGCGCGTGTTAAAACAAACATACACACTTTTCCTATTTATAATATTAATATACATAAGATCGAAATTACAGAACACTTATGACAACATATACATAGTGTAATAGTATATTGATCACTTGCAATATTCTTACAAGGTCTAAATAAATAACTATATTTTATTTATCTGGTTGTATTAAATTTAATTACTGTACCTAACATGAAGTATTAATATCACATCCATAAATTTAATAAGAAATCAATTTATGCGGAAATATTCACCGTCGATATTCTCTCGACAGTGCTGTACACGGGAGAGTTATGAGAGGCTTATAATAAAATTCCATGATATTTTTTTGATACTGCTTGGAATAGTTAAGGGAGTCACGCATACTTTCGCATACCATGTTTTAGGGCCTCGCCGCGGTCGGATGCAATGGAAACCTTCAACGAAATTTGGAGAGCGCGCGAACAAACTGCTATGCTATATGGTTCTACATTTACATGCTAAAATCATAAATTAAGTAATATGCCTTTTAGTTTGTTATTAATTTTTGTCTACATGTTTTTAAAATATGTATTAAATACATATCTACTTATGTGTTACGGTTTTTTATTTCACAATATCTTTGAATGAGTGTATATTCAAAATATTCACATTTACTATATAGTTATATTATTAAGGACGTCTAAATTGGTATTTATACAATCCATTTTTTCTTTTTTTTAACGTGGGGAAATGCATTTACGCATACCCTTTCAGTCCGGGGGGACTGAGAGGGGTATGTAGGACTCACCCGGCGATAACCGCCGAGAATAATCACTAAAACCCCACGGCCGTCTGTCGCGTTCTTGGGGTGACGCAGGTTCGTGCATGCATTACCGCATCACACCAGCCACCGGCCCGGCCTGATGGAAAGCCGGCCCCCATCCGGCCAGCCTGGTGAGCTGTACTTACAGTCGGCCGGACTGGTGTAATGGGAGGCGAGTCCCCTGACCCGCCCCCCTCAGTCCGGCTTAAGGCAGCAGAAGGGCACGGGCATACCGGACCCTTCTACCGCCAATTTGTCTACGGCGGAGAGGGTTCCCGTGGGGATCTACCTCACTGGCCCTCTTCCCGGCCTCCTTCTGTAACATAACATGTTCACAGAAGGAGGCCACCTCATTCCAAACACTCTCGTTGCCGAGCATGATTCTCCCTACACCCGGCAATAAGAGATACGTCTCCACCGCCACCTCCAGAGTGCGTCACACACCCAGACAAAGTGTGCTGCGCAGTACAGCTTATAACTGTAAAATACACTTGATTTTGAACTCTACTTAGCATGCATGACAATCGATAATACCTAATTACCTTTGGCCTACATATTACATCACTAAGTAGTTATGTTATATACGAAATCTTAAAGGGAAGCCGATGGGAATCGGGTTATAGGGACTAGGTTATAGGGACGGGTTATAGGGTTATAGGGACTGTGCGGCAGAGTGTTGAAGGTGTTGGCGATGTTAAGGGACACCGCCACCAACTTATCTCCGCGAGAGGTCACGTCCGTGGACCACCTTTTCAACATCATCAGGGCGTCAATTGTCTTGTGTCCGACATGGAAGCCAAACTGAACACATCGATATTGGTTAATTGTTTACACATATTTACTATAAAATGCGTTACAATTAATGCATTATAGTTATGTGAGACGCAAAGACATGGCGAATGAACTATCGTTTAAATAAAATACATTTACAAAATCAAAGATTTGTACGGACGACAAGTTGTCACCATTAGTGCCTAGTCAGGATGACAAATGGTCTCTTCGGGTCACACTGGACATCTCTCAACAACTTTCTTATGACTTTTTAAGTGTTCCTTTTGCTACAGTTTATCGTTTGAGTGAAAGCCTATATGTGTTACAACTTCTTTATGTTAAACTGTTTTAATATGCTAATTTAGTAATATATCACTAGTGAAATAGCAAGAATGTCAGAGATTTATTATTATGTCATCATAAATCTGAAAATGCTAGACAGTTTTAAATTTTCTAAAATATTTTATTGATCAAGTAACAAGTGTTTCTTTAGAGTTTTGACTCTGTCAACACTGTTCATTATACTCAGGAAGTACAAAATCGGCGCAATAGTTAACAGGAACACCTATGTTATAAAGGTCACTCGATAAAATCTACCAACGATGTATTTCTGTTTACCTAATGGCGTCGAAGGTCAGTGTTAATTTCCCGGTGCATTGACACTCCGCAATACCGTGTTTAGTCTTGGAGTCAACGACCTCGTGTGTTTATAAAAAGTAACTTGAACCTGCCCGCCGCATTACTGCAAATTGACTCCATATCTGCCGATAGCCCTGGCTTCCATTGCCGAGTGGGTTGATAAATAAAAGTATTGACGCAACGTACCACTTTGGTCTATCTGTATTTATTTCGATAATAGTTATGAAATCGACAGGAACTATGTGTACTTCTATGTCAAGCAAAAATTTTAATTTGTATGTGTCTGAGATTATTATTTCATCGTGTCTATTATGGAATATTGTATGGATATTTTGTATAATATTTACATTAAATTTAACGTTAAGGCACTATCTTGAAATATAAATTAACAGTTTATAAAAGTATAATTTAAAATAACTATACGGTTTTTGTTCAATTTTTGTTGATATTTAATACTACTACTAATTTGGAACTTAACTCAAAAAATGTTTTAATTTTAAATTAAATTATTTACACGCAACTTTCATCATAGCTCTTCTCATATTTTGCGCAAATGTCACTGGATTATTACTAAAGTCGTCTTTCTTTGAAACTATAAACTGCCGAGGCAACGCGACCGTATCTTTTGATTCAAATCAAAAAGATTAATGAGGTAAGTTTATCACAGCTATCAGCGTTAAGTGCTTCATTGGAAATTGAAAAAAAAATCAAACGTTTTAGCAGAGAAAGTACCGTGAAATACCTAGATAAGGAACAGTAATAAATTAACTGCTTACCGATCATACGGTACCGGGGTCAATTCGAAAGGAAAAATTTAGCACAAATGTAGACAAAATTTAGAGCCGTTACGAACGTAGTAATACAGTAAATTAAATAAATATTTCATTCTAATATTATATGTTTTAAAAATATACTAAAAAGTGTAACGTAAGAAAAAATGTAGGGCGCTTGCGATAGATAAAATTGATGCGTAATTGCTTCACTTAAGTCACTAAGTAATTATTACATTGAAATAATAGAAACTGTTTATATTTTAATATTTTTTAATGAAACTTATTCTTAACTATTATTATATTATCTTTTTGATACTTTTTGTAGGTATTTCAATTATTTTTAGAGACCCTAAATAATATATTCTCTTTAAACATATGCAGTTGCCAAATTTTTAAATCAATTTTAACCATATTGATAATATTATAAGAGAGACCAGTCAAGTTACCTCATAATCGATAGTAATTTTTTTTAATTGAATTGAAGCGATGATAGCTTACTGGTAGTGTGTACGACTTCGCGTCAAGGGACGTGAGTTCGAATCCAACCACCTACAATGAGATTGAGCTTTCGGTGAAGGAAAACATCGTGAGGAATGGTGATAGGGCTTTTTCTGATGCTCGCCAGGCTAGCTACCACCCTCAAGTTGAAAATCTGCCGTCAAATACCAATAGGTGTGTTCCGGCAGTGGCACTTGAGAGCCAGTTCCTTCATAGGTTTAGCGTGTCTATCAACTTGGGCCGTATGGTTACTTAAGATCAGGTGAGATTATGGCCATTACGCTAAGCCTTAACTATAAAAAATAAAAAATTTAACAGACAAGCAAACATATTATATCGACAAGAAAGCGCGTTAATAATCATCAAGTTAGAAGCTTTGTTTAAATTTTTAGGTCCTCATCGGGATGTTAGGTAGATACTTTAATAGCGTTTGATAATTTTTTATCGAATGAACAGATAAAAACATGTGTAAATAGTCATCGAATTACATGAGATATTTAAATAATATAGAGTTAATAAAGTTAATAAGATAAAGATTATCCTTAACAATGAACAACTAATAATTAAAAAAAAAATATCTATTAGTCACGATGTTTGAACTTTTATTATCAATTCGTTATGGAAACAGTTTAGTTGGATTTTAGTAAGACTTACGTGTTTCCCGATACGACTAACAAAAATCTGACTAACGACAGGATTTCAATAAAGTAATAAATAAGTGTAAATCTATTGGTGATGTTTGAAGTTAATAAGTTTAATCTAATATCATTAAATGTGTTATTATTGAATCATTGTAAGGATTAGGATATAATATTGTATGTAGATAACGTTTTACTTTTAAAATGTATTTACATAGCTGTATTATTTTCAATGAACAAAGTTCGATTCTCACATAATTTTTCATAAGGTAATTAAGTGTTATATGCAAAATTTGATTTTAATTATTATAAATTTATGTATACTGGTCGATGCATAATATTTAGTAATAAGGTACATCACTAGACTGTAGACTTTCACTGATCAAATTTTTGCTAAAAGCCGGTCGGCGTTTCGCGAAAGTGGTCGGCCTGGTGGCTTTATCGGTGGTTAGTAGATACACAAAGCATACTGTTTCATGATTTGTTTAAGTATCGTTTTACAATTGCTTTCAACTTTGTGCAATAAATGTATGGGATCATTACAGAATATTACTACATAGATATTATCGACATTAGGGTAATTATTAGCGAATTATTACGTTTCCAAATTACAATAAACCTTTCGCGCTTTATAAAATACATAAAGGTAAGTAGGTACAAAATTAGAGAGGCTTATGTAGATTCAGATTCATTACAGATAGAAGATAATTATTACATGAATCATATATACAGTTGTCGAATCGAAAAATTTGCATTGTAAGTTATTCATAAAAAAATCTCACATTGGTGTAATTTTCGTGGTTTAAAAAATGACCTTTGTTCATACTAAGCGAACGAAGTCGCAGGCACAGCTAGTCTTAGATATAGAACGTTTTTAGATTACTTAATAACATTATCAGTTCGCTTTAAATTAATTACGTCCTTAATTGTAAAATGTAAAATATGAATTCAATTTATTTTATCAGTTATAATTGCGAAAGCTATAATAAATGTTTTAAATAACAGTATAGATAATAAATAATCAAATCTAAAAATGATTAAGACTATTTTTAAATGACAGCTTACTAACAAGTAAAAAAATACGAACATATTACCATATTACTGTAGAATTTGCATCGCAATTTTATATTCATATGGAAACACCACCAGCAAGCCACCCCGTACGTAGAACCCGGCCGGAGGTATTCGATGTTTAACTTTTCCGTACATGCCGGACGTTGCTCCTAATAATGTTACGTGGTACTATATTTCCCTTTACAAGCACGAGAAAAATGGACGAATTATAGATATATTTTTTTTCGACCTGACTTACGCTGTTAGCCCCAAGGGCTTTGACAGCTTCACCGGACTTTGAATATAGATAGACGTGTATAGATTATATGTAGTGTATAGATTGCTATCTAATATTCTAATATCTCTATTATTCAAGCATAATGTATATGTATTTCTTATCAATTAAAAATAATATTATGTTGTATTTGCTTCAGTTAAAGTTCAGTTATAGGTGCTTATTTATGATCTTTTTAACTATATATGTACCGAAATAAAAGGGCTAATCTAAATTTGAAGTTTTTTTTATTGTAGGTTTATAGATTTAGCATTATGACCACAATCTCACCTGATGTTAAGTGAGGATGTTGCCCAAACTGTTGAACACGCTAAACATGTGGAGGGTCTGGCTCTGAAGTGCAACTACCAGAACACACCTATAGGTTTGGCGGCAGATTTTCAACTCGAGGGCCAGATGGAAACCAGATTTAGAAAAAGTCATACCACCATGCTATAGTTTCATCACTATGTTTTTCTTTAACCGAAGTCTCAAGCCCATTGCAGGGATTTGAACTCACGTCCTTTGACGTGACATCCGTACAGGCTAGCACTGAGCTATCATTGCATATGAAGTACTGTGTTGTTAGAAGTTAAATATAAAACACTTTGTTACCTATGAAAATGAAAACAAAAAAATATTGTAAAAGAACTATTTTTTACCAACGTATTCATTTATTTCAAATATGTTATATATTTTTTCATATCTGACCTAGTTTTACTTATCCAGTGACGTTCCTTTGATATTTAATATAGATTTAATATAACATACAACGAATTACTTTATCGAAACAATCAGGTAGGCATAAATCATTCTTACTTATTGTATTGTCGTTGATTTCTGTAATTCGGTGAAGAAAACCATGATACATAAAAATACATTTACAATAAAATTCCTTTTCATATCCTCCAGCGTAATATTTGAGAAATTGATACGAGTAGGTATACACAATTATAAAAAATGACATGTATATTTTATAAACGAACGACATTAACATGCGTTGGGGCTATATAAAATGAATAAATGTCGGTACCTTCTGCATGCGAAATGAGGCGGTACAAAGTAAATCGATTCGTTGACGCCTGCTTAGAATTCACCTCCTGGCGCCAATGCTGATGTATAAGCCTTCAAGACTACAATTATGTGACATTTAATGTATAGATAAAATTTCATTGATCGTTTGTGGAACATTTAGTAACGATACAGTGAAATCATTTTATTTTACACTAGCTTTCACCTGCGGCTTCGCTCGCATATTAACTCACAATATTAACATATTGATTTTGTCAAACAAATCGGATGACGTAATAAAAGTTTCATGCAAAGTTTATCCCTCTCTTTACACCACATCCAGTAAGTTTTTCGCGAGAAAAAGTAGACTATCACCATCTCCATGTTCTCATCTATCTCTATACCAAAATTCATTATAATAGATTCAGCGGTATAGCCGTGAAAGCATAACAAACAAACTCACTTTCGCATTTATAATACTAGTTTTTAAGTGCGGTTTCGCTCGCGTTGATATTGATTTTTTGAAACAAATCGGATGACGTAATAAAAAGTTTTATACAAAATTTGGCCCTCTTTTTGCCCTACCTCCTATAAGTTTTACGCGTGAAAAAGTAGCCTATTTCCATCTCCAGGGCGTCATCTATCTCTGTACCAAAATTCATTTCAAACGATTCAGCAGTTTAGGCGTGAAAGCGTAAGAAACAAACAAACTTACATTCGCATTTATAATATTAGTATGATTAGTAAGGATTGTAAAGCGTTTTAGTTCTTTTAACGATAAATAAAATTACACCTGGGATATATTTTATACCTTTATATACTGTTCAAAATGTTCATTTGAAAAGCAAACTTTAATATACTCTTGTACTTGTATGACATTATGTAATTGTAATAGTTTTTATTTTTACTGTTATTTAAAGATCTACTTTATTATCTTTTAGAGAAACGAAGGGGTTCTATTTTTTAACTCGCTGTGTCCGTGACTTCTTTCGCGTGGAACTAGAAATTATTTAATGGTTTTAGCCCTATTTTGGTACAGCTTTGCTCCTATTGGTGGTAGCGTGATGTTAAATAACCTAATGCCCTCTTCCACTATTACGCTATAAAATACAAAAATAATTTTTGAAATCCGACTGATATTTCCTAAGGCTAGTGCGTTCAAACAAACGTTTGCGATGTATAATATTGGTATAAAAAAAATAAAGTGAAGTCATAAATCACTTGACAGAAAAAATGTTATTACCTGTTCACTGTGTTAATTAATTTTTCATCTGGAGAGATTTCCTGAGAAATAAATATTATATATAACAAAGACATAATTAAAATCACAAGTCTAAGAAACTTTTATAAGAGCTTGGTCATAAAGCTAATTTTGGTAGTAATGTTATATTAACTAATGTTGGTACACATTATCTGATTGCGGCTGTTTTGTCGTGACTTTCCACCACGTTATGTTAATAATAAGACTTCTGTAATGTTTCCTCCTAATTATGTATATTTACTACGGGCTCAGCTATGAATCGTGAAGCAGTTTCAAGTGCTAACAAGGCTAATTACCTATAAGCTGGCAGCGCTTTCATATTGAAACTATATTATTTAATAGATATCGGTTGTGCTTGATACCTATTTCTAATGTTTACATTTAAGCACCCAAATTTCAACAAAACCAATTATCTAGATAAACTTGAAAAGCAAAACATCTAAATCATTATCAATTCATTAAAGACGACGTCACGAGACTTACATAGGCATCTCTAAATAGTATAAAACAAAATTGCTATCTGTTTTTATTTTGGCTCTGCTTACTTCAAATTACACAATAAGTTGATTTCGATACAGTTTTACCTAATAGTTATAGCGATAAATGAGAAAAGTCTCCATATATAATTTTTTAAATATTATGTTAAATATTGCTGAACAATTATGGTGTTTTGTCAAAAAAAAATCGGACGTGTACATGGCTAAAGATGTCCAATAAAATTATTAAATAACAAAAAAATAAACGTTATAAAATAAATCTTTTATACTTTCTTGCTAAGCGCATTTCTCTTTTTTTTTGGGTGCGAAGCTAAAACGGACGGTAGTTGTATATATAATAGTACTACAGTCAGAGTTTAAAAAAATATAAATCTGATCTATATCAGCATAAAATATTTACCTAGAAATAGTTACGTGGTAACGTAGTCAACTGTTATTTCACTTAAGTCATTTGCGGATATTTTTTCCGTTTTCTACGATTATCCAAGTAATTATTGTAACATAAAGAAGGAAAAAACCAATTTCTATTGCAACACAATTCTGTTAATTCAAATATTTATTGTATAAAAAATAATATTGTCCTCACCACTTAAATAAAGATACCAACCTAACGCTTTGAATTTTATCCTTACTAATATTGTAAACTCGAAAGTTTGTAAGTATGGATGTACAGATATATGGATGTTTGTTACTCTTTTACGCAAAAACCACTGAATGGATTTTAATAAAACTTTACAATAATATAGCTTATGCATCAGAATAACACATAGGCTATAATTTATAAAGATATTGTGTGAATTGTCTAAAATATAACGATAAGTAAGTAGAAAAAAACATTCTGCCATCTGCGAGCTATTCTGACGTGCGCTGCAAAAACCGTTATAGTTACACGGAATGGAATGTACGAACGGACGAACGTATAATGGTTTATCTTAAATAATCCTACAAAAAAGCCTGGGACAGCATATATCTATCTTTTATGTGTAAGCCATTATCTCCAAAATAGTGAGCGGCCCGCGTATAAATGGCTACGAATACAAATGTTTTTATATCAGTCTCCTTTGATATAATTTACGTAAAATAGCTGGTACCGGTATCAGAATTGTTGACAAAACCAATATTAATGCGAGCAAAGCCGCGGGTAAAACCTAGTAGTTTTATATATGTGTCTTTTCATGTACTTTTAAATGGCCTTATTTAAGTTTTACTTGATTCATATACTTTTATACGCTGTAAGATCACCATGTATGCTTAAATTAAAGAAAATATTTAATAATTAGATACATAAAAATTTTGTTTTTAAATCAAAACATTATAGAAAGTGTCTAGTACATTTTAGTGGAAGATTACGGTTAACAATCTAGCTGATGGTTATCAATGTACCTAAACAGAACCCACTTAAATCAGGACACGACTGCTATGCAAATACCGAACTGATACATCGATCGACACCGACCGACTCAACCTTTAATTCAATCTTCGTCATAACTGTTGAATAATACAACACTTGCTCGTTCGTCCAACAATATTTAGCATCATGCAAAGTCATCGCTCGACATTATTTAATACGAGAGATTAATGAAGTAAACATAAAGTAATAAAACCAATGTTTTCATGCACTTGCCTCTTGCGAGAGCGGAGCACGTAAATATAATTCAGGTTAATGAGCAATTTGGCTGGTGTTTATTAAGCTTCGTATTAATTACCCGGCAGCACGAAATTACGTGTGACCGACGTTCTATGTTACCGTATTGGGCGTGTAAAAAATCATGTTTATTGAAGCAATTCAATGAAAACTATTTTCTTCGAACTGTGACCTTTTACTATGCTGGCTTTCATGCGCCGAGAGAAAAGTAAATGTATAAGGAATGACTAAATGTGGCCGTAAATAAAATATGCGGTTGGTCTCCTTACGTTTAGTGTTATAGTAACTACCTCACCTAATGTTAAGTGACTATGTGGCCCAAGCTGGTGGACAAGCTAAGCCTATTGGAGAGACTGGCTCTCAATTGTAACTGCCGGAACACAAGTATAGGTATTTGGTGGCAGATTTTCAACTTGAAGGTCGTAGCTACCCAGGCATTAGAGAAAGCCCTACTACCATGCTATGGGTTCATCACGATGTTTTCCTTTACCGAAAGCTCATTACAAAAATGCGAACCAGGTTCATTGACGCGGAGTCCATACACGATACTAACTGAGCTAACATCGCTTCGGATAGCGTTATTACACCCTCATGGAATCGATGTAATAATAAAAGTAGAATAGAAAAGTAATTGTCAACCTTTTAATATGTTTTAAAATATTATCATATTTATAAAGAATGTTTAAGTTTGACCTATGTCTCATCTCAAGTCTGCACCTTCACATTCGGACTGGAGAAGCTAGATACATAATATTTCGTATATTGGCATGGATATCATATAAGTATACTAGCTAACCTGACAGACCTTGTTCTGCCTTTTCGAATAGTCAATCACATCGACTACAGCGACATCTATCGTGTTATGATCACTTATCGAGATAAAAAGTATCCTATCTCTCAAGTTGGATCAAACTACACAGTGTGCAAAATTTGATGAAAATCGGTTCAGTAGTTTAGTTCATTGCGGATAAACAACGTGACACGGAATTTTTATATATAAAGATAAATGGTTTTCCTTACGGATACGGCTATTACATTATTTCAGATATCCGATAGTATCGGCTAAAATCTATTTTTGGATATTAATTAGAAAAAGCTATTTTTAAGGAAAGTTAAGCACAATGGGAACATCTGTTTGTAAACAATAATTTATTTGTTTAAATTAATTATTACTCACATGTTATGTATATTTTAGTATTTCACTCTCACCTTCCACGTCGTATCCATATAAATTAAAACATTGATATCGGTTAGGGTTAGAAATTCGTAGTTGTTTTTTCAGATATGTATTTTATAGTTTCGTCTAGGTACTTTTATGGAGATACATAAAATCTCACAGTGTAGGTACTTGTATAAATGATTCCATCGTCTGTATGGTTCTTAGTTATAATGACGTTTTTATCGACATTTAGAATTCCTCTATTTTACCAGAAAAATTTTATAAACAATTTTTACATTTCTCTAAAGTATATCCCAAATGTTCAATCTCCTAACATGTAAATTATTTTTTCTTGTCACAGGACAACACCTGCTTTTCGGATGCGCTAGTCTACTTACAGGATGTAAATGGATATTGCAAAAACAAATATTTAATATATCAAATTACTTAATTTGAACAAAACATGAAATAAACAAGAGTGCTGATAAATTATTCCCAAAAACCACAAAACAACTTTAAATTATTTTTCTTTTTTAAATTAAATGATATAAAGGCGAATGAAATAGGAATGTCGACCTGAGTTTATTACATTTAGTATTCAACACCAGAACCAACAAATTGTTACATCGTGAGATGCAATATACATTATCAGTGTCTGTCTATTAGATCTTTTTGGAACAAAGCGAATTTGTATAATGACAAAATGATATACTATAAAATTTAAGTATTTTTTTTATTACTAGCTGTGCAACTTTATTCGCGTGGAACTAAAATTATTTAATCTCGCTCCGTCATTAAACTTGATAGAGTAAATCGATTTTAATAAGACATAGACCAAATGTTACTCGAGGATACGCTTTATGATTTTCTTGGTGACGTTTTATCATAAATGTTGTACTTTAGCAGTGATCCGTGCACAAACCAACAGAGAGACAGACATTTCTAAAAATGATATAAATATAAATGTATTTTATTCTTAGTCAATTGCAATAATAATTTTCACGTAAATTTAAAGTTACAGGCACGTTAATTTTATATTCTTACTATATGTATAGATATAGATACACAACATTCATACATATGTATATTAGCTTTCACGATATCTCAAAACTATCAGACCTATATACAACTTCAAATTTGTCATGAATGTTCCTTTCATGACGTAGGCACCCACTCTGAACGGATTTTACCAACGGATGTTGACAGGAAAAACGGGAAGTCGTAGACTCAGCTAAGTTATAAATAACTTAGATATATAATAGCAACAAGATATTACTTTAACAAAATTGTTAAAACAAAAAAAAGTCACCAAGACATGCCATTACGTGCATACTTGCAATTTTTTTTTGGGTCTATATTTCCCCTAATTAGGAAAAGACAAAGATACTGACACCATGCAGCTAACTGAAACGTTATTTCATAACTATGAGGTTCGCGCTTTAACAAGAAGGTGACAATATAGCCAAAGCTGACCAGGGAGTTTTTGTGGCAATCAACATATCATGTCCCGAACTCATAATTTACTTCAGTCATGCTAAACTTCATTACATAAAGTGGTACCAATACTACAAGACATAGGGCCATAGAAATAAGTACATATATGCCTTAAACAAAATCACATGGCAATTTAATATCCAGCTAAAAATGTATCTATGTCATTGAGAACTTGAATTGACGTTTGGTGTTCTTTTTAATTATAAAAAGACAGAAGTTGTGTCGTCAACATAATAATAGTCAGTAATTTACAGCGTGTGGCGCCAGCATAGGAACTTATCTTAATGAGACCAAGTTGAACATGTGTATGTCCAGTCTGTAACATAATTACACTTGTACCTAATTATAAATATATTATTCTCGTTAGATTGGTTCTGTCTATTAGTACAAATTGTGTTATTTATCGATACATTAATTTATTATAATCTATAAACTGTTGTAAGTTACGATAATTCTGGGTTACAGAAAATAAAGCAAACCTGATCATAAAGAGAAATAAAAAAAAAAGTGAATATAAACTGTGAAACCATTTTGAAAGTTAATCGTTGTTTAACCACCAACGTTGTCTGCTGGACTGTGTGGATTGTGGGTAGCAATTACACATTTAAAATAACCACACCGCGCCCTGCGTTCACGTCACTTTTCGACGCATCCAGACATGTCTAAAATAAGGATAAATAAAGAAAAAACTTGCAATTCACGATTAAAATAAGTACAATGCGTGTTTCAAGAATAAATATAACTATGCAAATACTTTAGCTTGTACTACACGTACAATAGACTTTAGTAAAATTAGAAAAATGAAACAAATTTTATCCTAATTATTAGTTGCTCAATATACATATTTATACATATACTGGCGGCAGTGAAGTGATAACTAACGTTATAGAATACATATTTATTTATATATTTTTTTATTTTAAATAGTACGCAAAAAGTGAGTGTTTCAGTACTTCTTATATACCGTTCAATTAGACATCAAGAATTTATTCTTTTAGTTTTTAGTCCTTGTAAAAATAAAACATGTAACAATTAAGTTATACGTTGTTAGTTTTCTCGACCTATGATTGTCTTTGCATTTAATACAATTAAAATTTAAATTCAATAATTTTAATCTTTGTAGGTAATAATTTTGATATAAAGAAACAATGAGAATTGACAACATAATTATTGAGAAAAACTTAACCCAAAGATAAGTTACTCATACAATGTTAATTAAAAGTATTTTTTTAGGGTAATACATATTACAAAGTGGGAATGATATTTTCAGGTGTATCTTATTATATTGTGTTTCTTTTATGTCTTTAGGAGAACTGTGAGATCAGTATTTATTTAAAAAATATTTAAAAACAAGTACAATGTAAACTGACACGTTTAAGTTAAAATATCAATGAATCTCCGTTACAAGATTTCCAATAAACTTTTTGACTTGAAGCACGACCATCGCGATATGTTTTGTTACCTGGAAATGTTTTAATTTAACGTACGAGCATGCGAACTACCAGGTCATAACGTCTTATGAGTTTTTAAGAAAAGCGACCGCGGACTCGTTCCAATACCCAGTTCGGATCCGCTCGTATCCTCCCAGACTTATTGGCTTATGCAAATTTAATGACACGTTGTTTATCTAAAGGTGTAACAACATCTTGCGTACCAAACGTTATATATATTCAAATTATTTATGATTTTTAAACTGTTACTGTTAAATTGTAACAGCCAACAGTCATAACTTTATATTGTAGTGTGTTCCGTTTTATGAACCGAAAAAGTGATTACCAAGTTCCAAAAAAGGTGAGAAGATATGCATCGACGGGACGAACAATCTCACGGTGGCGTATCAGTTAGCTCATTATCCTACTGGAATCGGTAGCGAGGTCAACGAACTTCAGAAGTCACGTTTCTTACAAAAACCCCGGCGCAATAAACCATTGAAATACTCTCATCTGTCATCTAATCTAATAGCCACCCTGTGCTCGACCGTATGACGCTTATGCCCTATAACTTAAGGCTTACTGTCAAAATAGTATAGGCTGTTTATTGAGGCTTTTTATTATACCGGTTCACTCAGCGCACCCTTTTGTATAATATACAATACAAAAGTTGTATTCCGACAGTAAACGAGTCATATTTTACTTCTTTTTTTAAACTATGTGTAATATTTGAGGCCTTTCTTTGTTGCAGGTATGTGATTTATCGATATTCATTGAAGAATTATAGAGAAATTAGGATTTATACGTGCGGTGAACGTGGGTGGTGAAAAATACTGAAGGTAAAATTGTTTATATATGTCTAGAGTCAGTACTACATGAAAGAAAACTCGACTATAGTATCTGGGAATAAAATAATTGCAATAGATTTCAAATTTACTTAAATATTTTAATACTGACTGAGGTAAAATTGTATACACGAATTTCGTTTGTAAAGTAGCTAAGTACACGGTTTTTTTTTTTATCATAGGTATGACCAGAAGTTTTTAACTTCCCAAATATTGCCAATATAAAAAACCTCACCAGATGGGCAAACGACTAATGCCTAAATAAATAAATGAAATTTATCGAATGTGCATTTGGCAAATTATTAATTCTTTGTTTAAGAAATTACAGTTCTACTTTATAACAATTATTATATATATATATATATATATATATATATATATATATATATATATATATATATATATATATATATATATATAATTATCATAAATAATAATTATCATAAATCTGTCTAGATATTTATACTTTTTGTATTAAATATAATATATATATATACATAAACATATTGGGTATACTTTTGTAAATCAAATTAACTCACTGATGTAATAGTTACCAATAATGAATTTTAAAAGTCGTTGATGCATTGCGCCTTTTCTTTACAATTACACTTTGACATTGTTTTTACCGTCACTTTGCAAAGTGCACATTATGACGAACACTCGCATACTCGAAGACAAATCTCCTTATAGAGCTCAGCACTTTTGTATTCTGGTCTTTGTAGTGTTATCTATTATCTATACATTATGTATTCCACGCCCGACTCAGCAGTGTATATCTATTTCAATAGGTACCTTTTCTTAGGGTCGACATATTAAATTATTAGAATTTTATATTATTATTAGAATTGATATATATATAGATATATTGTGATATAAATTTATTGAATTTGAAAAGAGCTATAGTATTAGTGTTTTTCATTATCTCAGATTGTAGTATGGCCGTTTTTTGCTATCTTTTAAGTTCTGAAGTTGGGACTCAATGATAAAGTAATTCAGGAATAATAAGGAATAAGTTGAATAATTAAAACGTTAATTTTCATTCCATTGGATTTAATTAATTTAAAAAATATATATTTTACAAATTCTACCCAGAAATTGTTGATAATTATTACTATTTTATACTATTTCTGTTTTAATAACTATTAAATCTTTGTCAAACAAACACGGTTGTTATTGGTTCTTTGACAATTACCTAAAAAAATTAAGCTGAAAGTTATGACAGCCTACATTTAAGGTATTTATTCAACAACCAATAAAAGCAGTTGTTTGCTGCTGAACGATGCAATGGCTGTCAATCAGTCCCAGATAGAAGAAACATTAAATTTGTATGTCTTTCTAGGAGTTGAGCACATTGAAATAAAGTTTTATTTTTCCTTATAAATTAATTTATTTCATATAAAGACAATATAATATCTGTAATTTACATATTCAAGCTATATGTACATACTGTCTATATAACCAACTTAATTATATATTCATGTATATACTAATCGCGATATTTTAAACGAGCATAACAATATTTTAACTATATGCCGTTATAAAGTAGGTAACCTAAGTATCTAATAGCCGTGTGAAATTACATAATTATTGACTATTAAAGCTATAATCTGCGTGCAGTAACATATGTCTTGCATCTGCATCGTTAATACGTCATATTTAACACTTATAATTGTCTGCCATGCACATTCAAATATAAAGCGATCAATTTAAAAATCCTGTTACTGCTTAAGAATGCAAGTGACTATTGGTAATATAAATTGTACCGGGTTATCTTGTGCATATTTGTGTATTCCTTATCTTGGCCATTAGAGAGCAGGTACTTTGATTCCCAGAAGAGAAGGGTCCCACTAAGGTTGGGTCAAAGTTTGGTAGTTTTTAATGATCCAAGAATATTTTATTAGCATTATTTTTCATTTCGCAAATGGTTCGAACTAAAACCTTTATGTTTACCACATGTTTTTTTCTTGCTTATAGAATTCAAGTAGTTCGTCCGAATTTGGTAAAACTTTAATGGAATTTTTTAGACGTTTTTTTTAGATTACCACTTGTTTCATTCAACTTCTTTTTTGTATATTTTTTGTCGAACTCTGATCGGTTAAACAAATGTGTGACCGTGCGGTTTTATTGAAATCTGAGCCCTTAAGGATTTTGGAATTCCTCATTTGGTGGTCTCGGCTTTCAAAGATTTTTTTATTAACATTGAATTATTGAGTTACAACGTAGTTGTGTTGTCGTTTCGTTGGTGATCAAATCAAGTGATTACGATTAATTAGAGAATTTAACATTCAGTCCCGTTTAATTCTTGACACTCAAGTAATTTAGGGTTTCATGAAGACTGAGAACTAAGTAGAACTGTGGTAAGAATAAAAAATATTACATAACAAAATGTGGCACCTATAATAAAAATTGTAATAACAACAAGGGAAAGGTTGTAACTAAGAAGTAATAAAAACTGAATGTGATATTTATAATTACCCAATAAAGTATAAGAGTGTGATGACCCACTTATTCAAATTTCATTACTTATAGTAAGTACATTATCAGTGACATTTTATCAGTTTTAGAAATATTTACACTTAAGATGTATTATCATTTATCATACTAATAATTAGGTTATAACATGATTATGGAATTGAAACAGTTTTAAATTATTTAGATATGGTGTAGTTGATAGTATTTACCAGCTTTTTATTTAGATCTAGCAAGTTTTGTTATTTTGGCCCTACATTAGGTATGTGATTTTAGCCGTAGGTATTTTGCATGATATAGTTCGATTATTGTGTACAAGGGTATTATAAGAAACACCTCGAAATATACATTTTAAGCTGTCATAAATACTTCTTGGACAGTTTTAAGCTGGAAATCGCCATCTTGTTCCACTTTAATTTTTTTTTTTTGGTTGGACATATGGGGCTTTAACGGCTTCACTGAGCTTTGAGGGTGAGTACGGAAGGCATTCAGTCCGGGAGACAACGAGTGTTAGGGTGTCCTGAAGTGGCAAGACCGTAGCTTAGGCTGTTGCTGGGAACGCGAGTAGATACCGCACACTTGGCATTGACAGAATTAGCAATACTAGCAGAAGTCGTAGTCGAAGAATAAATATGTACGTATAAAGGCTTGGAGGTTTTGTAAAGTACCATTTAGAACTCATGAGGATATAAATAAACATAAGGTATGATATTAATAAATTTGATAATCATAGGTATATTAACGAATGCCCGTCTTCGTATTGTTCGTCTCGAATAATAACACTTATAATCATGTTTTATATATAAAAAAGATACTACAGGCTTTGCCATTAAAGATTTCTAACCAACTAAAATATTGGATAGGTAACATTAAGTTCATGGCAAGATGTCCGGGTGTAAACTATGTTCTAAGACTTATTGATAGGTGATAAAACATTTACATATATCAAAGCCCTATATTAATTAATGTATTATACTTTATCGATAAAGAATTTTGTAAATTGTTTGATTGAAAAGTATGAAGTATGCTGTGATCACATTTGGCGTCTGATGTTTAAAGTTTCAATTCAAGTTCAGGCTAATGATTTTGCGTTATGCTTTCCTATAACTCATATTCGTAATGGCCAATTACAATCTTTATACTTATCTACATTTATCATGTAGCTCAATATAATTATAGGCTGGTTTTATCAAAATTAGTTAACACAAAGTAATTATCCTTAACTTTATACTAAAACCTTTTCAGAATATTATTCGGTTTAGACAGTAGTTTACTCAATGGAAACCACAATTCGGTGGGCAATAATATGTTCTGGATAGCTCAGAATAGGTGTCGAATAGGGGCTATTCTATGGAAAACTAGAAAAACACGAAATTTATGGTGTATATGTTATAATGAATACAAGAAGACTACAACGAAAGGAATAAAAGTAAGTCTTAAAATTAAATAACAAGCAAGAAGGTTGGATTCTTAAAAATCATCTTGAAGAATACACTACAAGATAAGCACACAGTTTCGAATTTATATCAAACACTATATTACGTTAATGAATTTGTGAATAACAGTTAAGTGAAAATAAAAAACAAAATAAAAACAGGCCGCATCAGTTCTCTGAGCTTCAGTTACTTGAGTGAGTGAAAAGTACGCATCCAGTACTAAAGTAAAGGCCATATTTAAATCACAAAAATTATGTTCATTTTTGTAAAAATTATCATCATTTTAATGGCATAATTATGTTAATGATACAAAATTAACGATAACAAATGTAGATAATGGTTAAAATATGACTCTAAAACACCTTTAATATTTTTTTTAAATATACTGTCAGCGAGATTATTAAAGTGTGGTTGATTAGTTAAATAAATTTGGTTTATATTGAATTATTATACATCAATATGAATAGCCATTTACTATTTATTTTTATTCAATTATGCATTGTGTAATCCATATTGGTTATAAAATAAGATCGCTTTAATATTTTATTGTTGTTTTAATTCGTTTTTATCGTGTTGACATTAACTATACTAGACACTTATTATATCAGAATGTTTAAACTTGAGAACATTTTCCGATATTAATATTTTCAAGCGGTTGCAGTGTGACTAAATTTAATGATAAAAAGTAATACTACAAGAATAACATTAGATATACCTACAACTATGATATAGTTTTGAACTCCGGTTTTAGTAGTAGCATGTTTAGTTTTATTTTATTGTAAATAAAAAAATATAAAAAATTAATAATTAATGAAGAATTATTACTTAACATAAATATAACAATTAATTTTGCCCAATGAAGAAATATCTGAAAAGTTTTAAATATTTTAATTTCTCACTGTAATAATGTAATTTCTGACTAAAAACGTATGTTGAAACAAATAATACCTAGCAAGATCTCTTTGTTTCACAAATATCTAGAATACATGGTTTAGCTTACGTAAGCCAAGGTCTAATTCGTCACGCGCCGTGCGCGAATTCGTTGCGGACACGTATCGATCCAAACAAACGGTTGCCCCCTTAATCACAGATTGATAACTAGAAAAGTTTGCGAACCATTCCGCTGCGAAATTAACGGTGAATTGACGTAGTGGGTCAAGTTAGTTGTTCAACAGGTGTTTCTTATGCGGCTAGGTGGGCACCGTCTATCATGTGGCTCTGATAGGATTAAAGTTCAGCTTTCTAGCTTGGATCTAATAGTATAACGGATAGATGTGTCTACGGCTATCGCCGGCCGTGACTGTGACTATTTCGTTATTCAGATTTATGAATCATGTATAGACAGGTTTTTAAGAAATATGACTTTTATTTACCGTTTTAAAAGTCTACTTTTCAATTGATTTTATTGTTATAATAATAAATTTATTACAGAACGTTCCTTTGTCGTGTCTCTTTGTGATGTGAGTGTTCTACTATCAATATGTTATTCCCAAAATACAGTTAGATAAGCTTTTATTAAGAAATTCATTCTTTCTAATAATCAATCATTCCTTCATACATACATACATACTATCACGCCTCTCTCCCATAAGGGTAGGCAGAGACCACATCCTTCTACTTGCTACGATCCTGACATACATCTTTCGCTTCTTCTACTTTCATAAGCTCCTTTATACATGCTCTTCGGTTACGGGTACTTTTGACCTGGCCTTTCTCCAGAACGTCCTCGACCTGACTGAAATATGTTCGCCTAGGTCGACCCTTACTAGCTTGCTCATAATTCCAGAATCATAGAACGATAGAACCTGTGTTCATAATGCTTCCTTTTTTTATCTTTTGCCTAAAACAACTTTAAAATGAAATAAAAAGTAATACATATATATCCAGCCAAAAGAAAAAGTTATATGCTCGAGTTTATAAAAAAATCCAATAACAAAAGGTACATTGTTTCTTCAGTACTTTCTATTAACTGTTTATATTTTTCTTTTCCTAAAAACCTTATTCAGGCTATTACTAATGTTGTAAAATTATGCAGATCTGTTCAGCCATTTAATTTTAGTAGTATTTAACTTAATTGTAGACAACTAAATGTTTTTTTAAACAAGCTAAGTGATACACATACCTAAATATAAAATTTATTTAAATTCGAATATACTCATATATTAATTCCAGCGTACATTATTTCGTTTTTTAAGTTGCTATAGTAGTTAAAATATTTTGAAACCACAAAGGTTTATAAGTAAACTGTAGTTTCGCGAGACCGGAACAAATTGCTCCGACGCGATCCTTCGACAAACAAGTTTATGTGTCACGGCGTAGACATGTATGTATGTATATTGCAATCTGAAATACAATAAAAGAAACTGGAACTGTGTGATGTCTTCGTGTGTCTGTTCATTGCGGATGTGACAGCAACGACAACCACATGGATACATTTCACTGTTTCACCACACTTGATTCCTTTGTATTTGTATGAAATGTGAATAACATCATGGTAGTCATTAACGTATTTAGTGACATTTTATATTTGTTATTGCACGCCTCATACCGAAAAGCGGGTGAGGTAGCGCTCTACTCTCGACACGTCAAGATCAAACAATTTTTTGCTCTTCAACTGCTTTTACCTCAACTAATTTGCATTTATAAGGTAATATGAGTAGATGTGTTTCAATAATACACTTGAAATAACTTATCTCATATTTTGTGAGAAAACAATTTTATTTTGCTACTTTGAAAAAATATTATTTAAAAATTTTTGACCTGGGCGTCCGGATCTTTGTACGATTAGTCCCGAAAAAATGTTCGTTTATTTTCTTTAGAAATAACATCATCTAGCTACCCATTTTATATCAATAGCCTAGTACCCGTAGTTTAATAATAAAATGGTTTTCTGCACGCCTCATTTTTGAATTTATTATTTTGTAAATTTTTGGTATTGTCAATTTTTTCTTTTAAGGTATAGGTAAAGACTCCGAAGCCATATAGCCCGGTCGAACGTTATTTCATAATAAAGAGGTTAACGCTTCAACATGATTGAATTCCCAGGTAAAACTATCTACGGAGGTTGTGTGGCAAGCAATGAATCATGCTTGCTTAAAAAATATATAGAATAATTAATAAAATAATAAATAATTAATAAACCAAGTCAATGGTACGGCTTGTTTTTTTTTCTTAAATATTAAATGAATTGTATGAGACGTGCACTTTTGGATTTTCCAAACTTTGTTATATTGTAATGTCTGTAAAGCATAAATAGAAAAAAAATATGTATAAAAAACTGTGCATAGAAAGAATTTCATCTAACACAGACCTTTACATATCACATTAAGATTGTACTATCCTGGTGCTACGACTAGGTAGTAGTTGGCCTTCTTATGCGACAGACCAGACCATTTTCTTGGTATGTTACTAAAGATTGAATTAATAAAAAAAAATTTAAAATTATACTATTAACTAAATTAAAATTAATGATAATAAATGATTACTATTTTAGTTTCGGTGTTGAGTCAATCAAGGTTCAACGCCGGTTACGGATAAACGGTTTTTCTTTATAGTTAAAGTTTGGCGGTATGGCCACAATTTCACCGCCTTACCACTATGGTTTCATCGCGCTGTCTTCCTTCATCGAAAGCTCAGGCTCATTAAAAGAGGATTTGAACTCACGTCCCTTGACGCGGCGTCCATACACGCTACCAACTGAGATATCATCGCTTCAATAGTAGTAATTAGTTAAAAAAATAAGTTCAAATTCTACAATAAGTTTGCGGTTTCGGCGAATAAAGCATTATGATGTAACCGTAATATTCTAGAGCCCGCCTGGTTCGCTATCATTACCAAATAGAAAAGCTGTGATCAAGTACTGATAGGTGCGTTCCAGCACCAGGATTGTAGAGGTTTGTCGTGTTTTCTTCTAGCGATACGTCGTCATTTCATATCAAGTCCAACTGTCGTCAAACGTCAAATCTTTAAGAAATCTAATAGGGCAAACGTATAAGTACAGAAATTTCCAATCGAATGATTTCCAGTTGTGCTAAATATAAAATTAATCGTTTTGAACTCGAGTGGAACACGTTGTTGTGTTGGTCAAGCGCCAGTCCCGGATATCTGTGCATTACATAAACAAACACAAATGAAATACACGGAAGACAATGTGTACTGCTGGTTCTGTTGATTTTCAAATCAGATATAAAGTCAGTAATGTTCGTCAGATTGTTTATGAGTTGGTACTCATCGAATAATTACGTTGGTTATTATAATAAATTATTATTAAAACAAAAGTTCGTATCTACAAGTTCTAATAACAATAGGTAAGTTGCTTTGAGACGTATACGAATAGAGAATTTAATATTGCCTGCTATTAATAATTTATGTGACAATACAATAATTCGGTAGATAGTCTGCGGTTAATATATACATTATAGATAATAGTTTTATAGTTAAATAAAAATCAAATTAATTCTCCATTTCTGTTAAAGAATCTAAGTATTTTGTTTATTTGTAGTAAAAATATTATGTAAAATTAAGTTGATAGCAAAATATTTTTTATATATTTTAAAATTTCCATTATTGAGGAGTTTATTAAATGCATAGTAAAATGTATGCGAATACTGAATACATACACGTGCTAGAAATGTTGTAGCTATTACAGGTTATTACAGCTATTATTCCGATGTATATATGTTTATCTAGTCTGTCTATATTGATTTCATAGATAGTCTAGGTTTTTGAAAAATAACTTTACGTTAACAATATTTGTTCTATCTATACATTAATAAATCAAATGCATTACTGAGATTTTTATTTGAAACGATTTATTTTTTATTTAAGTAACTTGTCAAGCTGGTATTTCTTGTCTTCCATTAGAAGTTAATTTATAGCGATAACAAATATGGCAAAATAGCAATCCAATCATTCATATAAGTTAATAGTAATTTGTTGCGACGTTCTTATTCTATATCCAATATTAATAAATCGTCAGCACGTCGATATATTGCATTATACTGACATCGTTATTGAGTATTGTATTGCACTAACACTAGCGGAACACATGGAAATAAGATTATGAAGAGCGGGACCCTTACTCTCTCCCTTGTCAATATCCCTGATTGGAAACGATACGACCCGATGCTTGGCGTGAATGTTTTATTGTGTCTATTCACAAGACCCTATACATTTTACTATTGACTGTTAGATTTTTCTTTACGTTACCTCAGTTTACTTATGGCTTTGTTTACACGTTCCTGCTAATGGGTCTGTTAACAAACGTGTTTGTATGTTTTTATAATACTAGACAATTATTTTTTCCGTTCTGAGATGCTTTGAAAGCTAACAGTGTTCAGAATAAAATATTCAGGGCTGTCTTAAGCTATGCTTGGACCTATGAACAAACAGCGTATCTGCACACCACTACACAGCATCTGAAAAGCAAACCGAAACATCAGTATTATATGTACATCAGTACCTGTGAGAATTAAAATCGCTATTTAGGTTTCTAGCAAAATTTATCATTTTTATTTTTCTACGAAATGTTAGTATATTTTATACGCGTCCAGGTTTCAGTTGAAGCTGTTCATATTCCCTTTACATGTTAAAATTCTCATTACCTGACTTAGATAGAAATTAATTTATTCCTTCAGTTCACGGGCGGGATTAGGTGTTTTACGAAGTCATCTAAATTTATTAGTATCCAAATATTAAAACCTTCGTTAAAGAAATACGAAATTCATATTTATTTATTTTCACTGACGTAAGCTTTTTATCGTTGAATAGCTCATTGTGAATATCTACGTGGTGCCTTTGTTTGTACACTTTTATTGTTTATTATTTGCTTGTATCTTAAGAGCAAACGTAATTATTGATTACAGAGCTAAATACTTTTCATATAAAAATGGCAAAAGAAGTATAAGTAACGGCAAAATAGTTGTATGATAAAAAATTATTCGTCTTTTTGCTAGATTTTCTATTTATGTATTCTTCTACATACATCATACATAAACTGTAACATACACTATTGCGGCACGCTCAAGCGTGTCGTATTCTGGCCTCACCCAGTGTATTTATGCTGTAATAAAGTATTGTAACAGGGTTTTCTTTACGACTACCATGCACATGCTCATAAACTCATCAAAGTAACAGCATCACGCACAACAGCAACAGTCAGCGATTTCTCAGTGGTCACCGTCTTGTTTTAATATTGTATTGTGCTTGCTATCACTGTAGTACTTATTTTATTACTGTTAGTTGAAAATAGCTTTATAAAAAAATGCCGAGGCTTCGGATACCCAATACTCCCCGAAGTTTACTCCGAAGTAAAAATTATTTCAATACATCCGAACTAATTTTATAAATGCAAAAGTTTGATTGTTAGCTGCGTTTTCATGCCTAAATCATTGTACATAGATAGATTAAATTTTAAAGAATTTTGTACCTATTGTCGCTTAAATAGAACTTGAAGCAGTGGAATAGGGGATGAAAAGTAATAGGGAACACCCATTATTTCTCAATTTAGGGGTATAAAAATTCATATTTATGATAAAAACATAAAAAAGATTTTATGTTTTTGACGACAGTGAAGTAATAAAATGATCTTATTATAACATCGATGACATTGCGACTATACATCGCCAGATTTATGGTTTAATATATTATTTAAGATTTCGCCAGAACATTTTTATTAATTTACGGATTTTGTATTCTTATCGTACTCTCGGTTGACATTATGATGTGTTGTAATGGCGTGGGTCTGACATAGGGCTCGCTATCTGCGGCCGGCAGTCGCGCGTGACCGCTCATCTTGTTACCGCCGCGCCCTTGCGCCTTGAATCCCTGTGTGGCACCCTACGACTGCTTCCCTATATAAATTACTTGGGGTATACTCGAAGTGACAAATCTAAATAATTATACAAAATGTGATGTTATTATATGTTCTAAATTTCCTTTCATTAAACATAGTTGTCATTCATACTGTACTTTTGGAATTTATAGAAAATATAAAGTATAATTAAATGTTTACATTTTTACGAACCATAATAAATTTGTTAGTAATAGATTCTCAGTATTTAATGTTGTCCTATAGTGCTTAACAGACTTAACTAACTCACAGCTTAACTACTAACAGACAAAGTAAAAAAGCAGGCGTATATATATTTAAATATTTTGCTTTCATTATGCAGAATACAACCCCCAGTCCGCACCCCTTTGCAACCGAGTTCATTTGCTCTCGAGCTAATTTTTACTGTGCACATGGCTCACCGCGCGCCCTATATTTACAACCTTTGTTCTATATGCGCTTTTTATTAGCTGAATAAACGTATAAAATACAATGACATAGTTTGATCTTTTTTTAATTTTATTTTTCCATGATATAATTTTTACATACAGATTTATATACTATAATGTTAACTCTTAATAAGATTACTTTCTCCTCAATTAATACTTAAATCTGAATAATATCTTGAGAATGAACAAACTTCTATCACAAGATCAATGAAGACAATAAACGACTCGGTTAACTATGATTTTTAAGTATGAGTTGAAGGCATAAATATTAATAAAAGATTTGTAAAACTATTGCCATTAAAAAAGAGAACTTTGTTTGCCTCTAACCACATTGTATTTATAAATTTCTGTCATTTTATACCGTTACAAAAAAAATCTTAAAAAATATAATTATGGAACTATTTCTTTCTTAAGTTCATATTTATGAAAAACTTACAACAGAGTTTAAGCACTCTTGACAGTAGAAAGTGCTCGTTAGCGTTTGAAACATGTTTTAGTACTTGTGGTACTTAATATTAAGTTTCCACCTTTTCTGACTGAAACTTTATGCGAATCCTCGTGTCAGACGTTTTATGTTATGAATCTTGAATTCTGAAAACTGAAAACTGATTTATATTACTGATATATTATTTATTGTCAGACCTCGTGCCATAACTCTCTATTAAGCTGAGTTTGATGGCTTTTTCCTGTAATAAGTTTAATTGTCACTGGTAGCTTAGGGTGTTAATATATAATGTGTATCACATGTTTAAGAAGTTTTCTTTCACTTTATTCATTCTTCAAGGAGTGTAGTATACACACTCAGTAATAAACGTACTTAATAGACATCCATTCGCCTACCTACCTGGCCTTAGCATGATACGAATATAATAATTTGATAAAACTAATAGGTACTATATGCAATGGTAATGATAGCATGCAAACAGATATGACATAGATGCGTACTGATTACGGTAAGCAGTGAACAATACATATTACATTAAAGATACATTCGTTTTTAACACAATTCATGGTCTATGAAGGGCTTTCTAATAATTTATATATTCATCTAAAATTCCTTTTAAAAGTTAAGGCGTAAATTGATAATGATAAAGATTTCTAAATTACAAGTTATATACCTATATCAACTTGTAAGTAATTATGTATATGTGGATGTGTGAATATCGCAAAGGCCCAAGAAATTTACACGCTATAGGTGGTCACGAATAGTAATGAAACAGACAAATGATTAATTACTAAATTTATTTTCTTTATTAAAAGAAATCCCAAATACAAAAATTTACGTTGTTATTGTATTGTAGATATAAATACTGACAGTCATACTTGATCTTAAGTAATATACAATAGAACCTCGTTTAGTCGAACCTCGATTAGTTGAAAACCTCCAAATCTTGAAATGTTTTTTCTTTCTTTAAAAACTCCAAAACCTCCATACACTATAAGTCGAAAACTCTATAATGCGAATTTTTTAAACGTCTCCTTTGATGTTCGACTTATAGCGGGTCTACTGTACTTGAAATTAGAAATACACTTTTCAATTTAAGTGAGTTAACTTACTACCCGACTTACTTTAACTTGTATGTAATCACCATATTATACTTCCCTAAGATCTCAGAATCATTATAAATTTCGGACCTAGTTCGGAGCAGCATTGAAGACACCTAAATGGTCATACCGTCATCGTTTCCAAATTAAGCGTGACAGAGAATGGAAACAATATTGTATGTTGGAAGCCCGTTCCCTGTTTACAGATTTCGCAAGAGCAAAGTGATATCCCTAAATATTTGCTCGCAAATGATAAATTGAAATTATTTATATTATGGTAGATATATGATCTGAATTTATCATTTTTAAGCTGATATTTAGCGTTTCAAATATTGCTTTACTCTAGCAAAATTTGTGATTAGGGGCCAATTTTGTAGGTTTAGGATGATTTTCTATTATTCAAGGGAATAAAGAATAAAGTCTTTTTATTTTAAAGATTAGTATAAATATAATTATATTTATATAATTTGGAAATTGAAGCGATGATAGTTCATTAGTAGTGTGTACGGACGCCGTGTCAAGGAACGTGGGTTCAAATCCACCCACAACGAGTTTGAGCTTTCAGTGAAGGAAAACATCGCGAGGAAACCATAGCATGGTAGTAGGACTTTTTCTAACGCCCGCCTGGCTAGATACCATGCTCAAGTTGAAAATCAGCCGCCAAATACCAATAGGTATGCTCCAGCAGTTGCACTTGATAGCCAGCCCCTCCGTAGGCTTAGCGTGTCCACTAACTTGGGCCGTATCATCACTTAGGATCAGATGAAATTATGGCCATAACGTTAAAACATATAAAACAAAATTAAAACTATACTTTTATAACTATAAAAAAAATCCAATTATTTTTGAGGCATATAAATAACTAACACCTGGTTCCTCATAAATAGCAATGTAGTGTAAATTTCAAGAATAGGGTACATTATTAAAACCTTAGTATTCTAGGATACAGGTAAACAATGGTTGTATCTCTTTCACTATTTTATATTATAACTGTATTCTAAGATATTGTAACAGTATAATATAACATAATCATATTTTTTTACTAAATAATTTATGACAATAAATATAAAATGTTTATTTTTTCAATAATAATCATACCTCTATCTAATAAACCTAGGAAAACAGATATATTTCCTTTCATCATGTTATCCCGCAATTCCTTTTAATTAAATAACAGGTTGCTTTAATATCACAGCGCTATTTTATTCCATGTAACTGTTCATGTACAAATAAAATACAAAATTTTGCCATTTATTTGTTTTATGCAATGTAATAAAAATCTAATGTATTTGTTAGTTTACAAAATAAAACCTGTCGTTGACCGATTTCGAAAGTTCTTTGCTAAAAATATGCTTAATTGTTTTGTTATAACTGTTAACGCAATCGATGATGTGCTATTGTGTACAACACGCTTGCATAACTTAAATGTTAGACATTAGGTAAAATAATCAAATTACTGTGAAGTGTAGTTATAATAGAATATATGCTTATACTAAATGTAGAATAAAGAATTTTCTCTATAAACTTTTAACAGAAGCGATGATTATACATTCAGTTATCAATGCAATATCAATAAGCATTTGTTTGTATCATACTGAGGAATATAGGTGTGCCTAGCAGTGACTAAGCTTGGACTGTGAATAATGTTGACGTTTCTAGTTTATAATGGTAAAAAACGTATTCGTCCATGACAATGAACATTAGATTTATTCTGCAAATTTTTTTTTTACTTCAATTCATTAATATCATAGAAATTCTTACATTACTAAGAGTATAGTTACACTATTAATACAATACCACTTTGAAAAAACTTATATGATCTTATATAGAAACAAAGCATTAAGCAAACTTTTTCATTAAACAAAGAAATGGCTTTTGAGAAATAAATACTTTGAAATGTTACTATGTGATGAGCTCTAAAATATAAGCAAAATAGACTGAAATGCTTTCAGAATATTTGCGTGTCGTGGACTGAACAGACCATTTACTAATGTATATTTATACTTCGATACTCGCTGTGGCTTGCGCTAGTTTATATCAGAAGTCTACTTAACCTTACTTATCAACGTATTACTGGATAAATTATAAAGTTGCCATTAATAAGCTACGATTGTTAAAAGAATTAAATCATTAAAAGAGAGACTCAACAACTGTTTTTAAATAAAATAGCGTATATTTAACGCGTTTAAATAATACGTACTAGTAATATAGTTTATTTTCAAATAATCCATCGAACAATAAATATAGACAAAGTTATGAATATAAAATAGTGTAGAGAAACGTATAGATCAATGAGATCTTAGAGCTTCGAATAATGATGTTCTTAGATAGAATAATTAAAGATTTCTCGATTCATATTATAATAGTAATATTTCAATTGATTACTGAAGTTCAACGTTATGTAAATGTATACATATTATTCATCATAGATATCGATCTTGTTGTAACTTAGTATCCTGAAGGACCTGAGGGTCAAAAATAATCTCCCGTCTCGTAGGGATTACAGTACTGGCAGGTGTGTCGCTTGCTTCAGAGATGTCAATTGTTTGTTCGATAAGAAATATACTTTATTTTTAAATGGATAAGATTGGATTGTACTTGACTGTTTTCTATAAAATCGATTAGGCTTTATTGTTTACGAAGCGGATTTGTATCTGATGTGTAATCTAAGGTTTTCAAGGGCTTCGATGTCAATTTCATCAGACATACAGATTAATGTTCTACATTTTTGTTTTATTGTACATGTATATGGAAGAAGATTACTTGATTTCTTGAAGATAAACTTTTCTTTTATTACTGTAGAATGGTAAAGGGTAGGCACTGTGTCTGGTAGTAAGTACCGTATAATCTAAAAATAACAGCGACCACCGTAAAAGTTCGGTAGTCTGTCGCCGATCAACATAGTCATGCTTGTATTTGCCTATAAGTGAAGACGTTTGGACATGGGCTGATTGGCAAAATACGACAATTTATAAGAAAGTCACTTTGAAAAGTTTATTGCTATGTTTATGATGGTCGCTATCCTTATTACCTCAATTACTTACTGGATATACATAATTGATCCTGGAATGCATCCTGTTTGAGTGTGTAGCTATAGTATGGTGTTAGGTCTTTGCGATCTATCGGATACTATTTTCGTGCCCTACTATCTTGGGTATTGAGGTATCTTCGAAACCGTTCGTGGTCGACATAACGATATACATATTTTATGCTTATATTTCTGTCAAACTATTACTATTGACTGACGTAGTCAGCCACATAATAAATACGATTATATACACACCACGGGTATTGCTAATAACTGGAAATATGTCATACTAACTACTAATGACATCAGAAATATGTATAGTTAAATAATGAAAACCTTGCCGTTTAGACATTTATTATTACTGTATTTAACTAATATTATTTCATCTGGAACTATTTACTAGCTCAGTTTCTTTTAAGATGTAACATATATTCTAGTTTGTGAAAGTTACCAGAACGTTATTGTAATAAAAAAAAAAAATAGCAGCCAACATTGGTTTAGGAATCATTGAATAGAAATCGGATTATTACATTAATATCTGAGCACTGTAGTAAACCGGCATAAAGGATATAAAGGCAGTTAAGGATTGGTAAATGCAAGGATACGTATGTATAATTCAGTAATTGCACATTTGCGTACATTTAAGGATCTCGTATGCTTGTATTCGCATACAATGGCAAGTCGAACACGGTTTTGCTGGCTGTTCGGCGCCGGCGCGGGCGCCGTATATCTTAGTATTTTGTTTATCGCTAGTTGTCAGGACTATTTCTCTTGAGCCATGCGGTCAATCGACGCGCCAACGACGCACGCACAAGGACGATTGGTGCCCTCCTATCAGAGACGGCGCCTACCATTTCCCTTACAATCTAATTAGATTCCTTTGTCCATGATAATTGAACTTTCAATCGTGTATAAATTTTGCCTTAAACAATTAGCTCCGTGTATCAACGGCTCGCGCCTTTCGTCCTATTTTAGAAACAGCGTGCATCATTGACGGTTTAGGATCGTGCGTCAGTCGTTAGGACTATTTTGGTCAAGTTATTGCTAGTTTGAACTCTGCTTGTGCAAATAGTTCAATGGTCTTGTATTTATACGAGTGTTATGAATGCAGTGTACGTACCGAATTTATTTTGTAACTTTTAAATCTGACAGTACCAGGAAGTATTTACATGTACGAAGTTAGATTAATAATGTGAAGGTCCAGATTTCTATAAATTATAGATTCTGTCTTATAATTCAGTTGTGAAAGTGTCTATATAGACATTTGTAGTTAGTACTACATACATCGATATATAGTGATGTGTTATAACTGCTGGTATTAATAAAATCTGCAATGTCACCTTTACACACTGTTGCAATATAGTAGTTCTAATACATGCAAGAAACCTCTAGAATACTTCCTATGATAATAGTGAAAAAATCTATTTATGCTTACAATAGGTATCTCCTGTATTACAAAACAAGATATTATGTTAAAAGATTAAAATTAATTGCTTTTATTAACTACTTACTCGAATGAATTTTCTCGAAAATACCCGGTTTCCGTCGAAGATAAGGTCAAGAATAACAAGATTATATACTGAGTTCTCGTGATATTCCAGTAGTTTACGAAAACAACCAATGTACCTTCTCTCCAAAGGTGTATCGGAGGCTAAAAAAACGTAATATATACATATATTGATGTATTTTGTACTGAGTAGGTAGGTACATTATTATTGATAAGGGATAACGAGACAAGCATTCGATATATTTTATTACAAAGGCGTACAAGTGTCAACATCCCTGGATGTTTTATTGAATAGATGTACAATTATTAATATTATCTTGCAATCTGTAAACTTTTATAGATATATGACTAAGTACGTGCATTCATACGTCCGATATCAACTCTCCACTAGTTTATAGACATAGTGAGAGTACTGTACATTACTAGTAATATAAATTTTCTTTATACTCGCCAAATAATTTAGAATTATTGTTCAAAAAAAGTTTAAGTGTAAAAATAATTGTGTGGTTTTATGAAACCACCATGCAAGTAAAACTTTTTATTAATAGTAGACAAGATATCCACTAAACGGTCAGCTGATGCGAGCCTTGGCCGTCGCCATATTGGCTTTGGTTGCTCTACCGAGCACCTTTCATTTTACCCCTATTCCGCGGCCAGCTGTAACGCGACGTGTGATGGACGGACGCAAAAATTTGAGGCGATGGGAAAAAAAGGTTTCACTTTAAAATTAATATAATTTCCAGCTGATTTCCTAGGTATGGCTGCCGGTTTGTATAGTATGGTTTGACTTAATATGCACCTTCAAATAGATGTGATGTTCATATAATGATCATCTTTATAGGAGAGCTAAATTTTAATATAACGTTATACTATATCCTTTTTAGTTACTGAACATTAGCAAACAATCAATGTATCATGTTTTTCACTAAACACAATAAAATGACAACAGAGTTTAAAACAATAATATTACATACTATTAAAATTTCTTACATAAAAGCGATCGTAAACAACTTTCCGTGGTTAGGGTTCTCCATTTTTTAACTAAACTTGTATATCTTAGTATAAAGCGGCCCTATACAAACAACGTTACATTGGCTTTATAAGGAAATATTGAGTGCGTTTTTTTCTTAGCGCAATACTCTTTATAACGTTTACTATAGTAAACAAAAATTATATTGTATAAAACCGTTTAGTAACGGTATTATGTTTTAAAATACTAATAATAATGATCCTGTAATCCATTAAGATCTGTAATCCATCACGTAATCCTTTATAAAGTTTGGGACATGCTATATTTGTAGCTCAATTGATAATAGGCCAATTAATATTTAAATGAGCATGTTGTCTTAAGTATTTAAATATATTCGTCACAATACTCATAGCGAAAGACTTAAAAAATAAAATAGATTCGTAAAATGCTTTTCTGCCTGCGAGAGTGAAGTAGACAACTATTGAAGTGAAACTTCTCTGGGAGAGCTTTGAAATTCTGATCGGTAACCTTTTTGTGTAACGCTTATTCGGGCAACGTCGACTCAGGACGACTAAGGGAGCAAGAAAGATATAGTGATGTTTTACTTTTGTCGCGTGGAATTAAGTACACACCGTTTTTTTTTATTGCAAGTGCCTGATTAATATTGTACAATACAGTTGTAATATTTCACTTTTAAATGCTTTTGTCTCTTTAACTTCATTTTCTATTTTTTTGTTCAAGTGATAAACAGTTGAATATGTTAGCATAGTAAGCCTAGAGGATTTCGGCAGCAGCCCAAGTCGAGGTTCGGCCATTCTGGCACCCTTGCGCCCGCTGCCTCGCGCCTCAGAAAGTTCGGTGAAGCTGTCAAAGACTTCAAGGCTAACTGCGTATGTCAAAATATAAAAAAATCTAGAAGGAACTGCCTCTTGCGCCTTCGAAACACAACAATACTGTACATAGCGAAAGATTTTGTAAGAAGTAACGAAGTTATAGTTGGTAGCAAAGTAACGCGGATATTAGACAATGCTCTGCCTCAGTAGTTTTATCGTGACATGTTTCTTTAGCGAAAGCTGATATTCATTCTACATTTCAAACTGACGCTGATTAGCGCGGTGTCCGAACATTCTACAAGTGAGCTATCGTAGCTTACTTTATAAAATATTTCAAAAGAAATACTGAATACACTCCTTAATTTATTATATACATGTTAACGCATTATTATATCTTCACAGTTATTACGTTGTATTGTATTGTATTTAGCATAGATCACAGTGAGTTTTATTTGTTGTGCTGTTACAAAAAAACAGCTTAAGAACACACTACAGAAGTGAAATATCGCTATAAGTCTCTTACTCTCTTAGTCGTCTCAAGCCTACTTTACCCGAACGAGCCACACAAAAGGTTGCGGATCAGAATTTCAAAGCCCTCCCTTAAAGTCTTTCACTTGAAAAAAACTTTTGCAAGTTAATGTTTCAAGTAAGTGTTTTCATAGAGCTATACACAACAATAAAATCAATATTAAAATATAGTTCTTTGGTATATATTATTATACTTACTTTCGGTATATATTTTTATGAATAAAGAAATCAATGTGTTGAAAATGTAAATGCAAAATCGCTAATATAATGTGAAGGTCGGTTTTACTTCCTCATTGCAAGTACACCGGAACACGAGGCCATTATTATTATAATAAATATTATTGTGTGAATGTTAAACCATCCTTTTCAAACCTGTGCTACGCATTTTTATACAGTGAATCGGGGGAAATCTATCATCAATCGTATCCAGGCGTGTCCGCTTTGGACCCGGGGAGATTACGAAGGATCGCCTGCCAGCGGCACTGAATGATCCACATGCGCCCTCCGCCCTTAAAATATAATGTTTTTTTTTTTTTTATTATATTATGACTTAAAATATTTGCTATTTTGATAACTCATTAATCATTAATGTTATGTAAAACAATTTCACTTTATTTTGTTATGTAATTAAAATTTGGATAACTTTGTAAGTTTTTAGTACATATTTACTATCACTAGCAGAATACTTATGAAGAAACAAATAACACTGTGGTTGGACCTAAACTTTAACTTAAGGCGCTATTGCTACTGGTGAGTAACATGTGCCAATAATACCTTAAAATAAGGTCTTGTTTTTAAGAATCATTATATTAATTTCGCCGCTGCTTATCAATCACAATAAGTTATTTAAAAACTGGAAAATTAGAAAAATGTATTAAATTCTTTAAACCTTTACTTAGTCTACCAAATAATATAGAATGATATTATGCATCGCTCATTAAATAGGTTTTAATTTGATATATTTGTAAATATATAAATAAGCATGAGATATTAAAAATAAATATATCAGTTAAAGCTTACCAATAAGTTGTACGTTTCTACGTCACGGTATTATCCAAAATAGTTATAACAATGGAAGATTTCAATATTTATAATGCATATTATTGCATAACGTTGGCATCCTCTTCATGTTATCGCTTATTATATGTTATTGGTAGCGTTACCTATAAACGGAGTGTGGGGTCTTAGTTGATGTTATCTCGATCCGACATATTTCGAAAGTGTGTTTATGTCCATGGATCGTTAATTTTTTTTTCTATTGATGTGTAATATACGAATGAGAAGTAAATAAATCGGTGGTAAACTCGAATGTACAAAGAATTTTTGATTACAAAATAATATTCCGTTTCCATTTTCAAATCGTCTTTAAGCCATCGCTAGAGGGTTATCTGAACGGTTTTAAGGTACATTTACAAGCAAAGTAAATTATTATTTATGTCTATTATCATTCTACTTAGATAGGTACATGGTCTGACATCTTTAATATTTATTAGCTTTTACCCGCGACTTTACTCGTGTTAATAATGATTATATCAAACAATTATAATTCCGGTACCCGCTATTTAACATAAATTATATCAAAGGAGACTGGTATGACAACATTCGTGATCGTAGTCATTTATACGCTGGCCGCTCACTATTTTGGCGATAATAGCTTACACATAAAATATAGATATATGCTGTCGCGGGCTTTTTTGTAGGACTATTTAAGATAAACATTTCCATAATGACAACGTGTAACTCTAACGGGTTTTGCACCGCACGCTAGAATAGCTCGCAGATGGCAGAATTTTTCCTACTTACTTGTCACTTATCGTTATATTTTGGACAATTCACAAATATCTTTATAAATTATAAGCTATGTGTTATTCCGTTACATAATTATTGTTAAGATTCATTAAAATCCATTCAGTAGTTTTTGCTTGAAAGAGTAACAAACATCCATACTTACAAACTTTCGCGTTTATAATATTAGTAAGGATATATCTAGTAAGCATCTGTTGTTGTTTCGGATATCCCAATTAAAAAGACAGGGAATCGATTTCTACATATATTAATATTATAAAGCGGAAAGCTTGCTTGGCTGTTTGTTTGCACGCGCTAATCTTAGGAACTACTAGTCGGTTTACAAAAAATATTTTTGTATTTGATAGAGCAATCATTCAGGAAGGCTTTAGGCTGTTTAACATCACGCTACCGTCAATAAGAGATAAATTGTATTGAAAAAAGTTACAAATACGCTTTAATTCTCTTTTGTATTTTTCTACTGTGACATGAAATCTTTTTTTTTATTTTCCTTCTTAATACTAGAGAAATGCAAATTTGATCGAAGTTATATCTAGATTATTTGCGACCTAGCAGAGCTATATTACTACGAGATTTCAAATAAACACGATATATCGTTTAGCCAATATTCGATTTGAATTGCAAGTGACAGTTGAAGGGGATGCGACCAAGCGTATTCAAGTGCTTGTCGCTGTCACATCTTTCGGGTGAGAGCTTTCGTCCCTACCCCTATACTATATCACGTAGGTATGTATGGCAATTTTCAAAAAAAAAATATTCATTTTAAGTAACCAACTTACTACTTTAGTGCACTTATTTGCTTCCTTATTTATAAATCTAACTAGTCTTTACGTGCGGCTTCGCTCGCATTAGTATTGACTTGGCCAAACAACTCGGATAACACAATAAAAAGATTCATACAAAGTTCATCCCTCTCTTTATCCCACTTCCAATAAGGTTTTTGCGATAAAAAGTAGGCTTTCAGCAGTCTCCAGATTCCCGTCTATGTCTATACCAAAATTAATCACAATCGATTCAGACGGTTTAGGCATGAAAGCGTAACAAACAAACAAACTCACTTTCGCATTTATAACGTCAGTAAGAATTAAGATGAGAATTTGTATGTATATATGTAGTTATTTAACGTCACCGGTTCCAGCTTCTAATCCTACAATGAACCAGATGTGTTAGATAAAAGGAACGTTACGATTAATTTTTATTGTATGTTAAAGTAATATAATGTTTCAGTAACAGTACCTAAAAGAAGAAAAAATTGGATCAATATCAGAGGAAATGGATCCAATTTTAGATTTAAACCGTCAGTTGAGAACAACGTGTTGACAGCAGTACCATTCGCAATATCCGTTCAGCATCAGATTTTTGATTTAAAAGAATTCTTTGTTCATATATCGCTTAAGGGTGAATGTCGAACTGCGTTTCGGATTTCTAAAGTGGAAGTATAAAATTACATATTGTATGCACTTTTGGGTGTATTATTAAAGTTGTACATACTAATGTAACTTTACAAGTTTCGTTTACGGTTAGAAGTTAATAACTACAGATGGTATTTATAAATCATACGATTTAGTGTTATTTAAACGTAATATTAAATTTTAATATGCATACATCAACGTTTTGTTTTTAATTTTATAATATTACTTACCAACATGACGTGTAAGTTATTGCAATATGAAATATTCCAACTAATGTTATAAATGCGAAAGTGAGTTTGTTTGTTTGTTACGCTTTCACGCCTAAACCGCTGAATCGATTGTGATGAATTTTGGTATAGAGATAGAAGAAACGTTGGACACGGTGTTAGGGTAGTTGTTCTCGTGAAAAACTTTTTTGTTGTGAGTTATAGATAGATATAAACTTTGTATGAAACTTCTTACAATATCAATATTAACGTGAACAAAGCCGCGGGTAAAAGCTAGTTGATTATAAATAAAAACATAATTAATTTCTTTTCTAATACAAATTAGGGAGCTAGAATATTTAATTTGCGTTTTGATCATTAATATATATACAAGTATCAAATATGTACTTCTTTTTGTAGTTGTCACCCTCTTTTGGTATCAATGTTTTGGTTGTCAATATTCCAGTTTTATGGAAATATTATTGATCCCCGGAGAGCATTTATCAAAGTTATAAATAATATACCTACTCGATCATTATACAGACATAACAAATCTTATATAATAATTTAAAAACTGATCATAAAAATCTAACTACCATATTATTACCATTATTTTCTTGGTTTTCGTAAATATTGCCAACTTGGGATGATTAGAATTAATTTGAAACATTTTCATTGTGCACGCAAGAGTCATTGTTATCGTGTATAAACACAACAGATCCTAAATTATTATAAATGATTTCACAAGATCCTTAATTTGTATAGCAATTATTAAAAATCATCGTTGATTGACTCTTATTTATAGTGATTGTTCAGTTGTGTTGCCTGAAGTTTTGTCGGTAAGAACAAAGGCAAAATAGATCTGCTTACTTGGTTGCTTGAAAATTAATAAATATCTATAGGTATAGTAATGGCCAAAGGTAAATGAGTTTAGTTACTTTTTCTTTTCTATTTGCCGAAGTTTTTTTTTATGTTTAGTAGGTATTAATTAGCTGTCATGTTTAAAAAAAATGTAATTTGGTACCACCGTTAGAAAATTTTCAAAGAGATCAAAGATAAAATACGGTCAAATATCGAAAATGGCCGAACACTAGTGTCTATGAAGTAAACTGTGGTAGAGCTATTAAGTACAATCTGTATTGATATGGATGAAATGGAGATTGTACCAATCTGAGACCAATTTCATTCATTGCTTTGTTTATCAAAAGTGGTCTAACAAAGAATTGGCTTAATATATACCATTGTCATTTTCATTATTAGCATCTATTATTAACAACAATTACAGAAGATATTTATCTCGACACATAAATTAATCTTTATTTTTACACTACCAAGATTCTGCAATTATTGCACCTCGTTTCAAAGCAAAATAATTGGTTGATTATCTAATTTCAATAACCGTTTTATGTTGCATACAATTTAAGGAAATCAAGTTTAACCTAACAATGATGAAGGAAACTATCCTAACGAAACCTAAATGTTTAAAAAAAATTCTTGCAGTACCACCATTGGTGGACCTAGGAATTTTTCCCAGAGGGAGGGGGCAACCGGTCAAATCTGTAGCAGCTACAACGCTCCAATTTTCAGTAATTCTGACTAGATAAAAATACCATAAGTTTAACTTTAAGCAGAACTGATACACTTCCTAGGAACGACAATGACGTTTCCAGTGGACACAACACCTACGCATGCGCTCCTTAGATACGCTCATTAATGATGCTATATTATAAAAATATAGTTATTAAAAATTTTAGTAAAAATATAGTTTAAAATCTCCAATATGCTACGTGGCGATCAACGCTGTCTTCTCTCCGGTGAAATTATTCGACCACCAGAAGGACGTTTGCATTATTACAGTTAAAAGAATACTGTTCGCTTATGCTTTATCTATGACAGATTATTTTAGTAAATGTTTTATTATTACAACCAGTCACCTGTTTCAATTATTAATGGTCCAGCATTGAACTCAACACATAGAATACACGTTTGTGATTGACATACAGAAGTGACAAAGTGACAGGCTATTCATCAAAATCTTACTGCATTATAACGCCCTTTAAGCTTCGCCAGAGGTCTTCAATGTGTTATCTCGTTGAGTGATCTTCTAGTATCCCTTTAACTACACAGATGTACGGAACATAGATAAACTATCCATATATTGTGATCATTTGTCATAATATTTTTGATTCATTTTTATAGTCAATCAGTATGTTAATGTAACCGATGAACCGCGTTCTCTCAACTTTAATTTTTACGTCGGGTTCTATTTCCTTTTATTTTTATCTCTGTAAATATGCGTAAGGCTAGGATTTTTAATCAAAAACAGTATAAGTATAATAATATGAACTGTACAGTGCTACTAAGTATGGTGGCGCCAATTTTTAATAATAATATAATTGCGAAAGTGAATTTGTTTGTTATGCTTTCACACCTAAACTGCTGAATCGATTATCATAACTTTGGTGTAGAGATAGACGGGATACGGGAACGTGGAATCGGTGATAGGCTACTTGTTCCCACAAAAACTTATTGGAAGTTGGTTAAAGATAGGGATGAACTTTGTATGAAACTTTTTATTGTGTTATCCGATTTGTTTGACAAAATCAATATTAAAAAGAGCGAAGCCGCAAGTGAAAGTTAGTAGTTATATAAAAGTTTAAATACTGAATTACTGATGATAAATTGCGATAAAACCAAAATTAATCAGAGTGTATCAGACAATTTAAAACGCTTTGAGTAAACTGAAATAATGGGCTTTACTGAAAAATAATACTCACCTTGCCTACGAAATAGGCAGTTTAAAAATCCGTTGTGTAAAGAATTAGCTTAAGGAAATTTTACCTTCTTATCAGATACTATTTCAAACTGTCTGTGGTACCCATACCTAGTAAAATATTTAAATTCTGATAATTCACATGCTGTTATATGCGAATTGGGTGCACTCATTTACGTCTTATTAAATCATTTAGTATTATTATCATTTCAGTGACATCTCCATCTAGGGCCCTGTTAAAATAAACAGCCACACGTGTACAACATACGACCTATTTAAACTGTTATGGTGGTGACGATATTAGATACCAGTGAAGTACTGATAAATTATTTGCTTTTAGATTCGTACCTATCGGATGTAAAGAACAAAATTCTCGCACGACAATTAAAATGAACAATTTAATTAATAATTTGTTTTTAGTACTTCCTATATGATAACACTAAACTTGCTGTAATATACATCTATAACAGCATTTTCAAAATATACAATAATTTGAATGACAGATGTTTGTGATGATTTATAAATATAATTACCTACTCACTAACAAAAACCGTTATAAACCTAAATAAATTCCACACAAGCTTCACCTTAAGTTAGAATTTTAATTAAGTTAGAATTTTAACCCATTTTGTTTAGCAGTATGCTTTAATATATAGCTATCTATAAATATTAATATCAGTAACGCAACGTAATACTTATGATATACTATAATCATATAAGAATACTACATCAGAAATTTTGTAAGTTTAATAATCACCCAGAATAATAATGTATCTTAAATATCTTGTATAATACGAAATCGTACTTATTTGTAATTTATACAAAATAAACAACAAGAATCAGAAGTGTTTATATTCACGTTGACTTAATCTATAGATTGTCATCTGATTAATGTGTCTACTCTTATTAATTTGTATTTCTGTTAATAAGTCATTATTATGTGTTTATGTTACAGTTTTTATGAACAATATTTTAATGCTTTATATGTATTATTAAACAATAATTGCGAATCTTAGACGTGAGTTGAATTCGACTTAATCCCGTCTCTTAGGTATAGGTACATGTAAGGTATTGTTTGCGTCCATTAGGGGAGTTGAAATGGTACAGTAATGAGAATACTTCGAGCTACGTATGCGATATATAAAAAATATGAAGGGTGGTAAATATCATCCCTTTGGGAGACGCCGAGCCTCGGCGGGATTTCGTGGGCGTATATTTTAGCGTAAGCGTCAAACAAAGATGGTATATCAACTTTTTATGGTTATTGTAAATTAATGTTCAACTTGGTTAAGCTCTAAACAACTATACCTAATTATTATATAGTATACTATTATATACCTACATTATGAAATGTAGGTATAATATGCAAATTCAATATTATAAACTGCTAAGTAGTCAGCATGTCCAAGACATTTGTAAGCTTTTAGTTTTACCAGTTAAATAATTTTTCTAAAGAAATATGTTTTAAAAGATTAATATAAAACTTTCTTGAGTTGCTTATTTACTTATGTGCATACCTTCGTAACTGGGAATATTTCGCAGATTTAAAATGTGGTCTTGCTAATTCCATTTACGATCGAAATTTATTTTCGGATATAAAATAAAAAATAAAAAGAATTAATCAGAAATTGCAAGAATAATATTTATATCACTTCCATAAAATCCATGATTGAGAAGCTGGTCATACAGTCAGTAGCTAATTAATAGTTTAGAATGTTTTTTTATCATTCTATAAGCGACATGTTAATATTAGTTTGACAATTAGACAAGAAATTCGTATTTGCAATTTTAAACGGAAATCGGCACCTGTGGCTTCCTTATATTACTAAGAAAGGGTGATTTGTCATACCCTTCATGTACTATTTTTTTGTGCAGCCACTTGGTAATAAAATATAGTGGTAGAATAAATACTAATAATAATTTATTGTTTCATTGAATTATAAAATTGAATAATAACGGAATATTATAAAATTGAAAACGGATATAAATTTTAGAATACTAACATTTAACGGAATAAGTTCCTAAAAGTCATCGTGCATTACCCTACCTTATTCGAACATCGCGTTGATAGTTAGGAGTTTGTACAGTGAGCTTAAGTTTTCAGTGAAGAAAAACATCTTAATGAAACCATACCATGTTACAAGACACTTTCCAATTTCCGCTTGATTAACTTGAAGATAAGTTGAAAATCTGGCATCACGTACCTCGTTGGTGTATTCAGCTGCATTTGTGAGCAAGCACCATGGACCTGTTGAGGTTGGCATTATCACTTAAAATCAGATAGGTAAGTTTGTGATGAAATGCTAAACTTTACAAAAAATGATGCAAAACTAAGTATATCACTTCGAAATATTCTTAATATATAATAAACGACAGCATTAAAATGTGGATCCTAGGTTTGGAGTTAACTTCATATGACAGCACAAAAAGTTTTCTGTTGTTTATATTATGTACTCAAAATATTTTATGTGAAATAAATCTTAAGTTCGACATGTCACTTTGTGTTTTTACTTCTTTAGTTTTATTATTGATTTTAGATCTACAGTACTGTACATTTGTATAGCATTTGGATGCAGTGTTAGTGTATGCCTTCGTGTTTTATGAATCGTTTATTATTGTAATGTTGTTGCACGTTTTAGAAAACAGTTAACATTACGAATTTAGAATAAAATATTTTACTATATCCTGAAAGTACTATATTTATATATTACAAGTTACGTATTAGACATTATTTTATTGAAGATTTTTTATTATGTAAATATGCATTTATTTTAATATCTTTACTATTTTTCTTCTATATTGAAATTTATGTCATAGGAAAAATAACCTATTTATATGCCAATTAAAAATTATTGTAGAAATTAATATTTACTAACACTAATAAATGCAAATTTAAAATATAGAATTTCGTTTAATATTTCAAAACGACAATCTGTATAGTAATATTATAAATTATTCTGTTCATAATTATTTTATATATGAAGTATAATATGTGTAGTAATATATGTGACCATTTTATTGAAAGTTAAACAAAACTTGATATATGCCAATTAAACAGATTTTAAAATATATACGTATATTTTATATTATATATTTAACACCGAGACACAATAATGCTCATCATACGTAAATCTGTCGTAGGTAGTAATCCAACTTGGTGCCTAATAGTAGGCTATATGCTCAATGGTACTACTATCAAAGACTAGAAGAACTGCGAAACCTGTCCCCGGTCTCTGGCAACATGGGAGTTTGAAGTGTCGCCATGGTGCGTTTTAGTGGGTAGTGTTGGCTGATTAGCACCTGATAAGTCACCAAATACCTCTCTCGCCTTGGCCTGAGTCCAAGTTTGAGTTAGCGATGAGGAAGTCTGTAAAGTATATTTTTGATAGGGCTTTTTCTAATGCCCGCCTGGCTAGCTACCACCCTCAAGTTGAAAATCTGCCGCCAAAATACCAATAGGTGTGTTCCGACAGTTGTACTTGAGAGCCATTCCCTACACAGGTTTAGCGTGTTTACCAACTTAGACCGTATCATCACTTAAGATCAGGTGAGATTATGGCCATAACGCTAAACCTAACTATACAAAAAGAATAGAATTAAAAAGGCTTTTGTTTTACTGTAGGCACTGTACTCGAGGCCTGTCGAGTAAAAAACATAAAAGAAGAGTTTTTACCGTTTCTATTTTCATTCTGCATTTTGAAAGCCTACGTTGTTTTACGCCAAATATTTTTCATTTTAAATACGCCTCCTAAGTAGAGCACATTGAACAGTTGGCAAATAACGAAAAACAAATTGGAACTACGCGACGCGACGTGCCGGCCGAGTTTAATCACAACCAGTGCTCTCTCCACATTTCGAGTGCAGTTGTGCATCAGACGAAATTGTTTGAAGTCGCCTCGAGAGCTAACGTTCAGGTTGGTTTTTGAATTACTGTAGTTATATCGCGTCGACGAGTCCTTGCTTTAATTCTGTGGGAATGGTATTTAAATGGAAGATGAATCGATTAATCGACGCTCCATATCTACTTTATACTGCGTAGAGGTTTAAAAGGGGTAAAAGAACACCTCAGGTATACCACGTTTTGGGATAAGTGTAAATCCCATTTTAGGCTGGTACCATAAATACAATATAAATAAATGTAGACTACATACTAGCCTACACTTTTGGTTTCAGTGTTTAAGGAATATTATACTGTTTGCATGGATCATAATGTTTTTTAATGAACACTGGATTCGGATGGGAATAGCGCTATTTATCACTTTTTCTTATTTTATTTTATTCACGTTTATAGATAGATTTTTCATTAAAGTAGCGTTGATAATCCTCAAAACATTAACCTTTAGTACTTTTCTAGTATTTAAGACCTTAAAAAATACGTTTTAGTATTTTACACGATTTCCATTATAATCCTATATTGAATTTGAAATGTAAAATGTTATTATAGACATACAATACGTACATGCGTTCTGAAATATAATATAAAAAAACGTGTTGTATCTCTTTTTAACGAAGATTCTTCCATACCTTGACATTGCTAAATATAATTATTACAAGAAATATTAGTTAGATTATAATTACATAATTTCGACTATTCATCAAATAACGTGGCAATTAATCAACTATTGCTGCTAAAATTTAAGTGACATAATAAAATTTAAATATAAATATGAGTAATATTTGTATGCATAATATTTTAATACGCATAAAAATATGTATTCTGTGTTCATTTAAATATTTTAGAGATTTATTATTTTGAATATTTTATTAATAAGTGTAACAGAAATCAGGACCATTTGTTTTGAAGCGATGATAGCTCGTATGCTAGTGTGTACGAACACCGCGTCAATAGACGTAATTTCAAATTCATCTGCAATGAGCTTGAGGTTTCTGTGAAGAGAAACATCGCGATGATACCATAGCAGGCTTCTGTAATGCCCGCAGTTGCACTTCTCTACAAAGTCAATCAACATCACGTGGGATTGTGGTACATAATAATACGGATGGATATTGTTACATCAGTCGAATACTTGATGAACTTATACCATTAATCAGAATTCTGCAAATTTGTTTATTGCGTGGTGTGTTCTTAGTTGAATATCTTTCAATGTAATGTATAATATATTTATAAATGCGGAAGTGTGTTTTTTTGTTACACTTTCACGCTTAAAGCGCTGAATCGATTAGCGAATCGAATTTTGGCATAGAGATATATTCTTGGAGACGGTTATAGGCTTATTTTTCTCCCGAAAACCTATAGGAAGTGGGGTCATGAAAGGGATAAACTTTGTATGAAACTGTTTATGTGCGTCATCCTATTTGCTTCAAACTTTTGAGTCTTTAAATTATTTGTAATTAATAGTAAAAGTAAGCATATTTGCTTTTCAAACTACTCCTAAAAGGGGTGGAATAGGGTTATAAAGTTAGTATAGCAAAATCGTGTTAATGAAGCTGAAATTTGGCAGGTAGACAGTTGATAGATCATCATCATAGCCATCAGCTAAAAAAGGGTGTTTGAAAATTCATATCTACCTGTATCGACCATCATCCTCAAATAAATAAATTAATAGCATTTGATAGAAAAATGATTTCTGTATCGATCGAAAACCAGAATTGACAAAATCAATATTTACGCAATAACTGCGAGTAAAAGCTAGTTTTATTGTAAAGTTATCTTCCAAAGTTACATAAATGTAACGAACCTAAACGTACTTTTATGAACTTAGTTTGTAGTCTTTGCTCGTGTGAACAAGTCATTTCATATTACGGCCTTAACTGGAATTTATATACAAAACACGACATTATTGCGTATGACCCGCGGTGTGATGTGCCTACGATTATTGTATGAGAAACGAATGTAACTTTGGCCGACTGCCAACTTCTTAGTTGACACAAGCCACAAGTGTCAGTCACGAACGGGAGTTTGGCACCATTCCGCGGACTATCATATGCATAATTGGGTAAGAGAAATGGAAATAAAAATTTAATTGGATCCTTATAAAAGTAAGAAAATTTAAATATTGTCACATAATATTACTCTTAGTGTTCTGCTGCGTTTCACAAAAAGTCAACGAGAGGGTGACAAAGCACTGTAGCAGCTGTTAAAAAGATAAAAAAAATCGTTTTCTATTCTCTCCTGCATATATACGTATCTATAAAATGCACTTTGGAATTGCGTCGGTCTTCCCTCCGTTTGCTTTCACCCTGTCGGAGGAAGGAGGACGATTCAATAGAGCCCCCTACGGGTTGTTTCTGACCTTTTTTTATAGTAATATTATTTCATTCTCATAATAAATATGCAAGTAGTATTTAATTGAAATTATTTTGCGTAATATTCTTGAACCACGCATACTTCGATACTATATATAAATACATATATGTATATAGCTAGATGATTAAGTTAAAATGGTAGTTGTGTATTGCTTATTGATTGGTTATATCCAAAAACAATATGAGTACGGTAAATTTTATACATGCATACGTATCTATGAATATTAGTAAACCATTTGTACAACCGCGGTTTTATTACCCTTTTTGTGTTATTTCGTGTCACAAATCATGCATCTGTATGCAAATTAGTTATCGAATACGACTATTATACCAAAATTCGCGACAACAGCTTTATCTAGTTGTTGTAGGAGCTCTATTTCAATCGATTTTACTAAAGAAAAGTTAAAATTCCCATTCTTCCCATTCAATTTACCTTTAATTTGCAAACTGAAATAACTTCTTTAATAAAAACGTGACTCGTAAAAACAAGTACAATTTGCAGATTTGAACGCGAGCTTTAGATATTACTATTATTAAATTCAAATAAAATACGTACTATGTACGCTAAGTATAACTTTGATATAAGATAATTTTAAATTTAATTATGAATATTTATATTCAACGCAAATAAAATTCAGTAAAATATCAGTGTAAACTAAATCAGTAGACACTGGGTGTATCATTACACATAAAGCGCTAACAGACATGCTTTTTTATCATTTTTAGTTTTCTGTAATCTCTAAACTAATATTACAACACTATAAACTTTTTCGTTACCAAGTTACTACAGTAAAGAATTAACATGAAAATCATTACCCGTTTTATATTTAAAACTATATAAGTCATTTAATAATTAACAGGCATCACAGTATGTTGCATGGACATAAAACTTTCTTATTATCATATTAATACTAAAATGTTTTAGGCGGTGAATAGGCAATCAGATGTGAAAGTTATAGCTGTTCGTTAAGTGACTATTAACCCACGAGGAGGTTCTATCCATCCTTCGTTTGTAAAACTAACACTACTTTACACTTCATGTATATAAAAAAGAACATTTCTTATGAGTGTACTTTATTGCATTTAATCCCATTGTGGAGAAATTTTAGAGAGTTGTTGTACTCATGGCCGCAAAAGTTACCGCAAGAAGACTATAGCTGGTAACGTACGATTCCTTTCAGTTTAACGATAACGGGAGTGGAGTCTGAGCAGTACCTGCAATTAGCCTGAACTTTTGGTGGAAGAAAATATTTTGATGAACCATGTACATATGCTAGTAGGGTATTTTCTAATGCCCTCCTGGCTAACTACCAGATTGAACTTAAAAGTCTGTTGCCAAATACATGTATTTGTGTTCCGATAGTTAACTTGAACTTTATCCATATCAAAAAAAATCAATTGATATTGATAAATTATGATAAGGTTCTGTAAAATTTAATTTCAAGATGTACATACATGAAGCAATGATAGTTCAGCGGTAGCGTGTAGGAATGCTGCGACATTCTGCATCCCTGGGACTCAGGGACGTGAGTTTGAATCCACCTACAATGAGCTTAAGCTTTCGGTGTAGGAAAACATTGTGATGAAACTAGAACATAGTGGTAAGGCTTTTTCTAATGCCCGTCTGCCTAACTACCTTCCTCAAGTTGAAAATCTGCCGCCAAATACCTATAGGTATGTTCCGGCAGTTGCACTTGAAAGCCAGTTCCTTTGCTAAGCTTAACGTGTCCACCATCTTGGGCCACATCGTTACCTAATATTAGGTGAGATTGTGGCCATAATGCTAAACCTATAATTTATATAAAAACATATCTCTAGATGAACAAAAATTCTATAAATATGTTCATAACTACAGTATTTATAATAGCAATATTATCTCTCGTCAAATATAAATACTACCCCACAATGTGTATAGTACTACAGTATATCGTTTAAAGTGGTGTTTGGTATCAACAAATTGTGCACTTATAAGCTTCCGCGTACAATGTTTACCTTGTTCTTCATATCAAAACAGTAAACATTGTTTGTTACATTTGTCTAAAAAATACTTTTGGAACACCATACCAATACTCAATATTATGAAAGAAAATTGTTATTTTAATAATTGCCTTATAGAATGAGTTGAATAATAAAAATATAAATCGTATAAAATAAATGTGTACATATATAGATAATCCTACATAATTTAAAGTATACGCCTATATAATAATTTAGGTAATAATAAATATTTTTGAAACATGAATTATAAAAATAAACAGTTTTAGTAAATGTCAGATAAACAAAGATATCCTCTCATCGATAGAATTATTATACTATTTATTCTATGCCATCTATCATATTCTCAAATATGAAAATGCCAATTTGAATATTGTCTACTCTTACATGGACAAAAAATTTGATCAAAATTGTAGTTAATTTTTCAGTACAAACACTACGAACAAAAGTACTTTCATAGCAATTCTGAATAACTATTTGTATTATTTATAATTAATTTTCATTGTTCACAACAGCTAAACTATGACTTATTAAATAACTTAAGTTTATGAATTGAAATAAAACCTACTGTAAATATATTTAAATTCCGCCAAAACCTCATTAAATAAACAAATTTTTATATCCTGAATTAAACTAATTATTTAAAATCATATAATATAATGAATTTAAGTTAATTTGTATATTGTATACTGCAAAATGTTATTATAAAAATATTTTGTGCATATTGTAACTGAATAAATCTCTCTACAGTAAATGTTTACATAACTACGTGGATATAAATTATTTGTTTTAATTATTATCTATGTTTGATAATGTTTTGTCTGTTCAATTTGAATACATAGATAGTAACTTATTTAATAACAGCGATTTTACTAAGCTCATAATGATAATATGGAAAACGAGGGTGCGTGGGAAGGTTTTATTATCCAGTTAGGTCGATGACTGACGACTTCTGTATCCAGACCATTGAATACTGAACTATAAATTAATATTCAATCATACTGCAGGAGTTACCTGAGTATCTCCATTTATAAAAATAAATACCAGCTGGGTATCAACATACTAAATAAATCGTTTTTTTTTAATATGACACAATTTACAACTCTTTGTCATATACTGTTGACAAATTACAAGACTTAAGAAATTGTCCTTTTTAAAAATAATTTCCTTTTATTTTTTGTATTATTAAAATAGAACCATACTATTTATTACACACACATCTAAATACAAAAAAAAAATTCAATAAAATAGTGTACTTGGTATAAAATGATTGTTTAATTATTCGTAATTTCTAAAACGTCACATCAAATTCTGTGGCTTAGTTACATCTCTAATTATATACCTGGCAGCTTTGCACCCTCAGTACAAACACTCGCAGCTGCAACATTATGGTGATGTATCAACTTCCTTTTCTGAATGTTGAAGATCTTTATAAAATATATTTTAACTAGAAACGTCAGCTTGCTACGTATTCCTTCTATAAATGTATCATCATTTTCCGACCACTTAATGCTGTAATAGTCTATTTTTATTTAACTAATTAGATCTTAGTTTCCTAATAAAGACACTCTCCGCTTGGTTTTGCTCCGTGACCATACATCTTTCAAGCTAATCATTAGGTAAAGCAAGAGAGCCGTTGAAAGAAAAAATATTGTTTAAAAAAACAACAGTCTAGACACGTGGCGCCAGACATCGGCTATAATGTCACGCGATTAAACAACACCAATATGGTAAGACTATTTCAGTAAGACATAGTTTCCTGGTCATTTGTTTGTGATTGCATCAACTAGTGACTAAATGCATATTGAATCTAATTTTTATATACAAGTTTTTATAATAGGTATTTAATTACAGACTTATACTTTTTAATACGATAATAATTGCAGATTATCTATATTAATATTAGAAAGAGGAAAAGTTTGTTTGTTGGTTGGTTTGAGCGCACTAAAGTAAGAAACTAGCAAACATTTCAAAAATTAAAATTATTTTATGATTTGAACGACCAATCTTTAAGTAAGGCTTTAGGCTATTTAACATGACGCTACCACCTATTTTTTCACACACTATTTTTTCTTTAAGCTTTACTATCTTAGACCACGTTGTTATTTAATAGTAAGTGTGATTGTAATCAATAGTTAAACCTAAAATATTTAACGATATTTTTTTTGTCTCATTACCTAAAAAAATATAGTAGCGGTTTAATTTAAAAACTACAAATGTTCCATAATATATGAAACATGAGCATTATCTTCCAGCTTACATTCATAATTCTGTAACTTAAAGAGCACAGATGTGTTCTCCGTTTCAGGTCGTGCAGTCATCCATTGTAGCATTTAAAATACGACAGCGGGCTTAATTTTTCATCGGGTAGAATTAGTGCGCATGCGTGCTATCCCGGCTCCGTACTACGGGAGCAAAACCGACCTTCGTAGGTCGGCGCCCCGCCATTCAGTTACTGACGGTCGTCATTGATTTTCGACACATTGCCATATGGTGAGGTCTACTCGACCGCGAAAACCCTCTAAACGTTTCATTTGGCAATATTTGTTGCACGTGTCAACGGGGAAGCACAAATAGTTTACTTTCAACCGGATTCACAAGAAGTAAGTCAATTTGATGCTTAAATCGATTGTAGACCATGTTATGTTTTATTTCATAACAATCCTATTTTAAATAGAATAAATCATAACTGTTGCAAGTGGTGTTTGCACCTTCATCAGAGAACACTGAAACAACTTTGTTGAAATAAATATCTAAATTAATATGAGAGCAGTTTAGTATAAGTACGTACAGTTATATCATAAAAGTCACCCGTATATCCTCTTGTTGCGCATAGATGTTATGTTTCGGAACGTATGTAGGTATCGGTTACAAAATAGTTATTTACGGCTTTATACATTTTAGTAATTTCAAAGCAGTAACCACAAATAAACAACGCGACATCAATTATTTTAATATAATGTGTAATTGCGGTTTATGAAGGTTCAGTGGCATTCATTACTTAGTATTTTATATTTTTCTTATTTATGTACTTACACCGTACAAATAAAGTTTATTCTCACTTTTATTAATAATATCTTGGACGGTTGTCCTTACTTTTATTTGAGTACGTAAGAGGTTCTAGAGGTAATCTTTTAAAATTGGTCTTTGCATTTTCACATGTCTTTATTAGAATTATACATTTTTTTATTCTGAATAGCTTTAGGAAATGTACTTTAATCTCCTGTAAAATATTTGAAGTTAGGTCGTTAGCAATACCTACATGACTATGATGGCTACGTACCATTCAACATTCACATTTTAATGCTTTTGCTTCCAACCGCGGTTTTTCCAGTTTCACTGGCTTGCGAGCGTTACAATCATTAATTCAAATAGAATGGAATGTGGGTTCACCCTTGCAGATGAGCTGCTATAAGTTTCGCGTGAGTGAAAATAATTACACCATTTGAGACATTTTCGCCCCGATTACATCGACGGTGGTCGTTATGTGGTCCAGCTAAAGGTATGTTTTGAACGTTGTGAACGTTAAGAAGCATTGTCGATGACTTTGTATTAAAAATAAACAGTTACATTCGATAGTACATCGATTTTTGCTAGAAAAAGCATATTGATTCGAGATGTTATGTATTACTACGATAGTTATCACATACGTGTAATCACAACTCTGTACTAAAGACTCCGAGTGTTATTTGTTTCTCAGCCAATTAAAATTAAAACAGATTAAAATCTCACTGTGTATGTTGGTAAACCATGTACATCACCAACTAGTCAGCTCCTTTGTATGAATGACTAAGAAAAATGACACAAAGTCTAAGATAAGAATAATAAAAACGATCATGAAAAGTATTGTAACGTTAAATAGTAAACATAACATGTTTTCAAAATACGTACGTGATATCGAACATTGAAATTATTTTCAAAAAGCTCATGGGATATATTAGTCATATTTCGATATTACATATTCCAACAAGGAAAATAACCATTATGTGCTACGATCCCAGATTTACTAGAGGGATACTTCATGTATTTAATTAAAGGTCGCTTGAGGTGACCTCACCGGCGCTGACGGTTGCGGTCAATGATTTTACCTACATCGAGCAACAATATAACACAGTTCGCCGAAACGTGGCGCCATGAATCATTTATCACGTATCCGGATCGGGATCATTGATACAGATGGATGATTGATGCAGAAACCATTAAATATTCGAGTGAAAGTATTATGTAATCGGTAGGATTCCATAACTTACCTGAGTTGCAACAAACTGGTTTTAAACATACACATAAAACTACTTAAATTCCTAGTACTTATTTAAGTCATCGCGAGATTGATATAGTTCGAGTCTATACTAAAATAAAGAATAGATTAAGTAAAAGTAACTAGGTAGATAAAACTATGTAAAAGAATTTTACTACATTTTTGAAGGAAATTGTGTTTTAATTATCTAATTTTTTTTTATACTTTGGGTAGTTCATCCTCTATCGGAGACTAGCAAAACTGATATGGACAATATTATCGAAACTAAGAAATATATTTGAACAAATAGTTCATATGAAGTTAGGTTTTAGTTTATCAACTATAATTATAAAAAATAAAGACAAAATAGCTATTATACATACAAAAGAAATAAAGAAGTAGTGTATGTTTTTCGACTGGGCACCAGATGAAAACGTATTCAAAAGGACAGCTTCATATACCGTTGTAGGTAAAACTTACTCGAGGTATTGAGCATCCCTTTTGGTCACAACTCGCGGTATATTGACATGGACCAGTTCACCTTCGAATTCTTAAAATCGAATAGCTTGTGAAATTGACTTTTACACTCCAATCCAAAACACGATAATTAATATATTCAGGATATAATAGAGGGTTTTTTGATGGGTGTTTTGATACTAAATAAAAGTCATAAATTTATTGAATGTAATCTTATTGTTTAGTAACTAGGGTAACTTAGGATGAATACTCCAATTGTTACTTTTTAATTATTTTTAATGGACTCAGATTTAAGATTAAATTTTGATCGTGCAATTATTTGTTGTTAATGATGTTAGGAACAACATAATTGCATTCACAACTATTTATATAAGTCGTATCACTTGATAATTATAGAATAATAATGAAAGACATTAATAGCCTATTCGATACATCTTCCATCCATTACGTAGTTTCATAACTCACATCGCGGCACTCTCGCACAAACAGTTCTAATAAGTTTCAATATAATATAAACATATTTATATTTATAACATGTATTCAATTATTCTGATCAGTACAGTTCGATTCATCGAAACGGGTATACGTGTACATAATTTCGCATAAAATTTAATTGTTGTTGTCGTAATGTGTGTTGATTACGTTTGTGTACAAGTGAACGAGATACGTAGATTTAAGATTGTTAAGATGTGTCATTGCAAACTTGAAAGTTGCGTACGAAAAGCTCCTATGAAACGGGTAATTACTCGATAATTATTTTGGTCTTAATATATATAATAATATATTATAATGTGGAAAAGTTTGTTTGAACGCGCTAATCTTAGGAACTACCAGTCGGATTTCAAAAATTATATTTGTATTTGATAGAGCAATCATTGAGGAAGTATTTAAGTTGTTTAACATCACGCTACCACAATTAGGAGCAAAGCTGTATTGAAATAATATACAAATCGGGCAAAAATTATTAGATATTTTTAAGTTCCACCCGAAAAAATTCACGGACACAGCTTGTTACTTATAAACTAAATCACATTATTCTGTTAGCCAGATATTTAAAGAATATAAGTTAGATAAACAGTTTTAATTTATTTCTGATTCAGGTAGTCTTCAATACCCGCCTGACTAGCAACCACCCTCAAGTTTAAAATCTCCTGCCAAATACCAATAGGTGTGTTCCGACATTTGCACTTAAGAGCCAGTCCCACCACAGGTTTAGCATGTCTACCAATTTGGACTGTCTCTTCACTTAAGATCAGGTGAGATTATGGTTATAACGCTAAACCTGAAACCATATACTTATTTTAATATAATGTACAAATATTTAAAAATAATATGAATAAAAAATAGAGAATGTTAAGTATGCAATTCAAATATTTTTAAGGGGTCGTTATCAATTACATAATTTGTGGTACGATCGGAAACGGGCATGTCCTGACCGATGAGTGTGATCAGTTTCGCTCGTTGCACAATGCAATCTGTCATTATCGGTTGATTTAGGACGCGCCTGTTCCGCTGCAGCAGCTGCGTGCACGGTTAACACATGCATCCAATCGTTACCACGTTGCCTGTGTGGATGCGACGCGACGGTGCCGATTACTAATAACTATAAAATACGACCAGTTGACATTTTCTACTATTCATACTACAGTCATTCTATTTAATTTCTTAACGACGTTTACATACTTACATTAACATATGCATGCCAATAATTTTCTTCTTAGGTTCCACCATTTAAATATAGTTTAGCAATCATAATTTAAACTAGCTGTGTCCGCGACTTCGTTCGCGTGGAATTAACTGTTTTTTCCCGGTACCCTTTTTTATAGAATACAAGTAGCTAATGTTACTCCTTATAACATCAGCTATCTGCCAGCGAAAGTCTCGTCAAAATCAGTACAGACGTTCCAGAGATTAGCTGGAACAAATCGACAGAAGAAAGATAGATTAACAAAAAAAAAGATTTTTTTATATAAGTACCGTATATACTTTAATACGCATGTAGTAAAAGTTGTCATTTTGATATTACATACACACAATTCCAAATTATTTATTTATATGTATAGAAGAATAGATTTTATACCTATATTAATATTATAAAGCGCAAAAAATTGTTAATTTGAAGTGCTAATCTTGAGAAATACCAGTAGAATTAACAAAATTATTTTTGCATTTTATATCGCAGTTATGTCAGAAGTCTTTAGGCTATTATTTCAAACAACGCTACCACTACTAGGCCAAGGCTGTAACTGAAAAAAGTACAAAAACGGGCAAAAATGGTTAAATAATTTTTAGTTTCACGCTTCGGCGATGCGGACAGGTATCACGTATGCCACAGGAGCGAGCAGTAAATCGTATCTTTTACTCTGAGCTCAAAAGATGGTATGCAAAAATAAGACGGACAATTCCTCAGATACAAAAATGTGATGAAGTGTCATATGAAGAACCGTGGCATAGATACCTCGCAATGGGTGCAGCTAGCAACAAAACGTCCGAAATGGAGACCGTTGATGGCAACAAAGATTCAAGCCTTTGAAGTACATCGACATGCTGCACTTGATACCAGACGTGATGATTTAAAAACCCGACCACCAGCGGCAATCACTTATACCTGTAAGAACGGTGAAGAACATCAACAATGCGGACGCACCTTTCAACGAAAGATTGGCTTCATTAGCCACATCAAAGCCCACGAACGTCGGGATTGAATCAGTCTCTGTGGGCAAAAACGGTCAGGAATTGATTATTATCAGCTTCATGCGAACGAAGTCGTGGGCACAGCTAGTATCGTATATGCGAAGAAAAATGTTGTTATACATCAACTCCTGTTTTTGTTGTGGTTTGCCTGTAAGATACAAATGTCAATTGATGATCTCACAGGTGTTTGTGTGTCATCTTAATATTTGCAACTATCGTTTCCAAACCTTTTTGATTTATTGTATATGTTTAGTATCGTTTGTTAACCAAGGGGCATTGATGTAGGTAACACCCGTCATATTGACATCCTTAGACGTTATTAAACGAAGTGTGAATACTGTCCCTGGTCTAACATGAGAGTTTCAAACGTGTTCGTGGTGTTCTTAGTGGGTAGGGTTGGATGCTTATCACCCGATGAGTCTTGCCACATGGCTCTCTCGCCTTGACCTGAGCTCGGGTAATAATAAAAAAATACAAATAAAATAAAATGTCCAGTGTTTTAGTGTTCACTGATTTTAGAATAGTGTAATTTTAATTTTGCTAACAACTTGAATATTAGTCCCCCTTGATCTTGAGGCCGTAGGCTTAATGATAGTTAGCCTATAGGAGAATCCGGCCCTACGTATAGTACCTAATAAACCCGTCACTTTCTTTTGGTTTCTCGCATTTCAGGGATAGACAGTGCATATCCGTCACTAAGTCTTTCAGACCGGTATCACAAAGTAAACCTTTGATAGATAAAGGATACCTTTCGATGGTAGTCAGTTTTTGGTTTGGACTATACTCACCAACTTGGCACACTGCCGTTTCTTTCCCATGCTATTATTAAAACAAAGGTTTTCTTGCCCCTTATCTTACGTAAATAAAGTTGGCACAACATATTTTTTTCCTTTATATATGTTGCGAATTAAGTTTACCGACCATTACCTGATGTCAACTATCACTGAGATCTCCTTGTTTGTGTTCTATACAGCTCAATAGCCTTTAATGCTTTTTACTTAAGCGTAACTACAACTACAAAAACTTTTCAATAGGAACTATAGGAATTACCATACATTTTCAAGTTATTACAGAACTGATATCTCGGAATCCACTAATTGTGACGATACGGCCCTAGTTGGTAGACACGCTAAACCTTTGGAGGAACTGACTCTCAAGTGTAACTGCCGGAACACACCTATTGGTATTTGGCGGCAGATTTTCAACTTGAGGGTAGTAGCTAGCCAGGCGGCCATCAGAAAAAGCCCTACCACCATGCTATAGTTTCCCCACGATGTTTTCCTTCACCGAAAGCTTAAGCTCGTTGTATGTGGTTGGATTTGAACTCACGTCCCTTGACGCAAAGTCGTACACACTACCACTGAGCTATCATCGCTTCAAAATAATGTGGTTATTATAAGGAAGTGATTAATGAATAAATATGATATACTTTGACTATATTTATGTGTTAATGTTTGTAACATCTTTTATTGTTGTCCTTACTTTTTACGCTGAAGTATAGTTTAACTATCCTTTTCTTTGCGACCTCTGGTTTTGATATTTTTTCTCGTACTTCTCATAAAACATATGTGTGACAGTTCGAGCTTAAACTATTAACATTTACTTATTAACAACATGCGTAGTATATTGTATATTACCATAATATCAACTATGCTTAGTATGGAATGAAATAAACATATATAAAAAATTCCGTAAAAAAAATCTACAATACTCCTAAAAATAAAACTCAAACATATGTGTATGTATATCACATTATAGTCAAACATCTAAGTTTTTGTGAAAATCAAGCGATTCCGAATCCTGTTATTTTTTACAGTTAATAAGGGGAAATGATGTACTTAAATATTAATAGTCAAAAGTTTTGTTTCAGTGCATGGCGCGAGCGCTCTATGACAATATAGCGGAGTCCCCGGACGAGTTAGCATTTCGGCGAGGCGACCTGCTCACCGTGCTGGAGCAGAACACGGGAGGCAGCGAGGGCTGGTGGCTTTGCTCCCTTAGGGGACGACAGGTAATTGTTGTTACCATAAAACGCAAACTGTAATAAAAAAAAACGTTTATCCTGTAGAGTATGAACAGCAGACATTTCCATAATCATAAACGATAAAAATGCCGTAATGTTGAAATGGTTATAATAAGTTTAATATGTATCCAATGTTTCTTATTTCGCGTATCGAATGTACCAAGGAATTTGTCGGGGTTGTTTTCTTTTATTTTGTTGTTATATTTACTGATTTTACTTAGCTGTATCAGCTGAAGGTGAAGACAGATATCGTAAGAAAAACACAGTATTAAAAAACTATTTTCGTAGCACGACTATCCACTTATTAAAAAAATCACAATTATACATTTTCAAAATAAAATTGATATTATGCATGAAGTTGAAGTATTGATAAAGATCGTACTTTTCCTTTTCAAAGATAAATTTAATAAGACTTTTACAAGCTGGAGTTTTTAATTGTAAAAACTAACAAACGAAAATAGCTATTTGATTTTTCTATATGTAACTTAGGTTTCCGGTCGAAGAAGTCTTCTACGTTACCTAACTGTTCAAATTAGAACACAACCTCTAGTAGCTTATCTCATACCACTGAGTTCTGTTCTGTTATAATGCTAAGGCTGACAAAGCCAAAAACAATATTGGTTTGGAAAAGGGTATAAATTGTACCATAATAAATATAGCAAAGCATTATTGTTCGAAACAATATCCTCAAAAAAAAAAAATCAAATCCAGCTTATATTAAATCTACGTAATTCGTCACCATCATAATATTATGTGGTTAGAACTCTAAAGGTTGCAAGAATTATGCGTAACAAACTCATTGAACAAATCAAATCAATGCGTAATAATAATTGAAATTCGCTTATCGTACTGCCAATGAATTCTATGACGCATTCACCATATCTCCCTCACGTACACATATTGAAAACGTAGAATAACAAATATGTTTATAGTATTTTATGTTTATAATGAATATGACATTATTTTCAGGGAATATGCCCCGGAAATCGGCTGAGAATAGTCGCCGGGGTTTTCGATGCGAGTGGTGCTATGCAAAGACGCCGGACTAGAACACCAGCCCCTGTAGCACACCAGCCTATGCCTACGCAGCAAACTCCAGCTTTTACAAAAGTAAATAAGTCATTTCTGTAATTAATATAAGAATGAAATAACATCTTTTTTTAATTCTTTATAAGTTTAGCATTTGGTTATAAATTCAGCTGATGATAAGTGATGATGTGGTTCAAGATAACAACACGCTCAAGTCAGTGGAGAACTTAAACTTAAAGCTGAACTTTATAGCTGAAGGTGGTAGCTGATATTGCGGGTACTAGAAAATGATCTAACATTACGATTTGCACGACATTCTTCTTTACGAAAGCTTATTTTAAAACTCAAGATCACTATACAGACATTATTTCTGTTTGTAAATAGTTATATGCATATAATGTAATAAATGTTTTAGTGATTATTTTTATATAGATTAAGATGGTGGACACGTTAAGCTTAGTAGAGGGCCTGGCTCTTAAGTGCAACTGCCGGAATACACCTATAGATATTTGGCGGCAGATTTTCAACTTAAGGTGGTAGCTAGCCAGGCGAGCACTAGAAAAACCCCTACCGCCATGCAAACATTACTTGTATATAAAAATAAATATTCAAATAATTTATTTAGATCGAAGAATGTTCGCACTACGACGTACCGCGTGCTCCGATGCCAGTGCAGCGTATCGCAACGTACGATTGTCCACGACCGCTGGGGGATTGGTACGACGCACCTAGAGCACCCCGTCCGGCCAGCGCGGACTCCGCCTGTAGCGGTACCGGCTCACTAGCATCTGCTACGTCCAGCGTCTCGGGGAACTCAAACTCGGGAAGCTCTGTACATTCCGCTGCGTCGGGTTCTAGTACATACGATGTGCCAAGATCACGGGCGCTCCCACTACCCTGTGATGCCGCTTTGGAAGCATTGGAAAGGTTACAGGTCCGTTTATAATCATCTAAATGTTTTATAAATCGTATAAATCATAGCTATATTAACATAATAAAGCGGAAGAGTTTATTTGTTTGAATGCATTTATCATAGAAATTACCAGTCAGATTTAAAAAAAAAAACTGTTTTTGTATTCGATAGAGCAATATTTGAGCAAGACTTTAGGCTATTTAACATCACGCTACGGCCAATAGGAGCAAAGCAGTTTTGAAGAACGTTGTATAAACGAAAATAAAACTTTATGAAACCTTCCATAGCGTGCGCTGTCTAAATGTTTGATTTCACATGAAAGTAGTGTATGAGAGAAATGTTCCTCTTAAACAGTTCTAATAATAAGTTCGGTATGGCATATATCTATCTGTTCTAGTAAAATATAAAACTTAACTGAATATCTAGTACATATATCAATTTTTGAACTATCAGGAACGAAAATATTTGGGTACTCTACGTCGTAAAAAACATGATATCTACCCCCGTATAAATGAGAGAGAGAGAGAGAAATAGAAAACAAATCAATAACATGTCTTATTCTAAATATTTGCAAGCCGACTAACATCAGCAGATGCCATTCTGGTTTCAGTGACAGACTTGGCAAGGTATATAGTAGGTAAAAAATTTAAAATCTTTAATATGCAGTTCTATATTGCAGGAAGAGGCATCAGCGGCGGTATCGCGGTTGTTGTCGTATGTGACACCAGGCTGGCGACGCCGTGGCGCGCTCCGGCCGCGCGTGCTGGACGTGCGCGTGGCTGGCGCTCGGCTGCGCGCCTCATTGCATGACCTTGCAGTATTCGCTGATGCCACACTCGCCAACGCCCACGATGCACACGACAAAGGTACGAACCCTTTACATCCTCTACACACAACTCTTCGCATGGTGGTAGAGCTTTTTCTAATGCCCGCCTGGCTAGCTTCAACCCTCAAGTTGAAAATCTGCCGCCAAATACCAATAGGTGTGTTCCGGCAGTTGCACTTGTGAGCCAGTCCCTCAATAGGTTTAGCGTGTCCATCAACATGGGCCATATCTTTACTTAAGATTTGGTAAGATTATGGTCATAACGCTAAATCTTAACGTTAAAAATATATATATATATATAATGACATCAAAAAGCGCACTCTAGTTTAAAGTAAGGGGCCGTTCATAAAATACGTCACGCAAAATGTTACCTTTTTAAATCCTCTCCCCCTTCGTCACGTTATGTCACATTTTCGCGACCCCCCTATTAATGTTACGTCACACAGACGTAGGTACATTATATATGGCAATTAATAACAGTTAACAAATATCAACATTTTTAAATACTTATGGTTTGCAATAATGAAACTTTAATAAGTTAATATCTGTAATAAGATTAAGATTAAGATGTACAATATACAAAATTATTTTATGAGCTGCGAACGTCACGTTTTCTTAGACCCTCGGCTCCTTATGTCATAGTAAGCGCCACTCTCCCTGCTCCCATAAGTGCGAATGTATTTTATTAACGGCTCCTAAACAAATTTTCTAATTGTCGACAATATGCACAATAAATCTTTGACCTGTAATATATATCTTCTATTACCGGTTACGAATGTATTTAATGCCTGTCAGACAATGTTTTTTTATCTTCACATGTGGCTCGTAGTGCATAATGGTATATTCTGGCTAGTATACTTGATACGTGTTGTTTAAGTTTATTTATGCCAGAAAAAATCATTATTTAATCGAAGATACACAAGTCATTTTATCGACGTTATTTTATAGGACCTGCATTTTGTAATATGTAAATGTTGGAAATACAACTTTTCTTTTCAATGCTCGAAATGATAATATTATTACAGGTATCGCAGTCAAATTACGTCCTTTGGTGAAAGCTCTGAAAGATGCTGAGCGGATAACACACGAGGCCACGAGTGCACTAGACGCGGGCGAATGGGCGCCGGAACGGCTCGAACGAGAACGGGAACCGACCGACGGCACTCAGGATGCACTCGACCAACTGGTGTCTTGTGCCAGATCACTCACAGAGGATGTAAGAAGAGCAGCCTCCTTCATAAATGGAAACGCGTCGCTACTTTTTAGGTAAGTTGTGTCAAATGAAATCAGTATATGAGATGTGTTATAATTCTTTATTGACCATTCTCTCGGCGTCGCTCTCTATCGGTGTTTCTAAACTTAATACGCTTTCATAACCAATATCGATGTTCATCCTTTTACACGTAAAACGAATTTCGTTATAACTTCGTTTAATTAACTATGTCTGGTTAGATCTAACAAATAAACAATTAAAATGTGACCGATGCCTGATACGATATAAAGAAAATGCAACTGCACTCATCGAATACATCTCATAGTATAAAAGAGTCACTTATATTCCGTAATGAAAATCCAACTTTGTTTTTTGTTCATTTCATGCTTTTTTGTTTTTTATTATATTTTAATGATAGATAATATGAACATGTTAATGTAATTTCTCTTATGAATTACAGACGTTCACCAGTAGTTCCCGAACATGAGTGGACTGAAGAATATGATTACGTGAGGCTAGAGTCTCGGACAGCAGTAGGCCGTCGGAATGCTGAAATACGAGCAGCTTTGCCGGATAAACTGCAAGCATCCTTTGATACATTAGTGAGAGACGCTGATCATGCAGGAGAGGTAAGGAAATCTGGGCATATTATATACAATTTTTTTGATTTCTTTCCAAATTTCCAAGACATAAAGGAAAAGCTACAGCTTTAATAGAACCGAGACTGCATTCCTCTAATTTTTTAGGGTTTGCTGTATATAGATAAAAACGAAATAGCCCATATATAAGATTTTCTTATTGACCTGTTTTAATCTGTCTTGTAACGTTTCTAGCATTTTGAATGGATACAGTATAAGATAGGCGACTTTGCAGGTAAGCGCAGTAGCGGCAGCAACACTTCTTCCTCCAGACGATAGGCAGCTTGCCGCATTTTACGCAGCACAGACAGCGACATACGCTGCCCACCTGTCGACGGCGGTCGAAGCCTTCCTACGCACAATCGATATGGGGCAACCTCCGGATGTGTTCTTGGCGCATGGCAAGTTCGTTGTACTCTCCGCACACAGAATAGTGCATGTCGGCGATACAGTACACAGGTAATATAATAAAAATGTTGTTCCGTTACTTAAAGCTTATAGTTCATAGAGTAGGTTACAGTATACAAGTAAAATTAAATGCCCATTTATATATTTTAATTATGTTTTTACGTTAATAAATGATTTGACCTTGTCATTCCTGATTGAAGTTTATAATGACCATATTCAAATGACGAAACTAGTAGAAGAAAATAGTAGGTTCATATAAAAGTATTACTAGTTTAATTTATCATTGTGAATATATTACTTTTATATGAAAGTGTAAGTTTTTGAAGTGAAAATTTCTTTAGGAACGTTGAGCACTTTTTGGTTGAACAGAAATCATGGAATTTGCGTCACCGTCACCGTATGCTTCCCATCAGCATAGCTCGACGACACAATTCATAAGTTAATTTGTTTTGAATTCTATCGGCAGTCCCCAAAGACTGACCCACGTGATTTTTTTTATCTCAGGTATTATAACACCTGTTAATTTCGCATCAAGGAAGCTATAAAAGAAATAAGTTTTATCATTTAAGTTTGAATACATGGAATCGTGTTTAATGTCACAGGAGCGCTCAACATGCCGGATTAAAGGCGAAGGCTCTACGTTGTTCAGATGCGTTATCGGACGCGCTAGCCTTAACCGTCGCAAAGACCAAGGCGGCCGCCCAACAGTTCCCGTGTGCGAACGCCGTCGCCGAGATGGCCGAAGCGGCTCGTACTTTGGCGGCGCGGGCGCAAGAGATACGTCGCGTACTAGTGCGTGCGGCAGACCCACCCCCTGCGGCCGACACCCCCCTCACACCTGCTACCGCTGTACCACCGTCTGCCCCATCCACACCGCTGACACCCCTTACACCGCATAACAATTCTAGAACACCGTCACTAGCCACCTTGCAAATATAAGTGGTACAACCTTAAAGCGCTGGCAGCGCTGTGGACGGTTCCGACATGTCGGGTGTGTCCCGATACGAATACCTCTTACGTCACGGCCTCGCTCCTGTCTGTGAGGACGCTTAGATACGCTAGAGTTTTCTTCTTATACGAGAGAAAGTGATCGTTTGCGACTAAAGTGCAAGATTACCAAAGAGTTGTCGACATAGGACTTCCGATAGGATAGAATTGCCCATCGATATAAACCGGAATTATTTAAATGTTTAGAATTAAAAATAAGCAAGGCTGCTCCTGGGGATTTGATTTTTTACGACTCGCCGTTGTAATAAAGCGAGTTTTGAATTGTTGGATGCTCATTTGCTGTAGTGAGTTGAGTTGTCCGTCCAAATTTTTATACATTTTTCAACAGTTTAATTAACGATTTTTATGTAACGAGAGCTGTAATTTTGGATAATTTATCAAAAGAGACCATAGTCATTTCATAACATGTTTCAAACGAATGCCACTTAAAAGAACGCAGTTTAAGTTCATAACAAATCACTATCAATTATAATAACGCCAACTATGTAAGTAAGAAATGATTTTGTACTTTTTTATGGTAAAATTTTTACGTACTGCCATTATTTCTCTTCAGTTATTTAGTAAAAGGTGCTTTTATGTCATGTTTTTACGGTACAGATAAAAAATGTAATTTATACAACTGTCAATTCTATTTTACTGCAAAACGAAAAAATATTTCGTGGTTTTCTTTATATATACAATATTGTTCAGTATTATAATCATTACATTACTTATTGCTTCTCATTAAGTGATTGTCGGAAACTATAGAATTTATTACAGTCAATAAATAAAATTTAGTTCAAGAGATACGACATAGTGATTGGCTCAATGATTAGCAGTATGCTCAATTAAACTAATTATATCATTTATACATCTACTTGTGGTTTGAAATTACTTAAAGTTTACTCTTTACAAAGATTTTCACATGTATGTATATGTACTTATATTTGGTATAGGGTTTGAGGGCTGATAAATTCCTTATTATATCAAACGAAATGGACAATACTAAAGAGGGTTTATTTAGTATGCGAACTATGAATCAATTTAGTTTGGCAACGTTACTATAATAATAACTGACTCCCAGCCTACAATGGTATAGAGGTAGTTAATATTGTCAATGTAAAAAGCATGTTGTATATTAGCGATGTGTAATATATTTAATAGACGTTGTAGTTTAGTTAGGTATAGATGAAATTGTACAAAAGCATATTATTATAATGAAATAATTTTAATGATAAATTATAATTTAATCATCTTGTAAAACGTGATCAAATAAAATATACAAATTTTCGTATCTTAATTTTGTATTTATTTCAGAAAATCTTGTAGAAATAGACAATAACATATATTAAGTATTCACAACCGTAATTTGTTTTATAATAAATACATGATTTTTCATTCCTTGTCATTACTTGCCAATGTGCCTGCAGAATTACTCACCAAGTAATTTTTTCAACTCCTTACACTGTTGACACAATTTGACGCCCTAAGTGCTCCAATTTAAACAAACTGCATTAAAACTTGCTTTATATAAATTTACTTTCAAATATATCAAAAAGAAAATTAAAGTCTCAAGTTTGATTGTAATTTAATAAGTATTGGTGAGCCGCTGACTCTTCAACGGTGTAGGCCAATGCCGGATGAGCTGGCGGTAGCTTCATAGCAGCTGCAACAGCTTCTAACCTCGCCGCGCGTACTCTTAACGCATTCTCAACCGCTTCAGACTGTATAGCGTCTTCTATCTTTTTTCTCTCTAACTGAAATTACCGAATACCACAGAAAACTTGATGCAATCCTATCTAGCTACTAGCTCTTTGTAGGTTTAGCGTTATGACCTGATGACAAGTGACGATGTGACCCAAGATGTTAGACATGCTAAGCCAAGTAGAGAGACTGGCTATCAAGTGCAAAAGCCGGAACACACCTATAGGTATTTAGCGGCAGGTTTTCAACTTGAGTGTGATAACCAGCCAGGCGGGCATTAGAAAAAGCCATATACATTCGAATTGTAGTACCTGAAATTAGCGCGTTGGAACAAACAAAGAAACAAAAAGTTTTTCGATTTATAATATTAATAAAAATTATGCAACTAGCTAGTTTGGAGTAAAATAATAAATCTTACGTGTTCAATCGCGTAACACTTGAAAAACTACTAAACCGATTTGAATTCATTTATAATTTACAAAATCACGTAAACAAAGGTTTGGACAGTAGTTAGTTTTAATTAAATAGGACACATCCCCAAAGAAATTTTACTTATTATACATAAAAGCCAATTGTATATTTTTTTACGTACATTAAACAAAAACTATACATAAATCTTGAAAGTATATTATTGTTTGTATATAATTATTTTTATATAAGCTCCGGATATTTTATGTGACAAATATATCAAAGTAGAATAATATATATTTAATTAATAATTTGCTACAGAACGAATATAAGAGACATGGTTAGCGAATATGTTTTTAAAATACAAATATACATACTTGACATATATTTGTTTATTTATTTTAAAATGATATTGTTTACAAACAAAATCCAACTTACCTTAGCGGTTTCCATTTTATAGTTTAATAGTTGTATTTTTAACTTCACAGCCTCTTTGTTTTCCAAGGGGTTAATTAAATCTGAAATAAAATCAATTATTGTCTATGTATGGGTATTCCGAATATAAGTAAATAAACCTCTTGAGAACCTATACACAACTACATATGTAAACGTTGTGACGCATTTTAATATTGCTAATATACATCCAAAGGCGGCCATTCCACTTTTTGTCATTTTTTAAAATCAAATTGGGAAACCAGTCAGATAATATGTATAAATAAATGATATTTTTACCTACCATAGGTGTGAGTATCAGTTAGCAGGTCGGTCGGTCGTTTTATTCTGTGTAGGTTTGTTAGGTAAGTAGATCGGTCCGTCAGTCGATTGGTCTGTTCTATTTATTTTATTTTCAAATTCAGGTCTAATTTTCCTAAATGACATTTCAACACAATCTCTTCCTACATATATTTGTTATTCACACTTCTCTTAAAATGGGTGGAAAAGAGAGGTAAAGGTAATATAGGAAAAATCGTATTCATTAAGCTAAAATTTGGCAGGTAGGCAGTTCATAGATAGTAGAATTGATATTTACCTATATTGACCAACATACTGATAAAATAAATTGATGGCTTTTGCACTAATATTAATATAATAAAACCAATATTACCGCAGGCGGAGTCGCGGTTAAAAGCTAGTTCATCATATAAAATTGTCATACTCATTTAAGCAAAACATATCAAAACGTGAATTGTCAGCTTTGATTCTGACCGAATTGCTTCATATATTAGTTCTGTTGAATACTAAGTTTAGTTATATGTACTCAACGAAATTCTTAAGAATTAAGAAATGTTTTGATAATATATATCCCCAACAATGTTAAAATAGTATAGTTTCTGAGATGTTGTTTGGTATCAAACATTCCATCACAGCAATAAGAGTATTGGTGCGTAATATACCAAGGATTTGTTTAAAGTTGGATAAATGAAAAAAAGACAACCACCTTGCAACATACTGAGTGGTACTGAGTGAATTATTTGTCTTTGTACCACTTTGTTTTACCACTTCACTACACTGTCATCACAAACATCAGTATATTATATTTATTGTTTATACCTGCACCGCGTCCGTGCTAATCATGAACTTGTACTGTCACTCTGGCATAGGTTACGTGTTAACTGCGCGGACGCGTTTTGTTTCGTCATGACATTCTGGCGTGATCAAGTGTTCAATTACAATAATACCAACCTATTCCAGAATCGGTGTTCAATACAGTACTTAAAGGATCAGGTATGAAATTAAATTGACTATTTGTTTTTTCGCGCATACTATCGTCATCATCATTGTCATGATCTGTATGGTCTTCATATTCAAAAAATGGTTCCGATTTTATTTCCTGTAAATACATTTAATAAAAAAGATAATATGATTTAGAGTAGATTAAATTAGAGATGTGTAACATTAGAAAATTTTAGATGGTGATACTGACAATAAAGGCACGATGTTTTTCCGCGATAAAAGTGGACAAACTTTTTGACTTCTTATGGGAGGGTTTATAAATTCTGATCTGCACCCTTTTTTTGTGACGCTCGTTCGGACAATGTCGGCTCGAGGCGAATAAGGGGTCCCAGTTAGATATAGTGATGTTTAACCTCTGTTGTGAGCTCCTAAGCACTTCTTTTTTCTTGTTTTGTTATCTTTATCATAGCCGAATTTTATATTCTGCAGTTGAAGACTATTTTAAGACAAATGACATTAATAAATCTACGTTAAAAGGAACCTAACATCGTTGTCGATGTTTAGAATCTTAACATTTATGATTCCGAAATAGAGTTCAATATTGATCATTCCTAGTTCAGATGTGTTAAAAATTAAAATTGAAAAAACAATAAAATTGTAATAATAACAATGATAAGCTAGGACGGCAATCTCACTTTTGGAAATATACTCTGTTTTGACACTTTTATATAACTTTTATGCTACCATGAACTCAAATTATTATGTTTATAGTTCTTTAAACAGGAAACCATAGAAAGACATCAAAACATTATTTTAGAAACATACAAAAGTTAATAATAACTAAAACAAAAAAAACAAAGCGCAATACGTACAAAACAGTTAGGGATTTAAACTAGTATTTAATGAATTATCAAAATACTTGAGAGAAGAAGCTGAGAGCAAGCTTAATTAATATATTTAAAGGATCACTAGCTGTTATAAGATTAGTGAACTAAAATACTTGTTATATTCATTTAATTACTATAATATTTTGGATAATGTTTTTTAAACCGAAATAACTTACGTTGCTTATGTCTTCTTTTAAATATTTATGCTTCTTGCCAAATTCTTTAAAGTTGACAGACTTCACAAACTTCTTCATGTTTGTGAACTTTGTACGTAAAACTTTCGTTGACCTCTTTTGCGGACTCAGTTTATTGTATGTATTAGTTATCTTAAATATAAAAATGCTTATGTACAGGTTTAAGCCAAATAAATTGTTTTAAGAATTAAATTTCTGTCCAGTTCGCTGTTAGAAGGGTTTCACAAATATTTTTGTATACTTCTATATGTATAAAAGTTTAGAAAAATCACAGCACAGCACCAGATGGTAGGAATAATTATAATTAAGTCAAACAACTGCTTATTTTGTCAGCTCGACTATCCATCATTAATTATACATTAGCTGGTTCCGAACATTACAAACCAAAATAGAGTCACTGAGACAGGTACATAACCACATATACACTGATCACGATGCAGTTAAGTATGGATCCATTTTTTTTTTATTAAGGTAGTGTTAAAAATCCTTCTTTTTTCATTCTCTATAGGTTTCTAGCATTATGGCCATAATCTCACCTGACGTTTAGTGACGATGTGGCCAAAGGCGCTACAATTAGTAGCGAGACTGGCTTTCACTTGCAACTACCGGAACACACCTACAAGTATTTGGTAGCAGATTTTTAACTTACGGGTGATAGCTAACCAGCTTAGAAAAAACCTGCATTAGAATGCCTTCACGGACTTCCTCATATTAATAATCGCAGTAACTGCATAAACCAGACTCAGGCCAAGGCGAGGTGCGTGTGGCAATTCATAGAGTGACAAACATAGGCAATTTACCAAATAAAAAACATCACGGTGAAATTCCTGTGTCCCCAGAGCACTCACATTTCTTCTGATCCCTGGTGGTGAGGTATTGATCACCACTATCCTTGATTACTGAATTTTCTAACTTTATTACCTAAATGTTATCAATCCAGCTGAGCACAAATATCATGCCCTATTTACCAAGCACATATGGTAGGGATTATAAATATTTCTTACATGCAAAATAGAGTTGCCTCAAAAAACACATACCCTTTTCCATGCTCTATTTTTTAGTTTGATTGAATCAATTGTGTTTGACTTGCAAAGCACAAATTTCTTCTCTTGCCTTACACATTGTAATAATAAGCTACTCTCTTCAGGAGTGAAATTCATTGATCTATTAATAGCCCTGAAATTCCCATTAATTACAAAAATGGAGACATAAATTGCAACTGTTGTATTGATAAAAAAATAATGCAAGATGAGGCAAGATATTTAAGTGTAAAATATCATATATGTATGTGTACATACATAACTAATTATTTCTATAATTAATAAATATTATTATTATTGCATAATCTGTCACCTACATGTACTTCTTTATTACTTTGTTCATCTACTTATAAGCCAAAAATTATAAAAGTAGTGTTACTGTCATATCATTTTGTACCTTATAGAAATGATTCATGCTTATGTTTGTGTTTATTAGTGTTTGAAAAACATAGTTGTACAATAAAATATTTTAAGATTGTAATGATTTGTTACACATTAAAAATAAGTAGTCAGAACATTTATATTTGTAACTACAATTATCTTGATTGCACCACCAAATCCAGTAAATAACAAAATTTATAATTCTCTTTTATATTAGAGTGTTCAAAATCCATTAAGTTATTGCAATAAACTTTGAAGTAAACAGTTTTTACAGCAATAATAACATACAGACAAACATAACACACAAACTTGAAGAAAATAATATTTTCTAAATATCATATATCTTATATCAGTGAATGATCAAAAGCAAATAATCAGTTTGTTTAAGATTTTCTTAAACTTTAGTGCAAAGTTTGAGTACAATAACAGTTTATACATGAGTTGCATGGTGTTTCACATAATGATACATATATATTACATAACCATATAAATGTATTAATATATATTTTGTACCTGGAGTTATCTGCATCATCATCTGGAAGTAAAAAAATATACATAATTTTCTTAAGAAATGGAGTTTAACGCCATTCTATCTTTGGTTTCACTTTATTTTGCATATATATTTTCATTCTTGAGTGGCTATGTAACATTTTATAATGAAACAAATTAATTATTAAGTTATTGTACAGATAAATGTAAACTATTATTACCATCAGAATTCTTAGACTTGTCCTCTTCTTGGTCCCAGAGATTATGTGTTTCCTTTTCTTTTTCAGCCTCTGTAATTAATTATTTAAAAAATACATTCATCAACATCAATTAACCCATTTTCTGTTCATAAGAAAAGAGAAGATTCTGACTATAACTGTATAAGGTATTAAATAAAAAAGCAAAGGGGCTTTAGTTGTATGTATGACCTTTCCTAAATTATATATTTCTAGTGTACATATTATCTTTGTAGATTGTAGAGCCTTTATCTCTACTCATATTATAAATTCAACAATCATAACTGGAATAAAATTTTGTAAATTTATTTAATAATACGTCATTCTATTTTACATTGAAAACCCTTTAATATTTTTCCTGGTAGAGATCCTATATATTCACTTTTATTAGTGTAAACATTTTAAGTCATGTTTATCAGCCTAAATCTAACAGATAAACTGATACTTTACTAGAGCACTAAATGTGAGTAAGTACCAAGTCATCTATGTAACTTATGTTGTTAAAAATATAATTTTCAGACTCTATGAAGAGCCTTTAATTTGAGAATTAGTTAGCTTGAAAGGTATGGTGAACTTATACTCTTCTGCCTCACTCTACAATACTCACATATATAAGAGGTTTCTTCTTCAAATCATAATAATTTACTGAATACCAATAACAACATCATAAAGTTCAGTATGTAGACCAGCATTGCTCAAATTGATTTAGAATGTTTTACAGAAATTACTAGGACTAACTTTATTAATTTTTTTTTACTAGAAATAAGGCTGAAATCTGTAAAGAGAGCTTAGAGTTTAGAAAGAATAATTTGATGAAGGACTTTGCTCAGGATAAGGTAAAACTAAAGCAAAGAATTGTCTATAAATTGAAAGTCTGGAGTTAAGGCAGATATAAGTCTGAGTCTGCAGTATAAATGAGCACTCTAAGAAATAAGAATTTGAGTAAGCTACTTAATGTAAGGACAGACTCTTGGATCTCTGGTATAGGTTTGAGTAAGAATTTAATCAAGGACTGGACCAAAAGGAGTAGAAATTCAAACTAGAAGTATGCATGAGGAGAAATAGCTACAATTGTGAACTGTCACTGAATTATAGTCATGAGAAAAAATATTTTGAATCATACCATTCAATTCTTCATCAAAATCCATTGCTTGCTCTACTGGAACACCATTACCATTATTGTCTGCTTCATACATTAATGTAACAACTTGACTTGTCACATCATCAAACTCATTATGTTTAGCATCAAGTAGATTCTTGGATACCTTTTTTGCATCTTTCTTCAAATTATCCCATTTAATCTTCAAATTTTCTGCACTCCTTTCATGTTTAAAACCTCGGTTGTTGAAGAGCTTAGTAATTTTTACCCAGGCCACGTCTTTCGCATGACTTGCAGCAGTACTAGTGGATTTGTTTGTGATTATATTTTTAAATTTTTCAATTAAGCATACTAACGCCTTAACCTCTTGTTTACTAAAGGATGGACTTCTGTGTCTTCTATAAATTTTAAATTATTCAAATAACACCAATCGAGGGTAGAGATTTGTTTTCTATTTTGAAATTTTACTTACGAATATCCAGATGCATTGAGTTTTTCTTCTTGGCTGTCGTCGTCCATTTCTTTAAATTGTATTAATTGCTTTTTTCGGAAGTAATTAACAACATCTAAAATAGCATTCTAAAAAAGATTGCATTATACAAGTTTAATGTTGTTTAAATGTGTATTGAGTATTCCATAAAATTACAAATACATCCCTAATTATGGAAATTGATAAAAAATTATACTATAAATCGATTGACAACTTTGAATCAATTTAGTGAATCGATACTACTCCCTGAAAAATCGAGGTTTGGTTCTTATCTATTTTCATAACACATTATTTACAATTATTTGAATGTTTATGAACATCATCATTATCAAAATTTCAATACAGTTTGTGTAACCATTAAATTTGTAAAATGTCTTATTGTTGGACTTGTAAATAAAACTTTAAATAGTATAAAAATGATAAAATATCGATTATTTTGGTGTTCTCTCTGTTTTCTATCGATACTACTCCCTGAAAAATCGAGGTTTGATTCTTATCTATTTTCATAACACATTATTTACAATTATTTGAATGTTTATGAACATCATCATTATCAAAATTTCAATACAGTTTATGTAACCATTAAATTTGTAAAATGTCTTATTGTTGGCCTTGTAAATAAAACTTTAAATAGTATAAAAATGATAAAATATCGATTATTTTGTTGTTCTCTCTGTTTTCTATTATTCGTTTTTTTTAAACAATTTTTGATGAAACAATGTTTTAGTATCCCAATTTTTTGTTGTTAAATGATGCTTTTGGTCCAGACTCAAAACGATTCGAGAATTAATCTTTATCAGAAAGAATCGCCATCCCTATTACAACTATTCTTCTTATAACGGCATAATCTTACAAAATCCGCTACATTTTTTGTATAAAGATAAAAATGTAGTATATATTGACAGTTTTGTTAGAGACAAACTAATAGTTAAAAGTATAAGTGGGTCACTCGCGAATTAATCGTTTAAAAAAAATGTTGGTTATGTTACTACTCTGAACGTCTAAGTTTTTAATACTACACTATATTTTTAGATAATGTACAACTTACAAACAAATTATTGCAAGTTCGAATAATAAAAGTAAATGGGTATTTATTTTTTCTTTATTGTATGGTTACATACCTGCCATAATACCAAGTTGTGCTAGATCACGATTTACAACAATAAAATTATATATTTTTTATTCAACTATAAAGCCAGATGATATTGTTCTGTACTTGACATGAACTTTATCATATCAAAAGCAGTATCAAAAATTACTGTAATTTTCATAATCAATTAGATGAAGTAGTAAATAAAAACTAAAAGCTATATAACAACATCTAATTCATTAGATTCTTTCAGCCGTTCCACATGACGTCCACACTCGCTGTGAACGTGAGGAAAACGTTACTAAGCATTGATTGTGATTTTATGACGTCACTAAATCAAGTAGAAAAAGTATGGTCGTGAGTGTTAGCGTTGTGATCGCTGTCTGGAATGTACCAGTAGAGAGAGAGAGGTACATATACAGCATTTACCTGTTTGCCAATAATAAAAAAAATCAATGCGTTCAGTGCTGTCATTTTTGTCAATGTCAGAAAATAAGTGAGGTTATATAATTGTTATGAAATAAATATTTTGTTTCTCAAATATTTTCAGCAGTTTATTTTGAAGTACGTAAATTGTAATCTTTATGCAATAATTTTATATATTTTTGATAATATAAATAAATTTTTGCAGTTTATATGTAATTTAGAATGCAATACATACTCAACCAAAATGGCGCATCGAAACTGCAAACGATAAACATTTTTTCAGTTTGCAAAGATTTACGTGCTTTTGCATATTTTTAAACATAATAAAATCTTTGTTTGGGTAAAGTGAATGCATTAATTTCGTGTTGTATTATTAACCCATGCTTAGTGAGATATGAAGGAAGTGATATTAGCAATTATAACCTTCGTATGTAGCGTATTTTTAGTTTTTGTCTTTGTGTTATTTTGTAAGTAGTCCATTTTGCTTCTTGATCATGAAATTAACCAACGTAATGTTAAATATTATATTTAAAATTGTTTAATGATACTTGCACATACTAAAGACCTCATGTAAATTGCCTTTGTTCTAGGTTGGTACATTGTGTGGAAGTGTTGCTTATCTAAGTTTCGCTTTGTTCGCGAGCTCTTGGGTGGTATGTCAGAGACGCCTCCTGCATCAGAGAGCAGACATCCAAATAAGATAAAAAAAACTAAACGAATATAACTACATAAAGAAAGTAAGAATCATAAAAATACATGTCTAGTGTTGTCAAATTTAATTTGTTATACTAACATAACCTTGCATGTAATACGAAAATTATGATCTTTAAACAGAAATATTTTTACAGTATATAATATAAGCAAAATGAACATCAGATGTGCACGTCCGAGTGACTTGATGAACATGCAGCATTGCAATTTGCTGTGCTTACCGGAAAACTATCAGATGAAATATTATTTTTATCATGGATTATCATGGCCTCAACTTAGTTATGTTGCTGAGGATGAGAAAGGTCATATAGTGGGTAAGAAGATCTTTTTAAAACCTTTACCGTCTTATTACAAAAATGAAAATAAACACACATTCAACACTCTTTATACTAGCCACTGTCTAAAATCTAAAACTTAGTTGAACTTGCGTTTAAAAAACTTTATTACAAAAGTGTGGTTTAGAGGTGTTTAGTGAAATATCTGGTTAAAAAGATGTTGAAAACCTTTCATTCTATTCAATCGTATCATTCATTACATACAGATGTTTTGCAAAGAAATTGAATTTATGAATATTGTATCCATTAAATCTTTAGTACAAAAATTTATTTATCAAAGTAGATTATTATTATTATTATTATTGTGACATTTTAAAAGGTAAAGGTATAATTCTTCAAATAATTAAATAATTTATCAATTTAATTTACTATGTCAATGTGCATGAAGTTAATTGCAGTATAACCTTCAATTTACACTGCCATATTCCCTTCCGTGTTATAATTACTATACTCTTTAGTAGTATATATAGTACATAGTGCTATACTGCTAGTGCTATACAAACTATACTGCTAATTGTATGATAGTAATATTTCTGGCAGGTAATTGTGATATTTGAAATTGATTACAAAAATTGAGTCACTATATAATGATGGAAAACCAAAACCATACTTTATTAGCAAAACCTTTGCTAAATTTTTTTTTTTTCAAAGGGACCTACACTGATAGGGGCTTTTACAACTTCACCGAACTGGAGGGAGCGAGCGCGGAAGGCGCTCGAGCCCACGCCCTTTGCTAAACTTTTATTTCTTCTTAAATAATGTATCACTGTACATTTGTAATGGGTTAACACATAGGTACACAATTTATTTATGAACCTCTAAAATTATTTATCTATAACATCCATGTCTACAAAATCCATAATTTACTTGAATACAGCAAATAGAAACACAATATTAAAATAAGAAATATCAGTTTAAACAAGTGTTAAACAACACAGTGTGATTAATTTTTAGCAGTGTCTAAGCCATGTGTATCCTTAAACAAGGAAAAAACACCCATTTGTGATCAAACTCTTTTTAAAAATGTGGTCAACACTTGTTTTACTTTTTTGTAATAAGATGGTTAATGTTTATAGTAATGAATTAAAGTATTAAAGAAATGGCTAAACATAATTTTTTGGTATAGTATATTCTTATTTAAATAAATAGTTGATACTGTAGTTTTTAATGAGCTTAGGCATAAAGCTATAAGGCTATAAAGCAACATTGCAATTGATGCTTAATTTTTTTTATTTTTACAACATGTTTAAGTTGTTAATGGTTGTGTAATTAAGGTATGAAAAGTCACTTAATTATATTTATGGTTACATATTATTATGAATAAAATATTTGAATTTGTTGTAAGGCAAAATTGTTCATTGTAATATTGCACAATGATCTTATTATGATGAAACATAATCTTGAATTCATTCCGACTTTGATTTTATCTTGTTAATTAGTAGTTCTTGTAGTGGTTTTTTGTTATTTTTGTAGGTTTGATCTCAAACTGAAGTATTATATATATATTACTATTTATACTACTATTACACTATACTTCTATTTATTCATATATTTCAGGCTATGTGTTAGCTAAGATGGAAGAAGACGGTGAAGACAACCGTCATGGACATATAACATCACTAGCAGTGAAACGATCACATCGTCGTTTGGGACTTGCACAAAAACTAATGAATCAAGCTTCACTTGCAATGGTGGAATGCTTTCAGGTAAAGTTCATGTTTAATTTAAAGTGTCTAATATTCTCAATTTAATATGGATTGTAAATTTTCAAGTAATAAAAAGTTTCTTTCATTATTTAGTATAGTGGGATTTTACAAAACAATGTTATTCATATAATAAAATTAAATTGTTTCAGGCTAAATATGTATCACTCCATGTTAGAAAAAGTAATAGGGCTGCATTAAACTTGTACACAAATTCTCTTGGTTTTAAGATTTTGGAAATTGAGCCAAAATATTATGCAGATGGTGAAGATGCATACTCTATGATGAGAGATTTAAGTGCTTTTGCTGTTGATAATAAAACAGAAACTCAAACAGAAAATTTGGAAATCAAATCTGAATCTGCAGTGATATCTCAATGTTGATTAGAACATATGGATGGCATTTAATGTAAAACAATAAAAAAAAATATGTTTTATTCATTTCTTATACACCTATCTCATTTCCTACCAATACTTTACAAATTTAGTCTGATTTAAGTTGTTACTCAATATTAATTGTAATCTTCAAGAGATGTATAATCATAACCCTTTAATCAATGAAAATTTATATATTGTATAACTATTACACTCTATGCAGTAGACTATAATGGTTTTTTATCATGTGGAAATATTTCAATTAAACCTTAAATATATGCTTGAGTCAAAGCCAATACAAACATATCTACTACAGTAGTGTATTCATACTGTAGGGTATTATAATTTGCATCATATTAGATAATTCAACTACCACCTATTATTTACTCGACTCATAAATGCAATCCTTATAAATATTTCCATTTATTCGCTATGAGTAGAGTGACTTCATATACGACAAAACTAATATCCAAAGCCAAGAGAAATGGCATTTAGAGTGTAGTTAATGGAATAAATATATGGGTGTCTAATTTCTTATATAATGTGGTAGTTAGCCATATAGTTATTAACGTATAGTATCATAATTATGAAATCTTCAATGAAAATTCAGGCTGCTTATACATACATGTATACATAATGCCAGTAAATTGGTAAGTTTTTATACAAGCTACAGAAACTACTTAAAATCAGGTGGTAGTAGATGTTGATTTGGTAATTCATAAAAAAAACCATATTCATAGAACATCAAGTATAAAAGACATGCAAATGATATTAAAAACGTTTGTGCTCATTTTGACATTTAATAGTCTTACAATATCATTTGTAATCATCAGAACATTGTTTAGTGGCTACATCTACTAGTTTTATTAATTGAATGAGTTATTCTATGGTCTTGTGAAATAAAAACATATTTAAATTTCATATGTATTATTACTCATCTTCAAATAAATGGTCCAATTTTAGTACAACTTTTGATTCACTTATCAGTTTGTCATCTTTACAAGACCTTTTGACTGTTTCATCTTTTTTATCTGATTTCTTTGTTACACCGACGACATATTCAGGCATGATCACTTTCCCGCATTTGAAGACCGGTTTTTGACTATCGGATGATTTTTTTTGTGACAAAGAAAAATTGTATGTAGGTTTTTTGAAAACTGCTTCATCTGAATCTTGATCCATATGTGTTTTGGCTGCCACTTTTTCTTCTAATTCTCTAATAAAAGCGAGCGCTGTTGATGTGTTTGTAGAATCTGACATCTGATCTGGAGTTACATCTGACAGTGAGTAATATACCCAGTTTTGTGGGTTCTTTATGAAGCCAGGTATTGTTTTAGCTCTTAGACATTCTCTGATGTTTGCATGTTCTCTTTTGTATATACTCTCTTTACCCCTGAATTGTTTCATTTCGTGCTTTAATCGCTTATATGTTCGTCTATCTATCGTGCTATAGTCTTGAACTGTAGCTTTGTTTGTTTTTGGAAAACTGGATTGCTCTTCGGCATTTTTTAAATGATCGAATAGATTTCTTTGCCTATCTTTGAAGGTAGACATTGTACTAGTAATTTATTCCAATGTTAGCAGTTAGTTAAAATTAAATATATACAGACACATCAGCGAATCTATTTTATTTATTACCAGTAATCTCGAACGACAAAATGCATGATCGGTAGAGTTGCCTAGTAAAATCAGAATATTTGGACTAAAAATCGATAATAAATAAAAAAGCAATATTCAATCAAATCTCGTTATTTTAACGTTTAAGAATAATTGTTTCACATATATTGATTATTGAAATCAATAACAATGGTTATTTATCATAAAAATGAAGTACCTACAATATTAATATTAATAAATTACAATGACACGCAATTATTAATATATTTAATAAAAACTTAAGAAATAAAAAAAAAACATGCGTGCGTACAAAGTACACATGTCAGAAGTGAAACTTCTTTGGCGAACTAATTTATAAATCTTGTTTATATTTATACAAATCTAAAACTTTAAATTAACTTTAAATTAATAATTTAATTTTTAACTTTAATTTAAATTTCCCTGTCTTACTCTCTCTCAATCGGTCTCGATCACTCTCTCTCTCTTTTCCGACACTTCCGTTGCATACCGGCGTGACGTTTCATCTGTAAAAATTTTACCCTCATGCGCCTAAAGAAGTTTCACTTCAAAACACTTCAAAGTAATATAACAGACATGTTCGTTATTACAACCAATAAAATGAAATTTAATTAATTTATATAATCTTTCAGATTATACCCCTATTTTTTAGCCATACCAGCAGTCATTTTTGAACTTATTTCAAAGTCATCTCATAACACCATAATAAAATATACGATTTCTCGTAAAAGATAAACGAAAAGGGAAGCCAACTAGGACTTATTCATAATCAGTTTAAAAATCGGGAGAATTATCTTGCATTCTTAGAAATCGTAGAAAAAATGTTCGAGAACACTGTTTATTATCTACTGTATTTCGCAATCTGGCGCATTGACATATGTCAAAACACATGAAGAGCTATACTACAGTGTAAAAATATTGAGTTTATGCAACGCGATTGTAGCATATTTATTAGGGTGTATTCCAAATAGTGATCAGTACTAAAAATGTTTCATTAAATATTTGCATAAGTGTAAAGATTATTTCATTTAAATAAACTCAGAAATGGATCTCATTAATTAATGGAAAATCGCATACATGCCTGTGGCTAATAAATTCATTTAAACCGATTGATCTCTGAAAAATATCCGAAAGAAACTATATAAAATGAAATGAAACTAAATCGACAAAAATTCTTGAATATCTATTATAAAAAAAACATTCAATTCCACATTATCAGTTTTGCTCCGTTTCACTACCCAAACTATAATTTCTTATACATATTGTTTTTCGTCTTCCTGCTACGAATAATTCATAATCATTCAATAAATTAAATTCAAATTCAATAAATGATTATGTAATTGACTACGTTAAAAAATGTGAATATTTGAAAAACAAAGTGTAATCCAACTTTCTCATAACGAAAGTTGATATCATAATTATACAAAATACCTTGAGATAGAAATGAGTTTCTATAGTAGTTAATATGTATCTATTTGCCTTGATTAGTTATATTTGTTAAGGATTATGTTAGAAGTAGAACTTTGTTTGCATATTATGTGGTTCAGGTAGATTAGATAGCAAGATCATTGTTTGATTAGTATTAATTAGGATAAATACGTCGACTGATCTTAGTAAAGCTTGGGAATATATGATAAAATGCTAATACTTTTTAGCATAATTTTTATAGGTTTAGCATTTGACTATAATCTCCTCTGATGTTAATGGATGTGGGTCAAAATGGTAATACGCTAACTTTGAAGAAATTTCGCTTAAGTGCCACTTTCTGAACAAGCTATAGGTATGTAGAGACAGGCGGACATTAGAAAATGCACTAGCATTATCTCTCATTTCAATATTTTTCTCTACATTAAATAGTGACTTACGTTGATCAACGTCATGTTATCGCACTACCCCTATGCCATAATTCCTTCAATACAATTTTCTTTACCGAAATTTAATATAATTAGTTACATGCTACTGTCGTCATTTATTTTCATATGAACTAATCGACTATATGCTTCTATATACTATAGAAACAAACGTAATTCAAGTTGTTAGATATTGTCAAATGATTTACAAATAAGAAGGATAATTTAATAGATTCATGTTTTTTGTTATTGGTGGCTGTATGAAGGAACATGTATATCTGATTAAACGAAAAGGTTCATTCGTGTTAAACATTCTCGACTCCAACAACGTATCACTGATTAAGCGTGGTGGCGTTGTGGTTGAGTCGTTAACTGCCGAAATGGGCAGTACGCAGGACAACGTCAGCCAGACCAGCTATCAAATAAATATCACAGCGATCATATAGTATACATTGATTAATTATAAAACAAAGTCATGACTATGAACAAAATAGCAAAGCAATGCTCAAAGTCCAATGCGGTATAAGTGACAATACCTTCAATAGGTCCTCAATTACTTTATCTAGTTACGTTATTACTAGGAACGGAACCATGTAAACGTTATGACAACTATCGGATACAAAACAAATTAGAGGAGGAGGAGGTAAGACGGGGTAGTGGGTAAGATGGGGTATCGTTCATTCATCGTTCGACGCGCCGCCATGATACTTGTCAGTCGCCCGGTGGTTAGTGGTTCACAAGTGCACCGTGTCCAATAAGATTAAAAAAAAAGTGTTTTACTGTAAATTGTTTATCATATTTTCTTCTTGTTTGACACGTGATTGTGGTTTGCTATGTGACGTGTTGCTGTGATTGATGCACAGACTAACCTGTAATAAGGTATATTCTTTTTTTATATATAATAGCTCTGCAGGCAAGATGGGGTACTGGGGTAACGGTACCCCATCTAGTCCTCAATGAGAATAATTCTGTTCTTGTTTGCTTGCCGTAAAAATGAGTTTGTTTTGTGTGAGCTAATTATAGTTTGCCTTTTTAGAATGGTTCGCGACTACAAACACACGGCTGACAGAGGGTCGTGGTCCGAAGAATCTATGCGGAAAGTAGTTCAAACGGTCTTGGATAGAAAAATGGGTTATTATAAAGCAGCTAAACAATTTAATGTACGACACACTATATTAGAGAGAAAAGTTAGGCTGCTCGCAAAGTATTGAACGAAACATCTGATGAAAACTTACCCATAATAATTAAAGTACTATTAGGTCCTATGATGAATGTTTGTTCTGTGTCTGAAGAAAATGAGCTTTGTGCCTATGTATAAGAAATGGAAGAGAGGTTATATGGACTTACAGTTAAAGATCTAAGGGCATTAGTATACCAGTTAGCAATTATAAATAATAAACCTAATCCGTTCAACGCTGAGAAAAAAGAAGCTGGTAGACAGTGGATAAATGGCTTCCTAAAACGACACCCAGAGCTTTCAATTAGAAAGCCTGAAAATACTTTGCTCTCCGAGCATCTAGTTTTAACAAAGTTGCAGTCGAAAAATCCTTCAATTCCTCGGCAACGTGTACCATGAGCACCAATTAACTCTTATAACTGTGACGAGACGGGGATTTCTGTCGTGCCAAAGACAGATTCAAAGATATTCACTAAAAGAGGACGTAAATAGGTTGGGGTCATAGTTTCAGCAGAAGGAGGACAGACGGTAACGGTCCAGATATGCTTATCTTTCCAAGAAAAAGGATAAATCCAGAGCTGATGATGAATTCTTAAGCTGGTGCTTGGGGCACATGTAGTGATTCGAGTTGGATTACTTCCTAGCTGTTCCTCCAATGGTCTAAGAGATTTGTGATTTTCAGTGAACCATCTAAAGAGAGACCCGTTCTTCTTTTACTGGATGGGCACAGCACCCACACTCAGAATATGGACCTGATCAATGAAGCTAGAGCTCATGGTGTTATAATCCTGTATTTTTCTCCACACACGACACACCGTTTACATGTAGCTGATGTTGCGTTCTTGCGACCATTGAGCGTGTATTATGAACAAGCCGTTACAGCCTGGCTGCGTTCTAACCCTGGACTAGTGGTTACTATCCGCCAAGTCGCTGAAGTATTCGGTAACGCTTTTGTTCAAGCAACCACTATGTCTACAGCAGTAAATGGATTTCGTAAATGTGGGATTTGGCCCTATAATCCAAACGTGTTTTGCCGAAACAGATTTTGCCCCTTCCTTAATAACCGAGATCCAGTTAAATGACTCCAAATCCACAAACCGAGAAGTATTTCAAGATATAAGCAATGTCACTACTGCCTAAACTTCAGACACAGCAGCTGATAATGCTGCGACTTTTAGCAGAGACGTTGTTGGTGATTCTTTGTCAGGGTGTACCCACTGGAGTCCCAAGCTAGTTAATCAGGAATCAGCACAATATGAAACTACAGATCAACCAGAGGTATCACAAGCAGAACAAAATCCATCTGACCAGCAGACGCACTCACTAGAACCAGCTGAAAACCCTGTATGTCAGAAACCTGAGACATCACAACCAGCTAAAGTGACCACATGCTATAAAAGCGAAAGTAGCTTTGTTTTGACTTCTCCTAAACCAGTCTTTCTACTTTCGCTCACTAAAAAATTCTTTCGTGTAGCTAAAAAGCGTGGAAAAACAGCCATTATCACGTTGTCTCCCTACAAACGAGAATTGGAAGTCATCGCCCAGGAAAAAAAGATGCTGAACTAAAAAAATAGAAACAAAAAGAGAAAAGATGAATTACAGAAGAGAACTACTACAAAAGCTCAAAATTAAAAAATCGAAAAAGAATAGCCGATCAGCGAAAACAGTAAAATGACGAAGAGTCTCATCATTTGAAGTTGAAAGTGAAGAAGAGGGCGACACACCATGTATGTATTGTGAGGAAATATATTCCATTTCCATTGAAGGGTGGATATCATGCTCATTATGTGGAAGATGGGCTCATAATAACTGCGTAGGAATAGATGATGACGATGACGAAGCCACCTATGTCTGCGAGTTCTGCCAGCTCAAATAATCATTTTTCTTTGTGATCACTCTTATCACCCTATCTTACCTGACAGTGTTAAGATTACCAGCACCATGGGGCAAGATCGGGCAAAAAACCATTTTTTATTTTTATTTTTTTCTCTTAAGTGTGTCACCAAATGTTCCTAATGACACCAAATATTAGAATAATATTAATTAGTTGTTATTTAAGTAATAAATATTATTGTTTCACTATGTACTTTTTAAAATAATTATCTTCAAAGCTTAAATACCCCATTTTGCCACCCTGCCCCCTAATACCGAAATTTTAATAAAACCCGATATAAATATTTCGAGTCAGCCGGGGCATGAAGATGAAAAAAGCAAAAATAACTTGAAGTTGAATTAACAATTTTCTATATTTATATTACCATTGTTCATTTCAAATATTATAGCACGTCTCATAAGCGAAGCGTTAAGGTGGTTACTACTTTATTTATCATATATTTCACTTGTTAAATAATATATATACATACATATCAAGAAAAAACACTATTTTTAACACTCATGATATTTTTGATGCCATGTTTGTTATTTAAACTAGTTAAAAAACTGTTTAATAAATATCTGTCTTGGATGTCCGTGTCTGTATGTGCGGATCCTGTATGTTATCACGATAACGATCGAAATACTTTACTATTTTTTTTGTGTATATTTCTTACGCTTTATTATAATTAGGAATAGAACCACATTACTTTTCACGGTCTGATTCGATGTGGTTTAATTGTTATTAAATAAACAAAACATAAAAAGGAGATTATGAGACGTAAACTATTGGACTTTCCAAACTTTTTTAATATGGTTATATTAGCTTCACTTGGATATACATTTATGTAAGGGAACCTTTCGACAAGAAATATTCATCATCTTAATTTTGTAAGATTGACTTGAAAAATTACATACGTGTCAAGATCAAATAATACAATACAAAAATATCATGATTTTATTAATATTCTATCTAGGATCATCAGGATAAATGGAAACTATGGAGCTTAATTTATAGTACAATTATAACATCATAGATGTCGCTAAAGCATTTTTCTACGTACATTATGGAATTTTGTATTATATTTTTTTGTTAAGTTTGCCATTATTATTGTTTTTATTATACATGTAACTATTATTCTTAAAAAATGTGATTACATAACTAAATTAAAACTATTGGATATCTGTAGTAACTTCTTATGAATGTACAAAACCGAAAATGGTAAAACTCTCTTATAGTATAGAAATCCATATATGAAAACACATATAAGTTACATTCGTAAATATTATACATTATTCACTAAAACCACATTCGCCAGAAACTGAGAACTGCTTTCGAATTTCTTACAGTCATAGTTATACAGTGTAACTAATAAACACTCGCTTATCCTTTTTTTCGAAGTGAATATCAATTTACTGATTCCCTCATGAAACGCGCAAAGACATTATCCGGGCTTAGGTTAAAGGCGTGAGGGGCATGTCGTTACTCATCGGATGTTAATCACCCAACCATAACGCACCACGGCAACACTTTAATTCCCGTGTTGCCAGAGAATAGGAACAACTTTCGCAATTCTGCTAGTCTCTGGCGGGACTTTCGTATACTTTAGGTTTAGAAGCGCACCATATAAAATAAATTCATTCGTTTTCAGCATTCACGATTCAGCAACATTGTCATTTTTTTTTTGTGTAAATTATATTTTTTAATCATGAAAACAGAGAAGTTTAAATAAGCTATTTAACACTATTGTAAAGTATAACAGTGTATAAGAATGTAATAAGTTATAGAACTCAAATTAACAGGAATTCCGCAACAGCCTTACCAAATATGGTCGGAGCCGGAAACGCATAGTTATTTCGTGGTCGATTATTTAATGTGATTTAAATAACGCCTTTCTATAATAAAGTAAGGTAAATAAAGTATTGATTAGATCCTCGAGGTGAATAATGTTTTCGTTTTCAATGTTATTGTTGTTATAATTTAGAATTGCGCGTGAGTCATAAGCGATAGTATGCACGTACTCGTGTGTTTTGCCAAGGGTAGACGCGACCGTGCCGCTACGCTATGTTTACAAGACAACCGTCACGGGAAAACAACTCGAATATTTTTTTATGGAATTAATGTTCTAGAGAAGGTGAACAATCAGCGGCCGCTCTAGAGATTACGGCGCCCAAGACAAAAAGACAAATTGCCGCCCCTTGGAAATTAAAAAAAAATGTCAATATACAAACAGATAATAACTATAGTTTTTAGCGAAGAAGGCAATAATATGTGAAATTTTCTCTATGTTAGTAAAATTAACCATACAAATTATAATTTTTTCCAAAAAAACAGGCGCCACGGCGCCCCTTAATTTAAACGCCCCGGGCAAATGCCCGGCTTGGCGCCCCCTAGAAAGGATCCTGTGAATAATCATTCGTGGGTCACAAAAATAATTGTGCTCTGTGGGATTCATGTTACAGGAGAGACTTAGTGTAACGACTGCCTAAACTCCTAGGCTACCTTCGCAGTTACCCGGACAAATTTTTAATTTTGTAAGAAACTGACATCACTTTTAAATTTTACATCTGCAGCTTATAGATGACCATAACTTTTGATTCCAACGATGGATATGCGTAATTCTTTTTGATTTGTTCACGTAAGAAATTTTAGTAAACATCCTTAATAATTGAGTCGTGGTTGAATTATAATCTACTGGAAAGTGCAGAACAACGTCTACCGGAGTAATTGGAATTGTTATGGAACAATTCATTATTTGCATTTTACTTACGAGACGCTAGTAATACATTTTATTTAACTTCCATTGAATATATTTACTTCGACATATAGAAAGAACCTTTTCAAGAGTCATTATCACTTTTAGATGTATTATTTGAATTAGCATGGACATTAATAAATCATATTTTTTCTTTTCATTCAAATTTTGAAATGTGAAGAGATTTTTTTCTACAATTTACGTAGTCCTATGTGAAATCTAATTGTAGAGGTAGCTAGGGACGGTAAAGTTTGAACAGCTTAGGAGCGGAAAAAGTGTAAATCCGCTACTGGATAACATGACAGGCCAAAAGAAAGTCAAAGTGATAGGCTTGTATGAATACGTATATAACTTATTTCTATTTTTTATTAACAAATACACCTAATAAATTATACTGATGCTCTACAATAAATCGTTATTTAGTACAGTCGTATATGTACTCAATGGTCTGGGAGCTGATTGTTTACTGTTAAGTTGCCAAGATTAATCTGCAAAGACTATAGGTACTCTTTTAATGAAAATATCCTTTTCTACACTAGGAGCTGTACACGATGTTTGCAAAGGAACTGCGGTTCTTTTGAAGGAATGCATATGTGACTTGATCACTTAAAATCAGGTGGACTGTATGCTTATTTGCTTATTTATCTTTATATATAAAAATTTCTTATTACGTTGTTTGTCCGCGATGAACTCGTAAACTACTGAACCGATTTTAATCAAATATACTTTTTATCTCGAAAAGTGATCATAACGCGAAAGATAACATTATAGTTAATGTGATTGACTACTCGAAATGGCAGAACAAGGTCTGCCAGGTCAGCTAGTAATAATTACTATTGCAACCGCGGCGTAGGTTTAATCGCAACCTGAAATGCGTATAAAGTTATTTATATTTAAAAAAAATCTTTGATTTTATGGTTTATCTTTGATTCTTTGGTTATTAAGAAATTAATAAATATGATCTTGTTGGATTTAAAATGTTCTAGCTTAAGATATATTTTGTATATTAGTAATATAAATTGGTTGTAGCTTCGATAAAATTATAAGATTGTATAAACAATATTAATATTATATTATATCCTAACTTTAAAATAACAATAGTATTTTTTTTATTTACTAGTGGTAATTGTAAACAAAAATGTACTGATTTACAAACTTTAACATAAAATAAAAATATTCTATAAGAAATTTATATTTAATATAAAAATATAATTTTATTGTTTATATTCTTAAGTAAAACCTAATAAACTTAGCATATTACCTTTGTATTGTTTTGGAATCGAAAACGTTTTAATGATAAAATGCTTGTATTTTTTTTGTTAACAAGTCTTGTTGGTAAACATTAATACCTATTAGATACCCTGTAGGTGGAGGTTTAGTCAATACTGCCTTCGATACGGGATAATTTTAGTTGTTACCCGGCTGGGCGACTGAGCAACGCATGCGCGTTTAGCTGAACCGCGGCCGGCACCCGGCGGCAGTCGACCACCGACCACTTATCCACTGAGGCTGGCGGAGCGCGTTCGTTGCGAAAAACTGCTCGCTAATATTAGCATTCGAGTCTGCGTCGAATCGGCGTTGAGTGCGCTGAGCAGTGTTTTTCCGGGCGAGTCGTGTCAGGGCGGGCGGCGCGCGCCGGTCGCGCCCCTTTCATCTTTAATACAACGTCAGCTATACATAAAACAGCACGTTCCCACAGGTGTGCAAACAAAAAGTGAAAAGATAACAAAGGATAACTTAAAGCAGTTCTGCAGTGCTAACTGCGGTTCTGGATAGTCACATGAATTTGAGTTTCGTACAATTGTGAATCGAGAACAGCACTTCGAACAGGTATTGCCTTTATTATTTTAAAAATGAATTATCTTCTATGATTTAAATAGTTTATTGTTCTGACAAATAAGTAAAGAAAATAGATAAAGTTTTTCAGTTTTAATATTTAGTTACGAAGCAGTTTCAAGCAGCTTGTTTGAGCAACAACTCTACCTTATTTTATTATTAATGATATACATATGAAGCACCTAATTAAACAGTTTCGTGTTTGTTTTACATATATAAACTATACCACATATTATTTTCAGTAACGGTTGATAATTTACATCACATATATATATATATATATATATATATATATATATATATATATATATATATATATATATATATATATATATATATATATATATATATATATATATATATATATATATATATATATATATATATATATATATATATATTTTTTAATTTATAGTAGTCGTATGTTTTATCAATTAAACTATTAATTTTCTTCTATTTTGAAATATAGTTCTAATATTATTTATATAACAAAGCACCGATTATTTTTCTTGCTTTTTTATACTTAAGGTTTAGCGTTATGGTCATAATTTCACCTGAACTTAAGTGACGATACGGCCCAAGTTGGTAGGTACGCTAAACCTGTGAAGGGACTGGCTCTCAAGTGCAACTGCTGGAAGACACCTAATTGGTATTTGGGGGCAGATTTTCAACTTGAGGGTGGTAGCTAGCCAAGCGAGCATTTGAAAAAGCCCTACCACCATGCTATTGTTTCCTCACGATGTTTTCCTTCACCAAAAGCTCAAGTAGGTGGTTGGATTCGAGTTCACGTCCCTTGACGCGAAGTCGTACACACTACCACTGAGCTATCATCGCTAAAATTAAAAAGTTTAAGCAACCACCATTAAGAACCGTGTTATATACTGTACGATGATATATATACTTCGGACATGCATATTTTAATATATATTGCTTAATATTTATATTATACATATTTTAATTTATATAGTGTGTAAATTAGTTTACGAGTGTAGTCTTATTACAGACACTAAATTATAGTAAATACTAGTAAACTTTTCATTATTAGTCGGTATCTACAATAAAATAGTAAGCAAACGTTATTGAAACGGGGTGTTTTTCTTTGTTATTAAGGCACCTGTTTATGTACCAAATTTCTCTCATGTCAAGTGAGATGGACTTTATAAACACAAAGTAAAAACCAAACTCAGAACAATTATTTATCGATTACATACAAAACATGTCCTTTGCGGGACTTGACCTACGGCATTTCGGTGCGGCGTTTGCAGCGATGTAACTGCTTTCACAGTGGTGTTATTGTTATTGTTATATTGAACTCCAATCGTAGAAAAAATAATATTATGCAACGACATTTGACCTCTATAGAAACCAAATTGTTGATAAATAATAGGTTTACAAGTTGTTACAAAACATGATATGGAGCCGTCAATCAAGCCAAATATTTAGGTCCTTAATACAATATATTTTATTATTATTCATGTTTCATGTTCAATTCCGAGATTTTAGTGCCATAAGGTAAGGTAAAAAAGTGGAAATATTCCGAGAATCATTCATTATCTGTAATTAGCGGGATAATATTAAATAATTTTAAGGTTCTTATTAAAAGATTTACATATAGATCTCCGCTGTTTCGAAAAATATCTTATTTTGTTTCCTTCCGTTATAATAAATATTTGACCCGTTTACGCATATTGGCACATCTCCAAACATAAATAACTCACTTTGATTCATAAATCGTGTACAATCATTTAGTGTTTTTAAGAACGACTGAGGCAGATGTTTTTTTAGATCATTACTTAGTAGGGCGTGTTATAAATGAAATCTTTTGACAAAATCTCCTTTATATTTACGACTAACATTTACCCGCGGCTTCGCTCGCGGTTTTGTCAGACCAATCGGGTGACGTAATAAAAAATATCATACAAAGTTAATCTTCACTTTACCCCACTTCTAATAAGTTTTTCGAGAGAAAAAGTAGCCTATCACCATTTTAAAGGTTCTATTGTTTCGCGTAGACAATTAAATTAAATTTTGGAGTATTGTAATCTACTAACAGGTAATTAAATGAAAGTTAAAAATAGTATAATTATATATAATCCGAAGGTTTTCTTTACACCCAATATATTTAAAAATTACAAGGAATAAAAAAAACCTGCTACTTCAATCAAGGTAAGTAAAGGTCCGCTCTGGCGGTGCACTCGTCCGGCACCGGCCACAATCAAGAAGAGCCTTCATTTGTTAAATTCACTTTCTTAGGACATCATGGGTGCAGTAGCGGGATCCGCGTCATCCGGGACATATTATATTGATATTTTTTTAGGTAAGGTTTCGCGTTATGGCCATAATCTCACCTAAACTTAAGTGACGATACGGCACATGATGGTAGACACGCTAACCCTGTGAAGGAACTGGCTCTCAAGTGTAACTGCCGGAACACACCTATTGTTATTTGGCGGCAGGTTTTCAACTTGAGGGTGGTAGCTAGCCAGTCGGGCATCAGAAAAAGATCTACCATCGTGCTATGGTTTCCTCACGATGTTTTCCTTCACCGAAAGCTCAAGCTCATTGTAGGTAGTTGGATTCGAACTCACGTCTCTTGACGCAAAGTCGCACCCACTACCACTGAGCTATCATCGCTCTAATTCAGATAATAATAATACTAAATCATGTATAATTTACTTCTGTATAGAATTCTAAGGCTGCGCGACACTATAATTGTATATACATTCGTCCATGTCGGACTTCTGATTTTGATTCACAGCTAAATTCTTTTGTCCATTCGATTCGATGTCTTCTTCGTTCGATATATCAGATTTAAATGTTATTTCGTATATGACCTCCATCATGTATCCCGTAAAATTCATGTTCTATATGCAAATCGCATACGTTAAAATATTCTATAAAGTTCCATGACACTTGACATCTTGACAATTCAGCGGCCTAGACGTGAAAGCGTAACAAAGAAACAAACTCACTTTCACATATATAATATTAGTAAGGAAGGATAAACAAGATTTTTTCCTGCATAACCGCTAATCTAACAGAAAACTAACATTTCTACATATTATAAAACGAAGTATCCCTGTCAGGTATTTGTCTGTCTAAATTAAATAAAATCATATTTTACCGAACGGATTAACATGGATGTACATACTTTGACGTTTTGTATTAATTATTTGAAATACGATGATGAATATAGAAGATTTTGGAAAAAAAGGCGACTGAGGGGAAACCAATAGAGTCATGAGAAAATAATATAGTAAAAAATTATTTTTCTTGTAAAGATCTATAAAACTATAGCAATACTATGTATCTACCTTTGATGGTTAAAACGCAATAACGAAATTATATTGCTAAAAAATTGTTTTAAAGATATTCTAAATTAAGAGATCGATGTATTTGTTTACGTACTACTACTGTACTACTAAATTAGCAGTCATATTTATGTTCAACTACCTCTGTAAAGCCAGGGAGGATTGCTAGTTAACATATATAACTAAAAACAGTATAGGCCCAAAAGCAAAACAATTAAAAAAAAGAATAATATCAAAAAGTTAATAAATGATACAAGTAGTTTATCTGCAAACAAGATTTAAATATATATATTCTATTAAGATTTAAATAGATATAATGTTTATAGTTAAGTTTAGCGTTATGGCCATAATCTCACCTGATCTTATATGACAATACGGCCCAATTTGGTAGAAACGCTAAATCTGTGGTGGAACTGCCTCTCAAGTGCAGCTGCCGGAACACACCTAATGGTATTTGGAGGCAGATTTTCAACTTGAAGGTGGTTGCTAGCCAGGCGAGCTTTAGAAAATGCCTTATCACCATGCTATGGTTTCCTCACGATGTATTCCTTCACCTAAAACTTAAGCTCATTGTAGGTGGTTGGATTCGAACTCATCTCTTTTGACGCGAAGTCGTACACATTACCACTGAGCTATCATAAGCTTATTTTAAGGTGTGTATGCGTTACTAGAATCATTGGTTAAATTTCATCTTGTATTACAATTTTTAGAAATAATTTATAAGACTGCTAAAATCATAAATAGTATCGCAATACGCTGGTATATCATGAACAGTATTTACAAAGGGAAACAACTGACTGTTTTTCTAAAGCAGAAATATTTATTCCTAGAAAATAACTCCAACGATTATTATAATTATTCATTCGTTTAAAATAGGGATAACAAGTATTTATCTCTTTGAAATAATAAAGTATTTTCCTGCTAATAATTATTATTGCGTGTTCTGTCAAGTCCAGTTCTGTTTATTAACAAATTATTCAACTTTTTCACAATAGTAATTATTTAAAATCTGTCTCAAATTGACTATAGTCATTGTGAAATTTATTACGTAATCGACTATCTGTACTTTTTAATAAAATTAATAATATACGCAATATAAAAATTAAAAAAAACATCTATTTCAATAAGAATAAAAAAAGAAACAAAAATGAAAGGTAATTGAAGGTAGAGCTACTCAAACAAATACGAATATTGAAAATTGAAAAAGGATAATGATTTCTTAGGTTTACGCGAATATTATTCATTGAAATAAAACTAATTTAAACGGATTTTATCGCGGTTATTTATTAAATTTTGATCCCGACGTTTCGAAAGCTTTTCAGCCTTCGTAGTCACGGGGCGGACTGAGGTGTAGGTTGTCCAGAAAAGTTTATGTTACTGTGTCTACCTTCAATTTAATTTTTAATATTTACCCCGTGACTACGAAGGCTGAAAAGCTTTCGAAACGTCGGGATCAAAATTTAATAAATAACCGCGATAAAATCCGTTTAAATTAGTTTTATTTCAATGAATTGAAAAAGGGTTACGTTAGAGTAACTGGAAATACAGCGCTACACAATAGTAGTAAAAAATAAGTCCTCTTAATATAGGTTTCTTGCGATAAAAATTAACCGATTTCGGTTGTGGTTTTTTTTTCTATCTAATATATGTACTAAAATGTTTATAATTAAAAAAAATCTCACAATGATTCATGTATTCATCTGTGCTTTTGCATTTAATGTTTTGTACATAAATACTTTGAGATATTAGAATTTTTTTTTTTTGACATTGAAATTGACACGGCGTCCAAGCACACTACCAACTGAGCCGTCATTAATTCAAAGGCACGCTATTGTTTGTTTTAAAAAGTTGTTATTTTTTAAGTGAGAACTTTTCAGACACGTAAAAAAAGTGTTAATGTCGCGACACGTGATAGATTACAAAGAAAATTACAGAGAATTTTTTTTGACACTAATTAATATGAACACAATTTTTTAATAAAATAGATGTACATTATGTCTGTACACTATGAAAAATAAATAAAGAACTGCTTAAGTAATATAACATACATAGATGGTACTTACTAAGTTTACAGATTATAAGACTGCAGGAACACTCCATCCCATTTAAAAGTGAACTGCGGGAAACTGTTGGCTGTTGTGCATTAATATAGGGGGTACTATCTAAGTATTATTCATTTGAACCCGTTTCAAATGTAGGGAAAATTTTATCAAAGGTAATAGCGTTATTTGCTAAGCAAATGCTCCTAAAACTTTTCCATAATAAGTTTCCATTAAGTTAAATTACGTGCGTTTCGGTAAACTTGTGTGAGAGTTGAACTTTGTTAAGGAACATCTTCATGAACTTTATTATAAGGTGTTAGAATCCAGTTTCAAATGGTTACCGCAGGATTAATTTAACCAACCGCATAATCCGAAGCTACTCTATTAAGTACAGTCATCGCTCTTGGTTAGGTAATTTATGACGTCTAACATCTAACAAAGTTTGAACTAGAAAATCTGTAAAGGAGATGGAATTAGTACTGTTATTTATATAAATTGTAGTAATATACATTAACATGTACATTGCATTACACATTACATTAGCATAACTAACATGACACCCAAACTAAGTAATTCGAACTTTTAGAATGGAAAATTTTTACTTATTTCCATCTCATAAGGAAGTTGTATTATTATTTTAACTCTTATTAGTTTATGATATAAAGTCAACCTTTTTGAATTTCAAAGCTCTATTAAGTAAGTTCATTTTCGATGTGTCAGCGACATCGTTCGCGTGGATCTAAAAATTATTTAATAAATGTTGTACGCTTTTATACCTTGTTTAAATACAATTTCGACCCTATTGGCGGTAGCGTGATGTTATATAGGCTAAAGCCGTCCTCAATGATTTCTCATAAGAATTTATAAGAGTAGAGCGTTTCAAGAAACAAATATCTCCGCTTTGTAATACTGATATATCTTTACAAGTAATCTGCCCCGGTTTCGCTCAGATAGTAAGAACGCTTAGCGTACGTTGATACTTTAATAATTATTTATGGATTAAAATTAAAAAAAATATCTTAATTAAGCATTTTATAATAATATTTTTCGTTATTGTATATTAATCATAGAAAATCGATATATAGCGTTACAACAGCTGAATAGTTTGTTTTAAGAGGAATATTTATGAAATATATTGTTTATATAAAAACTATATTTCTTTTGGGTTTATATATAAACTATATATATATTTGGGCAAGCTGGTAAGGGTCGACCTAGGCGAATATATCTCAATCAGGTCGAGGACGTTCTGGAGAAAGGCCAGGTCAAAAGTACCCGAAACCGAAGAGCATGTATGAATGTGCTTATGAAAGTAGAAGAAGCGAAAGATGTATGTCAGGATCGTAGCAAGTGGAAGGATGTGGTCTCTGCCTACCCTTATGGGAGAGAGGCGTGATAGTATGTATATATGTATATTTATTTTCGTGACACATGCCAATAAAGCTCGCAGTCAGCGTGATTTTTAGCGATATCTTCAAAGTTTATCGTCAGATTTCATACCATTAACACAAAAATCTTAACAAATTAGACACCTTTTTTATAGCGTTAAAGCCAGAATCTCACCTTCTGTTAAGTAACGATATGGCCCAAGATGGTTGACTCTATGCCTAGTGGAAGGACTGGCTCTCAAGTGCAATTGCCGGAACAAACCTATAGCTATTTGGCGTCAGATTTTCAACTTGAGGATGGTAACTAACAAGGCGGGTATTAGATAAAGCCTTACTACCACCATGCTAAACCTTCCTAACCTAGCCTAAGCCTTCCTCATGACTGACTTCCATTATTGGTGAGCACAGTATAAAACCCGTCGTTTAGTTTTTCAGTATAACGCGTTCAGACAGACAGGTGTCAAGAAAAAATATTTTATAACTAGCTTACCCGATGAACTTCGTACCATCATAATCATTGTTCTTTAGTCTCACCAAAACTCAAAAACGGTTTGACCGATTTGTAATTATTTTTGTACATTTTGATTAACTATCATCAATACTAATCAACCTACCAACTTCAATTTATTAAGATCAATAGAACTGGCTTTATCTAATATCGTTTCGGTTTCTCATTTCCTTCGATTATTGAATAAAATTTATTTATGACTTCAATGAGTTAATTATGTGCGTTTTAACTATATGCAATTTAAATGTAGTTGGATTCGAACGCACGTCCCTTGACGCGGCGTCCGTACACACTACCAACTGAGCTATCATCGCTTCATTACTTTACATATTATGAGATTTAAAAATATATATGTTTGTTATTGTTTAATACAAACCTTGTCCTGGCAATAACGAATACAAATGGATAATGGGTTTTCAAGAACAAAGTTTCATATAAACTTATTTGAAAAATGTATATTTTAATGTAATTAGATATAATTAAATAACTATTGTAGAATGACATGAGACTGTATGTCATAATATTATTACAATATTTTTTAGAAAAACCGCAAACCTCGTTGTTCATACGAGCGCGATAACTTAGTTGTATATAATTGGATCCCGTCAATAAAGTAGGTAGCATAGTATGGCCTTATTTAGTCTATAAATAATCAATTAAAATAAACGCAATAACTTTAAACTTTATGTAAATAGTTTCTTATCTTAGTAATTCGTTTCAATTTATCTCCATTTGAGGCATATCGACTGGTGGAATAACTCCTCTCAATGGAAGATCACAGCCAAATAACCTTTTGTTGTCCTGAGTTCTTTGATGACGGAGAGTTCAGAATTGGTTAAGCGTTAGTAATACATATGATTTTACAAGCGTCCACAGGTTTATTATCAAGAGAACGATACCTTTGTTTGCCACGTAAATAGTGTAGTAAATACCAAATTCGCTTAAGCTTCCTTTATACTCGAAAACTTATATATGATCCGGTTTCATTAAGTAAGATTCCTCAAATTCACATCCTGTAGTTGTGATAAGCATAACGATTATACACTGAGTAATGCTAAATTGGAAGCAGTATTATCATTGATACGCTTCACTGTGTAAAAGGTAAAGGTAACGAATAATCTAAGGTTTTGATATACGTAATATATGTGTACCATTTATGTTATATTCATAATTATTTGTTAAATATAATACAATATATTTATATTGTTGCTATTCCAGTGAATTTGTTCGGATGGAACTAAAAGTTATTATTCTATGCATCGGAAAATCAGCATATAAAAAATGCCCTATTCCTCGTCAATCTAGCTTATCATATCAAAAAGAAATTTTCATATCCGACTAGGAGATTCAGAGATTCAGCGAGTTCAAACAACAAACAAAAACACTTCAGCTTTAATATAAGAGTATAGATGAGTATTAATATTTTACTTAATTCAATATATACAAACCTTTAGTCAATTGCTATACTAATGCAATTTTTACAGTAAAGACTAAAAACTGTAATCCTAATAACTAAACAAAGGGTATTCTAAAGAAGTAACAGTATAAGGTTTTTAGTGCTCTAAATTATATTTTTTTGGACATTTATTTAGTCAGAATAACAAAAAAATTCTAATATCTCAAAGTATTTATGTACAAAACATTAAATGCAAAAGCACAGATGAATACATGAATCATTGTGAGATTTTTTTTAATTATAAACATTTTAGTACATATATTAGATAGAAAAAAAAACCACAACCGAAATCGGTTAATTTTTATCGCAAGAAACCTATATTAAGAGGACTTATTTTTTACTACTATTGTGTAGCGCTGTATTTCCAGTTACTCTAACGTAACCCTTTTTCAATTCATTGAAATAAAACTAATTTAAACGGATTTTATCGCGGTTATTTATTAAATTTTGATCCCGACGTTTCGAAAGCTTTTCAGCCTTCGTAGTCACGGGGCGGACTGAGGTGTAGGTTGTCCAGAAAAGTTTATGTTACTGTGTCTACCTTCAATTTAATTTTTAATATTTACCCCGTGACTACGAAGGCTGAAAAGCTTTCGAAACGTCGGGATCAAAATTTAATAAATAACCGCGATAAAATCCGTTTAAATTAGTTTTATTTCAATGAATTGAAAAAGGGTTACGTTAGAGTAACTGGAAATACAGCGCTACACAATAGTAGTAAAAAATAAGTCCTCTTAATATAGGTTTCTTGCGATAAAAATTAACCGATTTCGGTTGTGGTTTTTTTTTCTATCTAATATATGTACTAAAATGTTTATAATTAAAAAAAATCTCACAATGATTCATGTATTCATCTGTGCTTTTGCATTTAATGTTTTGTACATAAATACTTTGAGATATTAGAATTTTTTTGTTATTCTGACTAAATAAATGTCCAAAAAAATATAATTTAGAGCACTAAAAACCTTATACTGTTACTTCTTTAGAATACCCTTTGTTTAGTTATTAGGATTACAGTTTTTAGTCTTTACTGTAAAAATTGCATTAGTATAGCAATTGACTAAAGGTTTGTATATATTGAATTAAGTAAAATATTAATACTCATCTATACTCTTATATTAAAGCTGAAGTGTTTTTGTTTGTTGTTTGAACTCGCTGAATCTCTGAATCTCCTAGTCGGATATGAAAATTTCTTTTTGATATGATAAGCTAGATTGACGAGGAATAGGGCATTTTTTATATGCTGATTTTCCGATGCATAGAATAATAACTTTTAGTTCCATCCGAACAAATTCACTGGAATAGCAACAATATAAATATATTGTATTATATTTAACAAATAATTATGAATATAACATAAATGGTACACATATATTACGTATATCAAAACCTTAGATTATTCGTTACCTTTACCTTTTACACAGTGAAGCGTATCAATGATAATACTGCTTCCAATTTAGCATTACTCAGTGTATAATCGTTATGCTTATCACAACTACAGGATGTGAATTTGAGGAATCTTACTTAATGAAACCGGATCATATATAAGTTTTCGAGTATAAAGGAAGCTTAAGCGAATTTGGTATTTACTACACTATTTACGTGGCAAACAAAGGTATCGTTCTCTTGATAATAAACCTGTGGACGCTTGTAAAATCATATGTATTACTAACGCTTAACCAATTCTGAACTCTCCGTCATCAAAGAACTCAGGACAACAAAAGGTTATTTGGCTGTGATCTTCCATTGAGAGGAGTTATTCCACCAGTCGATATGCCTCAAATGGAGATAAATTGAAACGAATTACTAAGATAAGAAACTATTTACATAAAGTTTAAAGTTATTGCGTTTATTTTAATTGATTATTTATAGACTAAATAAGGCCATACTATGCTACCTACTTTATTGACGGGATCCAATTATATACAACTAAGTTATCGCGCTCGTATGAACAACGAGGTTTGCGGTTTTTCTAAAAAATATTGTAATAATATTATGACATACAGTCTCATGTCATTCTACAATAGTTATTTAATTATATCTAATTACATTAAAATATACATTTTTCAAATAAGTTTATATGAAACTTTGTTCTTGAAAACCCATTATCCATTTGTATTCGTTATTGCCAGGACAAGGTTTGTATTAAACAATAACAAACATATATATTTTTAAATCTCATAATATGTAAAGTAATGAAGCGATGATAGCTCAGTTGGTAGTGTGTACGGACGCCGCGTCAAGGGACGTGCGTTCGAATCCAACTACATTTAAATTGCATATAGTTAAAACGCACATAATTAACTCATTGAAGTCATAAATAAATTTTATTCAATAATCGAAGGAAATGAGAAACCGAAACGATATTAGATAAAGCCAGTTCTATTGATCTTAATAAATTGAAGTTGGTAGGTTGATTAGTATTGATGATAGTTAATCAAAATGTACAAAAATAATTACAAATCGGTCAAACCGTTTTTGAGTTTTGGTGAGACTAAAGAACAATGATTATGATGGTACGAAGTTCATCGGGTAAGCTAGTTATAAAATATTTTTTCTTGACACCTGTCTGTCTGAACGCGTTATACTGAAAAACTAAACGACGGGTTTTATACTGTGCTCACCAATAATGGAAGTCAGTCATGAGGAAGGCTTAGGCTAGGTTAGGAAGGTTTAGCATGGTGGTAGTAAGGCTTTATCTAATACCCGCCTTGTTAGTTACCATCCTCAAGTTGAAAATCTGACGCCAAATAGCTATAGGTTTGTTCCGGCAATTGCACTTGAGAGCCAGTCCTTCCACTAGGCATAGAGTCAACCATCTTGGGCCATATCGTTACTTAACAGAAGGTGAGATTCTGGCTTTAACGCTATAAAAAAGGTGTCTAATTTGTTAAGATTTTTGTGTTAATGGTATGAAATCTGACGATAAACTTTGAAGATATCGCTAAAAATCACGCTGACTGCGAGCTTTATTGGCATGTGTCACGAAAATAAATATACATATATACATACTATCACGCCTCTCTCCCATAAGGGTAGGCAGAGACCACATCCTTCCACTTGCTACGATCCTGACATACATCTTTCGCTTCTTCTACTTTCATAAGCACATTCATACATGCTCTTCGGTTTCGGGTACTTTTGACCTGGCCTTTCTCCAGAACGTCCTCGACCTGATTGAGATATATTCGCCTAGGTCGACCCTTACCAGCTTGCCCAAATATATATATAGTTTATATATAAACCCAAAAGAAATATAGTTTTTATATAAACAATATATTTCATAAATATTCCTCTTAAAACAAACTATTCAGCTGTTGTAACGCTATATATCGATTTTCTATGATTAATATACAATAACGAAAAATATTATTATAAAATGCTTAATTAAGATATTTTTTTTAATTTTAATCCATAAATAATTATTAAAGTATCAACGTACGCTAAGCGTTCTTACTATCTGAGCGAAACCGGGGCAGATTACTTGTAAAGATATATCAGTATTACAAAGCGGAGATATTTGTTTCTTGAAACGCTCTACTCTTATAAATTCTTATGAGAAATCATTGAGGACGGCTTTAGCCTATATAACATCACGCTACCGCCAATAGGGTCGAAATTGTATTTAAACAAGGTATAAAAGCGTACAACATTTATTAAATAATTTTTAGATCCACGCGAACGATGTCGCTGACACATCGAAAATGAACTTACTTAATAGAGCTTTGAAATTCAAAAAGGTTGACTTTATATCATAAACTAATAAGAGTTAAAATAATAATACAACTTCCTTATGAGATGGAAATAAGTAAAAATTTTCCATTCTAAAAGTTCGAATTACTTAGTTTGGGTGTCATGTTAGTTATGCTAATGTAATGTGTAATGCAATGTACATGTTAATGTATATTACTACAATTTATATAAATAACAGTACTAATTCCATCTCCTTTACAGATTTTCTAGTTCAAACTTTGTTAGATGTTAGACGTCATAAATTACCTAACCAAGAGCGATGACTGTACTTAATAGAGTAGCTTCGGATTATGCGGTTGGTTAAATTAATCCTGCGGTAACCATTTGAAACTGGATTCTAACACCTTATAATAAAGTTCATGAAGATGTTCCTTAACAAAGTTCAACTCTCACACAAGTTTACCGAAACGCACGTAATTTAACTTAATGGAAACTTATTATGGAAAAGTTTTAGGAGCATTTGCTTAGCAAATAACGCTATTACCTTTGATAAAATTTTCCCTACATTTGAAACGGGTTCAAATGAATAATACTTAGATAGTACCCCCTATATTAATGCACAACAGCCAACAGTTTCCCGCAGTTCACTTTTAAATGGGATGGAGTGTTCCTGCAGTCTTATAATCTGTAAACTTAGTAAGTACCATCTATGTATGTTATATTACTTAAGCAGTTCTTTATTTATTTTTCATAGTGTACAGACATAATGTACATCTATTTTATTAAAAAATTGTGTTCATATTAATTAGTGTCAAAAAAAATTCTCTGTAATTTTCTTTGTAATCTATCACGTGTCGCGACATTAACACTTTTTTTACGTGTCTGAAAAGTTCTCACTTAAAAAATAACAACTTTTTAAAACAAACAATAGCGTGCCTTTGAATTAATGACGGCTCAGTTGGTAGTGTGCTTGGACGCCGTGTCAATGGACATAAGTTGGATACTCTGCATTGGGTCCGAGTTTTCGGTGACGGAAAACATCGTGTTGATATCATAGTATGGTGGTAGAGAATTTTTTTCTGTTGCTAAGTGACGATGTGGACTAAGATGGTAGACACGCTAAGCCTAGTGGAGGGACTGGCTCTCGAGTGCAATTGCCGGAACACACCTGTAGGTATTTAGCGGCAAATATCCAACTTGAGGGTGGTAGCAACCATTTGGGCATTAGAAAAAGCCCTACCATCATACTATGGTTTCATCACATAGTTAGTATAGATAAGGAAGATTTGAATGTTGATTTTCTGTATTTGGAATTATTGCACGGAACGAAATTTTAATGGAACATAATAATACGTTTTGCGAGGTTTAAATAAGAACAATTTGAAAAAACAAAAATCATAAAAATTTCTATGAAAGGTATTTCAATGATTTGAAGGATTTCGAATCCATTGATTCGAAGGATAAAACGAATTTAATGTGATTTAATCATCAAACTATATCTGACAAATGATTGACTACATATATCGAGCGTGTTCATAAAAATATCGTAAGCGCAGAAAATCTTAAAAATGTTTTTATTGTCACCTTCTTCAAAAATATCTTTGTAAATTAGAAGCAGCATGTAATAGCCACTATTTTAATATATCAATAGTAAATTGTGAACAAGATATCATAAATACTTTTTAATTACGAATGAAAAAACTCTCTCCTGTAAAAACTGCAATCGCCGCTTACGATGTTCTCCCTGAAAAGCCCCGATATGATTTTTGTCATATTGCTTATAAAATTCGTAGTTTCATTTTCGTATTCAATCAAGATATCGTGATATTTTTATAAGGTCCAAGTACCTTAGAAATACAAGTAAAAAAAATAATTACAATGTATCCACTTTACAACCGCAGACCTCTATCATTTTATTTATATAGATGACGCTATTCGTAAGTACTGAATAAATGATTCACGTATAACGTAAATTGCGATCGTGTGAAACGAAGGTAATAAGATTTATATCAGTCAGTTATCGCCCAGAATTTTGACCTTCCTCTTTTATAACCATTTTTACGCTCGAACCGTGAATGTGGTGCAAAATTCGGCTATAAATTGTTTTTAGAATTCAACTTCCTATGATAAGTACTATAAGTGATCACAAGTTGAATAAAGAAATGACTAACGATTTGCATGACGCATATTTTTGAACATTAAAAAATTTAAAAATATCTTTATTTTCTCATAAGATCTTTTGAATTTATATCTTTGGTTCGATCGTTGATCGTCTGTTTCTCCATACATGGAAGATCTTAACAGTTTATTAGGATGAATTTAATATTAATTCATCTTTCAAATAAGTACACTATAAAGCATGAACATTTTTTTAAAACATTCACGTAACATTTTATTATTTATTCCGATGTGTCATGCCCTAACTCTTATATAAGTTCACATTATTTATTCATTGGGAAATGTTTTGTTAATTTGCCAATTTATTGTGTTTATTGAATGAAAATTGTGTTTTCTTATTACAATTATTCTATATGAAGAATAAAGTGTCTATGATGTTGCCAAACATGAATATGTTCCATTTTACTGGATATGGGCTACTCTTGACCCAGTTCGAATTATGTAGGTCAGCCCGTTGAGCTCACTAGCCTGGCTGCCAAATATTTCAATACTTTTTATTACTCGAATTCACACACATTCATTTTGTATATAACTTACAAGCCAGTTAATTGAATTTTAATACACAATATTTAGTTATTGTTAGAAGCTATAAAAAAATATTGTAAACTGGTAACAGTTTTCCTGTACCGCAAAATTGTTTGTTGTTTCTTGTTAATTCTAAATAATAATATGGAATATTACTAAATGGCTAAATTACTGATCCATAATACGGTCACAATAATATGGTGGTTAAACTACAAACATATATATTACTAAGAACAAACCATGTCAAATTTTCTCGTCATATTTACAAAACTATTGAATGAATACAAAAAACCATAATTGGGTTTCGAGTTGAATGAACACTTCCTATTTTACATATATTGCTTAAAAATTTAGAATAATATAAAAATATAAGAATTAAAATGGAGTTATATTTGAATTATTTTCAGTTTGAATTTCCAAATCGTTTTTTTTTGTTAAAATTGGTTTACTTATTAATTTAGTTCTGTTTAAGTATTCACAATTTCAATGTCAGACGTGCTCTCAAAAGACCTTATTACGAAACATAAAAATGCTTGTCCAAATATTAGTCCGTTAATCTAAAAAGATACTGTTTACTTGTGGTTAGTGGCATTATTTGAATCTCGTTGAATAAGTTTGAATAGGTTTTGTGTGACCTTTATTATACAATATACACAAATATTTTGTGTTTGGACAGTAATTATTACACGCTATGTGTAAAACGTTTGCTTCAAACGGTTTCAGTATAGTTAAATTAAAACTGTAAAGTGATAAGAAAAACAACAGCATAGAATCAGAGTTTCATGGGACATTTATACTTTACAAAATATAAATATGCGATTATTGATTTTTCGAATTTATACAGTTCAAAAATTGCTTAATCGCGTAGCTTTATGAAGGACACTTATTGAAAAACCTTATTGGAGGTGGAGTAAAGACAGGGATAAACTTTATATGAAACTTTTTTTGTGTCATCTGATTTGTTTGACAAAATCAATATTACCGAAAGCGAAGCCGCACGTAAAATATAGTACTTACTAAGATTATAAATGCGAAAGTGATTTTGTTTGTTACGCTTTCACGTATAAACCACTAAAACAATTATGATATTTTAGTACAAAGATAGATGTGACCTTAGGTACGGTGATAGGCTACTTTTTCTCGCCAAAAACTTATAGGAAGTGGGGTAAAGAGAGGAATAAACTTTCTACGAAACTTTTTTTGCGTCATCCGATTTGTTTGACAAAATTGATATTAATGCTAGCGAAGCTGTGGATAAAAGCTAGATATGTAATATTTGTAATAGTACTAGCTGACCCGACAGACGTTGTCCTGTCCTAACTGTGAATATTGAATTAGAATTGGTATAATTAATTAAAATATATATTATTCAAAAACATAGTGTTTATTATTGTAGAGTTCTATGACAACTGACAGTTATGTAAAATTATTATTATCGTTAAGTATTTTTTAATTTTCTTACATTTTTAATGTTCCTCTCAACTTTCTTATTTTTTCTTTCATAAGAACCTCCTGACAATATTGAAAACAATAAAAAAAGAATTAGCGAAATTGTTTCATCAGTTCACACGTGATGCGATGGCCAAAGGAAATAGAGATTAATTTATTATATATAGATGAATAGTGTATGTATAATAATAAATTTTATAGGCGATAACGAATTACTGTCTTTAAAAGGCTTTTTAATATTTTCTACTTTATATATATTTGAAACATTGTTTGATCGCGTAGCTTTATAAAGTATACTAACATAAACACATTTTTTCTTAGCGTATATCGGTATATTAATTTAGCATGAATGTCATTAACATAATTATGTAGTATTTGTAATAGTATGAAGAATATAAGTACAATACTACATATAAATCTGAGGTTATAAGATTTAGTTTCTCGTATGCCGATTCACTCCATGTCAATTTCCGCATGTCGTAGACGAACGCTATTTCTGCAACGCATCTGCTCGAACAGCTATGTTTTCTTTTTCAATTAGACAACGGATTTAGAACTTCTTTAGATTGCATTATTAAGGGCATAAGTATTTTAGATAACAATGATTGTTTATCTAAGTAGTTAAGTTAGTTCGTGGGAATTTAATTGGTACCTTCCTTCCATAAGAAACGTTTGGTTTATATATGCGTTTCGTAACATTTAAATCCACAAGTAAACGTGCTGATTAATAATATTGTCTAATTTGCCTAGGGTAAATTGAATATAGAATCTAAAGAATTCGTAAGCTATTTTTGTTTGATCGGATCTTGTTGAACTGTATAGATATATATTTATAAATAAAAATGTCGTGTCACGTTGTTTGTCCGCGATGAACTCCTAGCTACTGAACCGATTTTAATCAAATTCGCACGGTGTATGTAGTTATATCCAACTTGAGATATAGGATACTTTTTATCTCAATAAGTGATCATAAGGCGTAAGATGCCGCTGTAGTCGATGTGATTGACTACTCGAAAAGACAGCATAAGGTCTGCCAGATCAGCTATTTTACTATAATTTTCACCATACTATTTTAAGGATTCCTCATGGCTTATTAGTCACTGTTGTTATTGAATGGTTCCGTAAACCTGCTGCCATAAAGGTCAAGTGCAGTTAATGTGCTGAATCATTAGAAAAACTTTAAAACTATAGTATCTAATTAAATGTTATATAAGTGTTCTACTGTAGTAGATAGTATTAACTTCGTACATGTCAGCAAAGCCGATTAGTGAACGACTAGCAGGTTCATGGATACTGTTAATTGCCAATTTATGTTAACGAACATTAAATTTACCATATATTTTGTTTTCTACATATACCTCCACGCTTTATGAGATAACGTATAACATATAATAGTTTGAACGTAATATTACACTTTGCTTTGCGTTACTTAGTACTTGAACTCGATTCTTATTCTTTATGGGTTTGTTTAAAAAAAAGCATAACAAATTTATTCTATAATTTACGTTCTTATGAACTGGAATTAAAAATAAAACTGATTATTATTGAATAAAAAAATATTGTTAGTCCACCGTACACAACAAATATAATCCTATACGCAAAACAAAAATTGAATCACAGATATTATATAAGTGTAAGTAATATTCTTATTTTTATATAAACGTAGAGCACCAAATATGTTAGAATTGTATTTCTATATATCGCTACTGCTATATTATTTTGAATTTGATCATAATCTTAACAAACCATAACAATACACAATATGACAAGACAAAAGATAAAGAAGTTTTTTTTATAAAGTTAAGTCTTAGCGTTATGGCCACAATCTCACCTGATGTTAAGTGACGATGTGGTCCAAGATGGTGGACATGCTAAGCCTGTGGAAAGACTGGCTTTCAAGTGCAACCCTCGGAACACACCTATAGGTGTTTGGCGGCGGATTTTCAACTTAAGGGTGGTAGCTAGCCAGACGGGCATTAGAAAAAGCCCTACCATCATGCAAACAATGGAATTTGGGGAAATAGATGAACTTCTTCAATGATACTAACTGCACGCTTAAATAATATATAAATAATAAATAAAATAGTGTGGACCAATTATTATCATAAATTTACTTAAAAGTTGTTGATTATTAAATTTAGAGATTGGCATAAAACAATCTAAATAAAGGCAAAAATAAGTTAGTATAACTTAAAAAAATGCCTTGATTTCGCTACAAGGCTACCACCATTCACTAATTTGTCAGTCAGTTATACATATAGTTAGGCAATTTATAGGATTCATGCTTGGCGTGTACTAAGGGCGCTACCCAAGCGTATCTTGTTCCAAATTAATATCATATGATCTACATTTAAAAACTTAAAGGTTTACATTTTGTCACTTTTTTTTGTCTCTTTGGAATTGCAGTAGCACGCGCCTGTTTAAACATTGCCTTTAGTACTGCATTTTCTGAATAATATCGGTCTACAAATACTTATATAGTTATTAATTAATATTGTTTTTTTATAATACCATGAGACAGTACCGGCATTTTGCATGACGGTACAGACAGTAATACTAATGTTTAGCACTATAATAGTGATGTTGAGCTGTGTAATAGTACTGTTTAGTACAGTAAAAGTGCTATTTAGATTATTTGTTAGCACAAATAGTATTGTTGCGACCACAAAAAGATCGGCAAACTATTGATGATGGCTGTTGCCATACCGGGCTACAAGTCTTACCGCAGCTGGCTGCTAAATGACTCGAATGGCAGATCCCCAGACGCGATAAGCTAAAAGATGTTACTGTGACGAGTTTATCACGATGTGAACGGTCGTCGAAATACAATCGAATATCCCTAACACCTCGTTTGATTACTAATAATTTTGATCTTGACTTTTTGTAATATTTTGACGTTTAATAATACATACCAGATAATTCTGTTAGTTCCGAAACATACTTTATTACAAAATTTTACCCTTTCGTTTCATTAGGGTAAAAATATGCTATATATTGATTCATAACATTAGTTACCACCACATCAAAGTTCATTGAAATTGATGTTTCGGAGTTTAGTAGTCGTTTTAGGATACATAGGATGACAACCAATAATTTTAGATAAATATTAAATGTATATATTTGCTTTAGTTACATAACTACATAGGTATATAGATTCTAGTAAGTCTAAAGACTTAAAATCATAGGGAAACATGTAAATTTTGAAATAAGTATGTGGTATTGTCGTCGTGTTGAAAATCAGTCACGAAATTGTAATTAAACTGAAACACTGAGTGTTAAATATAACTATTATCCTATTATACGTATTTTCTGCAATATATGTATGTAGTTATAGAACAATGGATTGTTTTAATTGTTGTTTCTTAATATTTTAAACGGTGTTTTTTTTTCGTTTTGTTTACAAATTAGCTGAGCCCGCGACTTTGTTCGGTTGGTTCTAGAAGTTCTTATGTATTTTGCTGAAAAATACTTCTTTTCTAAATGAAAAGTGTTATCTATACCAAAATTCATCAATTTTTTTAGTATATATTAAAATCCAAAAGGCTATAGAGCGTTTTATTAGAACTGTTTAATTAACTGTAAAACATTATACTTTTGATGACATATAATATATTTTTTTTAATTTATTCAAATATGTATATTGTAATTACCTTTTTTTTATATAGCACATAACTTTACTCACTCTAATTGAGTCTTGAATTAAACAAATCTGGTATCATGGTAACCAAACTATAAAAACTATGATAAGGTTAGTTGGGAATCGAATCCGTGAAATCCGTGAAATGTTAGCTCAAAAGTTAGTTTTACTTGATTATGTCACCAATATTTCAAAAATAGTTACACATAACAACAACAGGCTGTATATAAATCCTTTTTAATTCTAACGAGATTTATAAGAATTTTATTGCACTTTGCTCCAAAATCAACGCTGTTATACCTTGTAATAATTCTTATCAACAACAAAGGAAATAAGACTTTCGCAAACATGCCCATTGGATGAAGAAACACATTTGCTTTCGTAATATTACATTAACGGATCACTGTCTCTAAATATAGGGCAATTCTAGCACACCAGTTAGCTATGCGAATGTTATGTGGGTCAACGAAGGTATCTCAAATAACCAATGTGAGAGCTCTATTATGATTTCCATGACTAATTTTGCTAGAGGAACAACTCTTCAAGGTTTATATAATTAATATTTTCTCATAATATTTATATTGATTACCTACATGAAGAATACCTATTTGTTAATATTAATAAAAGCAAGTCTGTATTTTAAAATATTATCATATGTATGTATAATAGATACTACAATATACAGTTCTTTTCTTCGGAAAGAGGGATATACTTTGAAGGCAGGATATAACTAAATTAGGATGACACTCGAAACATGTGTTCTGTGATAATAGTTACAGTGGCGATATGAAAGTATTGATAAACCACCGATTCAGAACTCTCGTTTCGATAGTTTTAATCTACGAGATAACCTGTATTGTATGATAATTTTATATTTTAGGAAATTAACGCTTGATTCCTTGAATTCTTATACTTCTAAACATAAAAAGGCATTTATCACTCAAAATTAAAAAAAAACATAATGTTGGCAACATTTTTAGGTTAAACTTTAATCATAAGTTCTTTATATCTCTCTGTCTATATCTCTCTCTGTATTCTCTGATTTGAAATCATTGCCTAAAAAAGATTGATATTAACAATAAGGCCGCCCGTTATGCTAGCTCTGTAATTTGAAATGTATTATGTAAATATAAATGTATGTAATAAAGTATATATATGTATAAAAGTGTACAATAAAGTTTAAATAAATTTATAATATTTTATAAACTAGACCTGGAAGAATGATATAGTAGGTTGCACAAGTTTATACAGCTGCCAATCCAGGGCAGAGATTAGGAAAAATTTTAATGGGCCTAAATTCTTTCACCAATAAAAAATAGGGACACGGAAACGCATTTCTGTCAGAAAAACGATAACGTTTTGCAATCGCTAACGATAATATAAATTTCCTCAGATAATTTATTTTCTTAGCAAATAATGTTTATAATTAAGAGGATCTTTATTTTCAGTGATGGTTTTTTAAAATAATTGACAGAGGCTACATTTAATGTCAATGTAAGAAAGCAACAGGCTTTCTTTATATAATACCGCAAGATGTACCTGTTTTTATGCATCTACTTATAAGATATTTTCATGAATAACAAGGTGTATGATGTTGAATCACAGCCGGTAAAATCTATGCGCTAACTGCGTGAAGTTATTGATCGTTCATTACTGTTCAACTGTAGCAAGTTATGAGATATATTTCTAAGGTTATTGAATATTAAAACGTTATTTTTAATCTATTAATGATGATAACATTCAGTCATTTGTGAGAAATTCTAACGGACTTCAACCGAGAGAACAAAATTTATGAATCAACTTTATGTTCGTGTTTTCGGCACAAAATATTATCATAGTTAACGAGTCAAGTGAGCGTTCATTGAAGAATAAATCATTTTAATTTGTTATATGTACAAATGTGCAGTGTTTCTATTTTCTTTGAGTCTCACTTCCCTTAGGAGTTAAAATATGCGAGTATATTTTTGTTTACATGCTGAGAATGTGTTAAGCGATGCATTCCGCGTCTTGACGCATGTTTCGCGAAAAGGAATCATACGTCATATTACATTTCTTTGTACAATTTTGACGTAGTTTGCACATTTCAATACAAAATTCAATATTTTATATTATGAGATCATTTTCGATATCAAAGAACTATGCAATATTTGTATAATATTAGACTTTATAAAAAACTGAAAATATTATTTGAAATGGGACTAAGAGAGTAATTTATGCATGGTTATAGAAATTGAGTATATTATAACTTGATGAGAATATATTAACACATTTATAAAAATCTCAAGTTTATAAACAAATGAATCTTCTATAAATATATAATGAAAATTATGTTTATTTGAGGCGCGATCACGTCAAAACTACTGATCGTATCGACAGGGGACCATGACTATTCGATGTGGAAATATTTGTAGGCGGTTTAGGTTTATTCATTATTTGAATTCCGATGATCCTTCATCATTTTATTGCTATTTTACTTTTATGAACATTTTTCCCGCCAATAAAAACAAAAGACTGGCATTTTTTCTTGATATGTTATTCGTCCGATAAAGCGGGCGGGAACGGCTGGTGGATTTATGAAAGAAAAGTAAATCTATTTATGGCTCTTAATTTTTGTATGTTATTATACATCACACCGTGGTTCTGGACTTTTGATATGTCACGTTTTCTGATTATTCAATGCATACCCATTCAGTTATCAAAAAGTAAAATGTGGAAGGGTGGCACGGAAGCCCCTAAGAACATACGAAATATGTGACTGACGAACATATAACAAAAATGTATTAAATACGAAATAATTAAATAACGTATCGACCGTAGCGAAAGCGGTAAATATGAACGCAACTGGCAAGAATTTAATTTAAAATGTAAAATTTATCTAAAGATATATGAAATAGAAATTGTTAAGCATCTCTTATATTCAAACATACATACATGCGAGTATGTATTCTGTATTGGTCGTCTAGTCTGGAATGTGACGTAGCTAAAATTCAATAATTTCCCTAGACTACTGCGTCCTCTTCATTTTTATCGCGGTAGGTGTTTTTTTTCACATAACATGTGCAGTTCTATATTTCTAATAACATAACAAAGTTATTCTCAATTACAACATTTACAACAAGTTCATAATGTGTAAATAGTTTACTGTTTATTTATGAACACAATTACAGTCTGCGTATGCAGGCACCTGCCCTTGGTACTCTATTTAACACCTAGGATGACTCCGTCATGCAAACAGTACTAATAACGATTCTTTATATGGCACTCACATAAGCATACCGGATATAACAGGGAGTGCTAACATAACTGGTTAGCGTTATCTGGAACAAGGAAATATAGTATTGAACAAAATCATAACACTAAGCAATCAATTTAAATTTGTCACGGATTAATAATATAATTGATTAATTTTTATATTATAATTTTCTATATGATAATAAGTAGACACCATACATGCAGATAGTACAACTCAAAATCGTTGCATTTTCAGTGTTTAACATCATTAATTGTTTTGTAGGATTTTTTAATTGCATTTTGCTTTGTTCAGAACTAAATATAACAATTACAAAAAAACATAAATATGATACTATAACATTGACATTTTAATGAAAAACACTATACTATGTAACAAAATTATTTGTTATTTTTACAGATAGTGCATCTAAAAAGTAATCACGATGACCGTGGTCACGAATCCCGCTCGTACGAGCCCTGATGAAGAAATTATTATGGCCGACGCTATGATAACTGAAGGCATTAATCCAGACTTATGCAATCTCGAGTTGGATGAGAATGCACGTCTTTATGACGACGAAAAAGAAAGCGATATTGTGTTTGTAGCTGGCATCAACGGTGACACGTGGCGCTACCCGGGTCATCGTCGTGTCCTCGCCGCTACAAGCCCCGTCTTCGCTGCACTTTTATCTGCTAAAACTGACGTTATTGTGGTTGATTACATCGATCGTCGAGGTTTTGAGCAATTGCTTCGCTACCATTATTGCGAACCTACACAACTCAATTCCGTAGCTACTGCAAGATGTGCATTGGACGCTGCGTATAAATTCCTATGCCCACCGCTAGCTGAACGATGCGCAAGGCGATTAGATGAAATGCTAGATGCTGGCGTTGCATTAGAAGTGTTACGAGATCTACGTTTCTTATGCGCTAGATTGCCTGGGGCCGCCTCTGCTCCCCCATTACCTGCTCTTACCAATGACGCAGCTGCAAGATCTCTAGCGCAATGTTCTCGCTGGTGCGATTCGCTGGCACATAACGCCCTTCTAGTCCTTGATGATAATGCAAACGCAGCCCTGGCTGATGAGCGTTTGGAAGAGTTAACTTACGAAGATCTCGCACTAATTGTAAAACGAGACACGCTGCGAGTGTCAAGTGAACTACTTCTTGCCGAAGCTCTATCTAGATGGAGTACAGCTTATTGTAAACGTACTAAGAGGGAACTCACTCCTAGTAACCGGCGCGCAGCCTTGGGAGAGCTGGGATATTGTCCACGGTATTTATTATTAGCCGGCGAAGAGCTGGATCGTGCTTTGGCCTTAGAGCTTCTAGAGCCAATGGAACGAGCCCTAGTTATAGCTAGAGCTCGAAAACTATCGGCGCCTGTACCTGTCGGTGCGGAACAAGAGGCCATGCTCAGGCGCTGGGCCCGTCCACGACCCACTGAGCCTTCTGCTTTGCCAGTGCATCTGAGTCCTCGATCTGAACAATCAGCTGAAGACTCACGACCCAGTAAGTTGTGCGTCCGTCGTTCCAAGCGACCAAAGCAACCGAGTTTTGCTCCTGAGGACAAAACTACTAAAAAGCGCGGATGCTGTGCCTGCTTCGGTGATGGCCTCCTGAGAGCTTTCATTTGTCTATTTGACTGAGATCAGGCGGCAACTTCTTACGTGTAAAGTGGATAGTAATGTTATTTCTAGAAATGATGCTCCCTGTACGTAAGACGTTCATGTTGTACGCCAAAGAAAGTGAAGTTTTTTCAATCATCTATTTTAAGATTACCAAAGAAGGTCTACGGTAAAGATAATTGAACGAATTTTGAATGTTAACTTAATTATAATGACTATATTGTGTATTAGATAAGAATTATTATATATGTGTTACGTTTAGGTAAGAAATATAAGCATGGAAAGGTAGCAAAGGAAAGATTGCCTTCTTTTGTAATTTTTTATAAATATAAATAAAAATATTTCATACTTATGTCTCAAGTGATTAATTTCATGACTGAGCTTTGGGACTATTTATTTAATATAATTATTTCAATTTATATTAATTTAGTTATTTCATTGTTTTTTCATGTGTAATGATGTAATTTTAATTGAATTGTGTTTGGCAGCTTTGTTTATCTAAGTATTAAAGTTAATTAAATTTATAGAAAGTCATTTTTAAGAATGCTGTGAGAGAACCAATTCTTTGGAATTGGTTTATGAAATGTTAGGATAATTTATCTTAAAGCTGTGGCTCGGCTGCTCTATATAGCAAATTATTTATATCTGTATGTGTTTAGATATTCGTGTATCTAATTGTTGTGATATTCCCTTCCGTTGTTGTATTAGACATCAACATTGAAACATCAAATTGTTTAACAATTTGTATTTTATTTGTTTCTATTGTATTTTATTTCTAATTGGTGCACAAACTGTTAGTTGCATTGTATCTAGATTAAATGTAATTTTGTTGCATTTATAAAATAATATGGATGCAAGAGTTTTATGTTAAAGTTGTCTCTATCTTGTTAGAGTATTGCTTTTATATAGTGATAAGTATTTAGATGAAATCTTCCAAATGTAATTTTAAAACATTTTACTAGTCGCTAATAATAATTTAGGTCGACATGGTCAGTTTTAAATTAGTTTTCCGTTACGATTATATTTTTAAGCTTTAATATTAGCATTTAAAGACTCGACGGTATAAGTATTTTAAATTAATAATAACTTGACCAATGACTTTGTAATTTCGATTATTTTTAAATGTGCCATGATAACTATTTTTTTTGTTTTTTTTTCAATTATATAGTTAAAGAATACGTAACTGTTTAACATTAAAATATTGTCTATATTTAGCAGATTTAGATAAAGCTTTTTATATATTCAATTTTATATAAAATATGTGTTTAAATATTATAGTTTTAAAATAAAAAAGTCTATGTCAATGCATAAGAATTGATGTTTTGTTTGCATTTATTATTAAAAATAATATAATATTAAATGATTTATTGTAAATGGTGTAAATCGATGTGTTCAGCTCAGAGCTGTAATTGAATTGTCAACCTGAGGCAAATATATGATGTTAAAAACAAACGCTTTTATTTTTATCCTTAACATTTGCTTTTTAAAATTTTATCAGACCAAAGCCTATTTTACCAGCGTACAGTTAATCTTGTCGCAGATAAAACTTTTCAAAAGTAACTACGAAAACTCTCGAAGATCTTTCACGTTTAAATATATCTTAAAGCACCTTACAAAAGATTAAAAATTTTGTCCATGTAATTTATTTTACGTTTCGAGATCAACAAATAAGTATTGTACTCCGTTATTATGTTATCCGTTATCCGTATGTTGACCATAATTTCTGGAAATGTATTTTTGTCCTAGGCAGTCTTTTCAGTTATTGGATCGCACCATATTTATAATCAAGTGAAGTTCAGTCACTTTCTCTTACTAACATATAAAAATTCTTCTTATTCATCATACTATCATACCTTATAGTATGTATTTCGAATCGAGAACTGATCGAGAAAATAATATAACTTCATTAGGTACGTATCTTAAGTTATGAAGTATCAACTGTGTTATTAAAATACTTGCTAGTAGGCCAGACATTGTTCTGTATCTTTGGGTAGTTAATAACACAAACGATTAGGTCTGTCTATGTAAATTTTTCCAGGACCATAGCAACCATAAAAAACAATACGCATAACGGTCGTTCTAATCGTTAGCTATTTGTTATCATGAGCCAATCATAAATTGTTAGAAGTAATTTTCTATAATTTTCCGAATAGCTTTTCATTTTTTTCCATTTCCCTGAAAACCTTATTAAACTACAGAATATCTAAATCTGACCAAGCTTTTCCAGCAATGTGCTTGTCAAAGAACATCAGTTAATATAGAAAATAGGTATAAATTATAAATATATAATCAACATATCGAGACATTTATTATGATAACAACAACATTTGTTTGAAATAAAAGGGTTTTTTTTTGTAATAGTAATACCAGTGGAATATATTGATATCTGGCCTCCGCTGGTTCGAGAATAGATGTAAACCACCGAATTAACACTACACTGTTGTCTAGATATGAAAAAAATTAAGCTGACAAATTCTTTTGTTAAGATTATATAGTGAATAAAACAACAATTTTAGATTTTGTTAGCGTTTGGAATCGCTGATACATCTTGACATGTGAACAATCCGTGCTTCCTTTAAGCAGAAGCTGTTGTCCAGTACTGGTATATTTTCATTTTGGAAATAATATATTATATTTTGATATCGGTTTTGATACTATTTATTTTTCGTCCAGAAACACTTAATAGGGTTTTTTACCACATGAGAAGTTTTTATGGTCTACATAATTCGATCACGGCCAGATATGTAACTAAGTTTATTGGATAAATATAAATAAAGATTTAGGGAAACATTCAATTCCTTATACTTGTATAAACTCTTTATCCAAGAATCTTAGTTGATGAATTAATTTCCTTTTCTTCCAAAATTGGCGATTGAAAACGAAACGAGGTTTTTATAGACTCTAAACTATAACCTTCACTGCCAGAAACAGACATCTCCAGTTTATTGACCTTCTCCATTATGTCCACGAGAGCAAATTCCGCAGATTGTAAGTCTTTACGCATACTTTCAATAAAAGTCTGCAATTCGAGTATCGAATTAACTTTAGAATCGATTTTGTGTATTTTCTCTTGAATAGACTCGCGCGCCTTCCGGGTCTGGTCAAGTTGATCATCGATTCGTGTAGATATTTCACGTTTCAGGTATTTAAAATTTCTCTCGAAGGTATTCCCGTCTACGGTATCCCGCTTTTCCTTTTTCCCAGTATTTGTGGAGAGAGTTCGATACTTATATCCCGAACTGCGCGACGTATAACAACTCTTATGAAATATAACAGACATAATAAAAAACAATATGAAGAATTTGTATTAAACTATTTTTAATGTAATTTCTATATATGTAGAACTTTTTATTTCATTTTTATAATTAATTTTTAAGCGTCCGTGACAGTGATAAGGAAAAACATAGATAATAATAATATTCAACATTTCCTCTAATTCATAAACCATAGAGATATTCTATAACAATAAAGATAGGAAACTCTAAGACTATATATTTATACAAAAGTTCGATGCAATTAACTAAAACATAATTAAAAAAAGAGAATAAAATAAACCGTACATATTCTGAACAAGTGGGAAGAAATAGACAAGACAGTTACAAAAGCATATATGGGTGATTCCGTTTTAACTGTTTTTTTAATTTAAAAAAATATTTTTTTATGTATTTTATCTATCTATTTTACTGTAAAAATAAAAATCTGAGAGGATTTACTGCTACTTCAAAGCGCCTAGAAAGAGACACAAATTTCAAATTTTACGTTCCATAATACTTACTTATTTATCCACGATACTAACAGAAAATAAATTCGTTAGAAATTAATTGAGAAAATTTCGAAATTTTTTTAATATTTATTTTTATTAATTATTTACTAATTTATTTATTAATTTATGGCACTCGAGTCAAGTCAAAAATTCAGGTTCAAAAATTCTTTAAAATTTAAAGACAAAAGTTATTGAACCGGAATTTAAAGTTAACTTAATACATTAAACAAATAGTGTGTAATTTTTTTTCAAGTTGATCATAAACAGAATTTATGAGGTAATTAGTTTAAATCATTTATTGCGACAAAAAATATTACAATTTATAGGTAAATTCTAGAAATGGACATTACACGGTACTGACATTTAGGTGATATATTGAAAGTTTTCTCTAAGTTGCAAGTTATATTATATAAAAATAATGTTGAAATATATTTATAATTATCCAATTAACACAAAAATTTCATTAATTGATTATTAATTAATGACCTGTGAGAACAAAGAATACAGGACATTGAATGTCACAGTTAGAACGGAATCATCCATATAGTAACATTTTAAAAGAAAGGTTTCCACTAGAGTAACTAATTTAGATAGTTATAAAATTATCATAGTGCTTCTTATTTTTGTAAAAGATTATTTTTCTGGATATAGTTAGCCAACATCAATATATATTTGATGAGTATTTGCAACTAAAGCTCGCTACAATATTTAACAATTATATTACCATTTTTCACTTCATATAATAAACCAGAGTAATTAATTTATATCTTAAGTAAATATTTAAGGCTATACAAATATTTTATTCATTTATTAGTTTTATTCTTAGTAGGTACTACTATAAATATGTAGGTCGCTACAAACGTTACAGCGCCATCTTTTGTTGAACTAGCGCTACTTTTATTCACCGCATTCACGTCTGTTGTTCACTTACGAGATGAATTAATTAAATAAATTTAAAATTTAAAATTTATTTAATTATTTACAATTACATGCTAATTTTAATATAGGATTAAATCGGTAAAGATTGTGGACACATTATTTAAATAAATTTTAGGGCTATCAATAATGAAAAATTATACTTAGTATGCCATCTTTAGGAAGCAGTGCGCAATATTAAAAAACTACAGATTGATAACAACAAATTGTATCTATCTTAACTTAGTTAAGAGGTAAACCGATAGATGGCAGATGATAAATGTAACATTCACTGATTTAAAGTTTATAACTCTACCCATAATTAGGTAATCGAGCACTTATTTTAACCGATATTACGTAACCTATTTTAATTAACATAATTAAACATGAAAGTACTACAAAAAGTAAAGATAGTACTTCATTGTATGTAAAGGTTATAATATACTAATCACATTTGTTCGTGTAAATACTAAAGTTATAAATAGAACATCTAATTACTGCATTTTTAAACATATTTCGCAATATATAGAATTTAAAGTAACGAAGATATTGTGCATTCATATAACAGAAATACATCAAAAGCTCTTAGCACAATTCTGTTAGAGACGCCACCATATTATAGTTTTGTTACTTACATACCTTTAGCTGTTATTTCTAAACGCGTCGAAAACATTTGTTTATGGACGGTGATTGTCAAACTGTCATAAAATTATGCAGGATATTACGAATTTTTGTTGTTTTTATAAGCTTATCTTGTAAACATATTTTATAACTTATAACTAAGACGTATAAATGAAGAAAGTACAAGGAATTGATTCTTTTCAACGTATAAATTATTTATACCAGGTTTGATTCATAATATATTAACTGTTTAACTATTAATACAATGCTTTATATAATTGGTAATAAAATATTGGTTAACCTACTGTAAAATATTAAGTAAACCACAAATTCTATTAAACTAGCTAAAAGCGGTGTTTCAGCTCTTGAAGTGTGCTATCTAGTAATAATCTATCTAGTGAAAATCTGCCGCCAAATACCAATAGGTGTGTTCCAGCAGTTACACTTGAGAGCCAGTTCCTCCACAGGTTTAGCGTGTCTACCAACTTAGGTCGTATCGTCACTTAAGAACAGATAAGACTATGGCCACAAAGCTAATCGTAACTATATAAAAAAAAAAATTTTAGAGCTGAACTTAGAAGATTAGAAAAATATTTTATCGAGACGACATAGGAGAATTATGTATAACATGCGTTGCTGTTAAATCATAATAAGGACAATGTGCATGATATGAACTAAGATAATAAATACTAAATATACTCTTTCTCTAACTGGCTAATTCATATTGACAGTAAGATTCATCATGACTCGATAATGATTTTTTAATATTGTTGAAGAAAATTAACATGTAAGATTAAACATAAATCTCAAATTTGTTATTGCGTCTCTAATTACGTCTTTTTTTTATGACACCAGTGCATACGCATCACGCTACAACCAAAAGAGTGAAGCTGTATTGCAAAAAGTTACAAAAACGGGTAAACATTATTAAATGCTTTTAGTTCCACGCGAACGAAGTCGCAGGTACTACTAGTTATAGTATATACTACAAAACTTTGTTGTAAACTATATCATATAGTACGGCTTGTAACAAACCAAACTAAAATATCACATAATAAAAATAAATCAAGTGCATCTCATACTTATGTCACACAAAAAAAATTATGAATATGATCGCTTTCAAAACCGTCTATTCACAGACCACTCGAAAATACCACATAAAAACTTACCTAAAAACAATAATTTCATTTCATACTTGGACATACAAAGAAAAAGATAAAGTGTGGTGTAATTTTTTTTTTGTAATCCATTGAATTTTTGACAAAAGGTCCAGCAGGTTGGGTGTTATGGGACTGTATTATTTCGACATAAATTTATATTTGATGAAGTGCAAAAGTCGAGCCTCTTGACAGTATTTCGGTAAATTTGTTATTTGGGTACAATGTGGCGTACAATGCTCAATAAATGCTTTTGCACACATGGACGCAATCTGTCCGTTCGGCTTTGTTGAATAATACTCATGTTTTTTTTTGTTGCAATGTAGGTATAAATTCAGAAATAGTTAATTATGGTTGTTGAGTTTAGATAGTATTAGTGTAAATAGACAGAATATTAATCTATGATACTAGCTGTGTTCGCGACTTGGTTCGTCTGGAAGTAAAAATTATGTAATATTTTTCATTTTTTTTGTAACTTTTTTCAATACTACGTTGCTCTTATTGATGGTACTGCATGTAAAATAGCCTTAAGCGTTTTTCAATTATTGCTCTATCAAATAAAAAAAGAGTTTTTGATATCCGACTAATAGTTCCTAAGTTTAGCCTGTTCAAATAAACAAACAAATTTTTCGCTTTATAATAATAATATTAATATGTATATATAAGAGAATTTACTTAACTCATCACGATATCTAAAAAACTACCAGCGCTACAAGCTTGGAATTTGGCATAGATATTCTTTTCACGAGGTAGACGCCCACCAAAAACAGATTATACGATTACGCGCGGTTCACGGGCAAAACACGAAGGAAGTTGAGTAGATCAGCTAGTTATTACATATATGTATTTTAATTATTATTTGCTATACCTACTTATTATATAGACCTGTGTTCCTCTGCTTATTACCTAATATTCATTTAAGTACTAGCTAACCTGATAGACCTTGTTCTACTTTTTTGAGTAATGAATCACATCGACTACAGCGACATCTATCGCGATATGATCATTCTGCAAATTGCAGTGTGAAAAATTAGATTAAAATCAGTTCAATAGTTCAGAAGGTCATCTCGGACAAAACACGTGACACGAATTTTTATATATAAAGGTACATCTATAGAGTTCAAGATTCGATCAAACAAAAATAACTTACGAATTCTTTAAATTCTATATTCAATTTGCACTAGTAAAATTAGACAATATTATTAATCATAACATTTACTTGTGGATTTCAATATAAAGATTTATTTTGTATTTACTCATGATATTTCACATTACTTTACTATATCATAATAACTACATTTCTTTAGTGGCAATATCTACAACTAATTATCACTTTTATTCATTAAATAAATGGTGCTACATATACCGTAATGGTTAAGCATATCCTACTTTCTATAGAATTCATGTGGCATTTTACGCTCAGTAAGTATAAATTAAAAGCAAATTTAAACACTCACTTGTCGACTCTCCGACAAAAATATTTCAATAGCGTAAAGTTATTGACTCCCATGTATAAAAAATCTGACAATGTAGTAATGTAACAAAACCGTTTTCAAGTTGCTATTCAACGTTTATTGCTCCCTTCAATAGAAGTCATTCGGTACAGCCCTTTAAGAGACAAGCGCCACCTCTTATACTATTGACATGTTTTTTTTTCATAAATGTCGTAGTAAAATTTGTGGAGTAGGTTGATGGTACACTGCGGACGCCGCACTCGGTGTTGTCACAGGTATAGGTTTTTTGTTCGAAGGGTCTTCCCCAAATTCAATATTCTGTAGCCAGGTAACTGCGGGTTAGTTTTAGTAAATTCTGTTCGTACGAGATACTCAGAAGCTGAGTGTATAGATTAGCTTAAGCGGTATACAATAGTTTTAGATTATGCGATACAGTTGCTGGACTATAGTTATTTAGTTTGACTTCAATGTAGAAATTTATAGTACGGGTATTACAGAGTTCTCAAATTCTGGAATCTTAAGACATTTTCATTCTGAGATTTTGTAATAGAATCACGACATATTTATGGTACTGTACCTACTTACTAGCTAAGTTGTTTATTTTTGCAATCGTTATCGTAAAACGGAAATAATATAATGTATGCGTTTACATTCTACACACTAAACCGATGACATATCTCAACACTAAATACCGTGTTCGATCATGTTAAAAAACTTTTAACTTTACATACATTTGAGACAAAATATTTCATTTGTATTACAAAGCTTTTAAAAGACGCCATGTTTTGAACACGTTCTGATCATGAGATTTAGTGTTCGATGAGATTTAGAGATATGTCATTCGATGCCTGCCTGCTGGTGGTGGTGAGTAGGTAATCCATTGGAACTCGTCGTTGTCGTGCTGGTTTCACGGTAAGTGAGATCGATCCGGGAACGCGATCAAACGAAAGACAGTCACTGTGTCGTGATTATTATCATGATGGTCGTGATACGAGAGAGTACAGAAACCTACTACCTCGCTTTTGTTACTTCTTACACACTGACTGATACCGGAATGTGAGAACGAGGATTACACCTGGTGTACAGTTACCAGTCTACCACCATGTTAATTACGGTGCTTATCTTCATCGGAAGCTTAGGCTTATATTGCACATTGCAAACTTATTTCGATCGACGCATTCGCACACGCTACAAGTAAAGCATCCTTCCTCCAAGTTTATGCACTGATATATATAGTCTTTATCAAACGTTATCTAAGTTTTGTTTGTAAAAATCCGTAAAATAAAATACCCATTCTATTAATAAGATATAAAGTAACATTATAAATGTACGCGAGACACTCCATTTTAATAGAAATTTGAAACGCACACGTTCTTACGACGTCTCGCCTTGTCTAGACCGGGCTATCCACGAAACATTCCGAGATAGCAACACGAAACCACTTTAGAATAAGAAAAAATGTAAATAATGTCGACTCTGCTCTTCGGGAGTTATCTTTTTTTGTGAGGCCTCTCACAGTTGATCGGTTTTACTGGCGTCAGTTCGGGTGCCATGTACGGCTATAAAAATACTTCTTTTTTACCGACGACATTGTCCGGAGAGTAGGAGTCCAATAAAATGTGTACAAAATTAGAACGCATGTGTTATACAACATTAATTAATATTTGTACGAGCAATTGCCTCACTCGGCGCCTCTACAAATGTTTCAGAAAGGTCTATTTTTAGGACATTTAAGTAATGTTTATTAGTCATGAACACATTTATAACTGAACTCCGCATTGTTATTATTCTTGTATACAACAAATAAACGTATGGCCCGTCATGCTAAGCGGTTACTTTAGTTTTGTAACATCAGTGGTATCACAAAGGCATTGTCAGTCATAAACTTCTTCCTCATGGAGTTTTGTATACCATACTATCCGTAGTATCATAACATAAGATTATTTGGGTGGCATCTTCTGCTAGGTGAACTTAAATCACCAGTTCGACTGAGCAAGTAAATCTCTCAACTGATCTCTCTTTTTTATTTTCCTTTTTTAAGCGTGAAGTATTGAATTATAATCCATGTAGATCCAAACAGTAATATAAATTTCAACAGAATTAGGCCGCCTTGACTCTTTTTGCATTTATTATAACCGCACCACTTCATTAGTCTTTGATCTGTATTCTGACCGACATTTCTCTTTACTGATGTATCTAGGTACCACATTATTTTATTAAATTAATCATCATGTTAACCCAACAGGTTAAATATCAAAATAAAATGGACTAGCGGATTAAATAGTCGTCTCGCCGCTGGCGCCGCACTGAGTTTTGTGAGTTGGGATCCCACCAAAACAATTATTTGTGGTAGTTAGCCAGACGAGCATTACAAAATGTTTTACCACGGTGCTATGGTTTTATCACGATGTTCCTTCGCCAACAACTCAGGAATATTGAAGATATTCCAACATACGTTCATCGATGCGGTACCATTTTTTTTGTACTCTTACTTTCCTCTAACATAATCAGAGATCTTTCATCATAATATTTCTTGGGTTTTATTTACATCTTTGTATCTTTATTTTTTTTATTCTAACTTTAATTACTTTTAATTAGTATTTATTACTTTCATTTTTCAATTTAACTTATAAATAGAACTATCAATTATTTTTCTTAATTGTTTTACTTATAATTTCCTTAGCAAATTCTATCAATTTCCTTTATTTTTCCTTGTCTATAATATCTTTGGCATTTCTTCTGTTACGTCTATTTCGAATTATTATGCTGATGCGCTACCATTATTCCATTATTGCTTCAATGTTATCCATAAATGATTATATTTTGTCAAGGTGTTAATTTGTGTCCGTTGATTGTATGCGGGAGTTCTTTTTTAATAAAATAAAAATAAAAGTAAAATACGTTATACCAATTTAGTTATAATCAATTTTACCTAAATATCTTATGCAAAAATAGCAATATTACGTCACAACATTGCGTCGTCTAAGCGCTTTTTTGGTATAATTCTAAAACAATGCTGTGTTTTGTTTTATGAACACAAAACTTTGTTATTAAACTAGAGATTAAAATATATACAACTAAATATACTGAACATAATAACCTCTGCAGCGACGGTTGACGTATAAGGGTAATTTTATTGTTTCGTATCCGCACCCCATTGTTCTATAGACTGAAAAATAGTACTTGTCTGTAGTCTTATCCGAAATCAGTTCGGCCTGTACTTGTAGAAAGTAGGAAAACCTTGTATTTGCTATCAAGTGCGTATTATTATCTGGTATTAACTTTAGACCAAACCAACAGAAGTACGTGCATCACATCTATACGGAAAATTAGGACTTAGTCATTTGATGCTCTCGAAATAATGAGGTTCATGTAAACCCCACCCAGAGAATACCCAGAAATCATCGTTCATTATACAGATATGTGCATCATCATAAATTACGTTAATGTTTTGTGAAGATAACAACATGTGCTCATGTACGGTCATTACTAAGATGTAATATTTCTTTGCAAGAATGACTGTGTCGATTGTAAATGCAAAAAAGCTTTTCACAGTATCAGCTCTACCTATTTTGTTGGTAGAGAACAGTTCCACTGTAAACAATACAGTGGTATCGCCGCGCCGGCGCCAATGCGATTACTACATCACAATAGCATATCAATTATGCATTTTACACTAAGAGTAAGTAACTCTGGTTTTAGTTCAATTATTTTTCTGAACACAAAATAAAATGCAGTAACACAAAATCTAAATAAATTTGATAACGTTATGTAATTAATAACTACAAAAATAGATAGGCGGAAAAAATGATAAACAAATATTTATGCATAGGCATCAATATCAGGAATATAGGATTTTATTAATAGTTAATTCATAATATAATAATATACTTACTGAAAAGGAAAGAAAACGAATCGTTGATGTTTTATTACATCATTAAAAAACGAAATCACATTTCGTTTATTGTCTATTTGAGTTTATGATGGCGCTTGTATTTGCTTTGTTCTATTTTAGCTAATGTCTCTGAGATACGGCAGAGACAACGTATAAAACAGTAGGTAAGATGAGTCATTGGCCCGAGAAGTATTTCAACCGCGATGGCTCATTTTGTCGCGAACAATGCTCCATGTTAATTCCTCCCGTAAAAGCTCTAATTGCTCGTTTTTCATCGCCGCCGGAGGACGGACGACGCACGGTCAGAGGCAAAAAGCCGTGGCGTCGCGGAATGCGCCCGGTTGAATAACCAGCCGTCTGCTCCGTCGTTACTGGCAACAAACAAAAAGACCTGTTGCGTAAAAATACTTAGAGTAGTATACCATATCAATGTGATTTATTATTGTGCTACCGCGCGGAGTGCGCACTATCCACTCGGACTTGGCTTATTTACGTTGGTGCCCGTTTATATTTTTTTCTTCAGATTATCGGAGCTGCGCCAAGAATGTCGAAATCATTCAGGACAGTAAGTGGGCGCGAAATTTGCCATTCATATTGCTGATGTCGTCAGAATAACACAGTAAACATCCAAACGGTCGTTTTTAGAGGTCTGGTGAAATATAATGACATATATACTTTTGAAATTCTGTAATATGCATGTGTTTAAGTTGTACAGGGAATTTAAACAATATTGTTATTAAAGTGCCCATTTTAAAACTACTTATACAGAGGAACCGTAATAACAATTTAGCTTACCTATTACTATTTATTCACTATACTAATATTGATTTAAAACTGTTTTAGTGGGACAAAATATATAACACTAACTCTTGCTACATTTTAATACATAATTTACAGGAAAGCTGAAATTAAAATATATAAAAATATCGTGTTTGTTTTACTGTAATTACTTAATGTGAGATTAGTTTTGAGATACTATTGATATATTGCTTCGAACCACAGCCTGAATTGAGTATGCCAGTAAGAAATATGAGATCTCTGCTTTCCTGGTTCCGGATATAGCTAGACGATAAATCGCTTGTGTAATACGATGTAGTATTGTTATTGTTGTTAGAACTTATCTTCTTAGGTTAGTAGCGTTCTCTCGTGTAACAACACAGGCGGTATGCGGCCGTCTCATGTGTGCTGAATGCGAGTGCGCTGCTAACAAAGGTCAATATCCTTAATCTTAATACATGTTAGCTATAGTAACGACGTGCGACGCGACGCAGTAAGGTGTTCCCGATCCCAGCAAAACATGGTTCACGCGTAAAAGATATCTTTGGCTGACACACAAATTCACACGATAGATTATAGCTTATTAGATTGTTATATTACCAAATTAAGTATTATCAGACCTGTAATTCATCTGTCGCTATGTATTTTATCATAGCTTAAGTATAACCAACGTCAATATAATCTATATTAATACTAGCTGACCTGGAAGACCATGTTCTGCCTTTTCGAGTAGTGAATCACATCGAGTATAGCGTCGTCTATCGCGTTATGATAACTTACCGAGATAAAAAGTATCCTATCTCCCAAGATGGATCAACCTACACACAGTGTGCTAAATTTGATTAAAATCGGTTCAGTAGCTTAGGATTTCATCGCAGACAAACAACGTGAGACGATTTTTTTATATATAAGGATAAAGCGGAAAAGCTTGTTTGTTTGAATCAGTCGGATTTTTATATTTTTTTACTATTTGATAATGCAATCATTAGAGAAAGACCATATTTATTATCACACTACCACCAATAGGAGTAAAGCTGTACAAAGTTACAAAAATTGGCAAATATTGTTAAATAATTTTTAGTTCCACGCGAACGGAGTCGTTGACGCAATTAGTCTGGTTATAAAATACCAATGCAGTTAGGACCGAGTCATTTGAAGTAAACGGTAAATATGAATTAACTATTAAACATCGTTAAAAGACACGTTAGTGTCCATGATTCTACACTCATTAACCTAAATTAAATTAAAATTATTATCATGACGCAAAAGCTTTAAAATGAAAGTTTAAAAGCGATAATTACTATGTCGTGGTCTACACAATATACTTTACCAACTGCAAGTTTTATTCAATTTTTAATCTTTACTAAATTATATAAATATCTATGTACATTTTTACATATTTTTACAAACTATTATCAAAAAATGGGTTTGAAGGTAATCTTGTCTTAGTATGTTACTATAATATTATAAATGCGAAACTGAGTTTGTTTGTCTGTTGCGCTTTGACACCTAACCTATGAACGATTGTGATGAATTTTGGTATAGAGATGATGGGACCCTGGAGCCAGTGATAGGCTACTTTTTCTCCCGAAAACCTTATATGAAGTAGGGTAAATAAAAGAAAACTTTAATACTTAAAATTCGCTATAAAAAAATTAATTGCATTTGTTAGAAAATTATCTTTGTATCGATGAACAGCCGCGAGAAAAAGCTAGTATAGAATACTATTGCAATTCAAACTAGCGATAAAAATTAATAAACCAAATAAGAACAGTATAAAATAATTTTTACTTTTTAAATTAGATATAATAGACAACTCAAGATAAACATTATAGATACTATTTATATATAGTAACTAAAGCGATGACAGCTCAGTTTGTAGTGTGTATGGATGCCGCGTCAACGGACGTGAGTTCGAATCTACCTGCAATGAGCTTGAGCTGTCGGTGAAGGAAAACATCATGATAAAACGATAGCATGGTGGTAGGGTTTTTTTTTAATGACCACCTGGTTAGCTGCCACCCTCAAGTTGTAAATTTGCCGCAAAATACCTATAGGCAAGTTTCGGTGGTTGCACTTGAGAGCCAATCCCTCCACTAGGCTTAACGTGTCTACCATCTTAAACCACATCGTCACTTAACATCAAGTTATATTGTGGGTATAACGCCATACCTATAAACCTATAAACCAAAAATCAAAACCAAATCCCGTCTATTACATTTTCTAAGATAATTTATATACTACATTGCAGATGAAAAATCGAGAAATGCAAATACAATAATGGCCGACAAAATATTTATCAATATATAATTCATCATTATATAACGCTTGTTATTAATCAGAAAAAAATCACACCTATTAATATGTAATTGTTACAATTTTGCCATCTTTAATAACAATACTTGTAAAAAGCTCACATTTGTGACGTCCGGTGACACTTAATCGATCAAATAAAATTGGCTGGCGAATATAAAATATATCATTTAACTAATTAACACAAACGAAGCGTTCAACCTTCAAATAACCAATAAGTAATTATGTACGTTTAGAAAACAGGAAGCCATAACCGCTTTTTATCTCGATTTTAATATAGGCTATGTATTATATTACACTAACCAGAATTTATAAGATATTACAAAGGAAATTACATATTTTTATCGCATAATAGTAAGTGAGTAAGATACGAAAACATTGTTAAAATTAATTGGCGTTCCAAGGTTGCGGGGGTCGACGTCCTTGCCGGTAGCAGTTGCAATGCCTGTAACCTCACAGTGGTCCGCACAGTGATGCGAAACGACGCATTCGATACTTACAGGTAATCATCAAAAAGTTGTTTGGGCTTTACAATATACTATAATAGATGTGTAAACATATTAATATTATTCCATAATATTTTATACAGAAGGAAAAAGTGCATTTAGCTAGTAAGTAATTAATATAGCTTCCTAATGTTAACTGTATAGTATATACTATATGATTATAGTTAAAATTAGGTAGCTATGTTAATTAATTATATCGTACATAATATACTAATTAAGAGAACAATTAAGATCAAATTATAAAAAAGCAGGCATCTTTAAATGAAACTCTATCACTATTTACGGTATTTTTATTTGTTCGATAATACATGACATACCTATACTCAAGAATATTTACCGAGTGTTCTAATATTGCACGTGGCAAAGGACAGTCATATCTGATACAATCTGAGGACAGTTATATCCGTTAAGTGAAGATTATTTGAAAATTGTTGACATCATTTCGATGCACATAAATGCCACCACCAAAAACCACGAAGCCTCTCAAGACGAAGACCCCAAGCAAGCCTACGCACATAACCGAAGCCACTACAACGACCTCAGCTACGTCCACGGAACTCGAAGTGGAACTACCCACACCCCCGCCCCACACCTTGCCAGTAGATACCAGTCTACCCGGATCGAGCGAAGAATTGTGCCCGATGGGAAGCCTCGAGAGCGACTCGGCGACTCTGTCAAAGGTATTAGGAACGGATGTCCTATCAAACGGGATGCTTCGCTGGATGACGCTATACCTGCGCATCCAGGAAGCAGATGTAACCGGGAAGCAACCCAGCATCAACCACGCGGCGGCATGTTTACCTCGCCACCGTTGGCGTTCTTGCTCCAACCCACTCAGTCAATCAGGACCAGTCATGCCTGCCCCGAATGCTCTAATTTTAGGAAGAAGGTACCAGTCGGATTTAAAAAAATTATATATTTTGTATTTGATAGAGCGTTCATTGAAGCAAGGTTTCGGCTATTTAACATTATGCTACCATCAAGAGGAATAAATCTGTTTTAAAAAAAAGGGGAAAATTACAGTAAATTTAAGTTCCACGCGAACGAAGTCGCGGAGACAGCCTGTATGATTAAGTTGTATGTATATAAAACAATGTGATTAACTTTATCAAAACGGCGCAAAATAACGTACAACATATGTGGTACTTGTACTCTATTTTGAATGCAAAAATACGTAGGTGGATTCAATTTAATCATGGATCTATATGCAAAATCATATTAATATGAAGGTAAAAGTCGTAATTTAAATAATATAAACAGTATCGACAATAATTGTCATAATCGAGAGCAGCCTTGGCAAGCAAGCGCGCTACCGTGCTGCGTCACACGCCCGCGCCTGCGCCCGCGCCGCGCTGCCACCAATGCTTAACGCTAGGGTTGCCAAATCTGCTAATTGAAAAACATAATAACACATATCTAGTTATGGTAAACATTAATGTTCAATAACACGTTTTTCGATAGCAAAATATCAAAGGTTAGTGGCCACCATATATTAAGGAATATTACTATAGGAAACAAGAATTATGATGGCTAAAAACCGTACAAAAACCATTTACTGAAATAATTACTACTTCTACAACTTATTTCCAATTTTCCATATAAATATATAACCTTAAACTATGTTGAATTAGTAATAACCTAATTACAAGAGGCGTGCGACTTTTTTTATGGTTGTGTGGCAAAAATATGGGACTGTACTTGATGGTGAACATTTTATCGTCCAAGTTGTGTAACGGCCATCGGCAGTGGTGGATTTACCAATGAGCTGAGTAAGCTGCAGCCTAGGGCGACAGATTTTATAGGCGGCAAATTTGGGGTGTTTTCGTTTTGTTTTTTTAGTAACTCAAATGATTCATACATATACCTAAATTTTACAAGATAATATGTTTCACCACTTAGAATCGAAGTCTTATTTCGTTTTTTTTCTACAATTTATGTAGTCCCATGTTAAATGTAATTGTAAAGGTAGGTAGGGACGGCAAAATTTGAGTAGCCGGCTGAATCGGGGATTTAGTTTGGAAATCAGGAGAAATATTGAAGCTATGATAGCTCAGTGCTAGTATGTACGGACTCCTCGTCAAGGGACGTGAGTTCGAATCCACCAAACTTGAGTTTTCGGTGAAGGAAAACATCGCGAGGAAACCATAGCATGATGGTAGGGCTTTTTCTAATGCCCCTCTGGCTAGGTACCACCCTTAGGTTGAAAATCTGCCGCCAAATACCAATAGGTGTGTTCCGGCTGATGCACTTAGGAGCCAGTCCGTCCAAAGGTTTAACGTGTCTACCAACTTGGACCTTATCGCCACTTACGACCAGGTGAGATTATGGCCATAACGAATAACGTAAATATATATAAAAAAAAGGAACCAATCGATAGTTGGCTATGTATACAATGGGTGGTCTCGGAATCGATACACCCAAGAAAGTTGCCGTCAGGAGCTTATCACTTATGCATGGTGGTCGCGAATCAGGCGGGAACAGATTATTAACATTCTACTTTATTATTAGATATGCGTCACAATATCACTAAGCTAAAATTATATACCTCTTGTACAACGTTTGTCAACCACTCCGACATAATTGTCTTGCCTTACCGCCTTTCATACATAAGTGTGCATAAACTTCAAAAAGTAATAAAATCACACAGCCTTAATTAAAAACGTATATCACTTTAAAAAAATTGTATGCGCAATGGCTAATTCAAAATTATTCTATATGGTTAACCATTTTAACTGAATGGTGAAATCACTGGAAGCCTGGCTTCCCTACTCACAACCGTCACTCCCCAGTAATTGTCTGTAATCATTAGTTCATTCTCACAAGCTTATCGTTTCACACTAAAGATGCTATTTTAAGACGCCGCGCCGTCCGTTCATTTGCCCTACATAATACTGATGCTATTCTGTCAGTCTTTGATATCACCGCAAGTGGCTCTTATTAGAATTTTGATAACCTTTGAACTATCACTTAATTATCTGTCGACTGGGGAGTAAGGATAAAAGAAGCCAATCGCTTATATGGGCCAATAATTAACTCACAAATAAAGTGCTAGTTCGCGTGGGTGTTTGATAAACTCATCCCATTCTTTAACATATTTCTCTCAGAATAGAGAACCGAAATAGTATTGATGGTGCCAAAAATGAACTGGAAAATGTTTAAGAGGCTTTGAAATATACTTATGAAATTTTAAGAGCTGTTCAACAATTAAAAGTTGGTTTAAATTATTTACTGAACAGGGATTAATGAAAATACTTAGATACTTTTACCGAGAAACAAAAGTTTCCTTCAACACCTTCCTTCCTTCCTTAAATTCGTTAAGTCAATAAGCGGAAAATACCTATATAAAAACAAAAAAAGAACTCAGCTGACAACACTCCTAAACGATAAACAAAGACACTAAAATAGGGAACCATTGATCAAATAACCAGGCTTATATTAGATGCTTATGGATTTGCGATTTTAAAAATTATTTAATTGATTAAGTGTTATATTCAGGCTGATGAATCTTGGCTATATTGATCATAGGAATGCTTACATTATAATCAACCTAAACAAAGTCACAGTCAGCTAGAAATATATATAATAATTATAAAAACAAATAAATACACACATAGAGAATTAAAATAATTTAAAAAGATCGATCACTTGCAAAATGCTATTTCTAAGAAGGGTTAAGATGACAAAAAGTTATGTATTACCGACCAAATATTAAAATCGAACTATGTTAATATTATGTCATATTCATAAATAAGATGAATTGGATTATAAATTGGATTATAAATTACGCTTCTTATATAAAATATTCGCTTTATATGTTACATGACATAAAATATTTGCCAGTGCTCTATAGTCATGTCGTAATAAAGATATCAGTTCTGAAGCTTAGTGCATGAAAGCCTATTTTTTTTTGTCATACCAGCGCATCTTAACCTTTGAATATATTTATATATTGTAATTGAAAACATTTTTAACACAGTTTGAGACGTATAATTTCAATAAAAAGCGTGTTAACAATGCACGCCACGCTATCACATAATCGATTTTTAAAATTACATAACTTATTACTTGACGTATAATATAGATTGAATAAAATACAAATAAAAAGAGTAATACTGCATGATACGTTGCAATATCCCCATCATACAATATGACCATTGCCTCAATTGGATTGCAAGCAACATACATCAGGTGTTAATAGCTGCCGTAGTAGCGTGCTTAGGATAGTCGTTCATTAGTTTATCCAGCAACCAAGTAGTGTTATACGTGGTGGCCAATTGGTTCACTACTGTGACTTTCGTATGGTTTGTCAGGTTTGGAATCAGCCAATGTATAGCCAGTTGTTGAGAGGTTTGCAAACCGACATGACAATTGCGGCCGTTGATGTTTTATCTTTTATAGATCTTTCGATGGTATTCATTGTGTTTAGATTGAAGTATTTGGCGGAATCTTTATCTTTCATGTTGATTTTTTTTATTTAAATCATATACTTTGTTCTTTGACCCTATGTTATGTGTATTGGTGACGTTTTATGTGATATAGTTTAGCTGATGAGTATATATGAATTACGAATAATGATTCGATACCTCGAATTAACAATTGAATAAAACAAAAAGCTCTGGACCGGGGTTGGTATGATTAAAACAAGTTGTTTTAAAACACATGTTTAAACTAGTGTTTAAAAAACAAAGATTAAAACAAGTTTTAAACAATGTATAAAATATTAAAAAAAAAAAAACTTTAAAACTACTTTTCATTGCAAATGAATGGAAATAAATGAAAATAAGTTAATATTTAGGACTCTAAATAGCTTAACATAAAACCAGTTGAGTCTATGCTATTTATTTTATTTAATTCTTTATACTTATGTAATTCTTTTGGCATTGTAATTCAATAAAACATATTACTTTTATGACAAGTATTTTATTCAATCAAATAAAGATCAACGTTTAACAAATTAACAAACAATATTTGGTGCATGCATTTATAGAACAAGATAACACGTACATACATTATAATATTCAGTTCAAATCAATCAAAGTTAAAATTATAACAATTTCAATTAATAAACAATAAACTAGTTATTATAAAATGAAAATTGTGTGTCTGTCAGGTCAGTGAGAGCCAGACAATATGACAAGACAACAATTACTCTTTCTTATTTAGGTATTTAAAAACTATGACAAGTTTTACAGTTTCCTCGGTGTCCAGTTTATTTAGTACGTCACGTAAATAAATCCAAATGTCGCAAACAGTCTTTCGATTCTAGCACTTGAAGCTACAGCAGTGTGAAGCTAAGTCATAAGTCCATTGTTTGGTCATTAATTTGTGTTTTTTTAAATATCAGCCACTATTCGATAGGTCCGACCTGATTTACTCCATGACCTTTATTTTCCTTAAGTTCTTTAGACACTACAGGATGCAAAGCATAACATTATATTAGTCTGAGGAATATTCGAGGCGTCCGGTTGTAAACGGCTATTAAAAATGAACATTAGTTAGAACCTACAGAATGAATGTAAAGCGTTTAGTACGAATTAGAGATAGGTATGCAGGCTACATAAAATCGATTTTTGTAAATATTTAATTTACTATTGCGAATTTGAACGAAATTATTGGCTTAAAGTAAAAAGAAAAAAAAACTTAAAAAGCAAAAAACACTTGTTTTTAAATAATTTGAACTTTTTTTTTTTTTTTTTATACTTAAGGTTTAGCGTTATGGCCATAATCTCACCTGATCTTAAGTAACGATACGGCCCAAGTTGGTAGACACGCTAAACCTGTGGAGGAACTGGCTCTCAAGTGCTGGTGCCGGAACACACCTATTGGTATTTGGCGGCAGGTTCACAACTAGAGGGTGGTAGCTAGCCAGGCGGTCTTAGAAAAAGCCCTACCACCATGCTATGGTTTCCTCACGATGTTTTCCTTCACCGAAAGCTCAAGCTCATTGTAGGTGCTTGGGTTCGAACCCACGTCCCTTGACGCGAAGTCGTGCACACTACCACTGAGCTATCCTCGCTTAATGTTTTAAATAAAATTAAAAAAAAACTGTTTTTTTTTTCAAACCTGCTCTGGACATTTTAACAATAAAGTTACCACCTTGTTCAAGCGCTAACCCTTTAATTATAAAAAAACGCTCGACCTGGTTGCATATTTTCAGACGCCTTCGCCTATCCTTTAAAGAAAAAAATAAATAAACAAAACACTATTTTTGGATTGTAATATGGCTATTATATCTATACCCTATGCCGTCACTTTATTGTGCTAAAATAAAGAAGTCTATAAAAACATTAAAAAATTATTCGATTAAAATTAAATAAATATATACAAAATTGTTTAATAAATGAATTAAAAAAATAATATTCTAGTATTTTTATGTTGACACATGGAATCGTGGTTATATTGTAGACATTTTTCAGGAGCCTGCACAAGATGCAATTTTTAGGCCGCATGTTTTAGATTAAGAAACAGTGGCCTTGACCATTAGGCACGCCGAACATTTCGTTTGTTGCAAAACGACCGGTACAACCCGGAACCGACAGTCGTTAATTTGAAAAAGAAATCGTCGAAACGATTTAATACACCTGACCGAATTCGGAGTACTGTAGAGTTAGGTATTTAGAATAAATGCTACAAAATGCAACAACAATATTTGAAAACTTAAATCAAAATTAAGTTTTACTTTTCATGCTCTAATTCAACTGCTTTACGTAATAAGTTCTGAATTCGTGGTGGTCGAACACTTTACAACTACTTAGTAAAATTACCTAGTTATTGTGAATGAAGACATTTTTAGGAACGTCACTGCAGAAATATTTTTGTTATACTAACTCGTAATGCGCAAACACTTGAAAATGGAAAGCGAGAACTGAACGAGGACAAAATTTATTACATATTTTCGTGTAGTAAATTGATAGGCCGACGTATTTGTTGTATAATTATTGTGACACTAGTGTTATACTGATTATATATTGAACTGTGGCTGCAAATTCGTTCGTGTGCAACTAAAAATTATCTAATAATTTTTTCCCGTTTTTCTATCTTTTTTAATACAGCTTTGCTCCTATTGGTTTTCTGAATGATTTCTCCATCAAATACAAAAAGTTTTGAAATCAGACTTGTAGTTCCTAAGATTAGCGTGTTCAAACAAAGAAACTTTACCGATTTATAATATTAATATAGATAAAGAAAACTATGATAACTCTTAGTAAAGTTCATAAAGTGTTACTGAGTTATAATGTGTAATAGAAGAGAAAATAAATTTTATAACGCATACACTAATTAACTACTGTTGCTATTCGATGAATTTAAATTTAGAACGATTGTTATTAATTTTGGAATACAAATTTCGCAGTGATGTTGTGTACAAAATTGGGCACAGTGGCCTGTTGCGTGCGCAATGCACGTGATCCGCCAATTTGTGTGGGTAGAACAAGGCACAAAGAGTACACTTATGCATAGTGATGTAAATTGTCGAAAATACGGAATTATTCTTCTCGTCCCGGGAACAATTGTAACAATAGCGGAAATATTTGGCTTTTGATATTTATATACAGGCAAATAAATAACAATAACCCTTACTAATATTATAAATGCGAAAGTTTGTAAGTATGGAGGTATGGATGTTTGCTACCCTTTCACGCAAAAACTAATGAATGTATATAATGTATACTGGAAATGTTTATCCTAACATAGTCCTACAAAAAAGTCAGCGACAGCATATATCTATCTTTTATGTGTAAACCATTATCACCAAAATAGTGAGCGGCCCGCGTATAAATGACTACGACCACAAATTTTCTTATACCAGTCTCCTTTGATATAATTTATGTAAAATAGCGGGTACCGGAATCAGAATTGTTTGAAAAAATCAATATTAACGCGAGCAAAGCCGCGGGTAAAAGCCCGTTGTATTAATAAACGTATAGTTTAAACGTTACAATTCTACGATTATTAATAAGATTGCAGTATTTTTACATAGCGTATTGTATGTCCGTATCACCCAAGCCCTGATCTTTGAAGACAAAAATCTGCATCTTTGCAGACTACCGGACATGACCTAAGAAGCTGAAATATGGAACATTCTTGGACTACCAGCAAATTATACAAATAATGATACTCGGAATTATTCAATTCGTAATTGTATCGTAATCGAATAGTAATTGATTCAGCTCAAAGGGTTACACCTCACTGAAGTTGCAGTGATGCAGTGCATTTGCAGTTGAAGTTGCAAGTGCAAGAATATTGATGAGCAAACTTGGTATTGGATTTGATCATGCTTGTTCAGTCTTGGTCTTCCTTAAATACTCCATCTAGTCTTAATCTTACTCATTTAGTCTTGGTCTTGGTCTTACATATTCAGTCTTCATTTTACTCAGTTGACCTATTACTGGGGGTTGCTTCAGCTGTATAAAGTAACCATTTTGTTATCCAAACATTAGGACACCGAATACTTACCTCCGAAACATTCTTGTAGATACTATTTTCCAAACATTGGTAAAGTGGGATCTTTTCTTCATTCAGTGTTAAAATCTAGTGGAGCCAATTGGAAATTTTAAATAGAAAAATTGTCTCCAGAAGAAAAGCATGTGTTTTAGCAATGATAAATATTTTAACTCGTAATTTCAACATAATTTATATTATTTCATTACATTTTTGATTAGGTGTTAGTGTTGTATATATATACATATAAGTATATTTTTATGATAATAGACAGCAACTTGTGAAAAAGCAAGACCTTGCGTGCAAGACCTAGAACAAATTTACTCATCATTACCAAAGAAACCATGGAATCAGAGTTCTGGAGTGGAGACTGCATTTAAGGAAATATAGTGAGGGGGCATCCTCTGAAAAGAAGGACGATAACGAAGTAGAGTGACTAGAATCAACTGGATGCAAAAGACCGAAACTTGAATTCGCTGGTTCCTTGAAGTGAGCTATAGCCAGGCTGATGATGAAATTGTATGCACGTTCAAGAGCTCTGCCACCTCTTCTCTCCGACATGGATGTTTTCCAAATTAATCATATTAGCGGTGGTAATACTGTTAACGTTAGACAGTGCTCTTTCAGAATTTAAATTGAATAAAAAATTGAGATTTCTCTGAGGGTGGAACATAAACACAAATTGCTAAAAATAAATTTGAATTTGTAAGCCCATATCTGTAATTCCGCCAACAGATTGTGATCGAGCCTACATAAGACAATATCGAAGAAGTCTAAAGTCTTAATATGAAATTATTCATGTTATTAAATTTTTATATTATAAGATTAAGCAAAAAATATATTTAAAACCGTAAAATATTTAAACTCAGTGCAGATGCCAAACTTAAGTAATAATCAGTAATAAATTTTATTTATACTGAAAAAATATTTCACTTTAACCTCTGTGATGTAATAAAGATAAATGTTTACTTCTTAACAGAGTAATGAAAATTAACCGGTAACAGTGATTGTTCACGATACATCACTACTTGTGTGTAGTGAGTGACCCATTAAATGAACAAACACACCAAACCTGTTCGTGCCCATAGCTACAGTAACTGGCCGCGAATGATATCACTCTGATCAACTTGAATAATACGCTTCACTACCTATCTACGTATATATTATAAATATTTAGGCGCGTCCCCGCCTCTGCTTTTGACGTTTTTATAAGAAATACAGTGATTCCGAATCAGGTGCGTTCAAATTGGTATTTTGTACAGGATCCGTTAAAATATCCGTTGTATAGATATTTAAATATTGTAATTGGAAATGGTTGTGTTGAACTAGAGTAGAGATGCAATCACCTAAATATATAATGTTGAGCAATAACTTGAAAATCGATGCAAATTGGGTGACATCGAGTCTTTCCCTGGGGCCTATAAAAATTGTTTTATACAAAATCGGAAAAACAGCTTAGTATTACTTTGAAATATTTTTTATTTAATTTTATTTTTAATACAGATGTTGCCTCAATATCTATTATTATTTAGTGAATTGATTATTTGCAGTAAAACTTAAAAAAAAACGAAACTAAACTTGAAGTTTGTGTTTGAAGATTAATAACAATCGCTCTGAATTTAAATTAATTGGATGGCAATAATATATTATATTTAATTAGTGTTTTATATTTATGGAATGATGATATTTTCTGGTTATATATTATATAATATTTTATGGTATAAATATATTTTAGGAAGATAAATATTAATTACATCATATTTAACATTAAACTTATATGGAAGTTAAATATGTCATAATATTGATGAGAGGGTATGATTAATTTTTATAATATATGGTTAATCAGCAAGACGAGGACCCTCCAGGAATTATATTTTCAGTATTTGAAGTGATGATAGCTAAGTGGTAGTGTGTACGGACTCCGCGTCAAGAGGTGTGAAACATTATGAGGAAAACATGGTGGTAGGGCTTTTTCTAACGCCCGCCAGGTACTTGAGATCCAGTCCCTCCATAGGTTTAGCATGTCTACCAACTTGGGCTGTATCGTCACTTAAGAACAGGTGAGATTATGGCCATATCGCTAAACCTTAACTATAAAAATATATCATGAAATAAAATGAAATTAATTATTGATTGTTTCATAGGTAATGAGTGTGTGAAATGTATAACATTTTAGCGATACATTTGACGTGTATTCCACACGCAATCGCTCAGTGCCGAAGCTCGCGTGATCGGACCATGAGAGGCTTCGCTTCGCTCCCGTGGGAAATAGCATCCTCCTGATTTATGACAGGTCGTGCTCGGTGATAACGAGTAAAAAAAATAACTTTATCTTGCATAATCAATCACACGAATATTAAATAACTTGTTCGGTACGAATTCTATGTACGTCCACAATTTTATGGTATATTTCTTGACATGAAATTTCTTATTTTTAACTATACAAATAGTAAAACTGTAATAAGGCTAAATGTGTGCATTATTAATTTTCTATTTTGTCTTTATATCGCCTTGTACGCTTTTTTTTCAAAATGCATTACGCTGTTAGCCTTAAGGGCTTTGACAGTTTCACCAAAGTTATTTTAGGTAGGGCACTCAGCTCAGCGGGCGCAAGGGTGCCAGAATGGCCTAACCTCGGCTTGGGTTGCTGCCGGAAAAATTTACGCCTTGTACGCGCATTATTCTGAAACTGCTGGGTATTTGGATATTTTAATAATATTTGAGAATGACATTATGGGTAAACATTTAGGATACTCTTTTTCATGTAAACTTAGGGTTCTTTCAGAATATAATAATAAACACATAACAAAGAGCGATATAATTTTTCGTTCGTATAATAAAATTAAAACAAAATATTTTCTACAGTAAACCTAAAACTCGCATGATATTTTATTTAATAATCACAGGGTAATTTTTTACCTTATAATATGCGAATTCAGAATAGATAGAGTCCGTAATTACGTACCAACATAATTATGAGTTATTTAAATAAACATAGAAACTCTTTACAAGTATATCACTAACAATTAAACCATAAATAGAATGTCGTTTTGTCATCACATAATAAAACATGTTGAGGATTGCAGACTACAAAAAGCATAAGAAACTGCGACGTAGCAGCGCGGTACGGCATCACGAATACTGGCGCTTTTATATTTATACCTTTGGTAAATGTTTTCTTATATAAATTACAATGAAAAATATTACAAATTCCAAGCGATATTTTAAAAATTTTATTCTCCCGTTTACAAATTGAAAGGTTGGAATGTAGAATATATTAATTATAGTGTAAACGGCTTTACCAGGGGAAATTTGCGGTCTTATTAAAAATAATGAAATTGTAAGACAACTGTATTGTATATACAATTTTTGATAATTTGATAAAATAATAATTCTAACGAATTATGTTTTCGTTTAATGCTTATATATATATTTGAAGAATAAATTACGTGAGGAATTCTTCCATTTATTTGGTGTTTTCCAGAGCTGAGAAATGGTCTACTTGCAAACTTAATGCAATCGTATTTTATTCGACCTAATGTTCTCGGAATACGGATATGGTCTAACTAATGTTCTTCGTGATAGTAGTTTAGTTACAAGAAATATAATCCATAAAATGTGGGTCAGTATACTATACATGTGAAAAACACAAATTTTGATAGGGTATTTAGATTGCACATTTTTATAGTTTGTAGGTTTAGTGTTATGGCCGCAATCTCACCTGATGTTAAGTGACAATGTGGCCCAAGATATAGGACACGGTAAGCCTAGTTAGTGGAGTGACTGGCTGTCAAGTGCAATTGCCGGACCACACCTAGGTATAGGTATTTGGCGGCAGATTTTCAATATGAGGGTGGTAGCTAGCCTTGCTCGCCAGAGACTATGAGAAGTGTGAAAGCAGGCAACACAGGAGTTAGAAGTGTCCCGTGGGGCGTTTTTTGGGTAGTGTTGGGTGATTAGCACCCGGTGAGCCACTACTTGACCTTTTCGCCTTAACCTGAACCCGGGTGATACGAAGGCGCATTGCGATGAGGAAATCCGTAAAGAATAGCATTTTGAACACCAAGTTTATAAAAAAATAAAACAAAGGGTGGTAGTTAGTCAGGTGGGCATTAGAGAAAGCCCTACCATCATGCAAAATAACATGCATATTGGTACGCCATCCTTGACTGAAAGAATTTGTTATTCAAATATACTCAGATACTAAAACTCCAGGCTTTCAGTAATTTTTCCATTTTGAAACATTTATAACTCACGTGTTTTGTATAAACATATTTCAATAATAAATATAATCTATATGAATAAAATAAATGAAAAGTAAGTCTACAATTTCTAAATAAAGGTTTTATATATCACATATTAAAGTTTGGTTCCTTTTTACAAACATTTCTTAGCTAAGCTAAGTTCAAAAACGGTTGAGCCGTATTTGATGATAACTCTATTCATAGGCCAAAGACTCAGTAGTCGATTAACAAAATTTGTCGGATATAGGCTGAATCGCATCGCCGCGTAGGCCACACTTCGTACAAAATTAAAAATCGATACTCCATTTTCAGTGACGCTAAACCAATGCTGCCTTCGAAAATTTTCCACCTATCCTACGTGGATAACCGCCACTGCGAAGACTTTTCTAAGAATAATCTAGTTTACTTGTCACTGCGTAATTTCCATAGAAGCTAAACATTAATGATCAAATAGCGAGTAAAAAAATGCAAATATGAAACGACTATGAAGCGATGATAGCGCAGTGGTAGTGTGTACGACTTCGCGTCAAGGAACGTGAGTTCGAATCCAACCACCTACAATGAGCTTGAGCTTTCGGTGAAGGAAAACATCGTGAGGAAACCACAGCATGGTGGTAGGGCTTTTTCTGATGCCCGTCTGGCTAGCTACCACCCTCAAGTTGAAAATCTGCCGCCAAATACCAATAAGTGTGTTTCGGCAGTTGCACTTGAGAGCCAGTTCCTCTACAGGTTTAGCGTATCTACCAACTTGGGCGGTATCATCACTTAAGATCAGGTGAGATTATGGCCATAACGCTAAACCTTAAATATAAAAAATAGTATAGTATATTTTTATATGTTGCGCAGCATAGTGACTGCATTACACGTGATACAAATCAGCGGCGACTGACAATGAATCAGAATTTTGTGCTCGTCAAAGCTGTCATGCTAGTCTACTTAGGTACCTCTTTACGACTCTTTTGAAGAACCTAATATAATAGAAAGAATAGAAGATGCTGCTAGTAAGAGAGTTTGATAACTGCTCGCTACCTGGTGGTAAGCACGGTACAGTTTATAGGCAACGGAGACCGTCGGTGACACAATATTCATCGGTTTTCGACGATGTTATACCAGCCTGCTCAAATGTTTCTTTATGTATCTTTTGACGCACCCGATGTGAAAGGGATGAGGTAACACTTTCGCTGGGATACTGTTCCAAATCTTCACGGTGCAACAACGGCAAAGGATGCTGATACCACGATGTATTTACCATGATACATAATATGTGTTAAACATAATTGTTAATAGTAAGTGTGAATGCCGATTATCAGGAATCGGCTGTTTAGTTACGATTATACCATCTATTTACTTTAGAGTGGTATGATTGTACGTTATTATTATTTTTGATAGTATACACACACACACCACAAAAAATCCATGATGCCCAGATACAGAAAGATTAATTACGGAAATACAAAATAGACCATGCATATGGAACATGTCGAGTGAAGAATACAGCAATAGAGAGAGTATTGAAGCAGAGCGGTTGGAATGAAATCGCTGATATTCTATACGGTGAATGGCAAAAATTTGAAGAAAACACAAAACAAAAAGGAAGTAAGTTCCTTTCTAATGAAATTATTATTTATTCAACAATATACTTGTATCACTTACTACATAAAACAAAGTATCATCATCACTACATAGTATTTACGGCTTTACAAACTCCGTTATACCATTTCGTCCTGTAGCTACAGCTTACAAATACTTCTTTTGCCAAGCTAGTTTTCCTTCGTTAATAAAATAGTTTTCAAAGTTGTCTCTTGTTGTTTTTTCAGTATTTGATACAGTAATAATTCGGCTACTTGTACTTGTAGTTGTAAGAGTTGTTGAGGTACGTCGCGAGGTAAGATGTGCATATTGTACTTGTTCTCTTGCTATGACAAAATTATGTAAAATACAAACAGCTTTTACGATAGCGATGGTTGTATTCACATTAGTAGCTATCGGTGTATGCAGAACTCTCCATTTGTTTGTTAGAATGCCGAATGCATATTCCACGCATCTCCTAGCCCGACTATGACAATAATTGTAAATTCGCTCTTCTTTATTTAAACTTTTATTAGGAAAAGGCCTCGAGATATGCTTTTGTAATCCAAATGCCTCATCTCAAGGAAACACGAAAGATTGGGGCAGTCCAATTGAATTAGGTAATTTACTAGAGTTAGGAATCTTCAGAGGCCTACGAGCAAATATTTTGCCAAAAGCACTTTCTTTAAATATATTACTACATCTACATCATACAAGCACCTACATCAATAGCTATAAAAGGATAGTTTTCTTCTGCTATGGCTAACAGAATAATTAGGAAGAACTTCTAGTAATTAAAATAGTTAGACCGACTTCTTGGTGGTTTTCGAATACGAATATGCTTGCCATCGATAGATCCTATACAATTAGGATAGTTCGTTTTGCTAATTCTAGCCACAGTTCTTCAGAAGGTTCCGGCATTTCTTGTGGCTGTAAATGATCCATATAATGCATGCAGTTTCATTTATTATTATCTCTACCGTCGATTTTCCAACAAGAAACTCTTGGGAAATTTTTCGGTAACTTAGTCCAGTTGATAGGAATCTGAAAAGAATATAAACTACCGGTTATTTTTGTTTCAGTAAAAGACCTACAAAAGAAATGGAAGGCATTGCGCAACTATCACACCAGAGAAAAAAATAAGTATTCCTCACTCAAAAGCCGAAGTGGGGCACCAAAAAAACGCAAGAGGCTATCCTTGGATATGTTGCAATTTTTAAATGTTTCTAGAGTTAGCAACCAGACATCTAGCAAAATTAGGGCCGAGACGTCTAGCAACAGTAGAGATATGTTTGATGAAAATGATTCTACTAAATCAGTAGGCAATCTCAGCTCACCAAAAAAGATGACTGTGTTTCAGGAGGCACTACTTAAATCGATGGAAAAAAATAGAAAACTATCCAAATATGAACTTTCTACTAAATATTTTACCGGAAATGATGACAATGTCCTCAACACAGAATTTTGAATTTCGGTTTGAAGTGATGAAACATTAAAAATATAAAGTATAATGTACATTATAATTATGACGGTGCTCTGGTGCAAACTGTAGGACGAATGCCTATAACTACCGACAAAAGTACGGCTATACGAGTGGAAGCTGTACACCAAATGTGAAATACTATCCTTCAACCTCTGACAACTATAACCCAGTTGGCAGCAGCAGCATTCGGAGTCCTCGAAACAGTCCATCACATAGCTCTACAAGTTCTTCAGTGGAAGTAGAAGACATAGACGCAATATTGCGAGGCGATTCAGACCACATTGAGGATGACGAATGACTGGTTACCTACTTAATGTTACCATATTAGTTCCTAATCCAATTTAATAAGACTGTAATTTTAAAAAGTGATTGTTAAATTAAAAACTAGAATAATAATAATATTATAGTTGCGAAAGTGATTTTGTATTCATATTAAAATAATATTAATTTTTTTTTAATTCTAAAGCGTGAATTATTTACTTACCTCAAAGTTATAGCAAGCCGTTCTTCAGGACATATTGTATCTCTTGTGATATTATTTTTAGCAATATACTGGCTAATAGCGTTCAACAATTCATCAAATGTATGAGAAATCATATGGAAATACTCGTAAAAATTTTCTGCATATTTCCTAAGTGCTGGGTAAAAGACGTGAAATTGTCCTATACTCAAATTTTTCTTGTTTAATGGGTGAACCCAATGCTTATTTTTATCCTCTTTCAGCGCCTCTAAGATACCAATTACTTCAAAAATATCCATCGTGACCAACACAACCCCTCCCTTCGTACAACAATAGTAAAGTGAAAATTCAGTCGGTCGACCTAAATAAGCGGCTAACTCATAACAGTTTGCTTGTGACGCACGAAAATTGATCTGAGTTTGCAGCTAACTCAAATTTCAGTTCGCCACAAATTTGCGGCTCACTCAGTCGGCCGCTAACAGTTTGCCTACTGGGGACACAGCCTAATACTACGACGTCACATGATATCCTTCTATAATAGTTATGTATAACTTTTATGGAAGTTACGCAAAGCCACCCAACGTCATTATGTAATAATTACATTGAATCAGTTACACGTACCGAGGATGGCACCGCGGCCCGGATAACAAAAACTAAATCGCCGCGAATAATTCATACCGTGTACGCCGAGCTTAACATTGAATGCTTTCAAATCGCACAAACAATCGAGCGTAAGTAAGCATTGCGTGCCTTTTTAAAATTTTTCTTTTTCTTTTTCGCCATTTCCTTTCCTGGCCGGGTGCCATGTTTTATTGATGGTCGGTTCATTGATATGGTCTGCTCGTTCAGCCGGTGGGTGAGTGGCCACTTATATGAGCCATAAAAGGCCTAGCCTTGGCCATATGGGGAAGCCGTCACACGGCGAATGCATTCATGCGTGCGCGCATATCAGATCGACGGGTAACAAAACAAAGTGACAGACGTATTTGTTATTCGAGATTATACGTTCGGGTTGTTGAGAATTTTGTTTTAAGTAGTTCGCCCGGTATTCCACAGTCGTAAGAATTCAATCTCCAAGAAAAGTGTACGATTATAAAGGTAATGAATACCTAATTCTTTGTGATTGTATTTAATTTATTTTTTATAACAATTATAAATACAATTTTAATTTTACTAACACTTTCGTTTTATTTATCTTTCATATACCCGATTTACTGATATTAGGTAAGAAAGTCTATTTCAAAAACATCTTATTGCGTTTGCCAAGACGGATAGAAATAAAATAATTAATTTGTTTAAACATACCCTATAACTATTTGAGATACATCGTTCACATCCAGAAAGTTATAAATATGATATAACAATAAGGTAACATCACTGCCAGATTCTGTGAGAAATTGAACATAACAAGATCATATATCGAGGTCAAGATGCCTCTCAATACCCTACTGACTTGTATCCAGTACATTAAATAATGTATTAATCAAGTACAATGATTTCATTTGTGTACTGCAAAAATAAATCACGTAATTGTTTACTTCGGAGAAAGTAAGCAAATGTCAATGTCAAAATCTGTAAATGTTATTTTAGCAACGACAAGTAAAGTTAATGTAACGTTAGTTATTTAGGAGAAATCGATCACTATACCGGCCTTTATCTGAAGTCCTTAATACCCCAACACATTTAGATTAAGCTTTATGACGCAAATTATCGCATCATCTCACCATGTGTTAAATTCACTCAACGTTCAGTTGCCTGTATAATTAAATACTATAGAACACTTACACAGCTGTTGAATGTGTGAGTGCGCGAATACGAGCCAAAGCCTGACCTGAACCAGTGTACACTAGACAAAATAGTATATGCGACGCACGTGTCGCTCAGCTGATAGAGAGGGACGCAAGAATGGGACGACTACCCTACACCCACTGCCCGACTAGGGAAGGCCAAACCTACGGGAACGTGACTTGTCGATATTAATTTTTGTTACTCAAGAATTACAAGTGTATGATATAAAAAATAAAAGGGAGTGAATGAAGGGATGGCGGCTCACAGAGAATTATGGAAGAAGAAAACGTACTGCGCCGACCTAAAATGTCTTCGAAACAGGGCAAGAGTATAATGGTCTATGATATAAACAACAATGTAAAGGACAAAAATTTAAAGTGGATACCATCGACTTCGTCGTGTTCATTTCAATAAAAATGCAACTGCAACCACTAAACACATGAGGTATCATTACATAAGACTATTGACTACTTCGAGTCGATATGGCTGCCTTAATAAAATTTTAGGCTGCCTCTATTTAACTATTCATGATAGAAATATTTTATAGCGATAAGTTTTTCAGATATTATTTCTATAAAATAGGCTATTGATGATTGATCTGATTGACACCTACACCCTTAGTTTTTTATTTTATTTAAGGAAACACTAACCTTAAAATATCATTATTTATGTCGATTTTCAATTACATATTTGAGTCTATTTACTTACTGAGGTGGATGTGAAAAATAATCAAATATACCAGAAATAATTGAAGAATTATTGAATCATTGATAGATACTACGAAATGAGACGAATTTATAGTATATACAGTAATACTGACTGCTAAGCTATGCTATGACTATGCTATGATATGTGTTAATGAGCACAAGTAGTGCAAATGTTATTAATATTTATTTATTATTAATCAGGTAACAAAGATCCATTACATAATATTGTAGCATTGTTTAATAAGTAATTGTTTAGTAAGTTTCATTCTAACTTTCTCCAAAAATGGGTTAACCTATACATATTACAAGATTTCACAATAATATATTTATATTCAAAATTAAACACAGTCTTGATTTAGTCAAAAATAAACAACAACAATATTGGAAATAGTCATTTACGAACGCCTTATGTTGAGAATGCGTCATAAAAGGAATTTTTCCTCTTATCTGATTACGCGGAATATGATGATGAGTTTGTAATAATCACTGTATTTGGTTAATACTTTAATAAGAATAACAGCACATTTATAAATGAATTTTCATCCATTATTCTCGAATCTTATTGCAAGATATAACCTTACATGGGAATCAGCTTTAAATACATTAGAAATACTTTTTCCCATTACGGCATCAGAAAGATTTAAGGTATGGTGCCTTTAAAAAGTTGGATATATTTTTAATGTTTTCACTACTGTGTTTTGTTTTGTAGAATGCGGTTGTTAAAACACATTAGTACACAAAGAGTTGCAACTCCGGCCTATTATGAACTGGCTTTAATCTGGTTAACAGTGTGGTCATATTTGAGATCAGGTACCGCATAACGAACAAGCATCAGTCACCGCCTTAAAACCGAATGAAATGCTTGCCTATTTGCCTTACAATATATTTAAGTAATTTGAGTAAAGTTATTCCAGTGTTGTTAAACGGTTTACAAATATTGTATTTATTATCGCAAGCTGTTTACTATATTAAAACAATTAGGCTGTCATATATTATCTTGAAACATTTTTTAGCATGTCTTAATATAAATATAGGTCTATTTTGCTATCAAAATAAATTTAGCAAAACTCACATATAAAGGTAAATTTGGTTTCAAGAAGTTACAAAATATTGTAGTATAAGGTTGTTGTATATGTTTATTTGTTAAGTAGCTATTTATTGTGATGTCATATTAAAGCGTGGGTTATTTTAAAAAACAAGCAAAACGTAATTGAAAGTTGTGTAACTGTCGACATATCGACTTGTAGGGTCGAAGAACCGCCCTACAGGCGCACGTGTCTCGCGGCCAAGGCTGCGTCGTGAAAGCTCTGTGTACGTACCCGCCTACGCTTCACTCCACACAAACGTATAACTTTACATAAGAACAGGCTTTGTCAATGTGTGTAGCCTCTAGCGAGCACTCGACAGTTCTGTTGCCAGCCTTCGAGACGTATACTCTGCACTGATCAAACTGTTCTATGTGTGCGTACACACAGATTGTTGACGAACGAGTGCGGTACCAAGCACCATAACTTGTTTAGTGAACAAATTCTAAGAATCACACTAATGTCAGTGTGATTTTATCCACATTAGCTCGAATTTGTTGTTTGTCTTCCTTGTACCATACGATTTACAAAAGGATTCTAGTTAGAAGTGCTGTTAATCTATTCATACAATATATACCTTTACTGTATCTTTTTTGTATTAATTAATGAGAACAAAGGAGAACAACAAAATATTAATTTACAATGCTATATTAATTATGACGGCATACGTATCTATTAATAAATAATGAATATGAATTTGAAATAAATATATTAATTTTTACAATTACAATTACAATTTACACTTTAGTCAAGTGTAAGTATGGGTGTATATTATATATACATATATTCAAATTAATTACGTTTCGATGATTAGACACGATTGTTATTGACTTACTAATACATACTATTGTTCTCTAAACTTGTTACACGAGTAGATATACTAAAAATAATAATCTCCTTCCTTCCCACTATTAAACGCAAAATAAGTTTATTGAATTGTCCGAAACATTGCCCGCTATCAACTGTTTCAATCCAAACAAGAGTGCAACTGGTTTTAAATTGGACTCGATTAAACGATTCCGAACATCTATTCAAGGTAATCGTTTAATTTTATCGTTTATTGAAAAACCCAAAGGAAAATGTTACAAAATATGGGCGACGTATATTAAGAGCCTCACATATAGGTTTTTCAAATATATTGTATTATATCAAATATATCCACCAGAAACTGTAAACTTGTAGATTTGTATTTTTGGTTTACTAGCTTTTGCCCGTGGCTTCGCTCGCGTTAATATTGATTTCATCAAAAAATCGGATGTTGTACACAACAAATAAACAATTTCATACAAAGTTTATCCCTCTCTTTACTTTATTTTACTTTCAATAAGTTTTTTGCAAAAATAAAGTAGCCTATCATAATATTATATATTATGTATTATATTTTATAATATTAGTAAGGATAAGATAACCGTAAAAGGAGTAAAGAACACGACATGCAGTATAAATTCTATATCATAAATCTCTAGCCAGATTCACTTTTAAAAAGAAATAGGTTGAAATACGTATAGATGTAAAGTACGACTTACGTAAACTGACTTATGAAAATCTTTTGACATAGTACTTTTCATAACACTGGTTAGACATGTTTGTTTTAATGAGACCTCTTCATATATTTTACAACTATTATTTTTTCTGAGAGATATTATTGTATGAGCCGTGTTCAGCGGTCTTGCGTAATGATTTTGGGTTAGTGAGGAGGTTGGAGGTGCCCTTGCGAGTTTGCATCTGGGTCACCCGGGTGTCGTTGCATCCAGCCTGTGCCGAGAAGATATCACGACCTGACCTATATATTCTGAAATCATCAATATTACGGTAAAAAATACTGAAATATAAATTAAAATTTATTACGGACTAGCTTGAGTTATCTTAAATCGTGATTTAAAATGGGAGGGTGTGGGTAGGAGGGTGAAAATTTAAAAAGAACATACAATTTTTTTTTGTCAATAAATTGTTTATTTTTTCGTAAGAAGATCTTACATGAGATACCCACCTTCTACTGGGCAGCAAATGTATGGAATATGTCAGATTCTTACTGAGTAAAAACCTACGGCCTCTGTACCTTCCACCAGGATTGATGGAGCGCATTCACATTCATCATGTTGACACTCTAGTGTTGTTCTCGGCCTATGCGACACAGGAAGCTCCAGCAGCATCCATGTGCCGAGAGTACCTGTGTCAATCGGAAGGTGAGAGTACCGTGCCGCCGTCTGGTGCAGGGCATAAAGCTTGGTCTCAGGGCCTCAACGGTCATCACGCCCGAGTTCGGATGTTCAAGTCGATGGCACCATTTCGTCACAATGTGGACCTATTATATCTCTAGCCTTTGAACCTCCTAAGGGGCATCCTAATCACCTAGCGGAATTAAATATACTTTATGACCTTTTCTCATACCTATCAAATATACATGATAAAATTTATTCAAAACCGGGGAGCCGTTTCGGAGGAGTGCGACTACAAACATCGTGACACGAGATTTTTATATATAATAAGAAAGTAGTTATAAACAGCATTTAATATCATCAATTTATAACCAATACTTATTTTTGTAGTTACATTTGAGATTGTTGTAATATGACATTTGTATCTGATGGGATGTGGAACAGTCAGTATGAAGCCAATAATCAAGCAGGATTTTTTTTTAATAATTTATAGACCCAAAGTTATGGCCTCAATTTTCCATGATGTTAAGTCTCGATATGGCCCAACTTGTTGACACTCTAAGTACATGTACCTGATAGAGTCGTGGCCACCATGTTTTCTTTTATAACAGTACCACGAGCAAGTGACGGTTCTGACCTTATGTCAAGCGCAATTAGCAGTTCATCGAGGATTGTTATCTTGGTGGCGGCTGCAAGATTTTTCGCAAGTACCTGTAAACTAGCTGGATCCCAAATCCGACAAACAAGAGTGGCTGTGACAGGCTTATCACCATCCGGTTGCGGCTCAAACAGATACCCTTACACCTCATTTAATACACCGTTTGAACTCGAATTGCGACACGCCTAAGGCTTGAAGCAAGTGTAATGTGTAGCGGGTATGGATCGTCATCCGTTATTAAGTTGCCTATTAAGACACGATATCGACTTAAGAACCCAAATGGTATTTATGATACTTTTGATCTTATACTAAATAACACGAGTTTGTCTTGAAATAACGTTGTTTGTTGTTGTCTTATTTGTTAGAAACGCGTTGCTATATAGTAGAGTCAAAATAATTATTAGGCTTTTATAGTCCTGTTTTTCATTGAAATCTGTCGAACAAGTCTACCTTAATTGAACGTTCCTCTCGCGTGGAACTATTGAAATATTGTTAATAAAAAAAACATACGTGATATGATTTAGTTGGTTTGTCAACTTAATTTCTTGTTTCCTTATAATATTTTCTGTACGTTACCTAATGTTACAAATAATAAACCTGATCAGAAAATACTTACGCCTATGATTTAAAAAAATAATTATGTGAATATCTTAAGTCATTCTCGAGACAAGTACACTAATGGCCAGACAGGGTCAGGTTGCCTTTTATAATATACTAGCTGTGACCTCGACTCCGCGTGGAACTAAAATTTCACAAAAACATGTTTCAAGTAAGATTTTATGTAATTAGCCCAGTACTTTTTGAGTTTATTTGTTACAAAAATACTAGCTACACATTCCGGCTTGGCACGAGAAGCATTAGGGAATTCTCTATAGCCTTATACCAAAAATTTGTTTATCTGGTCGTTACCATACCTCACGTGATCACCCGTTGGGTTAATTTGAGGATTGCCTGAAAATTGTATCAAAATCGATCCAACCATTTTGCAGTCATACATATTTTATTTATTAGAACAACGATAATGATTATTCTATTAAAGTTCATGTGTCAAGATATATCGTGCTTATAAATAGTGTATGAAAATGAATGTCTATGATCTATAGATTCTATATTATGATATTAATTAGTGACAGATTTGTAATGGATGAATTTATTATACAACGCTCTGTGCTTTTGGCAGTGCAAATTTATTCTACATTAAATATTATTTATTGTCGGATAAGATATCCCTGGCTAATTATTTTTAGTTCAGATAATATATTACTGAAACACGCATCCGTGTTTATTAAAAAAAATTGTGCATATATTATTTTCTTAATAAATTTGCATAATTTTCAAGACTCTTGTATGTGTAAAGAAAATATATTAATTTAATTTTATATTACGGCGCATTCCTTGTCGTAGCTAGCCATTGTTAAAAATAATATAATGACAGCGAAAATGTTAGAGCTAAAGAAATAGAAAAAAGAAAATATTATTTAAACTAATTTATACAATATTAGTAAATAAACTTTAATTGTCTATTCTTTTATTTACAGATAGTAAAACATTTTGGCAAATATAAGATTGGATATTTCATTTACACTTTGAATACTCTATGAACAATTTTTTTCTTTTTAAACTTAACTTTATTACAGTTGATGAATATTAATTATTCGAGAAAATGTCAAAAAAATATATTAATTTAAGCCTAAATAATCCTTCAAAGTAAAAAATACTTCAATATGTGATTATTTTTCTCAGTACGGATTTCGGTAACTTTCGGACCAGTAGCTTTAAATGGCACGATAGCAAATCTCGGATCACAATTAATAAGAATCCTTGGAACATATTTACCAGACTTTACTATGGAGAAAATACTGAATAAATAAACATGCTCTACATGTCTGCTAATGGCTTTGCCTACGGTATAATCGTATGAAGCATCTTTTATTAACTGGTGACATATTTTGTTTGGCGGGTTTAGTTGGTATATACATAGATCACACAAGGCAAAGAAAAGAATTCCAGTGCTAGCCATAGTACCTCAAATCGTTGCAAGGAGGAAACCGCCGTTAAATTATAACGGTTTGAAAAATTATTATCCATTGTTTTAATTTTTTCATACAAAATACACATACAGTTACACATAGTAGACTACAAAGGAAACACGGCTAATTAAAATGAATAAAAAAATCCTTAATATGAATAAAAATGCTATTGTTTTACATAGTAGAAAGTTTATACAATGTGTCATTTAAAAAAATTCACATGCCTTAGTTGTTTTCAGTGCTCTTTCATCAGATATTATATTCTTGTAATTAAGACAACAGTTGAAATGTAGCGTTCGTATAGTTACGGAATATTCCGATAAAAAAGGATTTAAAGAATTAACATCAAATTAATAATGCATGTAATTTCGTAAATAAATTTACAGGCAATTACAATGGCCATGAGTTTAATGGAATTTCCCACCGATTATTAATATCTTAGAATATTACAAAATGTTTATTAATCTCCAATTTTATCCTCATCTCCTTTTGAGGATATTTGACTCGGATCTGTCCAAAATTGAATAGTTTTATACTCATCGTTATTACAGCAAACGTTGTTCGCTCGTTATTAAAGTCTTAAGAGTTTTTTTATTATAACTAACCCTGCCCCCGACTTCGTTCGCGTGGAACTAATTATTATTTCATACTCTTTGCCAGTTTTTGTAACTGTTTTCAATACAGCTTTACTTCTATTGGTGGTAGCGTGATGTTAAATAGCCTAAAGCCTTCCTCAGTGATTGTTCTATCAAATAAAGAAAGAAGTTTTGAACTTCGACTGGTAGTTCTTAAGATTAGCGCGTTCAAATAAGCTTTTCCGCTGGATAACATTAATGTAGGTATAAAGCTGATAAAGTAATTTGAATTTGTATGCAATATGTTAATGCAATTTCGGCTTTGGGTTTAAAAGTAACTTGTTGGCTCTATCACGTCCTAAATTTAGAATTTACGAAGCTATGATATCTGCATTATTAACAAACTTCCGTAAAATCTTGACATACTAACCTGTACGTTGAATCATTAATTAATAAAAATGCCTGGATACATTACATCAATGTTTTCGTTGTATGTTCTTTAGAACAAGTGCACATATTCAATCAATCCATGCCTCCGGCTATTTGGCGAATTTACTTTACGAATCTAAAGGCATATATACGGAACGCACTGCGCGAACAACGAGGGATTTACTTAAAACACCGTTAGTAAATCATGTTACCTTCGTATTTTAAATTTACATTGAAGTAACTTTACAAATCATTTGTCATTGAAATTTCGGTTTTGTAATTTTTTTATATGGTTCAGTTAATCAAGTTCAGTGGTATCGATTTCACCTACCAAGGATTCCTGTATTCTTGAGCGATTTCCTCATAGTGAATGTTATTACTTCATACCTTGTTATCGAATAATTGTTTACTCGTTATTCTAAAGGAAAATTACAGAAAAATCTTTATAAACTAGCCTAAATGAACCTTTGGTAGGACAAACAACGGTCACCTTGTAAAGTGGTACTAACGCGTAATTCTCAGAAACCAATTGAAAAATGTCTTTTATGTGATTTATATAACGTTCAAATGTAGTATTTAGTAGTAGTCGTCTTCTTATGTTTTCACCACATGTTTTCAATTTTCATTCATCTCTATAAGTTACCATTTAAATATTAACACTTTTTATACGCGTATCGTTTTCACACAGAACATCTCTATTATCTTCGGATTTCCTCTACTCCTTGTCCGTTTACTTTCATATTTAAAATTCTGCTGTTTATATGATTTTCATCTGTTCTTATAATTTAAACCTACTATACTAATCTTTTACTCTTCAACTTTTCTAATAATTAGTGTCATATTCGTACTTCATCTAATATAGTCGTTACTTTTCCGTTTTACTGACACAACGCATACATTTTAACATTCGCACTTCTACTACGCTATATTCTTCTGTTATATTGGTTCTATAAGCTTTTGCCTTGAGTTTTAGTAGATCTCTGAAGTGCAAATATAGTGGATTGTAGTAGGGATCTTTATAATACAACATTAGAGTTCCATTTATACTGATAATATTATATACAGTAGAGGTTAAAACTCAGATTTTAATAGTTTTAAGCGTAAACTCAACTCTTTTTGTAAGGAACAATACAACGCGTGTGTAAACAAGCACGCTCCTAATGAGCTAGCATTCCTTTGAACTAAAACCTATTTTCAGTCAAATAACAATATACCTTTGTCGTTCTGGGTAAAACAAATGTTCACACGGTTCCCGCGTTATGTTTACTATGAAAACGTATCGGCACGTGTTTCTTTTACAGGCATATGTATAGATTTTGAAGTATTTGCTATTGTTACATATTTTAGTTGATATTTACAGCTCGTCGTCACGCTTCTATTTACAGTTATCGCTGTCTCTATCATTGCTTTAAGTAGGTACGAATTAGATAGTTTTCATAAAATATACCATTTTTCAAGCGGTGGCACTCTATATATTTTTTTTATAACAACCACAGTACAATAAAAGAACATAGTTCATCGAGAGATTAGAACTCCATCGGGAGTCATCGCAGTGATGTAATTCTGCAAACTTCATTATAGCTGGATGTATGATGATTGCAATCCAGTCATGTACTGATCTCGTCCACTCGTTACCCATCGTATATCATATAAACCTTTCAATCAGTTAACGAAAAAATTTAAAATGGCATTGGAGTCGTAAATGAATTTCGCTAAAGTTATTTTCTGAGCACTTTCTTTAAAAATGTACAAACGTTGCATACCAGATATACGTGCGTTGTAATGGCAACAATTTATACAGCAAACAAAAAGAAACAAGACGGATAATGCGTAGGTTTGTTTCAAAATAGACCACCGGTCAGACTATACGCCCTCGCAGATGAAATTACAACATATTATGTACATTGGGCCGCTACCAGCCGTTGCATATAATAAATAAACTGGCAATATATATATATATATATATATATATATATATGCGCATTTTCGTGTATTATTTGAATATAATTTAAATTCAAATATATTTCAATAGAATAATATACATCAAATATTATTAACTGAAACCCTTTAGGTAGCGATTTGATAATAGGACGAGAACTGTGAGTGATATTTTAAGCACACATTATATCAAATTTGACACAGAAGAAAGATATGATAAATACACACAGATAATACACAGATTAGGCTCTCCTCGTCTTCCCTTTACTTCTTTTAAATTGTCTTGACAAGATGGATGGTCAAGAACATGTGGAGTACATGTAGAGTAGAATGGAAGAAAAAAACATGTTGTGCTGAACCTAGGTAGGGGCGATAAGGGTCGGGAAGAAGAAGAAGTATTGTGTTGACATTTTTGTTTGTTACATACAATTTTTTGTTACTTGTAAATTATTTTATTACTTTAGGTTGTAACTCAAGAATACAATAAAACACAAATGATTTGATTATTAAATTAATATTGACTTGTACTGTACCTACATTAGTATATGCCAAGCTTTAAATTCGCATGTCCGCACTACATTGCTGAGTATAATTCAGCATTATGTCTCTAGTGTGCAATGTACGGAAATAGTTCTATATGGCAGACTATAATAAACTTTGAATTTATTTGAAGCATTTGTTACAGAATTTTGCATAACTAATAAAGTTTTATGTCTGACGACCACATGATGTTTATACTTAACAAACGTCACTTCATATTTCCGACTCTTGTAACTCCCCGTGTGTTATATTTAACTAAATAACATACTATCTGTGCTCGCGATTTCGTTCGCTTGGTACTAAATTTTAAATATATATTTCTGAAACAATATATATTTTTTCTGGACGAAAGGATAATCGGTTGAGTAGTTTAAACAAAAACATATAATAAATACTCTGCAGATGACATTATTAGCAAATGTAATACAAACACAAATGTATTTATTGTACTGCCGGGAGCTAACGTAGTATTAAATTGTGTTATTTCGATTTGAAATACAAATTTTATTATTATTATTTTTTGTAAAGAGTACGTATGAAGTGTCTGCAGGCATAATATAAATAAGTCTATAAAATAAATAATGGAACCTAAGTATCGCATTTTTAATAATAAGCATAACTTAAAAAAACGTAGGCTTGCTCAGTGGTAGAAATTCAACTATATCATTTTTGAAGATTCTTGTCAAAGTGAAAAATATATTTTCAAAATTTGTTTATTGATAATACGTAAGTTCCTCAATAGTTACATACAAAAAAAAACAGTTTGCAAACACAGGAGATAAACATTTACTACATTGTTTATTTTGTCCTATCATATCATCATACTGTCATTATAATTGCAAAAGTGAGTTTGTTTGTTTTTTACACTTTTACGCCTAAACCGCTAAATCGCTTGTGATGAATTTTGGTACAAAGATAGATGAGACCCTGGAGACGATGATAGGCTACGTTTTCTCCCAAAAAACTTGTAGGAAGCTGGGTAAAGAAACAAACTATGTATGAAACTTTTTATTGCGTCATCCGATTCGTTTAACAAAAATAATCTAGTATACATACGATTTAAAAGGAATAGACTAAAATTATGTAGGTATCAAATTTGTTTGTGTAAATTTGGTTTTTAGAGGAATGTACACATTTACTACATTTATTTTAGAATTAATTACGGAAGTTGATGCACACCACCTGATGATGTAGAAAACGTGTATATAAATCCTTGCTGCTTCTATACTTTGCTGCACGGTATCTGAGCACTTCGATTTCTATACCCGACTTTACTCTAGACGAACTCGATAATATAGCTGGATCGAGGGCCTGGTGAAGGTAGAATGCAGCTTATTTACAAGAAACTACCTTTCAATTATCAATGATGTTTATGATCAATAAACAAGATATTTTCATACTGATTCAAATAAGCTTTAAGTTATAATTTTATGTAAACCAATATCAATTATATCAATTAATAATTTTGATCTAAAATATATCTAAATCACAAATCACTTTTACAGAACTGTGATTAGTAAAGGTAATAGCGTGGGCAGCCAGACGTCTGAGTTATAAATATACATCCTAGGCATTTGAAGTCAGCAAACTGCACTATAATTACTGCAGTACAATTTACCTACAAGAAAACATACATAGGTATAATTCTGCACTAATTGTTTTTACTACATTTTGATCTTTGGGTTAGTATTACATATTATTCATTCCTTAATGTTTACCATTATTAAAACCTTAGGTAACACTTGAATATTAAAATCAATTTTTTAATTTTCTAACTAGTAAATGGTATTGTCTATATATTATATATCACTAGATCTTGCTCAATTTATAGTAATTTTATTCCAATCATTTAATTTTTCACCATCATGTGTGGAACAAGAGGATTAGTATTTAACCTGCAGTAATTAAGTGGTTGTTATGAAAAAACTAATCTATATTAATATTATAAAGAGGAAAAGTTTGAACGCGGTTATCTTAGGAACTTTTTGTTTTTGATAGAGCAATCATTGAAAAAGGCTTTAGGTTATTTAACATCACGCCGCGTTTTTATGCCTACGTGAACGCAGTTATAAGGTGATTGTCCAAGGTACGTAAGACATTATATTATAATTAAAATGTTCTTTTTCCTTTCATTTTTCATAGGTAAGCATTTATCAGCAAACTCACCCCATATAAAATAACAATATGGCCGAAGATGACGGCACGCTGAAGCGTGAAATGTAAATAGCTGTCAAGCGTGGCTATACCTAGATATAACAACCTATAGGGGGCTAATGGGAAAGTCTTCAATATAAGAGTATTATTAGCAAGACACACACGCATTAGATAACATTTAATCTCTTTGCTATTGGTTTCATCACAATTTAATCTTCAAGAAAAGCTCAAACTTTTAATTCGAATGAAGGCTAATAAATACAGTATCATAACTATTAAATTTAAATTCACAAATTCGAAAGATTAGTTCTAAGATGCTTCATCTTCTCTTATAATATACGTACTTCCTAATATGTATGAGGGTGTTATAACCCTCTAATTACATTTATAATGAAATACTATTTACAAATAAAATAAAACAAGTAATTTTTGCATAATAGAAAGAAAGAAAGAAAATACATTTATTACGAAACTCACACTGACTAAATGATTAACAAAAATAATTAAAAATTAGGGCGAAAAACAAAACAAAACCAAACAATAATCTAGTGAATATAAGGCAAAGCGTGCCCACTAAACAATTATGTGAGGCCGTAAATGGACCCATCTCAGCAAGAATGGTACAACGTATGATGCGTTGCAGCGCTGGTTTTCCGATGGCCCATCGTGATGTCACGGTCAGCACTACTGTTTAATATAATAAGAAAAAAGAAAACAAAGAATGACATTACTATAAAAATTGTTTAAATAAATATGTAACTGGTGAAGATATAAGTAATTTAAATTTAAATAAATACGTAAATTGCGTTATTAATATAGCTATTTTATACAAATTTTTTATTCATATATTTATTTTATTTTATTTTAATAAGAGAAGCTTCATTCTCTTTATTACTATATATATCTCTTCAACATATAAAAAGGTAACAATCAAAAAGTTTGATCGCCTAAGAGGGAAAAAAGAGAAATCGAAGGTCGAAAGATTTAGATAACTGAACATATACAACAGCAGTACGAAAACGTTAACATTTTCTACAGCGTTAAATGATACCCACTTGTTCTCCATTCTTTCGCTGCTGAAAATGAAAGCCGATGTGGCCATGAGAGGCATCGGCAAAGGTCCTAGGAGCGAGGCTTCGCTTAGGATTGTAGGATACTTTTATTCCATAAAGGAAAAGGGTTCCTTTAGCGTTCAGAAGATGAAATAAGTACCATTTTTTAACGTGTTAGGTGGTACTTTTGTCGAGTTATTTATTTGTGAAAAGGATAGGACAACGTCTTCTAAGTTAGCTAGGGTAGATATAAATCTTAAAAATTAACCGCTTTCGAGTAGTACAGCGAAGAGCTCAAACAAAAATTCGGCGAATAAACCTTGCTTATTAGTAATCTAGAAAATATTTTCTAGATTACTAACAGCTCTGTTAATACGGTAAGAATATTATAACGATTCCTGGTATATATATGTATATACGTACGCGACGCACGAGTACAGCTCATTTCACGGTTCGAAGCGTTTGTGTCGTGCGAATAAACAAAGAAAGAACATACGAATGGGTCATGTTAGGTACACCACTGTATTAATAACATCATTTGTTTAAATACTTTGATTTACTATTGTATATCCTCGGGTCGTAATTTTAAAGTTTCTTAATTTTAAGACTTTTATTATTCATTCATATATAAATGTATATATAGTATCATATAGTATTATATGTATGCACAATAAACTTTCATACAAAGTCTGTTAATAAAAAACTTGTTTGCTTCTTTTCCTGCGCCCGAGTCCGTGTCGAATCGTACGACGGCCCTAGCGAAGAGTTCATCGCAGTTAATACTACCTACTTCCAATCACTTTAGACAGCTGTTATCGCAATTGATTTATACCTAGGACAAATATAAAGTATATCGTAGTGTGAATTGTATCATTATTTAAAATTATTATTGGTTCTATGTTGTCGATAATACCGTTGTAATTTTCCGAGTCGACTCTACGAATGGTCAGAGTTTCATATTAGTTTTCGACATATGGCTGTGTGTGTTGTGTATACAATATTAAAGATGTATCTTAGATTTATGTCATAATTGCCTTTAGATATTTCTAACGGAATATATTGAATTTGAACCAATATTTCTTAACCTTTGCCCTTTCATGCATTCGGTTTTAATAATCCTTATAAAATCGCGCAGAGAGGATACATAAGGTACATAAGCTATTACATTTCTTAGATTATATTGTTTCCTGCATTATTTTATCAGTATTATTTTATCAAATCAAGCCACTGACCTCCTAGAAGTCCAATACCTAGTACGATCTCCATAAAATTTAAAATAAATAGATCCTTTTATGTCATGACGTTTACAGCAGGATAATTTTATTCCATATGTATATATACATGCAACTTTAAAATAAATGATTATCACTAACATAACTTACTTTAGAGATTACGTGATATTTATAAAATTTATCACAAGATAAATATTGAACATTTAAAAAATATTTTTACCTTCGTTATTTTACTTCAGAACATATCATTAATTTGTATAGATATGGTTGCTATCTTAAGTGTACATGTAATATAATTTAAAATTGATGTCGCCAATAATAATAAAAACGGTAAATGAGCAATAAGCAAGATTAACATTCTCTGAAGGAAGCCGCATTGGTCAATTTATCTTTGGACGCCATCCCATTTCTTTTTTAGACTTTGCGAACAATGCGGGCTAGGATTATTTCTACCTATATTTGTGGCTACTGACAAATGTTATTATTCTCAATTTCTTTAACTCTTTTGTAAATTAAAGGAAACTGGTATTGTACTACAGCCTATATTTATTCACTTCGTTACTTTTTTTAAATACTGTACTTTATCAGAATGGACGCCCTTAAATATAATTTTTTTAAGTACTCACAAGAATTTATCTTTTAATGTAATCTCGTCATTGTTAGAAATTTTATTCTGTTTTAATATAAAATTATCTCATTATATTAAGCCACATTATATTTTTAATTACATTTTAAACATGCTTAAAAGCTCTATATGTAAAATATCATGCTCACAAGGTATTCAATGATGTCAGCTCGCAGTCTTGAAACCGGTTCTTGAACCTTTCTACTAGAGGTGTGTGGGAAATACCTATAGAGAGCAGATGTAATTATTAAACACAAGAATGTTTTATGCTAGAAATAAACCTGGGAATCGAATCGACAATCATTGTATAAGTTTTGCAATTCTAGCAAACTTCAAGAAATATATTTTCCTACTGACTCTATAATGACATTGTAAAGTACTGACTGCAGTTATCGTATCCAATACGCCTTTTTGAGCCAGACTCTCTTAAACTAATTGATAAGTTATAAAGCGTTTAACAGCCGCATTGCATTGCCGGTTTTACGTATTCAGACTCGTAGTTAGCGCAGTCGCGGTAGCAGACCAACATTCGGTGGCAATGTCCAACGCTCACATATGAATTCATTTGGCTCTGAGAAGTGTCCGGTTTCAGTCTGGCACGTCGAGCGCACATATTGCATTTAGTATTTATTTATGTATCGGTGGAACGCAGGTTCTATCGGCGTGCGGCGTGCGGCGACGGCGCCGCGGGCGAAGAGCGGCCCAGGGGGGCATACTTACTACGTGATTAATCCGCGTCCCCCTCCCGGTAACCCCCCGGTTGGCTACGGGCCGGGCGCTCCGTACTCGCACCGGGTTTCCTCGTCCCCGCGCCTCACGGCCACTCACTACGCACGGAGCTCCGCGTAGTGCCGCCGCCAGTCGCGCTGCGACCCGCGTCGACGCCGCATACTGTCTGCGTCTGTTCCGTCGCGACATCTACCTGTCATATCATTCATGCTGATCTCCGCCCGTTGATTTTCCTGCCGAGTGACCACAGTAAAGCCGATGCGCGTTGTTGCGGCTCGCGAGTGCTGAATGTTCGTGGACGTCACGATCGTGTATTTTTCCATTGGATTCCGGGCGCAAGTGACCTGTTCTGAGTGGCAGCCGCAGGAACTTTTCCTCGCATGAGATCTTCATTCAACCGTTGCTGTGTCCCGCAGTCTGCCATGCTGTGCCCGTGACCGTCTCGCGACAGTGCCACGAAACGTAAGAATCAGATAGTTCATTCGGGCGTATCGCGTACACGGGCCGCCTTCCTATTTGCATGGCGCATAAGAGTGGATTTTATTTTCGTCTGGCGGTCCGTGTGTGCGTTGTCTATGTTGGTGTGCGCGGTGGCGAGCTGGTGTGCGCACCGGTAATGTTTGTGTGTGTCTCGTTCCTCGTCCGCCGAGACGGCTACTCCCTGCTGGCCCGCTTTATTTAGGTTGTTTCTGAGCGTGTCGGCAGCGCTCGGCCTGGCGCCCGCCACCACCGTCACGCCGCACCGCCCCGCTCTATCGCTACCTGTGACCTACCCAATTGTTCTAGATCCATACTAACTTCCTCTCTTAGACCTGTTATTCAGTTATGTCATACAAAACTGTTATCGGCTATCATTTAAACGACCAGCATAACATTGAGGTTTTGATTACATTATATTACTTGTATTGTAAGGGTAAAATATAGTCACCTGAAAAAGAAACTGGTTGCCCAGTACACTACATCAATCTGCAAAGAATATTTTATCGGATAAATAAAAAAATTAAGCCAATCGAATAAATTCGTAGTAATTAATATTGTTCTAAAGCGTGCTTAATTCTTTAGCTCTACATGCAAATTTTTAGGTCAAAATAAATATAAAATTCCCCAAAAATATTTTTATTTGGTAATAAAATAAGTTTGCTGCTATACACAGATAGTGATGTTTGGAACTCTCAATTATATAGCTATATTTTATTTTCAAACAAATATATTATTATATTATATTAAATGTTAAAATTTAATTCGACCGTGACAATTACTTTTGTACTTAAACTATACTCTATATATATGAAAATCAATCGCCGAAATCTATGTCCGCGCATAACTTCCGAACAACTGTACCAAATTGAATCATTCTTTTTTATTGTGTTCGTTATTGTCAGGACAAGGTTTGTATATATAAAAAAACGAACAGATTTAGCTGAGTTGGTATTGTGTACGGACGCCGCGTCAAGGGACGTGGGTTCGAATCCACCTATATTTAAATTTCATATAGTTAAAAGACAATTAAATAATTGCAGTTACAAACAAGTCTCATTCGATAGCGAGAAGAAATAAAAAACGGAAGATAGTGCCAGTTCTATTGATCTTAACGGATTGAAGTTGAAAGATTAATTACAATTGATTATATCTAATCAAAATTTAAAAAAATCACAAATCGGTCAAACCGTTTTTGAGTGTTAACGAGAATAAAGAACATTGATTTTAAGTGATACGTAATTCACCGGGTCACCTAGTAATTAATAAAAATTAATGTAGACAATTCACTCAATAATATTATACCTAATCGCCATATATGTATTATGTTATGGCAACGTATTTATATTTTAACTAATCTATAAATGACACGGCTAGATAACACTTGAATGACATACGATAGAAATAGTAATAATTTTTCTGACGCTAAATAAAATTTGTTTTGTAACTCAATCCAGCTTTTGACATCTAGTTACGGTTAACTTACTTATTATTAAACAATATAAATAGAACTGAATACGTAGCTTGTTCAATTAATATAAAATATTTCTCATTTCGATTGATAAATCAAAAACACGTGAACAATACAAATTTCCTTAATGTGAACAATTAACTGTACAATAAAAGATAGATGTCTTATCTATCAATTGTGTTGTAATAATACACTTTCAATTATAATAAATCATAATCGATATATTATAATTGTAACATACTATAGGAAAAGTACGGAATAGTCTCTTAGGTCGTGTAGATAAACTTTGACCTTAAATGCATCCATAGGTCTACTACTACCGACTATTGAAACATTTTATATACACTATTTGTTTACTACAAACAAGTTAGATACTTGTATATCGAATAAACAAATTAATTACTAAATACTGTTTGCACTCCACATATATTAAATAGGGAAATAATTACATGTTTAGTAGATATGAAGTTTTGTTGATATAATAATTATAGTATACGTATAGTATTTTAAAGCAATAAAAGTATATACTCATTCTTAATTTACTAGATTCGGATGAATTTATCTTAGCACCTTTGCACCTACATTTTTTACCTTTATTTTGTTTAGGGGCTTTTACCAGTAGTTACAACCTAATAATAATACAATGTAACTCTTTCGTACTTCCTCGTTCATACAATCATCTTTCACTCAGTTCATATAATATTTTAGCTACCTCACTCGTAGGATTTACTAAAATGCTATGAAACATGCCCATATCTAATAAACTTTTTATTAACTTAATCCTAATAGTACTATTCTTAACACATTCCATCAGTGGTGAACAGTATCTTTTACTCCGCAGGATGTACAAACCGAAAATTAATTTTAGGATGTATATTGTATTACAGATTTTCATTATTACTTTTTAATAATGGGCTACAATTTTGTGACATTTTGTATGATATAAGTGTAATTTAATATTGCACACGTTAAGCCTAGTAAGGAAATTGGCTCTAAAGTTCAACTACCGAAACACAAATGTAAATACTTAGCGACAGATCTTGAACTTAGATGTCGTTGCTAATCAAGTGAACCCTAGTTACTATAGCTGTTTAATTCTTACTTATTCATTTATTTTGATATCGGTTTGGAAAAGGAAGACGGTTTAGTGAAAATAGTTATAATATGTTTACAGTGATAACAATCATTAGTATTTGAGTAATGTCTTCAAATATAAATTTCAAGAATAATTAAAAATATGCAAAGCAACATCTATTTGTAAAAATATAATATTACTAAATTAAATGGATGATCGGTAGATGTGAATATTTTTAGAGTATCCATTTAATTATTTATTTGAGCTGATGACGAGGTACCTCTTATGTTTTAACCTGGTTTTCATTAAAAAATTTGTCGAGGTGAGTTTTGTGATAATTATATTGAGATATTAATTATTTTATATTACTAAACAAAAGCAGTTTCGATCGCTACGTGTTTCTTAAAAATTGAATGCCTAAAATCGTTAGGGATGCAGCTGTTAAAAGCATGTTCCTTCTAATATATAATGTAATATCTAATTTAAAACTATTCCTAAAATGTTTTAACCTTTATGTAAAATAAATCAATTTCTTACATAGAAAATTAGTTGACCTTTAGAATTGTAGATTACGTTGGTGTAGTACAAAAACGTTTAGAAAAAAGATAACATTTGGGTAATATTGTAATAAAGTTATGTTTGTTATACACAGATATGTCTCAGAATCTAAATTTTCTGCTAGCAATTTCCAGGCACAAAAGAGTTTTCTATTTAAATCTTTCTTAGTAGTGACGCAATGTAAAATCCAATAGGCAATAACAAAACAGCTTGCACTTTGACGAAAAGCCTTGCAGTGTATCGATAGTTAGCTCTACATTTAAACATTAAAAGAAGTACAGTTGAGCATAAAAATTATGTTTTTTTTTTAATTAATCTTAGTGTTCATAGGATGTTAATGTTTTATTAACTTATATATTGTTTGTTGGTATATATTGTTTACCATAGTACAAAATGATATTATAATCAAGCTTTTAATCGAAGAATGTTTAGTTTGGAACCAAGTTCCAAGACCTACCCAAAATATTATGTTTAGGAATATTAAATATTTATATTACATATTCTTTATACACACATATTTTATAGATTTTATTGAATAACCAAATGTTTTAGGAAATTCAGAGAAACTTTAAAAAAAGTGTATTACCTACTTATCTAGCCATAAGATTTATCTAGTTCAAGTAGTCTACTATATATCTTATTGTATTTAAAAAAACGTAAAGAATCCTTACCCATAACTGATTTGTTTAAAATTATTTTAAATTTTATTCCAGGTGTAGTTTGTATATGAATTATTTTTACATACCTCATAATTGTGAATTGCAATTATACAATCGACGCTATAATCTGTGATTATGTGTATTATAACTATTTATATCGATATGTTTCAAAAATAATTGTGATAAGACTTTTATAATCAATACACCGAGACTACAATAGTTTAAAAGATCGTAAAAATAGCGCTCGCAATGGCGCAGCTCATTGTCATTATTACCGACTATTTATACGATATTTATGAAGTCTATCGTTGCGTCAGTCAAGGAAAACTATTTGAGGACAAAAACAAATGTGATAATAACATTAAAAGCACATAGTAATATAACCTAATAATATAACCCCATTAACTTTTCGAGTTGTGGCAATAATCTAATTAATATTAGTATGGTTCAATGAAACATAATTATGTTATAACATAATATATAATGAAATATAAGGTGTTTACTTAATTTAGCTGAAGTCCATTGATCGAAATTAATCAATGAAATTGTAAAATTATTTAAAACAAGTATCTTGTAAAAAGTATATAAGTACCTCTAAAAGTCAATGTAATGTTTCAGTATTATTTGGCAACAATCTGTACTCTTTGAAATTTTTTGACAACAAACTATATGTTTGACTATATGAATGAACGTTTTATTTAATTTAATCAAGGCTGCATGGTGTTCAAAAGGAACAAAAATGAACCAAAAAATTCAAAATATTTATAGCACTTAATATAATATAGATACATAAACAAGAAAGGTATTTTTTGAAACAATACATAGGTATACATTATGCTTTAGATTTAATATGCACCCACCCGAAATAAAAAAAAAACGGAATCCTTGGAAATAAGACAAAATCAAATATCAAAAATGGCATAAAATAAAATCAATACTCATCCAAAATAAAGGAAATATGTTTACCAGCAAATATAAATAAGTCATTGAAAAATGTAAATTTATAATCAAGATTGTCCGAAAGTAAAAGTATCTGAAATAATTTTGTATCTATAACACAAATCGATAATACTTAAGATATCCACATCCACATACGAATTTTCATATATGTAACATTCCAACAAAATATTTTTTTTTATCAAACGGTAACTTTAGTTACTCTTCGAACGTGTCATCTTTTCGGAGAACTGCTGCAAGGCAGCCGAATAATCTTTATGTAAAATGACAATGTCTATGACACTAAGAAATCAATAGTCATATTTTAGTGAATTATTCGTCAATCATTGTTTATTTTAGAATTTTTAATCCCTTGTCGGACGACAACTTTAGTAATTAGGTTTTTTATATTGTACAACAGATTGAATGCACTGCACGCGATATTAAGTTCTGTACAAACCGAATCAGAGGCGACTGACAATGGACAAAAATGCACTACCAGTCACCGCATGATGGCCTGCTTAGGACTATTTTTAGTACCAGCGATGCGAAGTGCATATACCCTTCTCGGTTCTGATGATATTATCAGAAGGAAGTGTGATTTAATAAAACTGCAATACTTTTATCGATTATCAATTTATAAGTTATTACTATAGTTAACACAAATTGAGACACGAACTAGGATCAAATATGGATGTATAACGGGTCGGGTCGAGACGACTGGATTGCGTCTTACATACCCGTTATTCCGAAACGCATAGGTGTGTTGTATATATTTCTTCTAGCGAGATATTAGGGGAAGTGAGAGAAGTGTCCCTGGTCTCTGGCAATACGCGACTTTGCAGTGTCACCGTAGTGCGTTTTAAGTCTTGCCACACGCCGTTCTCGCATTGTACTGAGCCCGGGTAAAGCGTTTACACTTTGCCATGAAAGAGTCCGTAAGATCTTGCACTCTAATAATAAAAAAGAACACCTTTTATTACTAATAATGCTAATAAAAAAAAATACAATCCAAGCTAATATTTTAGGAATCCTAACTATTGTGAATTTATTTGTTTCGTTTTCACATCTTTACCCGTTGAACCAATCATCATGAAATTTTGCATACATTTCGACCAGTGATACATAAAAAGGCATAGGGTAACTTTCATGCAAAAAGAAGTAATATTTCCGAAGAATAGAAAAAAGTAGATGGACAAAAACGCATTATAGCAATCCTGGCTTCGGTCATGTAACATTCAAGGATTTTATATCATAAAGGAAATTAACAACATAAAATATTTGTTTATATTGGATTCATATAAAATGTGTAATAAAATAGTGGATCATACTACGTGTTATCGCTTATTTGCTGAGTTATAAAGGTCGTTTTACGATATTTTAATACTTATTAGTGTAACTCAAATATGTGTGAAGACAATAACTATATTGATCTTATCAATATTTTATAATACGAAATGTATGAATAACCATTTTATCTATATTACCGTATTATCAAACCAAGTCATTCAGTAGATAAATTACATATGTTAGCGCTGTAAACGTATTACACAATTGTTGAAAATGGTTCTTAGAGAACTGAATATTAAGTCTAAATAAGTTATGAGAAACCTAATGTTAATATTAATATCAACTAATAGATAACTTATAAGCTTATAGGCTATTATTTAACATCACGCTATAACTATTAGTAACGATGAGTAACACTTTTATCCCTATTTTCCCGCCGATGTGTAATTGGATGGTCTTATTCAACTGGTTATACAAAAATGAGAAAGTGCTCTATCAGGAATAAAACATGTTGTGTTTTTTTAAATAAAATTTATAAATATTCTGCAGGAGCAAGCAACCAAATTTTTACCCTTAGAATTTCGTCGTTCACGTATCTATTTATTGTCTCATACTTAGGTAATTATTGTATCGAAAACACCAATAGCACTCAATAGCACTCAATTTAAGAATAAAATTGAACTATCATGAATTATGACCGATTTTAATTATCTTAACTGAGAAATGTTCGCAGACGGTGTTAAAAATTATAAGAAAAAACATAATTAATCAAGTAACTTAAGGCTTTTAAAATATTGTAATGGCAGTAATTAGGTTATATCAAGTTCACTATAAAACCTTGCTGGTAATATTATACTAAGAATATTAATATCAATCAATGCAATTAAAGATAACTTTAGTATTAACCTTGATGGCGATTGTGACAATAAGTTTGACAGAGGTTAATTATACAATCGATTACTATCTGTGCCTGGGACTTCGTTCACGTGGAACTAAAAATTACTTTATCATTTAAAGAAAGAAAACCAAAAGATTTCCATGGCTCGTGTCACCGCGGCACCGGTGTCACTGGGCAGGGTACACAGGCAGTCGATCGTGTTTACGTGCGTAGGTGTGTATGCGATCACGTTATCTACACACTGAGCTACCGCCTACGTACGGATATCTGACGCTATCAGCACCGGTAAAACTTCGCATATCTGTCTGTTTTATATGCATGATACTTTTAACAACTGAAAACATAAAAAATCCATACTAATTTTCAGCCCTTAACCATTATTATTACTACTACCACACGCTATTAAGTATCCACCGAATGAGGAATTTATAGTTTCAATAGTTTTGACTACTGCAAAATACTGTACTGTAAAATAGTTATAATAAGCAGGACCCTGTGGAAGAAATATATAAGTCTGAATATTAAACTTTTTAGTTTGATTGTAAGTATGGCGTAGTCTTTATTGCGGTCGCCTTATCATTGTCGCCGCTCTAAGGGTTGTGGATTCGAATTGTAAAGAGGACAATTATTTGTGTAATTATGAACATTGAAATGATCAAGATGTTTATACAATTCATTCGTATCTGCACTAAATTTAACGCAAACAAATAGAAAGTTATTCATTTGGAACAGTAACATTCAACAGCGGTATTATTTGGTAAAATAAATAATCTAAAATAATTTACTCAAATGTCTGGTTTTCATTTAAGTGAAGCCGTGAACCAAATTATCGGCTACATACATATATACCTTTCCTTGAGTTCTTAAACAAATAAGTAAATTCATTAGTAGAAAATTATGTGCTACTAGCTGTGCCTGCGACTTCATTCGCGTGGAACTAAAATTATTTAACCTCACGCGGTCAGTCAAATTAAAATAACTTTTACTAGAGTTAACTGATTTCAATGGAACAAAAACTAAATGTTACTTGAGGATACGCTTTATGATTTTCTTCGTGACGTTTTATCATAAACGTTGTACTTTGGCAATGATGCGTGTGCAAACAAATAGACAGACAGATGTTTCTAAAAATGATGTAAATGTATTATATTATTTAATCACTTACAATAATTTTTGTTACATAAATGAAAAAATTCAAATTCGATAAATTTTGCATTCTTATGACGTGTTTATATTATTTATCATTGTTGGTACTGTTTAAATTTGTGAATCGATGTATAATGGATTAACGCCGTTATACACTTACTTTTTTATGTAATATTTGATTTAATGTTTTTTACATATGTATCGATACAACATAAATAATGTACAGCTATACGAATATATTATTGCATGCCTCATAAGCGAAGCGTTAATGTGGGTACTACTGTCACTTCACGCAAAATAATTGATTTTTCAATCTTAAAATGTCTCTATTTATCAGATATTGTACCTGTAAAATAATATATACACACACATTTCAAGAAAAAACACTATTCTTAACACTCATGATATTTTTGATGCTATTTTTGTTATTTAATCTAGTTAAAAAACTGATTAAAAATTTCTGTCTTAAACGTCCGTGTGTCTGTATGTGCAGATCTTGTATGTTATCACGATAATGATCGAAATACTTTACTAATTTTTTTTGTTTTTTTTTTTCTTACGCTTCAGTATAATTGGAATAGAACCCTTTTACTTTTCACGTTCTGATTCGATGTGGTTTAATTATTATTAAATAAACAAAAAAACATCGATTATGAGGCGTGCACTTTTGGATTTTCCAAACTTTTTTTTATTGATTTTTAGCAAGTAAAAAATTATTGTAAATTGTAATATTCATACCTGAAATTATCGCGAACAACGGATATCTAAAATAGTTTCATATACGTATCTGAAACTGATTTGAATTTAGCTCTCCAGATTGAAAATCACATATCCATAACGACCGTCTAGTAAAACATGGAAATTGTTATTAAATATAAACATTTATACATTTTTTTTTTTTGTCACGTAGATGTTCATCCACGCCAATCCTGGAAACCGCTCAACTGATTTCAAAGAATTTTTTTACATGTGTATTACTTAGAACAACTCCAAAGGTTCACATTTATGTCATACCGTGGAACTGTCAAACCGTCTTCCCGTCAGCGTGTTCCCACTTTCATAAGACAGGGGTCCTTATAAGGTGTATTATATATTGTATCCTTAAGATATCTCAGCAGGCCAGCATGACAGCAGTATCTGACAGTGAATTTCGGTTCAATGTTAGTCGCCGCTGATTTGTATTGTACTTAACACCAGGCACTCATTGCACTAAGACAGTGCAGTCACTGTGCTGCGCAACATAAAAAAATGTATGGAATTTTTAATCGCGATAGGTGGCTCTATGGGCGATTATGAACTACTAGAAAAAACAGATCAAGGTCCGCTGGGCCAGCTAGTTACTTCAATAAGTAAAAAAGCTGTCTAACTACTATAAAACTAGATTATTATTCACGAGCAATTTAAAGTTTTCATTTTGTACTTAAAGAAATGTATGAAATAAATTGTAGGCGAAATTTTATGAATCCAGGAAATAGCTGTTATTATAGATGCTATTTTGATTGTCACGACTAAAAGAACACGATATCTATAATGTAAACAAATGAATGTAAGCAATAGAAGTTCTGTACGATTTATAAACAGTATATAACAGTTTCGGATTGCACTTACGGCGTAGCAACGTTTTATTTTATTATTTTCATAATAATGTATCATCCTTACGTATCACAGCTACTGTTATGAAATCATCTGGTTCATAAGATTAATATTTTAGTAACATTTTATTGCTTTTCTTTTATACAGGTCGTGGTTGCCAAGTCATTTATATTAATGGATTCAATATGCACAGGTTGTAAACCCCACACTTTTGTTGAATTCACGTACATTTATTAATTTCAATTTATAACACTATTAGCGATATCCGTGCGTGAGTTCTTGTCCGTGAAACTAAAAGTTATTATTTTTTTATTCGGGAAATATGAACATCTTTTTTTAATTAGACCCCTGAGAGTACCCTATGCCCTTTTCTGTATACCAGACAGCGTTTTATGATGATCGGTTCAGTAGTTACGGCGTTAAAACTTGTCAAACAAACTCACGTTCGCATTGGCCCAAACGCTAAACCTATAATACCTAAGGTGGAAAAAGACATATTTCAATGGCAATAACGTATCGCCTATAATCTGTATCATTTTAGATTTAACTATAGTAAATAAAGTTAATGACAATATGCCATTATTTATTTCACAACATTGATCGCCTATTTTTGGTTCATACGAAACAATGTAAATCGTGAAACGATCTGCATTTAAATTATAATATACCAAACAAATACACATTGTTGTACGAACAATGAATATGTTAAGGGTAGTGTTTATCAACATAGCCCTTTCAAGTGCTTGTTTGACTGCTACTTCTGCCTTGTTAATAAGCACTGTATACAACTGAATAAACAATTGTGACGTGGTTTATTTGAGATGAAACAACAATGTGTATACACTTCCTCACATGGATTGTGTGTATTACAGACATTAATCAGTACCTCTTAGGAATCATGCTTAACACTAAGTCTAACTAAGCCTAGTGGATGAACTAGCTTTCAAGTGCAATTGCCGGAACACACTTATAAATAGCTGGCGGCAGATTTTCAACTTGAGGGTGGTGGTAGCTAACCAGGTGGGTATTAAAAAAAGCCCTACTACCATGCTATGGTTTCATCACAATGTTTTCCTTCACCAAAAGCTCAAGCTAATTGTAAGTGCATTCGAACTCACATCCCTTGTTGTGGCGTCCATACACACATTCGACTGAGCTATCATCACTTCAAAATTATGACTAGCATTATTTGAATATAAATCTATTTTATTATAAAAGTATTTGATTATCTATACTACCTGTCTTCGTGTATTATAGATAATGACGTTTACCTAAATGTTTACCCATTCATTCATTTTCAAATATTTAGATAGATCGTTCAATTAATTTTCGCTTATTCTTCCAGCGATCAGAACAAGCTGTTATTTAATATAAAGTTAATTATTATGCTTCTTATAAAACAATTCATTATATATCATCATAAGTTTTGCTATATAAAACGAATAAATGAAAAAAAAAGTACCGAGGTACTTATAGCCGAAGTTATATTCTAGTTTTTATTTAGATTTGTACAAAATTACCTGTTTATACTAGACAGTAACGTATTGTGAATAATATTTTTTCAGTTTATGTTTATTTCTACATCGCGAGTCAAGGGCTATCGAGATTCGGGTTACATAGAAATACTATCGTATAAATCGTATTGTAGTAAACTAATTTGAAAAGACTATATATTTTCTTTACAAATACTTTATTTTTATGTCTCATATATTTACAAATGTATATATCTGTTAACATCATTCCAAAACGTTAAACAAGTGATGCTACTAAAATAGAAATATGTAGTGATACAATTATATATATTTCATAATAACTCAGTACACAACTCTAGATGTTATTGACAATGCACAGTAGCTTAAGTATAAACTTTTCCACTGCAACTACACACTATATACAGATACATTTTAATATTCTTGTTTATGTACCGAACTTCATGTGCTATATTAGTTAGTAAAGGAAAATATATATTAAACAAATAACGCTCAATTAAAAGACGTCTTCCTTTATATTCGTAATAAAAATGAGTTTAAATTGATAACTTAACGGGAAAGTCAGCGATTGTTTGAAACATTAATGTTGTCCCGTAGTCTTTGTGTCATTCTATAATTGAAAATAAACGTTGTGCCCTTACCTTGGGATATAAAGAACTCATACAAAAATTAAGTACCGATTAATACATATATGTATGTTATACAACGTTTTGCATTTTATTTCCAAAAACGTTTTCAAGTACCACACAGTAATAGCGCACGCTTAACAAATACCAGTGATAAGTGGTATACTATGTGTTTTATCGTAATGAAACTTTAGAATCACTGGTCTTAAGTAAGCGGTTACATTGACGGTTAAGTCTAATCAATGGACTGCGGTCGCGACGGTACGATTACATAATGGCTTTCGCGGCTCCACTGTACTGGGCTCTTGCGAAACAATGCTTATGCAACGAGTATGCGATACGCAAATACGCGATCTGAGCGAATGTTGCATACATATCGTGTTAATAATATATTACATTACGTCGCGGCGTCCATGTTTGTTGCAACCGCTTCGAACAAAATGCCTCTGCCCATAATAAATTTAATACGTACTCGTATAAGTCGAATACCATATATTATTTATGTATTTTGTGTAACAACAATCTTTCCTTAACTTTAGTTGAGTTTTGGTTTATTAGCAACAAAGACCTGATTCGCTGCGCTTGGTCTGATATAAAAAAAAACAACTAGGCAACCTTAAAAAATAAAAATATATAAAGTTTAACTGAAATAATTCAAGCTGTTTGTGAGAAAGTTTTCGTTTCATATGTATACACATATATACAAGAATAGTTCACTTAATCGTATTATTTAATAGTTATTAATGTATGATAAGGTATAACCTAAATGCCAGTTTTGTGTTTGAATTTTTAATATATAAATAATTAGTATAACTACTAGCTGGATTAATGCCAATTGATCCTATAAATAAGGAAATAATAGTGTATAATGTTTTGTAATAAATTATTTATTTTCTTCAGTTTAAAAATAGCTAACTGATATTAATTCATAGTCTTATGCAATAAAAATTTAAAATGTATGTATAACAAGCGTCGTATTTAATGTAAATATTTTATAAAGAAAGAACACCTATCTGTTGACCTTGAAGATTTTAGTGACTTTCAATGTTTCACGTTAAAATCAGCCCGTTACCTATATACACATAATATAATCTATATCTATCTATGTATAATAATATGGATAGATAATATGGAAATATAAATGTTTATCTTTAAAATAAGCGTAAAAGAACGCTCGTGTTTCCTCCGTAACACAAATAATAGAGATTACAAGATATTGTTTCCATTTGAAAACCCATTCAAACGTTTTATATAGTTACATTTGAATTCACTTAAGATAACATAAGCGTTGATAAAGAGAATGCTAAACTTTAGTAAAGATTAGATAGATACTACATATAACAATGTTTATCAACACGCTTATTTGGAATTGTTTTCATTAATATATTTTATTAAAGTAAAAGGTAGTTTTATCAAAGACGCGTGATATCTGAATAATACCAAATTTGCCCGTCAGAATTATTCATTACGGCCACAGATATGTTGATAAGTGAATATATATGTGTGTATATATTACATGAACAGAGACCAAAACCGATGACTATGAAATTTATTATCACTTCTGTGGAAGTGTGTTAATTCATGTATAATTTATCCTTTAAAATCATTTTGTTTTTACTTCTTACGTGTGTAGATAACTATAAACATATAACTATATAAATATATAAACATATAAATAATCACGAAGTATATAGCATATTAAATATTACAAGAGACAATAAGACACAGATGTCTTTGGACATTTATCTTTATTTAGACTTCTTGACTGGTGAAATATCTCAACTATAAAAAAAATCTCATGCAAACAATCTTGCATTGTGTTTGTATTGTTAGTAAGTCTCTCAGACGCCTTTGAGGAATAGGTGTGCTAGGTAGGCAACGATCTATTGTCACCTTAGGTGCTAAAAACACGCAAATACTCATAAAGTAATCCATTACCATCATAATCGTGCTCCTGTTTGCCCTATCGTACATAAATGAAGCAAATGTTTGCATAAATAAAGCTAAGCAAATGCAGTGAAAAATGTTTTTCAGTATATTTTTTATTTAAATAATGATAAGCTTATTTAGTGAATAGCCGCTAGCCAAATTCCTTTTTTTACATTCGCAAGCTTACGCATACAGAATAATCAATAAACGTATGGAATGATATTCTTGTTTAGAATAGCGACAACATATCTCTAAACCTAACTCCAGTGTGAATGTCCAATTTTCCAGTGAGTATGTGTATTTTAAACGCCCTGACTATGTAATTTAGTTTTAAGATACGTCGTCGATATCCTAAGCAGGAATGTCACTCGAAAACTTCTTGGTTACTCTTTGCTCAAGCAAATGTAAAAAAAAAACAACTTGTATATTGTAGTGTATATGTAATTTATACTAATGATAAAATGGGTTTAATTAATCACATGTGAAGGAGAAAACGAATTTTTTATTAATTTGAGTACTACATCATGGAATTAGTCTACATTAGCCAACCTCCACGCTAAAAACCTACATAAATCAGTAAAGTATGATATACTGCTTTAATGATCTCATACATAAATTGGATAACTGTTTTAATAATTTGATTTGATCTTAAAGGTCTTGTTCAACTTTATTTACAAAATATTATGACAACTAAATAGGTTCCTAATTATATGTTAATGTTAAGACAGTAAAATAATGTAATCAACTTCGACCTTAAAAAGGTTATTTTGCAGAATTTGCTCAATGAACGAAATAAGTACAGTTTGTGTAATTTTTTGTTTAATACTACATTTAATTAGTCGGGGTTAACATTTAAAACAAATTTATTTTTATTATTCCTTATTCCTATAAAGTAACCATTCGTATTTTGCCGAATTTCCAATTCAAAAACCTCTTACAGGTAAATTTATTTGTAAGATATTTATGAATTTGAAATTTTCAATTATTTGTGATCGTATAATAAAGGGTGAATAATTAATTTATTTGCACTAGTTACAAAGTCTATGAATATTTCCAAAAATAACTGTTTATATCCGATTGACTTGATAAGTGGCATGCATGTTTCTTACACAGAAGTACTACACGACTGATTGAAGATAAAAATGGGAATGAATTCATTTACACCGCTTAGTGTGCATAATGCCTTACCTTTATATTTTTAGAAGCAATAGCTTCTATAGTACTTATACTAAAATTAAGCAAAAAACCTATCGATCAGTTGGTTGACATTAAATAAAATTGAATAAGGTAAATGATTTTAACACCTAATGAATTTCAACATTTAACATTTTACTTTGTTTCGATTCTTTGAGGAAAATATATGCTTGACTTAACAATATCTCATCACAGGTCGTCACGGATCAATCAAAGACGTTATTTAAATAAGTTATCATCAACCTGTGACGGTTGTTGAAGTGAAACACGCGAGTGGGTCTGTTCATGGTTAGTTAGTTAAGCACGGTGGCTATGAGGCTGGTGCGATAGCGTCGGCCTTGTCGCGACCTGAGGCGGCGGCGGCAGCGCCTCGCGTCGCGGCGCGCACGTGCCAGTGTGCTGTGACGTCACCCGTGCACGCACCACGCTCCTCGTTCAAGTTCAATGTTGCCTATTAATTTACCGTGCCTTATTTAACTAGAACTCCACTATATACTAGCGTTCAATAATTTGGTGACTTGTAAATGTAATACCAAAAGAGGCCGATTTGATTATCGCAGCCGTATTTTTAGTATTCCACGATAATAACGTATTTTATGTATAATGTTTCTAACCATTAGTAGTAACTAGATGATGTCTTAGTCAATGCGCATCAAATTACGTAACTTCGAATTACAAAATAAAGTACTTAACTAGGCATGAAAAAATGAATGTATGTAATATAGCTGTAATATTGTAAATGCGCATTTTCTTTCCCATGATGTTTAGTTGTAAACTTTTCGCAAAAAGCGAGCATTTTTGTAGACTTTCTATGCCATTTTTTTAGGCACGTGAAACAGAAGTGGCTGTGATTAAATACAAACTTAAACACAATAAAAAATATTGTTCAAAATATTTCAAGTTATCTTGTACATTTAGCTGGTGCCCTCGATTTCGGTCACTTTTTAATATCTGTTCTAAGTGGGTGTTTATACTGTCAAAGGAATATGCATAATGTATAACAAATCAAAAGGTCCGCTGCCTCCGCGCTGAGTGCTGTGGGTTCAAATCCCACACATGACATTTATTTGTGTGATCTACAAACGATCGTTCTGAGTCTAGGTGTTATTTTCTTCCCGTCAATTGAAAAAAAGCCCGTTCTCACAATTGACATTGGCGAAATTGCCTACATAGGCAGATGCTATAATAAAAAAAAATACAATAAGTCTGGTAGTTTTAAAGATACCGTGATAAGTGAATAATTAATAATTGTCAATAATTAAATTCTTTCCAATCGTCTCGATCTATTGGCATTAAGAAGGGACGTGGCTTCTATTTGCTTTTTCTATCGAATTTATCATAGGGCGTGTTCCACGGAATTGTATGGATTTATACCTGCAGCTGGATCCCACTACCGTACAATGAGCCATAAATTTAATTTCTATCCTCACCATTTGGATAAATGGCGATACACGATAGTGCGTTTCGTGCGGAAGTTCTTTCTCCGCACAACTACCTTGTGGAACTAACTTACGCACCTGTTATTCCTCTGGTGTTGTGGGTATTCATGGGAGACGGTTAACACTTACCATCAGGTGATGCTCATGCTCGTTTGCCCCCAAACCCATAATTATTTTTTGTTAAATCGCTCATATACATATCATATAGGCGGATGGTATGTATATTTTTCTCTTGTTTGTCAATATATATTTTTTGTCTAGTGCCTTACTAGTATTAATAAGAAAAAAATTGGAAATAGTATTATCTCACCTTCACAAAAAAATCTCCGGATTTTGACCATTCGGAGGGCACTAGTATAAATAAACAAGCACTTAGCAATTTGTAGCAGCGTCAATAGCCAATTTTATTATTAACAGCAGTGTGAAACGATGATAGCTCAGTGGTAGTGTGTACGACTTTGCGACAAGGAACGTGAGTTCGAATCCCTGCAATGAGCCCGAACTTTCGGTGAAGTAGAACATTGTAATGTAATCTTAGCATGTCGGTAGCGCTTTTTAGCTTGGCTATCTATTAACCTCAATTTAAAAATCTACCGCCTAATACCTATTTTCCAGCAGTTGCACCAATGAAGAGAGCTAGTCTCTTCTTTAGGCTTAGCGTGTCCACCATCTCGGGCCCCATTGTCACTTAACACCAGGTGAGATAGGGGTCATAACGATAAACCTTTAAAAAATGTCAGTATTTATGGAACCGGTATGTATGCAATTGTTAAGTGATTTGCAAGTCTAATGTTACTCAGAAATACCGATAGATTGATTACCAAATTGTTCAATGATCGCTATTATTTTCGGATTGTACTGTACTTATTTTCAGTACCGTTTTTTGCGGTGCCACTATAAAGGAATCTAATTCGACACCTTCATTAAGCGATACCCTTTGCTTGCTAATTACAAAATGTTTAATGTTTTCTTTATACCTACGATTGTTGCGACTTCTTGGTAGAGTTTTGAAAACAATCCCGAGCATCTTGTCCATTCATCAATAGCTTCTTCCATGAAGAACTCGTGCGCATGTTTCAACATTCAGTTACGCACGGACCATAGTACATTCGAATAATAAATAGGGTTGTCACTTCGATACATTTGTTTAAAAACAGAATCGTTGCGAACTTCTAAAAAAAAAAAAATATGATAAACTTCTTGGTGGTACCATCACTGCTACGAATACTTAGTACTACGAAAACCTCAGGTACATATACTAAAGATTATATTCTATAATATATTTTTTTTACGAAATAAATGTAATGCATTCACTGCAGTTACATTTTTGTATATGAAAACAAACAAAGTAATAGAGAACAAACGTATAAATTATTTAAAATTATGACAATGTAAAATAGCAGAATTAATTGACTAACGGAATTATGCTATTTACTCACTATTCTCGGGAACAACTAAATAAATCATGGACAGAATTTATTATAATTGCATAAAAATATAATTAAGAAGAAAGTTTTGTCTTTTAAAGGTACGCACTGATGGCAGGTGTATATTCTAAAGAAAATACAATTTTGTAATAGTTTATTGTTCATAACAGCACTACGTTAAAACGGTTGTGACTCCTTTAAAAGGTATATTATCAAAGAAATGGTTTTTAGATTTTAGTAATACTTTGTTTCTTGGTACAAGTAAATGGCTGTGTTCCTTATTCAATATCTGAACTGTATGCTGTTATTTTTAGGAAAAAGTACTGTCTCTAACTGGCTTTCGCAAGCTATTTTTAGCAACAAATTTTGGAAGAAATTGCGAGAGCAATTAGTATAAAATAATATAATATTTGTATCCAGGTACTGATAACATATACTTCATAACAGATACTGACTAAATATTATAAAGAATATACGGTAGTGAAAGTGTTTTAATCGCCTTAAAGTTCGATTATTTTATTAGATACTTCATACTTACTCACTAGTTTGGTAATATCTTATCCCTCATTACATAATACTAGCTGTGTTTCCGACTTCGTTCGAGTGTTCTCGCTCCCAAATAATTTCTATTTACATTTTCAATCTAAAACATAGTGCTACGTCAATGTCATATATGATTAAGGTTAGTGGGCTAATTTTAACTAGGGCAGTGGATCGTCGTATTGATTATATCAATTTTTTGCACATAATGAATTTAGCCACACATTTATTGCTTGTGACAATGTTAAGCGGAGTTTTATGAAGTTATTCTGGTTATAATCCTTTCATTCATAATTTTACCCATAACATTGTAAAACTGTTTCTTTGTCAGTGACTTCATTACTTTTTACAGTATGAGGTACCATATTTATAACATAAAAATAATACAGGACAATGACATGAAATAGAATCAATTATAATCAAGATGAAATCAATTCAATCCCATAAACCCGATGGTCATAAACGTATCTATATTAATATAATAAAACTAAAAATTTTATGTGTTTGTTTGAACGAGCTAATCTTTTTTTTGTATTTAATAGACCAATCATTGAGAAAGGCTTTATTGGCATTTATTAATATTAGCATCATAGAAGTAAGATGTATTAAAAAACTGGCAATAATTATTAAATGATTTTTAGTTCCACGCGAGCGAAGTCACAGGCCTAGCTAGAAATTATAAAAGCAAGTGTTAGCAAAAATATAATGCATCTAAGTGATTCCATCAATCAAATGTAGAGAGTACGTGTGTACATTAGTAAACAATAATATTTATTGTTATAAGTGTAAAAAGTCACGTTCAAGCGATATATTTCATTAATCATTAACTATCACGGAAATTAACTAGAGTATACCTTAATTATTATACAATATAAACATACTTAAAGATTTACTAAATAGATTTTTAGATTTAAACCGTACTTTACATTACAATGGCTTAGCTTGTCGGATATATCCAGTGATACTTGATAATAACTTTATAAGGTAATTATGTAAAAACATTTTAAACAGGTGAAGTTTAATATACACGTGTTCCTAACAGGTGAATCATATTACAAGCGAATAATACATAACATATATTTGGATACATTACTAGCCGAAATAAAATGTTATTATTATAAAAATGTGCAGCCCGACATTCGTTGCACTAAGTTGCACTAATTCATCGAAACCTTGCACTTCGCTCGGAATTTAATTACTTAATAAATAATTACCTAATCTAAGATAATGCACCCAATAAAATTGAATATATACCTATTTTTAAATTAAACTTTTTATTTCGTTTCTTGTATTTTTTGTTTACCAGGTGATTCTTCATCCGTGTAAATTGTCAATGTTATCGTGTCCTAATCGTTGACAAATGTTTATCCGTGCAACCTTTTAATTTGCTGGTTTTTACTTGACGCTGTTTATTAGCTATTTGGTTTTCACCACAAAAAGCCTTAGCGTTCTATTTGCTAGCGAAATAATTCAATTAGAAAAACAGTAAATTCAACAATAAGAGCTAGTTTTAGAATATACAAAAAATGTATAAAAATATATTTACAAAATTACATAGCACCTATTGCAGTGATGTTATAAATAAAAATTAGATGTGCATTCGCTACCTTACTAATGCCTATATTTATTTCATTACATACGTTAATTACCATACAATCAGTTATTTCATTGATAATTAAAAAAAGCATTGATGGACCATTAATTATATCATTATACAAGTAATTAATTATCAAAATTTGACGTGTATTGAAAATTGTTTAATCCACAAGGATAAGACTTCGAAGCTATATATATATATATATACATACTATATTTTACGTGCGGCTTCGCTCGCGTTAATATTGATTTTGTTGAGCAAATTGGACGACTTAATAAAAACTTCTATACAAAAGTTGTCCCTCTCTTTACCCCACTTCCCATAAGTTTTTAGATAGAAAAAGTAACCTTCTCTAGGATCCCATCTATCTTTATACCATAAATTCATCACAATCAATCCAGCGGTTTAGGCGTGAAAGCGTAAAAAACAAACAAACTCACTTTCGCATTTATAATATTAGTATGGGTGGATGGATATCCACTTCAAAGTAGTTTGTAGGTATAAGAAAAAAATATAAGCCTAACCGGCGAGGTTAGCAGTAAAATAATATGGTTTTTAAATACTGAAAACAAATAAAATTATATTAACAAGCGAGCGGCTGCGTACGTGACTTTATGATATCGAACGTCAGATCACAAGTTTATCAGAGAAATATTTAATTACGAATTATCGGAATGCATATACGAATAATTGGTGTATGGATGGGAAACAGTCGTCAATCTGTCTACCATTTTTTGGTTCTACATTTCAAGAATTATGATTTATATGGTACAAGTTATGCCTGCGACTTCGTTCGCGTGAAACTAAAATTATTTAATTTAGCGCCGTCATTCAAATTGGGATATCTTTTGATATAGTTAACCAATTTTAATGAAACATAGACTAAATATTACTCGAGGATATAGTTATGATTACCTTGGTGTCGTTTGGTCATAAACGTTATACTTTAGCAGTGATGAAGGCACAAAATAACAAAAAGACATTTTTAAAATTGATGCAAATATATTTTTTTTTACTTATTCTTAGTCACTTACAATAACTTTTTATCTCAAATTGTAAAAGCGTTTGTCTGCCATTAACACTTTCTTCTTAGTATCAAGTTGTGATTCGCGCAATTTGAAACACCACTGACGCTATACAATTTGTTATAAATTAAGATACACTGTCACTATAAGACAAAACATTTATTGAAATTATTTATTGATTTCATATTTATATGCATGGTTTGTGCTGAGTGATAACGCTTTTTCTAATGCCCAATTGCTACGACCCGCAAGTTGAAAATCTGCCGCCAAATACCTGTAGGTATGTGCAGGCAATTGCGGTTGAGAGCCAGACCCTTCACTAGGTTTAGCGAGTCCACTATTATGGGCCACATCGTCACTTAGCATTGCGTGTGATTGTGGCCGTAACACTAAACATATAAACTAATAAAAAATATTTTTTTGTAATTCAGTTTCACCACTCCTATGTAGGCTTTGTATTCAAAACTTTATTTTATATAGTATTCTCCAGAGGAACATGAAAGCCAGGCATTGTATACGTCAATGTAAAATTAACTAGAAACATTCAGCCCAACCTGTTTATATAATTTCGGTCAGTCCGCATCTACATGCAATTGTGTTTATGGAATTATGTCGTACACGAATTGCATATAATACTTTATAGATTTGTTGTGACCATAATTTTACTTAAAATTAAGTTACAATTTGGCCAATGATAGTCAACACGTTTAACATAAGTGATGTTAGATTTTAGCCCGTAGGCTTCGTAGACTTCCAGAGAGTTAATTCTAATGTAACCTATTCAAGGTTTGATGATGACATGTTGTATCATACCCCTTTTCCTATAGAGTAAAATTGTAGTATTACTTTAAACGCAAGTATTTATAGATTCGACAAATTCTGTACTAATAACAATGTATTTGGAACCCCGCACTCAACTAATTAGAGCTATATATGTCTTTACAGTTTTATTCGTCCATATTTAGTACATCACGATTGAAAAATGAATCGGGTGACCATTGTTTAAAAACCTACAAAATAATACTGTATCCTCAAGATATTACATTATTATGATCACAGATTCAAAATAGCTCATATCTGAAATACATATTCTATATATCCCACTAAGGTACATGCAGGTTAAAAAAATAATAAACAATAACATAAGAATATTGTATACAATAATACATTCATATCACTCGATACGGGCTAGTTTGCAACATACCTAAAGACAGTTGCTATTTGCCGGAATATTATCTTATCCGCTCGCAGATAGTGGTAATGAAAACATTCGACTCTTTATACATACATAACCTAAAATGGTTTTTCGCTTAACCCGGGAAGTGCAGTGTTCTACATACATGTGATATCACTGAGTTATTTCATCGGTCTTCCTAAAATATTTAATGTATTAATAGAAGTAGTTTTATAATTATTTCTCAATAAGTTTTGCCACTTATTACTTTTTTTTGTTTTATTGACTATTTGTCTGTTTTCTATGGTTTTATTTCTTTCAAACAGACTATCCTTTACAAAACCAGAGTGATGGCATATAGAGTAAACGAAGTGTCAATTTTATAAGCCGGAAATAATTCGGATAGAAATAAATTCTCAATGAATATAACGTTTCCGATCACAACGCGGAACTTAACATTAAAATTAATCCATATTTCAATTCAATTTTATAACCATTTAAGTGTAAAGTCATATTTAAATCTTTGAATACATTAAATAAGAACTTCTTTATACTGAATCTACTATTTCATACAATCCATATTATAAGCAACATAACCTCGCACACCCGCCGCGGCCTCCCTCCGCAGACGCTTGAGCCTAGGTTCGATCTTCCGGATAGGAGCCCTCGGGCGACTCTGCTCCCGCGATACTGTGACACTCTACATCATTATCACACCGCATACCATCCATGCACACCCACACTATCGATAAGGTCGTGCTAGGATCACTAAATTAGTAAGTTAGGACCTGCTGGTTGGTTAGGATCGCGAATCCTTTCTTCACTCTCCGGCAGCAGCCCAAGCCGAGGTTCGGCCATCCTGGCACCCTTGCGCTCGCTGCCTCGGAGCTGAGTGCCCTCAGCACTCGCCCCAAAAAGTTCGATGAAGCTGTCAAAGCCCCTAAGGCTAACAGCGTACAAGTCGAAAAAAAAAGCAACATAACCTTATTTTACCTTTAACACTTTAACTTGGTGGTGATTGAGTACATATTCAATTTAAAAAACCATGTAATAGTTTGCGCTTTTCTGATGACCTATTAATTATTATTAATATAATAAATAATAGAGGTTGCTAAATATTTTTAACAATTAACTTTAAAGCCAATCATGTACGCATAGAAAATCAAATATTTAGGATTTATACGAAAACATTCAACCGATATCGAATGTGGAGCATAAGCTTTTTTACATGCAGCGGCAAACAAAATTTCTAACAAATATAACGGTCAGTGGAAAATTGTACACATAAATTTCTATATCACGTGGATACCGACGTGACCTCAACTTGTATTTATAAATATAATACGAATTTATAAATAAATAACGATAAAGAATGTTTGTTTCCATTGCGAATTTAAATCAGTAAGTTAAAAAATAGCATAATAAAATCCGTCACATGATTATGAGATATAAAAATACAATATTTATAAACGCATGATACCTACTGAGGAACTATAAAAAGTAATGGATATGAAACGTATAAGATATATAATTACGTTATATATTGTATATGTTATGTTATTATTATGTTATGTTATATGGCAAACAGATAAAAATATGTAAATTTCAACTATGTCGTACGTGAGTAATCCTGAGGATATTACTTTATTAATCCAAAATCGTTAGCTTAATGCAGCTTTTTCTTACTTCTTGAACGTCGGATCCTTAAAAAATCTACTATGATCACCAAAAATCCCTTAACCATAATAAAAAAGGTTATATTTACTATACCGTAAAAAAGGTATACTATATATTTACCTGGTTAGCTACCACCCTCAAGTAGAAAATCTGCCGCCAAATACCTGTAGGTGTGTACCGGTAGATGCATTTGAGAGCCAGTCTCTACATAAGGCTTAGCTTGTCCACCATCTTGTGATTGTGGCCATGACGCTAAACATATAAACCTTTATAAAAAAGGTTACCGACCTGCTCCAACTATACTTGATGTCCTATTAATTTATAATGACACTTTAAAATGAATGAATCTACTTAAATAAACTTGCATATAAATGTGACTGATCATGTTACAAATTTTAACCCTCCTTCCTCTGCCCCTAACTCAGTGTTGGCCGTCTAGATATCTTATAAGGTTCATGTCATACCTAATACTGCATACCTAATGCTGTTGCTATATTTAGGCAAGTGACCTCGTCCCCACTATACAAATTTCAATCATAAGGTATAACGATGCAGAATTGCATAGATTAGACATATAAACAGTCTCTTCAATTTTACAAATATAGGTATTTATCAAAATATCATGCAATACATTATATTAATGCATAATATATAAAAAATAATTTAATAGACATAATTGACGGACTCTAAGTACCTATATAACATAGCTTACAAATTGAAATATATATATAAAATGGTCGGGTTATTTACACCATTTATAACTCAAGACGGCTAAACCGATTTTAATGATCTCAGATTTGTTGCATTCGTCACCGTACAAAATAGTAGAATAAACTATTCATTCATTGTATGTATTCATTTAATGGCATAAATAAAATGTTTAATTTACTTTAGCTAAAAGTTAACGCGATATTTATTGACTGTTGGTGGTACGAAGTTTCCCGGGTCGGCTAGTTACTACTTATAAGTACACAATTTTACATAACGTTTGTACATGACATCATCACATACACATTACAAAAAAATAACGTATTTTATAGATAGAATATCTTTAAAAAACAATAACTATGATATTCAAGCGTATCTGTGTGTGTAAACACAGAGATCAGTTTTTATTTGTATCCATTCGTGGATCAATGGTTGCAAACCACTACTGCGTATCGGGCGTGCTGATTAGCATACAATCGATGGTAATTCCTGGTGACAGGTTAGTCACGCGGCCACTCAGATCTCCGAGTTTGTATTCAAGGGACGCCGACGTTTGCCTACGCCAGTAACAATCACGAAGCGAATCTAAATCGAGAAGCAATAACTGCTTGCACGAGGTCAGCATTACCATGTTTTGCAAATATATTACAAAATAGAGCAGAGGCAATGTTTTGAAGCCTATATAGTTTAATTTGCCAGTTATAAATATCATTAAATAAACATTACAAAAGAGTTGGTACAATATTTACTATAAAAAATTGAAATATATTTTATTTTTGTTTTCTTTTAATTTTAGCCGTATGAGTGGCCCGCGTTTGTAATAGCAGAGATTTACAACAAAACTCGCGTTACTGTACCGTCAGAAGAATGATAACTCCACAACACGCATTGATCAAGGCCAATCGAACTCAGTTCTCAAAAAGCCCTCTTCTTCTTTATATCAGGCCTTAGTTAACAGATTTCAGAATAATTAAATATAATTATACTGAGTAACTACCTTAACACAACTTATTTATACGTGTTAAATCTGTAACTAAGAAAATAAATCATGTAGTTCCTTTGATGCTCAACCACGTGAAAATTACTGAACTTATCGGGAAACGACTATGACTATTGGAAAGAGAAACGCTCGTAGTTGGTTCTAGGCTACTTAGTTTTTGGATTCCGTTGTCCCTTTTTTTATTATTTAATTTTGTATGCTCAGCATCGTGATAGGGTGATGACATGTTTCCATGTACCAACTTTAAGCTTTATGGCCACAATCTCACGATGTTAAGTGACGATGTGGCCCAAGTTGGTGGACACGCTAACCTAGTGCAGGGACTGGCTCTCAAGGGTAAGTGCCGGAACACACCTATAGGTATTTTGCGATAGATTTTCAACTTGAGGTTGGTATCTAGCTAGGCGGGCATTAGAAAATGCCCTACCACCATGCTATGGAATCATCACGATGTTTCCCTTCAACGAAAGCTCAAGCTTATTGTAGGTGAATTCGAACTCACGTCCCTTGACGCAGTGTCAGTACACACTACCGAGCTATCATCGCTTCAAAATTGTAATCACATATAATCAATCGATCGATTACGTCTAGATGTTCTACGGAATAAAAATATTATACTATTTCAGTACGCAGAAAGACAATATTATTTGCATATAACGTCTACAATGAATTAAAAGCATGAATCGGAGAATGTAGCTGGCTTGTCAGAGAAACTCATGAAGTCATGACAGGCCTGTTCTGTACGGACACAACTATCTGATTGATCGTATACTATTATGGGATGGGCCTACTAATATTTTAAAATACTTGGCAAGTGCACACGGCTCATACAATGTTAGTTAGTCTGATGAGCTTTATATGTAGTCAGCGGCATTGTTATTTGCTTGGGACGATGTAAACATTATAAGTCTGTGTAACCTAATAACTTCACAACAGATAAATAGGCATACTACGAAGCTGTATCTTTTTATATAAATATATAAAATTGAATCTCCGAAATGTATGTACGCGCATAGTGTCTGAATAGTTATTTTTTATTGTGTTCGTTGTTTTAGTTTAGAAGTTTGTATAAATCAAAAAGAAACTTACTTTTTTTTTTGAAATCTTATAATATGAAAAGTAATGAAGCGATGATAGCTCAGTGGATAGTGTGGACGGACGTCAAGTCAAGGGACGTGGGTTCGAGTCCAAGTATATCTAAATTTCATATAATTATAAGACATTTCATTAATTGGAGTTATATACAAGTTTCATACATTAACAAAAAAATTGAAAAACGGAAACAATATTAGATATAGCCAGTTTTATTGATCTTAACGAATTGAAGTTGGAAGGTTGATTAAGATTGATCATTGCTAAACAAAATATATAAAAATAAAACAAATCGGTCAAACCGTTTTTGAGTTTTAGTGAGAATAAAGAACATCGATTTAAGTAATACGAAATTCACCGGCTCAGCTAATTTTATATAATTTCTAGATAATTTAAATATTTTGTTTTTGGCATTTCTTTATTTTCTTTTATAGAATAATTTTGCACCGTGTATAAAAATATTATAAAACGAAATTTTTTGAACATGGTTTTCTGTTAAACTAATGCAGTCAGATTTGAAAAAATCCTTAGGCATTTTGTAGCCTATTAATTGAATAATATTATGAATTAAATATTACGGCCACGGCCCTGAGGAGAGGAGCAATTTGCATACAAAGTGTAGGTTAGATGTTACGCTAAGTAATAGTGCTCGCGCGGGCAGGCATTGTATCTTAGCACGTGATATAAGGTACGGCGGACTGGTTAGTTCTTCGACGAGAACTGGAAAACCGAATAAAGCTCAAAACATACGGAGCTGTAATATATGTTAATATAAATTATAGCAAGGTATATTTTCTATAGTAATGGACGAGTAGCCACAGGTATGTATTTGTTACGTCACCAAAATATATTAATGTATATTTGGGTATATTTCAAGAACAACAGGGTTTCATTTTTCGTCTGCCATTTGTGTGCGCTGCACTGTGAACATAACTAGTTAGATCCATTATACAATTTCTAAAATTAGAACACCGTTATTAAGAATGTAGCACAAATACACACGTATCATGCAACTACAGCTAATGAGTGCAAAAATATATATTACAGCATAGCCTCCATTTGTGGCAGCTTGCTATAGCGTAATATATAGCTTACTATATTAGTATATATTATAGCCCCATTTGTTGCGGGGTTAAGAGTAAAAAAGCGGAGCACAAACCTTTATAGTTTAAAGATTTTTCCAATTATGGCCTCTGCCTATGCAGGCAATTTCGCCAATATGAACTCAGAAACACTTTGTAAAAATAATTAACGCACACAAGTAACAACAAAACCCAGAACACTTATTTGTTTTTTTTTTTTTTTTGACTTGACGTACGCTGTAGGTCTTAGGGGCTTTTACAGCTTCACCAAACTTTTTGGGGCGAGTGCTGAGGGCACTCAGTTTCGAGGCAGTGAGCGCAAGGGTGCCAGGATGGCCGAACCTCGGCTTGGGCTGCTGCCGGAAAACGAACAAGGATTCGCGATCCTAACTAACCAACAGGTCCTAACTTACTAATTTCGTTAATTTACTAAGTGTCAGTGATGTAGAATGTCACTGAATCGCGCGAGTAACACTTATTTGTGGGATATTTGTTACGTGTGGGATTCAAACCTACAGTACTTCGGCGCGACAGTTGCAGTGAGGCAGCTGGTTTAACTGCTAGGCCAGTTGTGTAGTCTAACTTTAAGCTTCAATACAAAGTCCGTTGCAAATGAACTGCCTTTAAAAAATAAAATACAATATATATTTTATTATTTAAATTGTTTCATAATACGTATTAATTTATATTTATTCTAAAACTAGCATTCGTTATTAAATAGGCATTTGTTTATGATATAAAGTAGCAAAAATACTTCTGTTCAACTGGCAGTAAAGGATCATTTTAGTTATTTTCAGTTTCAACAATATTGTAGTGCCAACTGAGACCAGTGAATAATACAATAGATTTTCAGAATTAAGAACTAAGATCAAGCATTTGATGTTGCAAAGTATGTGGCCAAGCCCCTACCACACCTATATATATAAGGACTAGCCTTGTTACTTCGTTTTATTTTTATTTATTCTTACATAGTATCAACATATTATGTATGGATATAAAAGATTGAAATAATATGTTTAAAGATTTCTAGGAGAATAAACAGGTACCTTTATACAAATATGTATTGCTCAGTTTGAAATTTATGTGACATCCTTCTTACGGTGATTGTTAGACACGGGCAGCACCGTGGTTGATATTACAAAATTGATATTAATCAAGCGGGTAATACACTGCCTCGCATTAACCGAGCGATCCAAACACCTACTATTTACCCAAACATCTACTGAGAGCTGGGTCACATATTCCAGTGCGATAAAATAGCATAATACAAATATTGACGAGTGTGAAAGAAACAACAATAAGCGAGTCAACTCCAGCGCACATCAATAATTGCGCTTGTGCGTGCTGCATAAGATCTATTTTTATTCATTAGACATGGGCACGCAATGCGGTTGATATTACAAAGAACAATTTTACAAACATTCATATTTGACATTGCTCTCAGTCCACGTTTTGGGCGATGGTTGACCGGTTCTGTAAGGGACTACTCCCGCTGCCATCGCGCGGCTCGCCCGATAACGTCATTGTTAGTACCACTCCATTTAACAAGTTAGGACTTGTTAGTTAGGATCGCGAATCCTTGTTCGTTTTCCGGCAGCAGCCCAGCCGAGGTTCGGCCCTCCTGGCACCCTTGCGCTCGCTGCCTCAAAGCTGAGTGCCCTCAGCACTCGCCCCAAAAAGTTCGGTGAAGCTGTCAAACCCCTTTAGGCTAACAGCGTATTACAGGTCGAAAAAAAAAGTTATGGTTGATGTTAAAAGTTGATATGTACTTTGATTGTTGTTATTGATATCATGTGGCAATCAATTTCAATGCAATGTTTAGCACATGTCAAATGATTGTTATTAGGGATGTTACGGATATGAGATTGCGGATCTGGGTTTTGATATGGATATCTTAAAAGTATTAAAAAAAATTATACGGATATGAATTAATTAGAAATATCTAATATTTTCTGATATCAAATTTATCAGAAAATTGTATTTGGTAGAAAATAAAATGTTTTGGTTAATTAAGTATTATTTATTTTTCTGATATCTGCGGTGTGCGTAAGTGTCTCATACGACATACTCTCTATTCGAAAATATTAAAGACATACCATTTATTTCGGTTTCAATTTTTTTCTTATTGTTATCCCGTTTATATAACTCTAAATCAGTTTCTACGAACTCGTCACAGCCAGTAACCCAAACAATAAACGAAAAATAATTATTAACATTTACGTAATTGATACGCAAAGAAATGCCAAATTTGATTTATTATAATATGATATCTTCTTTATTTACCTAAATATATCTTATACTTTTTCGTATGTAACAGATAACAATCTTATATCAATTGAGTCATTATTTGATATTTCATGATATGATAATATTTTGGCAATAATCACGTTTACATATTACGTAAGCAAACGTAAAACGTTCATTACCGTCCATGAAGTATATACAAAGTTATGAACGGTTATGTGAGTTGAATTCAAAGATTATATTTTTATACTGCAATGTTGGTAAGCACAGTAACCGTAAAGAACATTGAAAAGAGGGCAGCAGTTGTCGAGGTCGTCTTTATCATGTTAGCCTTTTTTTAACGTGGCGTTCGAAATCCGTTTACGGACTGTCTCATCGCAACGTGTAAACACACTAGCCGAAATCAGGCCAAGGCGAGAGGTGCGTGTGCCAAGACTCCTTGCGGTGATAATCACCCAACACTTCCCGCTAAAAAGAACCACGGTAACGCTTCAAACTGCCGTGTTGCCAGAGACCAAGGACAGCGCCCACACTTATTCTAATTATTATGCCTCTCAGTTTTATCCTTTGGTTTCAAAAAGCGGTAGATCAAAAGGCAATCAAAAATTCGACTATATCATATGTACCTATCGTGTGCAAAACTCAGTCGGACACACATCCCTTTTTTTATCACAGTAGTAAAATACCATTTACGGTCTTCCTTTCCTAACACGTAATCGCAATACCTGGGCAGGCCACAAGAGGAGACTCATTGGGTGACAAGCGCCGTCTAAACCCCATTAAAAAGACATCACGGTGACACTCAAACCCCATAGTTAAACTGACCAGGGATAATTTCCACGATTCTTCTAGAACGAGAACACATCCCTACTACTTAACTTGATAAGTTTACATTAACTGCCTCGTACCAGAACACATCACGCCTAATCGTGCCACTATGGCCGAGATTAAGCTTTACTTAGAAGCGATGATAGCTCAGTTGGTAGTGTAAACGAACCGTGTTATGTAATAATGTCTATTTATTGCGGTAATTATTTTTTACTATGTCATTAAATAGGACACTGTTCAATTTAGAACAATTTACAATTTTTATAATGTAGCCATTTATTGCATTCATTCAAATTCAGTTCATTGAGGTTATGAAAAGTATTTACTTTCGCAAAGTTCGTAAGATAATAAGTAAAAAATAAAAAGTTTTTCGACTTTAGGATGTCCAGCCAATTAATGTTATTAATTCACATGATCTTTGTGATAATAAGCTATCACTTCCTCTATTAAATACGTTATATATTTAATTAAGTGCCTACCTCAGAAACTTGTCTTTAATTAGTTATATATACTGAGATATGTTTATGCAATATAGAGTTGTAAAAGCTGTGCAGAATCGTAATTTCTTTATTAATTAAAATGACCCGCTTATTTCAAACTGTAAAGTTCAATGATGGTCATGGTGATTTCTGTATTTGATTACCTTGAATACAGTGATAAATTACATACATATGTTGTATTGTATAGATAATATGTCATGTTACTTTTTATCTGCTAATTGTATGCTCGTAAGTCTCCTGCGATGCAGGGCTTGAATTCTAATTCAAAAGTTTCTTCTATACAAAAAGAAAAAATTATAATAATTCGTCCAAATATAAACAATCAACACATGTTGATCATTGCTCACTTTTTTTTTTGTCAATATAATATTATTGTTTTATTTTATCCTATCATTTACGTGGTTTCATCGTACATGCATAATCTGAACAAAAAAACGATTATTGTAAAATATAATAATTACAAGATAACACCACAGAATACGCAATAAATTCTTAGATTTTCTAAATTATCTATAAATTCACTTCAAAAATATTCAGGATATTTAAAATAGAGCTGATTTCTTAGAAATCAAATCTTTTTCTAAACAGTCGAGTATTCTAATTCTAGGTTTCTAATTGTGTCTGAGAAACGAAAAACGTGAGATTTTTTATTATCCTTATCTTTTACATAAAATATAATCTTTTACGAACATAATGAACTTATTTTAAGCGACAATAGCTTAGTTGGTAGTGTGTACGGATGCTGCCTCGAGGGACGCTTGTTCGAATCCACCTGCAATGAGCTCTCGGTAAAGGAAAACATAGTGATAAAACCATAGTTTAGTGGTAGAAGTTTTTATAAAGCCTGCCTGGCTAAATACCACCCTAAAGTTGACAATCAGCCGCCAAATACCTACAGATGTGATCCGGCAGTTGCATTTGACAGCCAGTTCCTCCACAGATTTAGCGTATTCACCAGCTCGGACCACATCATCGGTTAACATTAGATGAGATTGTGGCTATAACGCAAAACTTACACTCTAAAAAAAAAACTTAAAGGCCACAGCTATACAGAAATTATGTAGGTATCTTATTTAATATTGCAAATTTGGATATTCGGCACGGGTAAATATAAGATGTATTAAAATTACAGATGACCTGTATTCATGAGGTTCTACTGTGTTGGTATCTAATTGAAAGGTTAAAATAAACTCGTGTACCGCTATCGAGCGTAGGTGGAGAGTCCAGTTTTGAATATTTTAAATTTTGTAACCGTACACACAATTTTTGTTTTGTGAAAATGTTAATAACCATGACAAATATTAGATACAAATTACTAAAAGTATATACATACGTATAACAACTTTTTAATTATTATTGAGAAATTATATAAAAGAAAAAAGTGTAACATTGCCTCATTACGTGTTCTTGTTAGTGCTTTTTTGCGTTTTCTAGAAAAGCTTCTTTACTGGTCAGCTTATTACCACCATTTAACATTTTTACATTACTTTTCAAAGTTAGCTACTATCGAAAATTAATGTATACTAAAATCTTTGTTCGTTCATGCTACTTTTTATTGATTGCAATTTGGTGAGTAACCATTTCATGAGAATTAATGTTGATATAAGCAGAGAAGTCGCGTGCATCCTATTAGCGCCCCGCTCTGGCGAAAATGTGTGGGAGTTCATCTGGCTAGTTACACTTCACGTATACTAAACATCATTTAATTTGTTTCTAGTTTATTGCTTCAATTTATTGTTAACGAAATAATTATATATTTTATGTAAATCAAAAATCGCAGCAAGCAGTATGTTCTTAGCATCCAGCGTTGAGGGTTTTATCATTTGTTCGAAACTTGTGGAACATTATACACTATGTATTCAAAGTTCAGAACTGCAACTGAGTTTCGTATGACAGTAAGCTTTTTATTATAATTAAGGTTTAGCGTTATGACCACAATCTCATCTAATCTTAAGTGACGATACGGCCCAAATTGGTACACACGCTAAACCTGTGGTGGAACTGGCTCTCAAGTGCAACTGTCGGAACACACATATCGGTATTTGGCGGCAGATTTTCAACTTGAGGGTGGTAGCTAGCCAGTCGGGCAGTAGAAAAAACCCTACCACCGTGCTATGGTTTCCTCACGATGTTTTCCTTCACCGAAAGCTCAAGCTCATTGTAGGTGGGTTCGAACTCATGTCCCTTGACGCGGAGTCCGTACACACTACCACTTAGCTATCATAGTTTCAAATTTAATGAAAATTAAGTAATAATTTATCAACTTATATGCGGTCTACAGCTAGAAAAAGCATATACGTGTGAAGACACGACAATTGAATTAGTGTGACATATTCGCAATGTCAAATAGCCAGAAAATTATAAGGCGGTTCTCTCAAAATATTTTGCAAGCATTCACATTTCATCACTGTATTTTCTTCACAGTTAGCCGATAGTATTAGTAAATATTCGCGAATTAGGCTTGCGGACATGGAATCGAGACTTATTATACCATTGATACTCTGAAAAATAAACAAAGGAATAACAAAACTAGCCTCTGGTTGACCTATGGTGTTTGCTACTTTGATCAATACTGGGTTACTATAAACGATTACTCTGGCACTTCGCTGTGAAGTTCCTAATTTTTCCTTCAACCTAGAGTAGTTATGAGAATAAAGCTACATGAATACGTGACGAGCAAAATTGTAAATTGTGTATTGAGTGTGAAATAACTATGGTATATCAGCTATTTAATTAGCATAAAACAACACATTATAAATGCATAAAGCAATGATGGCTCCGTGGTAGCGTGTACGGACACCGCGTTAATGGACATGACTTTCAATGACCCTGAGTTTATCCCTGAAAACAATGTGATGAAAAATATCATGGTGGTGGGGCTTTTTTGATTCTCGCATGTACTTATACCACTCTCAACTTGAAAATGTGCCACCAAATACCTATGGTGTGAGTGTTCCGTTGCACTTGAGAGCTAGATCCTCCACTAGTTTTAGCGTATCCAGCATCTTGGATCACATTATCACTTAACATCCGGTTAGACTGTGACCATAAGGCTAAAATATAGGATTTAAAAAAAGATTATAAAAGTATTTGTTAATACACGTCGTTTTCTAAATCTATAAAGTATCTCATGGAGAAGTATAGAGTTTTCAGAAAATAATACTGTATGGATTTATCGTTTGCATCTCGGTCCAAATCGAACAACTGAAATTTTCTTTAAACGTTCATATTACTCAAACATTATATTGATGTCAAATATATTAGCGACGTCATATGATTTCTCTTATACTCGAACATTGTTGATTCAAACCACGTTGTACCGCGCTCCGTTGTTATTAGCGCCTCGAACAAGTGCGTAGGAGAGTCCGTTCGTCCAATTATATCACAAGTAATAATAATTTAATGTGTGTTTTATTTTGGAGTTTTACTGTATTATACATATTATCATTATCGAACGTAATCTGTACATTATTTGTAATAATATGCATAAGGTTATTATGATGAATGTAGACAAAACAGTTTTAACTAAATCGCGAATTATTAATTTAAGTAAAATGAACTATACGCCCATTAATTAAATTATAGGTTTTTTCTCGATTGGATATATGTAATATGGGTAATTATACGAGTATATGCTTTGGGTCTGGTTACCTTTTATGCTTAAACAAACTAAACTTTATCTCTATTTATAAAATAACGAAAGATATTAAACTAACATAAGTTATCTAATTTTGCCACAATCGAATATTGCAAATACACTCGAGTTAGCTACTTATTTAGTCTAATTACTTAGTTTTCCTACGCGTTAGACATTGAAGATAGAATAAATGTAGGTCAAGTAAGTGGTGTTATTGAAGCTCACATCCTGAAGATATAATATCTAAATAAAACAACGCAAATTAATGAGATCTTCCTGAACATAGTTAGTGTTATTATAAATATTTGACTAGAGGAAAAATTAAATAAATTTTATTTAAGTCTTTCAATTCTCGATTGTTCATAAAACTGAGTTTTAAGTTTATTGTGTTATTTATTTTTCCCTTTACTATTTAGTGGCAATTTGTATTTTATTTAATTGGAATGCAAATAAGGTTCTATTTCCGAAACGGGACAAGATAGGAAAATGTCCATCAGACAATAATATGCAGTTTGTTCTGGGTATAACGAAAACGGTGAAAAGTGAATTTAACAAAAATCGCAATTGTTTAGTTCTCCACCTACACCAATGATATATTCATTCTGCATAATATAAACTTCTTTTTATTCTATTATCTACCTCTTCTACTTCTCTATCCTTCTACCTTCATACATAACATAGTGATATTTTATAGCTTTTTTATTGGTTACTTTTAAATTAATTATCTTATTCTACTGCATCCTTACACACCTTTTCGGTACCTACATTTTATCTCAACAACTAAACTATATAAAAATATTTATTGTAATTTATATTTTATTATTTATATTATTAAATTATATTATAAAATTTATAATTTATATTAATATTTATTTGAAAATATAGAAAACCAAAGTTTTATATAGAATATATTTTATATAGATAAGAAATATAGAAAACGAATATATTATATGATTTAGATATCTCAAAAACGATTTTTTTTTAATATATATACCATACCGATAATCTATCTAAATCTATGTTAATATTATACAGCGGAATAGTTTGTTTGGCTGTTTATGTAAACGCGCTTTAGGAACTACCAGTCGGATTACAAAAATATTTTGTTGGATTTGATAGAGTAATCATTGAGGAAGTCTTTAATTTGAGGAAGGCTGATTAAATTTTTAGTTCCACGCGAATATATAAATGTTGGTTGATTGATGTTACTACTGACGTAACTACTGATGCTAGAAACATGAAATTGCGACGTAGTTCCCTTGCGTATCCTAGAGGCTTACTATCAAACGAGTTTCCGAAATTTAAATTTTATGATTATTTTAAATTTTACGATTTTCCAATTTGTAAGGAGATAAACTGAGAAGGAAAAGTTTGTACAGGAGTGAAAAAAATCTTCACCTATTGACTTAATATTTAGCATACTCTTCAATAAAAGAAATATAAACATATTGCAGCGTTTATAAAATTTCATCCTCAAAGTACGTAAAATAGTATTTGAAATTTTCCATTGACGCTTTTACTAAGATATCTCTGAAACTACTAGACCTATTGACTTGTTATTTGCAACAAATATTAATTTCATGATTTAGGCACCCACTGAAAAGGGATATAACGATCATCACGCTTCAGTGACGGGACCAATGCGAACGAAGTCGCGAGGCACTAGCTTGTGTATAATAATAGTATAAGCAATTGACGTTATAAATTGGCTAACTAAAATAACTTTTTTACATATTTTAACAAATTATATGTTAATTATACCGTATCCGGAATTAATAAATAGTTACTCGTCGGTCATTGAACTCACTAATTAACGTTATGCTGTTTACAATTCAATTAATGTAATCGTTCAATAAATTACTTGGACTTTAATTAACATGCAATAATAAGTACATTCATTTCTTACGGGCCTATTTGTTCACCGCATTATTGATCTCGTATAATAGTTACATATATGACGTAGTACTCGATTCTTAAATAGGCAGTGGTCTGGAGGCAGTATATTTGAGCTTACATTCATTTCAATTGCATCTATTTATTGCTTAGGAAAGAGAAAAGCATATTTCAAAATGAAATAAGAATAGCATTGATATGGCATTAATCTATCGTGGTTATGAAACCCCAGTTTTTTATTTTGTAGCAAGACTATGTGACGGTACTGTAGCCGATGGCAAGTAATAAAAAAAAACGGTTAGCACCGACGGATCATCTACAATCCGTCACTGTCATGTCGGCCTGTTCAAGTGTTTCTTCACGTTATGTTTGTTAGAAATGATGCACGCTTTAGGAAATAAAGTATGGCCAATAATATGTACCTACTTACATGTTGAAATCACAATAATTAGTATAAAATATTTTTATGTAATTTTTTTTATAAATTTTATGTAAATATTTGCCGTAATTAAGAGCACATACGTATACATATAACTGCCTGAAACACAATTATTTCATGGCCTCAAATGGAACTACAAAGACCTTTAGGTAATGATAGACCGAAATAAACACAATTACATTTGCTTTGATCAAACTAAAATGATACTCAACAGAACACACGTTTAAATGAAAATGTGATAAGAATCATAAATAACATATAAAACAAAAATAAATGTCAAACAGGTTCCCACAACCGTAAATGGCGCTTTAAAACAGGTATATCACATATAAATACATCTTTATAGTTCATATCGATGTAAGCATTAATATGTAATGTATAGGCGTATTCATGGCTGATTACAATTCCACTCATTCCCGTCTTAAGCTTGTCATAAACATACGGATTCCTTATCTATATTAATATTATAAAGCGCAAAAGTTTGTTTGTTTGCACGCGCTAATCTTAGGATCTACCAGTCAGATTTCAGAAATTGTTTTTGTATTTAATAGAGCATTAATTAAGGATAACTTGCTGTTTAAAAAAAATACACACCATATCTTATACATACATAAAGTTTTAAATACTACCTATCAGAATAGACAAATACAAACATATACAAACAAACATAAACATACATTTTATTATAAAAGCACCATATCGTATCCACTGGGCAGTGCACCAAAAATACTGGCATGATTGGCACATTATATGGCAATGTTGATTTGCTGAGAAAGATAGTAGCTACCCTTTCGTTTCTCTGTGATCCTGAGTATGTATGTATATACTTTAAGTAATGACTAATAAGATACAAAGACGTAGCTATAACAAACGATACTACGAGTATTAAAATAAATGTAGGAACCTGTCTCGTGGCGTAGAGAAAGAACCTTTCTATTGAGCCGGAGGTCACGAGTTCGATATTCGCTGATTATTGACTCTTTTGGGATAACCATAAATGTCAATAGATTGTAAGAGTCGTAAAGTATGTATGTATAATATATCGGATATTCAATTACCAAAATATAGGCTTTGAAGCTTGTAATTAAATAACCTTGTATGATATAATGTCTTTATTTTATTATTATTTAAGCACTACAACTTAATTTTATGAGAATATTGTCGTTGTCAAACCAATATCGCTATATTTTATAACCAATATGATATAACTTTGATATATTAAGTCAAAGATCAGTTTTTTTAGCAATGTTTTGGCTCATGCACTTGTCACACCTTTTAGCGAACACAATTTACCGTATTATAAGCTTAGAATCACACATCTTTATATACAAAATTTTGGTTAGTAAACTAAATAGTGAAAATATCCAAAAAATACACTGCAGATGTTGATTTGACAACGATGATATGATATGTCTTTGTATTTTTATACTAATTCTTTTTGCGTTTACCCCTCTGCATTATTAAGATATTAATTTTAAACGTAGTTTTTATAGTTAAGGTTTAACGTTACGACCATAATATCACCTGATGTTAAGTGACGATGTGGACGTGTGGATGTGGATGTATTAGAAAAAGCCTTACCAACATGCTATGGTTTCACCACGATATTTTCCTTCACCGAAAGCTCAAGTTCATTTTACGTGCATTCAAACTCACGAGCTTGATGCAGCGTGCGTAGACACTTCCAACTGAGCTAGCATCGCTTCAAATTCGCTTTTTATTATATCAGAATCATAATATTATTATAGTATTCATCCTCATTGTTTGTCGTACAAAATATATTTATTGTAGATTTTGAACATGTGGCAAACACTGAACGTAGGCGGGGCTGTTTGACTCGCTTCTCCTATTGCGTGATCACCTCAATAAAATTGTTGTCGGATACCAAATTGATCTTTTTAAATTAATATTTTACCTCGTATGACGGTGTTCTGGACAAATTTCGGACATAAGATTTTATTATCCAACCAATATTAGCTTGTTTCTTTACTTTTAAATGGGTTCTAAGTATTACTTCTGGAGTTTTACACGTCTTTTTTGATCGCAATTCCTATTAGGGATGTTATGTATATAAAATTTCGGATGTCGATTCGAATATATGAATGACATTATACCGGTTTCAGATATGAAATCATGTCGTATTATTCGATAATTTCGGACAGTTGAAAAAGTTGATAATATCCATAATTGAAGTTATGGAGCGAAATCTTGTCATAACGTGTTTTACGAGTATTTAGACAAATCAAAATAGTTTATTAAATTTAGTCCCTAAGGAGGCGCTTAAGAAGAGTAAAACTAACAAAGGTTCGGAAAAAAATACCCAGTCATTGAGAAGAACCGGCAACAAACTCCATCTGGTTATATTATCTCCCCCCTACCGCCCCTATCCGAAATTATTCAAAACGATTACATCACATTCGATTACAGTTTCAGGTATTATTTTATTTATGATATCTGATAGTTTAAGTTGCGTTTAAGGAGCTCTATAGCCTCCCATTATTTCTATATACGTGAAGGAAAATCTATCATACTAACTTGTTTCAACGCGTCGCTTTAGGTTTAAGTTACGTGTTGGTTATGTGCTTAGTGTTTTTAGAATGATCTTTGTTATTTGACCGAACTGTATTTATCTTCATGTAGAATACTGTCGTTATAGACAACTAGCTGTGCCCACGACTCCGATAGTGCGGAAATATAAAGTGTTTAACAACTTTTGCCCGTTTTTGTACCTTTTTTCAATACACATTTGCTCCTATTGGTGGTAGCGTGATATTAAATAGCTTCAAGCCTACCTCAATGATTGCACTATCAAATACAAACATATTTATTGAAACTCAACTGGTAGTTTCTAAGATTAGCGCGTTCAAACAAACACACAAAGTTTTCGATTTATAATATTAATATAGATAAAGACGAAATAGGTTTTCTAAATTACAAAATATAATAGATTTTCACTTAAGCCTTATCATGGGTATTATTTCTTGGAATAAAACCAATAATAACTTGAAGTAGCTCTCCATGTGACTTCCACATTAACGGTTGATATTAATTAAGGTTACGTATAAACTCGTATACAGTATATAGCGAATGTGAAAAGAATTGATATCAACTTCGATGCAAGTTTAATAAATATAAACACACGATGTAATTATAAATGAAACCGGTAATTGTCTGTAATTATTGCCCTTAACACGCTGAGCTGATATCTCGATTCCAGTTTAATATTATAATTAGCGATACTGCAATGCAATTAACACGTCACACTCCTTTTTACCGCAAACAAGTATTGTAGAAACTCGGCTTTACGTAACCAATGTCGCGTGACTTGAAGCCCGTCCATTGAGGCTCGAACTTAGAGCAACCTTAATTCCAACGTAAATTATATTTTATAGCTCCAATGTAAAACCTTTTTTACTTACTTTTATTACTTTTCTCAATTGGACCTATTGAGAAACTTATAAAAATACTTATAAAAATGTATGTACTTACCGACATTGAAAAGTAAGCTACCCCTACTTTTATGCACCAATCATAACATTTTTTATAGTTTAGAACGACGTGGTTCAAGATGGTGGACACGCTGAGTATGGTACAACTACCGGAATACACCTATAGGTATGATATAGTGTTATCACGGTGTTTTCCTTCACCGAAAGTTTAAGTTCATTGCTGGTGAATTCGATCTCACGTCCATTGACGCAGCGTCCGTACACACTACCAACTGAGTCATATTCCACAGATCACATAGAAGAAGAAAAGAAAATCTTGTATACGTAACCTTGTAATCTGTTTCTTTTCAAAATTTAAACCACGATGAGAAATAAAATAAGAACCTACTGATAAGTCAACCATATCAAGAAGGATGTAATGTATTCTAATAGATTTGCTAATTATTATTTCAATAGTACCGAACTCCGGAAATTAATAATATCTAGTTTCTGTAGACTGTATTCGAAACCACATAATTATTTCGATGATAAAAAGTGCACAGTGAAAAATGCGGTTTTGTGACTTCGTTTCATTTTACAGGAAACCAGTCTGCCGCTGCTCATGATAACTGGTTAAATCAGGTATTATATCCAGTTCGGTTTGTTTCTAGTGATTTCGTTCATTGAATACTCTTCTATTGCGCGTGGATATAAAATCTTAAAATAAAGATACTGAAAATACTTAAACTTATCAAAAGCAATCACCAAAAATTTGAAACGACCAATGATTATTACTGATAATACTTTACTGAGCTAAAAATGTATATAAAGTTAATAATTTAATAGAAAAAGTAAAGTAATAATAAACTTTACATATTAAAGCATAGTACATAAAAAAAAACTAAAAACGTTTGTTAGGTCTGGTACTTCGGTTTAACCATTGGAAAGGTACACGACATAAAATATTACGGTTACTAAGACATAATAATAACGAAATAGGAGTATTTTGATATAATTTCTAATCGTATATTTCCCATAAGTTGTAATATTACCAAATGTAAATAAATAAACAGAAGCGGAAAGAACAACCATACTTGAGATAAATGCACAATATAATACCAAGAATAACGCCAGTTTCGATAATATACTCAACTAACACACGCCACAGCGTAACAGATACATTTATACCTAATTCATAAAAATTTACATTATCGTCATATATAGTGATCGCTTGTCACGAGTATCGTATACGTAGTGTTATACCAACAGATTTTTATAATAATAAATTAAATAGACGAATGTCAGCATCGTGACAGAGAACTTGAAAAGACTTGAAACGATTATATCACGAGCTTACTCAGATTTATCTATGCCTTAACTCCATAATTCAAAATTGGAGTCGTAACCTAAAACTTTGTTAACCTAACCTGTACAAAGTCCCAGTCGTCAAATTATAGGTTGAGATATGGCTAAGCACGCTTTATAGATGTCACCCTTAGAGTAGTCCGACTGGTGAAATGAAGGCTCAGTGGTAACGCGTACGGACACTGCGTCAACGGACGTGAGCTTGTATCTGTACAACGATGACCATTTCATTGTAGTAGGGCAGGATGGGCAGGGGTAGAACGATGGTGTCAACAAGAATAACACATGAACGCATTCATATCTAAGCCGCTGAATCGATTATGAATACATTTTGGTATAGAGATAGATGGGAACCTGAAAACGGTGATAGGCTACTTTTTCTCGCGAAAAATTTATTAGAAGTAAGGCAAAGAGAGGGATAAACTTTTTATTGCGTCATTCGATTTGTTTGACAAAATCAATATTAACGCGAGCGAAGCCGCACGTAAAATCTAGTTTGAAATAAAAATACAACAACCCTTTTAAATTTGCATCTTATTAATAAGTATCCTCTGGTTATCGAGAGTTAAGTTACGAGATTGATAAATGAATCTATTTTATCTAATGAAATACGTATTAAAGGTACTATGGCTACATCCATTTAACGCTGACAACTCTCAAAACATGCCTTCAGGCGTTCCACATGACGACAAGATTGTTGTGGTCGTGGCGAAAACGTCACTAATGACGTCATTATTTTAATTTGCACCAATCCCACAACTACTCATATACAAGGGTGGACCCATACTCCATTCCAGTTCAGTTAATGATGTAACGCTCGCAAAGCATGTGGAACTGAAAAACAGCGGTTGTGAGCATGATCGTTAGTAACGCTACGTGGAACGTAGCCACGGAGTGGTTGTTATAAGGAAATATGAAAAATCTTCGAAATATTTTTATTTCAAATTTTCCATCGATTATGTCCTTTTGTGAACTATTTCATGATTTTAACACAAGTAAATTTGTTATAGAAAATAAAGTGTGCGAAACAGTATAGTTAATGTTTCATATTTTGTATTATAATTAACCCGGAAGAAAATTTCTTTCTCCCGTGCCGCCTACTGCTGACATGTAGGTCAACCCCGGGACTTGCTTTTACCACAACTGGGTCAAGGTTGGATTTTCTTCTGGTAGAAGATGAACATATACTTATAGGTACAATACATATCGAATATTTTTATAATTGCTATGCTAAAATACATTTTAAATAACATCACACATATTTAAAATACACCGGTGTAGATTATAAATTACTTCAAGCGTAAATACTTTTCAAAATGGCCTCTGAGTAAATGCTTACAAATTAGAATATTTAAATATATTTATGATGTGTTTAAAATAGGTTATTTTTTATTATTTTCGACTTTTATTCATAATCTATTTCCAAAGGAAGAGAGAAGAATATAACATATCATGATGTAATGTAGAATGTAACGCAGAATTATGTGTTACTTTTAAACCGTCTTTCATATCTAGTTTAGTTTTGCAGGGCAACACTTGTGACATTTGGTCTATACAAATTGTATGTAATGTGTTGTTCGCTTTGTTGATTACATTTATATGAACAAAACATATGAGTTTCTGACATTGTATATTACATAATAGGTAAAACACATAATATTGTTTTTCTTTCGATATTTTTGTTTCATAATAAAGTACAGTAGACATTCATCTTTACTTAATATTACGAATTCGAAAGTGAGTTTGTTTGTTTGTTACGCTTTCACGTCTAAACCGCTGAATAGATTATGATGAATTTTGGTATAGAGCTAGATGGGAACCTGGAGACGGTACTAGGCTACTTTTTCTAGCGAAAACCGTATTGGAAGTGGAGTATGGTGTGGCATAAACTTTGTATAAAACTTACATTGCGCTATCCGATTTGTTTGACAAAATCAATATTAATGCGAGTGAAGTCGAACGTAAAATCTAGGATCTAATAAAAGTAGGGTGCTAAGAATCTTGTAAACAAATGTATAGTGTATGTATTATCAATGAATATTTATTTAGACGTTATAATATCTGCCAATTAAAACGGCTTTATCGTTCGTCGTAAAATATGTAATTACAAAAACAATTTAAGGTGGAGTTAATACATCAGTTAGGCTGGTCCAAGAGAAGAGACTTGTTAATGGATCCCTCTGGCCCTGTATCCTATGATTAATAATCTTTGAATTTTGTTTTTGTTTTTACTTCGTTCCTAATTATTCGAAGATATAAGAATATTTGTTAAATAAACGGAATAAAAATTAGCTACATAAACACATTTCAGAGAGCAGTACAATAAGGTATAATTAAATACATACAGTATATTTTTCATTGCTTTAGAAAAAATCTTTTATTATAGTGAACCGGGGAAATAATAGGTTAAAAATTATTGAACAAACCAAAACAAAGTTTTTGATATAAACAGGTAGTTCTTACAAAAATGTCCTCATATACAAGGAACTATTATAAGAAGAGTTTTTTTTTAATAGTGGCTTTCTTAGTTTTCATGAGATGGAATTGTGCAAGACGCGAGTGTCGGGAGACCATTGTGAAGCAGTGGGGTACGGCGGTGGCTGTAAGACGGCGTGAATGGCGGCATCAAGGTCAGGGGCGCCGGAAGTGGGTTACGGGCGGCGCCCTATCGACCGCCCGCCTCCGCCCGTGGTGTGCCACCCGTCTACTGATAGGAACAAGCTGCCCGCCACGCTGCCTAATAACACCATTGTTATTATTTGACTAGGAAAACTTCATCAGACATCAGCGAATAAGCGAATATTTTGTTATTGTTATTAGGTTTTTTTTTATTTGTATCTAAGATCGCGAAAAGTATTTTGTGAATTGAATATTTCTCACTTCATTTCTATTGAAACTATATTTCACATCTTGGATTTTTTATATTAATATGTATTCGTTACAAATCGAATTTGAGATAGCGATATTTCCCCATTAAGGTTCGATTTGTTGTATATCTGGTGTTAATTTCTATCGAATACAGCGGTTATTATCATTAAATTTTAGTAATGCGGTTGAATTAACCCGAGATATCAGAAACCTGAAATGAAATTTTTAAACTAATAAACTGTGATAATCATTCTTGAAATAAAAAAGGTAGTGATTAGATATGATAGGATTGATTAATACATGAGTTGCTAAATCGATCAGTTTCGAGTCGAGTGTGATGTAAGCAGTTTCGTGCAGATTCGTTCGCAAATTTGGCTCACCATTCATACGGGGTTTTTTACCTCGCGGACGGCGAACCGGCGGCCTTGTGCGCTGCGCCTACGCTAGCGGCGTTCTCCAACACATAGTAAAATAACTAGTAGCGCAAATTCATACAGATTTTTACAGTCGTGCACGTCACACGCACACCAGCACATTATTACAACCTCATACATGTATACGATGTATTCATTACAACAGACACAAAATTTACACCAAGACTCACATTTGTCTTTTTTACTAAAATAAAAACTCATTCCTTGTTTTCTACGAAATTAGAACTACAAAGATGTCCGCTTTTAAATAATTGTTTATAAATGTTTATCACAATAATAATAGTTAATTTATATAAGCACAAATTATATTTTATAAATAAGTTTAAAGGGCGAGGAGTTTATTTATGGCTTACTTTCACTGACACAATGGCTGGAATTTTTAAAAATTTAACGTAAACCAAAACTGGTTATAAAGTAATATTTTCTACAATTTAGTACATAATAATTGAACTGATAGTGAAATTAATCCAGAATTGTAAAGATGGCATATCAATTAGGACTGTTATAGTGGACAAAAATTATTCAAAATTTTCGAATTTTATTATTTTCTTTTTATTTTAGGCTTTTAAATTATTTAGATGTTTACTAAAAGCTATGACATAATCCTCAATACTCTCTCTGCTCTGCTACGTGACTAAAGTAATTAGAAGTTTATTCGAATGCTACATAATATCCATAAATAAACTATATTTTAGTAAAACTCGTTTTTATTATTCGAAGTAATATATTTTAATTTCTATAATAGGATCCATATAATATTTTACAATGAAGAATATGATGTTAACCTTACAACGTCGGAATTAGAAAAAGAAAATATTAAACAAAGAGGTTCTCTGACAACGTGTGACGTTGTAACGCTGTGATGCTGTCAAGTTTGAAGTAATATTGCAAATGTAACTTTGGAATAATTTGTAGGAATATTTTCTAGGTAGTATAAAATATATCATTATATTGGTAAAAACAAATAAAAAAGATTGTTTGCTTAAAACCATACGACAGAAGTGAAACGTAGCTATATTTTTCTCGCCCCGTAGTCGCCCAGAGTCGACTCAGGTAACGAGCGTCACACAAGAAGGTTGCGGATTAGAATTTCAAAGCCCTTGCTTAGGAAGTTTCTTTTCAATAAACACACATTTTATATTCTTAATTATTTAGTAACAATACATAAATCGGTACAATGATTGTGTTTTAACGTTACTGTAACATCTAAGGAATTTCATGGGAACATTAGACATTAAAAATTACAGTCGTAAATGAACACTCCTAGTATTAAAATATGATGTGTGTCTTTATAAATGTTAAGTTAGCATCTAGAATAAATCGGATAAATAAATAACCAAAGTTGTTGTGAGTTCGTGGTTTAAAAGCATTTTGAAAACTAGCTAATTGGCTTGAATACTTAAATCCTTAGTCATATTGACGCTTCGCCACATTTCATTGTTTCAGTGAGTCACATTAATAAACAATGATATGTACAAGACTTTTGTGTTTCCTCATTTTTGATACTAAGATAGTGTACTCATAAAGAGGGAATTATCCATCAAATAAGATGCATGCTATATCAGGAATTAACTGTAATTGATGCATTTTTTTTTATTATTTACTACACGAAATATTTAGTTAATTACTAGGAATGGAAGAATGTTTAATATCGAATAACAAAATCATATGGTTGTCATGAAAATAACCTATATATAATATACAAGCTGTGCCTGCACCTTTATTCGCGTGGAATTAAAAATTATTTAATATTTTTTGCCCTTTTCTTGAAATTTTTGTAAATACAGCTTTGCTCCCATTGGTGGTAGCGTGATGTTAAATAGTCTAAACACTTCTTCAACGATTGCTCTATCAAATACAATCAAGATTTTGTGTAATCTGGTTGGTAGTTCCTAAGATTAAGGCGTACAGTCAAACAGACTCTTTCGCTTTATAATGATATTAATATAGATAATATTTTCAGCATTTAGGAGTAAAAGATATAAAGTTTTAGTATACCCCAGATAGCCTGATTATGAGATGAACACTCATTGTTTCATTCCCCGTACAAGAAATACTTATAAGTCTTTTTTTCCATTCATTCATTCATCCAGGCTATTAATTCCATGAGTGGATCGTAAATATCCTTATAATACCTATTTTATATAGATATTTGTTTGGCTGGTGCAGTACAAGTTATTCTTATAATGTTACTACAAATGGTCATATCTCAGATTATTACTATACGTATTCTTAAAAACATTAATTGTAAAAAAAATATGCAGAAAATAGAGTCTTAGATCTGAGTTACATTTACAACATGAAAGGTTAATAAAAATATCGCTATTTATTTGTATAGTGCTTATCAAATGTTTGTGAACTAACAAGCCATGATTCTGTAATTTTGACGATTGATAATATGTTTTCATTTGTACACACTACAATAATTAGTTAATCTTAGATACGTTTTATCACACAAATATTAGAGAATAAAAAATTGGCAAACAACTACTCAAGCGGGCAATGTTCTTCAACTTTAAAAACCATTTTATTTGATCACAAGGCCACGAAAGGTTTCATGACTAAGTATAGAAAGCCTAGTCTTGCGTAATAGCGAATAGTTAGTTATTGTGTATTGAGTTTCACATCTTTAAACGCCTTTTGTCGCGAGTTTAGTAACGTGTTCTTTTTGTATACATAAGCGAAATGTAATGAAAATTTCTGACTGCTTGTCAGTTAATATTAATTTGTTTACGGAATTGAAGCATCATGAAATATCGTGTCAGATAGAAAGTCAGTCGTGTCTCACTGCATTTCGTACTCACTATAATGCATGTAACAATTCTATATATGTATGTACTTAATACCATCCCTTAGTGCGTGAGATCTATGTATTACGCTAACTTGTAAAGAGGTTATTGTTTGCGCAGGTGCGTCGGCGCATTCTTTGTTCTTCAAATTATCGTCTTGCACCACGAAGAAACATGCATAAGAATGTTGAGAATCCTTCCTTATATGTATTTATCTTTGTTATTTAAGTTTGTGATTTGAATAGCTCATTGGGGTTATTACTATACATATAAAAATGTATCAACTTTAGTTTTCTATTTAAATTTAATTCTAATCTATACATATTATATAACGTTATCTGATGCAAGCATGTGCATTAAATATTTTTGGAAAATTATAATCAAGGTATATTTTTTTATCAATATGGAGACCAAAAATATTTGTTTTTACCTTATTGTCTGCGGGCTTTTACAGCTTCACTGAACTTTTGAGGCAAACTCGCCTCGAAACTGTATAACTCGCTTTATTCTGTTACTTACTTTTATACCATAAAACGAAAAGAGATAAACCTCTAAACTCCAACACCGTTTGACAGACCACAATGAAAATTGGCAAACATAATATATAATTTATCATGATGAAAAATTTCATAGGCAGCGATGTGGTCAAAATATTAACTACTGATACGGGCAGGACGTTCAAGTTCAACTTCAAGAATATATTATTTTTTTATTTTCATTTTTTTTACATACGAGGTAAAGTTTACAAATTACTCGTGTAGTTAGATAATGTTTTGTTTTCGAAGTTCACTTAAAATATATATATTTTTAAACTTCGAACAATGATCTTACGGTAAACTTGAACGATAATAATTACCAGATGAGTCATATAGAATCAAATATCACATTTTAACACTTAATTATAAATCGGTTACGTTGAAATATTTATTATTTACCTTTTAGTGAGGTCTAATTTACTACATACTCTAAATAACACGTGTGTTCTAGTGGAGGGACTGGCTCTCAAGTGAAACTGCCGTAACACATCTATGGGTATTTGGCAGCTGATTTTCAACTTGGTAGATAGTAAGTCGAGTATTAGAAAACGCCCTACCACCATGCTATGGTTTCACCATGATGTTTTCCTTCACCGAATGCTCAAGCTCATTGTAGGTGGATTCGAACTCACGTCCGTACACACTACCAACTGAGCCATCATTGCTTCAAATTACAAAAATATAATATTATCATTTGAAAAATTACATATAAACGGTTTAATAAAAGAAAATGTTCTGATGGTCGAATACAGTTTCAGTTCGACGAAGTAAACATTTGTACGATAATGTGCAAATAATATTCTCTTAATTTTAATCATGACGAGAATTATATATAAATTTTACACTGGATAATGTTTACGTACAACCATGTTTAATATAAACGAACTCGTACTGGTACATGATGCAATACAATTATTGTCGTATTCTGTTGAAAGTTTATAGTTTTCTTTATGAAATAACGTGTAGATGTAGATATATAATTGTCAGTGTCATTGCACATAAAAACCGACGAATTAAAATTATATTTTACAAATATTGAACCGATTACGTTACATATTTTATATTTTCGAGCTACACAAGAAAGCAGGTGTAATTTCTTTCAAGGTATCGTAATATTACAATATCTTGTGATGTCAGTAGAAGTGATGATTCATTTATCGTCGTTACGTTATATTTTGAAAAGAATAATTTCCATAAATTATGAATATTGACGTAACGTGTGTTCCTTCATACATTACCTAACATCTAGTTTAGTCAGTTTCCCGATATCGCGGCCAGATAAGTACTGACCAGTCGACGTCAACATTATAAATAGATTTTATTCACGTATTTGTATATACATTAAATCTACAGTAATTCAGCGTGTTCGTCACATGACTTTCTAGTCTGTCGTGTATCTATAAACGACAGTTTATTTCTATTTTTAGGATACTGTGGATCCATGATCAATACATAAAACCTACTCATTGTTTGCTTATAGACCGAGTACATGAGCGAACACTTAAAACAGTTTATTATGTAAATCTTGTTAGATACAACTGAAAAAGGTATTTACCACTGAGGTTACTATAAAAGTATACGCCTTTGTTTCCATTTTATGACATAAAGTAGAGATTATATATTATTTATTCTTGGACGTATCTCACCTAACATATTGTGCACTTGAAATAAAAACATCTTTTAAGATACCAAAAAATAGTGCATAAGGCTAATAAAATAAAATTAAGTTATATGTAGATAAATTAATAAATAAATAGAGGAATGAAGCTGCTGAATGTTAAAGCGGGAAAAGCATATTAAGTATACACGAAATATGAATATTATATTTTAAAGTAATTACAAAATGTGAAAGTTATAGTAATCAATTGAAGTCTTATGAGCTACCAAGCGAGCTATCTGAGCCGATAAGAGGCTTATGGTTTTGTTAGTTATGAATTTACTCTAAACTAACGAACAAGTCAATACGTACAAGATTATTATGTATGTACACATAAATATATTTTATATACACGTATAATCTTGAATATGTATCTACATTATTACTACCAAGTCTATGTGAGAGTTCTACAATCATATATATATATATATATATATTTTTTTTTTTATAGTATATTGCCTTGTTTTTTTTAATTTAATAAAATATTAGCTAATTGAGCTTTAAAGATAATTATATTACACTTGAATTTGTTTATCTTTGCCGTATGAACGGTATTTAACTTAAAACGGTTAGAATGCTACGGGTGAAATTTTCTTTAGCAGACGATTATGCTACCGTCGATACTAAATACTTTTTTATGAATTTACCACAGCTTAATTTATGTCATACGATGTAGACAGGCAATACCCAGTATACCTATAATCATCATCTTCAAGTCCTGTTCCCAAGCCATTTGGGGTCGACGCAGTACGTTTTCTTCTTCCGCAAATCTCTATCAGTCGTTCATCTTTTCATTCACTCTCTTTTCTTACATCTCATTTCTCACACTATACAATTTTTCATTGGCCTTCCTCTTCCTTTCAATCCTTATACATTCATATCCATAACTGTTCTCACCACACATCTACAATATTATCACATTATGGTTTGGAAAATCCAAAAGTGCACGCTTCATAATGTAATTATGATTGAATGTCATAGATTTAAGCATTCATATTAAATACGAAGTAATCCGATGTCATTCTAGAGATTAAAAAAAAAAATAGTCCCAATACTTTAATTTTTTTTGGTGTAATCGTTACACATCCATACACAAAGACATCCGGAAGTGCACGAAAAAAAATGTTGTCTAAGATTTTTTTAGTATGTAATGAAATCAATCAATTAAAAAATATGATATAATATGATAGTGAGAGTATATCTCTGGATAACAATATATTTGCATTGTCGTAAAAGCACAAAAGATTTAAAATAATGATCATTGAAGTCTCGAAAATTGCTCTACTTTGGAATGTTGAGAGTAATGCACAACCTCAAACGTTCGCATACCTTATGAAGCGAGCAATAATTCAAAAATAATGAATGGTGTTTAAATGTTAAAACAATATATGTTTGTTTTACAGCCCGTCCGATGATCTCGGCGAGCTTGCCCGGCGAGGCGCTCGCCCAGCTGCAGCTCGGGCAGCTGAGCCACCTGTACCCTCCACCGCCTCCGGCAGGCATGACGCCGGAGTTTCTGGCGCCGCCGCCGCGTCCGTACGCACGGTACGCACCGCGGCGGCCGCCAGTGCGCGACCCGCTGCCGACACCGCACGCTCCCCACGCGCCCTCCGCGCCTCAGACTTTCCCCACGGTGCCAGCGTACGCGCCCTTCCTGCCGCATCCGACGTCTTACGCGTACCTGTACCGGTCCCGGGCGCAACAGCCGCCGGCGAGCTACCCGCTGCGCCCGCGTCCTTCCTCGGGGTTCGTGCCGCCAGCGCCGGCGCCGGCACCACATTCCCCGCCCGTGTCGACTCCGGCGCCCGCTCCTCCACCTCGAGAAGTAAGTTTCTTTATTTAAAACATTATCAATTTAACAGTAACTTTGTATGTAAGCTATAATGTTATCTATATTAATATTACAAAGTTGAAAATTTAGTATCTTTGTTTAAACCCGGTAATCTTAGGAAACACAAGTCGGATTCCAAAAAATGTTTTGGCGTTTGATATACCAGTCATTGAGAAAAGCTTTAGACTGTTAAACATCTCGTTACTACTAATAGCAGCAAAGCTACATTGAAAAAAGTTACAAGAACGGGTAAAATTCTAACGAAAATCGAAAAAAAACGATGTCACGGATACACCTAGTTTATTTGTCATTCACTAAATCCTTATCTAATGCGGTGTTAAGACATGAACGTATAAATACCTTACTTCTGCACAAACTTTTGTTTCTTAGAGAAGGTAAAAACCGAACGAACATCATTTTTATTAGATTACAGTAGTAATGAAACATTTCTCTAACTTCTAGTTTATATCGTTATGTTTTCTGCCAGACAGCTAATAGTGAATTCCGAAAAAAATAACAAATTATTCTTGACACTAATTATGATTTTATATTCCACTAATTATATGATTTTGCTTGCTATTTCAGGAGCCCCCTACGTCACCGGAACGGCAAGCCCCAGCTGCACACTTCTGTCGCGGCGCACTCATTCGTCTTGAAGACGGTTCCCTGAGACGTGTCGAAGAAATGAGAACCGAGGATTTTGTAATGAGTGCAGACCGTAGTAGCGAACTTGCACTCACGCAGTGTACTTTACTACGGCTCGATGAACGAGGAGAAAGACTAGCACTAACTCTCACTTATGACAGGAACCGTTCACAGGTAAAACCTATAAAACTTCTACATGTAATGTAAATTCTTATACGTTTAAAATAACTTAGATATCAAAACCAGCTTCGTCTTCGTTTTAATCATACTGCTAAACTACAACTACAACCTGCTATTAGTTGATCCGAGGTCGTGCTCCAATATAAATAGATCATATTTTCTTTTACTTTGAGACCTTCGGTGCTCTGTATTTTTGTAAAAGAATTCCCAAAGCCACTGTCTATATCTAAATAAATAAAACTAAGTCGGTTTATTTACAATGACCGTAAAAGTATTGTAGATCTCTTGGTCATCTTTGTTTCATTAGACACGGTGTCGTTATTAAATCGTACTATAAAATCTATAAAAATATTCTTTACATTTAATTAAGTACCATATCCCTAATATTCGCTATTCCAGTAATTAAATATGTTAAGCATATTCTGTATTGTATTATATATACATATCTGTATTCTGTGTATTGGTAATGGCATTTTGAATTGACTTAAACGTTTTTCTAATGCCTTTAGATGCGATATACTCATATAAAAAAGGAACAAACTTTTCATATCTGTCTACACGATTGGCCTAGCGGTATAGGGTTGTGGATTCGAATCCTGCACAGGACAATTATTTAAGTAATCCATAAATGATTGTTCTGAGTCTGGATGTTACTTTGTGTCCGTTAATTGGATGTTTGTTTAGTCCCCCGCAACACAAGGACAGAGAAATAAAGCAGGAGTTGTTTAAAAACAGCAACATGGCTGTAAAACAATAAAAATAAAATTTGGTTATAAACTAATTTAAGATTAACAATTTTAAACGTATTAATATTATTTCAGGTGGAATTGGAATCGACGGTGGAACATCCTTTCTTCGTTTACGGTCGCGGATGGGCTTCATTCAGACCTGAACGCACGCTCGCTCAGTACGGGTTGCACGTGCAGCGGTTGCAGGTCGGCGACGTTTGCGTATCACTAGTGCCGCGAAAGCACGCACCCTCTTCAGCCCCTCCGCAAACACACCCAGAGAACCTGAGTGTTAAAGAGGATGCTCGCAAACGTCGTTGGTCCGCCTCCGACGTATTCGAAGACATCCCTCCACATAAGAAACGTTGAACCGTGGATACAACGGGCCGGTGCATGTAGAACAATAATAAGAGTGTTGTGATCGCCTTTGTCTCAAAGACCTCTCGAACTCTCCTATCAACTATGTTTGTGTTCGATTGACGTACGCAGTAACTGACTGCCCCAGTGAACCGATATGCGTGATTAAGAATTAATTTGCAGTTTCTGCAGCAATCCGCTGGCAACAACGGTACGCTTATGATATTCTATTCGGGAACTCTAGGTGCTTTTTACTATCGGGTGCTTTTGTACGCGTTCGTGTACGATGTTTGTTGTATATATGTAAGTAACTTAGGGCAAAGGTAAACTTTACACTCCATGACTTGTTGAATGTGTCACAAATAGCGTTAACATTTATTGTATACGCTATCAGAAAAGATACTTAACCTATTGAGACCCAGTCATTCCTTTTGAAAGCAGACAATAATAAAAAAATAATTTAACCAAATATATATATATATATAATATACATTTAAAGTCTTTAAACTGAGACTATATAAATAGGTAAATCATGGAGTATATTTTATTATAAGCACAAAAGTAACATTTTTTTTCGATTTCGATTATAGTAATTTTAATAATGTGATAACCAATGAGATTTTAGATCGCCAGTATGTGCTGACACGTGGCAATGCATATTAAGTCGAAACAAAAGGTACAATGAATGTTAGATTGTAGATAGTGGTAATGGGCTGACGTGTGCTTAAATTTCGACTGATTTATTCTTTTGTTAAGTATCCCGTATGGTTTTTATTTCGTTACTTGTGAGCAGTCATGTCAGATTTATTCTCCTCAAATGGTTGTGACTGCAAACATATCCATGACGGTTGACTTTTCACTTATCTTCAGCTGCGCTCACCACGTGGCCATATTTTGTTAGTAACTTCATCGTGTATAGATGGCAAACATTTCTGACATATAATTCGTTTGATTATAAATGTTGACGTAATTTTTAAGTGAATAATGTAAATTGTCATAATTATATAGATATCATCTCTATTGCTTTTGACGTCCATGTGTGATACACATAAAAAACTTTTCTATGAGAATATGTATACATAATAAACACACAGTCTGTGATATTTTGTAGTTATTGGACAGAGTAGATATGAAGTATTGCTTGAGTAAAGGAGATATATGTTTTAGGATAAGTACAACGTTATTGGTAAAAAATGTATAGTTGTTGTATTTTCAAAATAATAGATTGGTAAAAAAGAAGTTAAAATTATATTGATGAAAACAAACAAATAGCGCCTGTGATTAATATACATATTAATATAATGATTATAAAACGACAAGCGCATTGCCATACAAGAAGAAAGTTTATTTTAAGTATAATTAAGTAAGTAATTTTTCTTCGTTTGAAATCTTATCTTAAAAGTTGTATAATACATACTTGAAATGTGAAAAGTCACAAACATTTAATATAAATTATCGCACACGACTTAATTTTCGTACGATTAGTATCTACATACATTTATAAGAAAATTGGCATTTATATGACCATATTTTAAACTACGCTGATCTTCCATAATGGTATTTAAAAACTATAGGTTTCCACTGGCTACGATTCTTATTTAATGGTATTAATAATTTTATTATAATTCACATTCGATTCCGGGCTGCCATAATCCGCAATAAAACGTAATATTAATAAACTTTCCACAACTGGCAACACTTAAACATGGCTAATTTTGACAGCCTTCATCCAAACGTACTATATATGGTAATTAACAGCTGAGGTTGAAGGATTGTTTCATTGTACCAAGAAATGCTACGTGCTTAGTATAAATAATTTAACCGAGCTGAAAACTCGGGCAAGCATCGTCCGTTAAAGGTCGATGCAAAATGGTTAATAATTTGATGTATATTTTATGTAACTTTAGTTTTAACGTCTTATATTAATATTTGTAATTGTAATGAAAGATCTCATTTTATTAATCGGTATTTTCTAACAAGGCGCTTTCATTAGATCATGACTAAGCCTACCTCACAAACTTTAAGACTAGTGTCTCGCCGTGGCGACGCGCGACGTGTATGCCTGCGCCGGTGATGTCACGACTGCAACCGGTCGCAACAAGTCTAAACAAGATCTCAATTTGATGAAAATAAACATTTAAAAAGACTGGGACGCTTTACTGAATGTTGTGGGATAGTAGTTTCTTTGAAGATATTACTTAAATTATGAGATATAGGAGCATTTATATTATGGGCACGAGCTCGTTCCGTCGTGTATTTCTAAAGCTCCGCTCCAGACGTATAATCATGTTAGTACAAAAAGTATTATTTCCCGATATCTAAATTCAGAAAGTATTAATATTAATTTCAACGAAAGGTGCTATGTTTTGATTTGTGTACGTTCTGATTGTTCTGACGCAATTACGACGGATACAAAACGATATTTAAGAGTGAGATGGCGTTGGAGCTACATATGTGTTACTCTTGTTGTTTATAACTTTTCCTGGCACTCGATACTTTTATTACCTTGCAAATGTGTTGTGAAATATGAACTCTTTCTTTTACTAAATAGCCTTTGACGTTCTATATGTCTTAATTATTACTTCGTAAATCATTATAATCTATTACACAATTAGATATAGCGTATATAATTTAAAAAAAATCGACATATTTGAAAATGATGAGAATAAATTGCGGTTTATTGCGAATATATTGCAAGTAAATTGCATTTGGTTTTAAAATAATACACTTTTCTGTATCGAGTATTTTTTATTGCACATTTATTTCTATCGAATATCGCTCGACTTAAGTGTTGTTTCTAAGAGAATCCATTTATCATGTTATCTTTGGTGCGAGAGATGTTCGTCTCAATAGTTTTTATTGTAAATCGATTAAGTGTTACAAGAGTAGTGACAATAGATTTTAGTGAATGAGATATTCATACTATAATGTTGCCAATTTAAAGTACGGCCAGTAATGGTTTCATATTCCGTTATAGTTTATTTGTTAACTAACATTTTTTTTTTATTTTACTTTGACACAAACACTTGTGCCATCTATTAACTGATTGTAAGTGTATCAAATATTTTTCTTAACTTAGTATCGAAGTCTTATCATGAATGTTTTGTATTAATACATAATGGGAACAGTAAATTATATATAATATAAAATAATTTGCAACAAAATAATAAATGAAAACTGTTTCCAAAATGTAACAAATGGTAACGAAAACAGGAACAGCTGTGTCATTTAAATAAAATAGATGATAATTTTAAAAATTGTTATATAATTATAATATATGACAAATATGGCAAAAATATAAATATATATATATATATATATATATACTATATGTGTACATTTTATTGTATAGCGGAATGAGTACTATTTGAAATTTATTGTAAATTGATGAAAATGTTATAGATCGGTATATGTTAAAGAATAAGTTAACTGTTTGTAAAATTGGAGAGAAAATATGTATAACTGAATATTTGCTATAATTTTGTTTTATTTACCTGATTATATTAAACAGAGCCTATTAGCATAAGTTTATTAATCAAAATAGAAAGCAAAACATCACAGAAATAAAACCCGACAAAACTTTTTACGGGTTAGATTACTGACGTGTTTAACAAATATTTAAAAATACAATCAAGACCATGACTACAATCTCACCTGATATTAAATGACGTTGTTGGACATGCTAAACCTAGTGCAGCGATTGGCTCTCAAGTGCAACTGCTGGAATACATCCATAGGTATTTGGCGACAGATTTTCAACTTGAAAGCCCTACCACCATGCTATTGTTTCGTTACGATTTTTTTCTTCACCGAAAGCTAAAGCTCATTGCAGGTGGATTCGAACTCACGTCCCTTGATGCGGCGTCCGTACGCACTACCAAATACTACTTTAATTATACGTTTATGATAAAAACCTATGTATGTATCATTAGAAAATTTTTGTATTTACATCTTGACTACAGATAAACTAAAAGAGTAATTGATTACGTAATAGTATGTTCGCTTAATAACAATCTGCAATCACGATAAAGTTTCAAAATGTAAAATTATAAAGAACCCTGAACTGTTTAGTAAACCACTTGAAAATAGAAAATCTCTCATGTCCGCCGAGAATTTAAAATTAGTGGTCTTGGTTAGAACATCGAAACAGTAAGTGATCCATTCGCTAAATTAAAACAAACATCGCATATGAAAAATTAAGAGCAATATTTACTAATATTATAAATGCGAAAGTGAACTTGTTTGTTTGTAACGCTTTCACGCTTAAACCGCTGAATCGATTGTCATAAATTTTGGTATAGACATAAATGGGAATCTGGAGACGGTAATAGGATACTTTTACTTCTGAAAAACGTATTGGAAGTGGGGTAAAGAGAGGAATAAACTTTGTATGAAATTTTTTATTGCGTTATCAAATTTGACAAAATCATTATAAACGTGAGCGAAGTCGCACGTAAAATCTATTTAATTAATAATGCAAGAATCCAGTTAGCGTATCTATATTAAAAGATTAATATAGTCATACATTTAAATACCAAATCAGTTTTTTGATAAGGGAAGACTGGTTAGAACATCACTACTGGAGTGGTAAATATATTGATTAAAAACAGGGGTACTAATTTCCAATATCCTGATATTCTTATTCGGATATGATTTCACATTTTTAAATAGAGATGTTAACTGATTGTCATGCACTCAGCTAACTGCAGGCCCTATATTTGCCTTCTATATTCTTCTAATATATCTATCTACCTATTTTTATTACCTAAGCGAGTTTGTTTGTTTGTTTTTACGCTTTCATGCCTAAACCGCTGAATAGATTATGATTAATTTTGGAATAGACATAGCTAGGAACGTGGAGACGGTTGTAAGCTACTTTTTTTCGTGAAAACCTTATTTAAAGTGGCCTAAATGGAGCGATTAACTTTGTATGGAAATTGTAATTGCGTCATCCGATTTGTTTGACAAAATCAATATTAACACGAGCGAAGCCGCAGGTAAATGGTAGTAATATATATTTTTGCATTCATTAGCTAATATGTCTTACTATACCAAAATATATATGGTGCTATATCTGTCGGCATATTTTGGTGACGTAATAAAAATATACGTTATAGCTGCATCTGTGGCCACTCGCCGATTACTATAGCAAATACACTGTGATATACCTTGCTATGCTTGATATTAATATATATTATAGCTTCGTCTGTCGCTGGTTTTTGTAGTAAATATAGTACATGTACTAACAAACCGTAATTAGTACCCAAATTTCCTAATACAAACAGGTAAAACATATAGCGAAAATGAACTAAACACTTAATTGTCTTAGTCCGTAAAATCTCTGATGACAATACCTAACTTCGCACTTTATAATTCGCAACAAGAAATAAATAAACGAATCTTCAATACAATTAAATTTATTACTAAGGTGAGTCACAACAACTTAGAATAGTAAATTAACGCACTGGAAGTTAAGTAGAGACGTTTCATATATCAGATTTAAGATCCAGCATAACTTTCTCCCCGGGTTTGAATGCGGGCATCCCGAGATACGGGCACGTAGCACACCGGAACGCATCGCCAAGGTAACACTGAAATATGAACCAATATTACAAGATTAAAAAAATATATAGATGTGAGATTTTAGATTTGGCTATAGATATCTCAATTTTATTTAACTAGCTGTACCGGTGAACTTCGTATCACCTATAATCGTTGATCTTTAGTCTCGCCTAAACTCAAAAACCGGTATGACCGATTTGTATTTTTTTGTTGTACATTTTTATTAGCCAAGTATAATCAACCTACCAACTTCAATTCGTTATAATCAATAGAACTAAGAATCTAAGATCATTACCGTTTTTCATTTCTTTTGATTATTGAATGAAACTTGTTTATAGCTCCAATAAATTACTTGTCTTTTAATTATAGTAAGTTTAAATATAAGTGGTTTCGCACCCATGTCCCTTGATCTGTATACACTATCAACTAAGCTATCATCGTTTCATCATAGAATGAGTAAAAAAAATCTGTTGTTTTTTTATATACAAACCCTCGACAATAATGAACCCAATTAAAAATAAAATTATTCAATGTGGTACAGTCGTTTGGAAGTTATATATAGTAGTATATAGATAGATAAGTTGCAATTATGAATATATTACAATTTCTAAATAATTGTATTTAAATGAAGACGATAGGTATCACAATATTAACTTTATTTTAGCTCACGGGCGCGTTTTTTTCCCGTTTCACTTCCCTGCGAACGTCACAATCATTAACTTAACGGGAATGGAATATAGTTGCTCTTGCAGAAGAGTCGCTGTGAGTTTGGTGTAATTTAAAATAAACGTAGCCGTATTGCTATTTTAAATCACATTTGGTATTGAACATTATATCATTTATTACAGTTCACGCCTATTTGCAATATTTATATAGAATACGATTACTGGATTCCTTAATATCCCCGTTGTTTTTTTTAATTGCGAGGGGGAAATAACCCATGTACTAATACATTGAAAGTTAGACGCCAAAGTAAACAATGCGATTGAAACAGAAGCCCTTTTTAAAGATCACCTAGTCACTAAATATCAGACGATTTCGCCAGTGTACATACAAGAGCGATCGGAGATGAATTGCAATATCTATGTGATCGGCATTATGTTTGGATTTTATTGATCAAAAACTTTCTTCTTGCCGTACTCCTTAATAAAAAAACAAATCAAATTCCGCTCAAGCCATTTTTCAATTAAAAAAAAAGAAGAAATAGGTATAGCGGATGAACTAACGCAGTCAACGCTTTCGACAATTCTAGTACCCTCTAATCAAATTTATTATCATATTGAAAAATATCATATCTATTGAGAACATATGCACAAATTTTACTATTCTTTGTATCTTGCCATGAAAAATAATCAAAACTTGTACTAAAGACAATACTACTAGCGATCGTATTAGGAATAAATACTGTTATTTTATAAATGTGGGTCCTATATATGAGACCAGAATTTCGTATTATGTCGTAATAATACTACTGAAAAGTGGTTGACTGATATTTATTCCATAATTGTTTGAGTAACGAAAACTATGTAATACATACTTTAGCATAAATGATCTATCTCATCTCGATTCCAATAGATTATATATGAATACAATTTGGTAAATAGCTGATGTTGTTTTTCTTATAAACTAGAGTTTTATAAGTAATGAATATCCTAATAAAATAGTGCAAGGTTGTGTATAAATATATCTATTTTGCTACTTAAATTTCAAAAGTTGTCCAATGGACACAAATGTATCTGACATGATTTCTTACAAAATTTAATTACGAGATCACTATTAGAATATTAATTTTTACGTAGACATTATTTTGGAAAAAGTTAGCATTTATTACGAATGTTTGAAACTAAGGTTCGAATGAAAGGCGATTGACCACCTTACAATCATGAATGTTGTAAGCTTACAGGCTGCTACAAATAAAATTACTTTAGAAACTTAAGTTGGACAGTAATATTTCACCAATGTATAAAAAAAAGTAAATCTTACACTTCCACACGAAGACTTGGGCGTTTGTTTCGTCTCTCCCATTAACTCCTCAGCAAGACCGCACGAGCAATCCGCGCAAGCCTTCCGTTTCCCAGTTGTTGCACACACTATAAAATTATATAATAACAACATTAATATTATAAGCAGAAAATATATTACTTTCATATACTACAATAAATAATGACTACATTCAACACTAGATCATAAATTATAACAATAAATTTGGTAAAATCTCTGCAGTACTGAATTTTGGTGATCAACGTTTATGTTAAAAATGCCAAAAGTCAAAGACAATTCCAACAAGCCAAAGCAGCATTAACCAGGCTAATCGAGAAGCAGCAGGACTACCGGCTACAAATAAAAACTTTGTAATGTTGTGTTACCTAATAATGAATTACAACTATTTAAATATGAAATTCTAAACATGCTATCAAACTGGAAAAAGGAACAGGTTATATAACTTACTAAAATTACAACAGACATCAATTAATTAAAATCACAAAACCGACAAATACAAAAACTTATTCTGACATGGAAAAAGCAATTGATTTTGTTATATACTACAAGTATACACACACTGTATTCAATTAACAAATACGATATTTATTTTTTACAGAAGTATTCAATGTAATAACTATTGACGAGTTCTACAACCCACACACACTATTGCAAATCAGAATTATTTCTCAATTATATCAATTCGTTCAATATTAACATAAATATCCGTAGTATTCAATGCAACGTACTTTTTTAACACTTCTTCATAGAATTAAAGTAACTAGTGATGTCGTTGTTCTCACTGAATGTTGGGTTTTTAGCTCTAAATGTATACCAAACATTAATGGTTACATTAACTTTTTAACAAAAAGAAACACCCTTAATAATGATAGACTAGTCGTTTATATCAAACATGATATTGCCAATATGGGTGTAGAGGATCCCAATATTGCTGATTCCAATTATTTGGTGGTGAAAATCAATGAAACTAACGCTATGTCGATGAAACTCTTATACCAACAATACTGGATTTTTAGAATCACTGAACACAATTTAAATTTCTTTACGTGGTTTTACAAATTATTATTTTTTTGTTGGAGATATTAACATTAACATTACACCTAATAGTTGCGATAAGAATGAGTGTAGTTACATAAATTTCATGTATTTTCATAGATTTCTGCCAGCTCATAATTTGCTCACCAGAAATAAAAATTGTCTAGATCACTTGATAGTTAAAAGTAAACATATTTATACTGCTTTAGTACTACATTCGTCTATTACCGATCATAATGACATCATATTTAGCATTAAATATAAGGCTAATTTAAAGCCAACCATTGGAATATAAAACAAAATTACCGAACAAGGAATTCACGCGGATTTCAAAAAACTATGTCTAAATCACATTTATTGCATTATGATTTAAATGCTGCTATCAATATCTTATTTTTGTAATTTGTAAATTCCTTAACTAACATTATTGTAAGTAATAAACAAACTTATAACTTAAACTCGTTTGCTTTCATTGATGCTGATCATCTAAAAGTTGAGCGTATTATTATGACTTGTAAATCAGATCGTGCTGTTAGGTGGGACAAAATTCCTATGTCATTAATTAAAAAATATAAACATATTATAATACCGTATTTGGTGCACATTTGTAATTGTTCCTGTAAAAGTGGAACATTACCTAATGCCTTTTAAAAAGCTATAATACACCAAATTCACAAAGGTGGTAATAGGAATAGTGTTCTGAACTTTAGACCAATTTCAGTCTTGTCATCAATGTCGAAAATCTTGGAGCGTCTAATAAACAATAGAGTTATACATTTTTTAGAGTATAATAAAATATTAAGTAACAACCAGTTAGAATTTCTTTCTAAAAAATCTACAAGTGACGCTGTTCACTTACTTACAGACTATATTGTAAATAATCTTGACAGTAAAAATAAATGTTTGAGATATTTTTAGATTTATCTAAAGCATTTGATACGGTCTCCATTCTCATATTAGTTGAGAAACTTGAAAGGTTAAGTGTTCGTAGAATACAGTTACAACTACTGCGAGATTATCTATCCTGCAGAAAACAATGTGTAAAAATCGACGAATTTATAAGCGAAGACAATACTGTAGAGTATGGAGTACCTAAGGGCAGTATTTTAGGACCAACACTATTCCTAATCTACATTAATGACCTATGTGAATTAGAACTCGTAAATGGACATATTTTCTTTTATGCGGATGACACTGTACTTTTTTTTTCTCTGGTAATACGTGGAAGGAAGCTTTTGATAGTAATAAAAAGGTTTTAATAAGTTAAATTATTTGGCTTACAGCAAATTCTTTAACCCTTAATGCAAATAAAACAAGTTACATAATATTTAGTCTCAGCAATTACAATCAAAATAATATTGATAACTATTCTACATTTGCTCATATTTGTAATAACCTTAACTTCTGCGATATTTGTGCTATCCTTTAACAAACTGATTCAGTTAAATATCTCTGTGTAATATTAGATAAAAATATCGCATTTCATTCGAATAGCGAAGCATTAATTACTCACGTTCGCAACCTTATTTTTATTTTTAAAAATCTCAGACACGTGGCAGACTATAAACTTTTAAATACCATATATTACGCACTTTGCCAATCCATAATCAGGTCACTATTGCCTAACAACCTGGGAAGGGGCAACGAAAACTAAACTAATAAGGCTTTAAAGAGCCCAAAGCGCTGTACCAAAACTAATTTACTTCTTTCCTTATCAGTATCCAACTTTCGTGTTATTTTTTTTTATTTTTTTTTTTTTTTTTATACTTAAGGTTTAGCGTTATGGCCATAATCTCACCTGATCTTAAGTGACGATACGGCCCAAGTTGGTAGACACGCTAAACCTGTGGAGGAACTGGCTCTCAAGTGCTGCTGCCGGAACACACCTATTGGTATTTGGCGGCAGGTTCACAACTAGAGGGTGGTAGCTACCCAGGCGGGCATTAGAAAAAGCCCTACCACCATGCTATGGTTTCCTCACGATGTTTTCCTTCACCGAAAGCTCAAGCTCATTGTAGGTGCTTGGGTTCGAACCCACGTCCCTTGACGCGAAGTCGTGCACAATACCACTGAGCTATCATCGCTTCAAAATGTTATATATTAAAGCCGAAGTTTTATCTATCCGCCAATTATTTATACTGCAAGTAATATTAAAATCACTCATCATTGTTATATATAACCCCAGTATAACCACAATTGGACAATGCAAGGACATACTTTGTAAAACTAAGCTAGTTTTAACAGCATATGCACATAGGTGTTTTCTTGGAGACTATTTATATAATAAGATTAATCGTGAAATCTTTATCCATCGAAAAACAAAGTTTGAAAGTAAAAAAATAATAATAAGCAGAATAACTAAGTAATAATAATAATTTATGTTGAAATAAATATAAACAGGTTATGAAAATATAAACATTTTCACGCTACTACCAATAGAAGTAAAGATGTATTGAAAAAGTTACAAAAACGAGTAAAATTTATTAAATAATATTTAGTTCCACGCGAACGAAGTCGCGGGCACAGCTAGTTATATTTCTATACATAAATCTTGTGTATATTTGTTAGTGATCGTGTAACTTCTAAAATGGTAGACTCCGAGATGGCCAAGGGTAATCGGAAGCACGGTGGTCAGTATGCGGTATAAGGATGTGTTCAAGAGGTATTTGAACGCTTGCAGTATCGACTATACGTGTTGGAAAGATCTCGCCTTAAAACGGTCATCTTGGCGTTCTACCGCCTTTTAAAGTATTGCAAAGTTTGAGGACAATTGCTAAGAAATAATTGACACAAAACGCCTTTCCACACGTATACGTGCAATCAGGACGGCCAGCTCAATTGCTCTGCATTTGAGCGGATTTTCAAGAGAAAAAAAGGGTTCGCGAGTCACATTATGGCCCATGCTCGAACGAAATGAGACCTTTTGAAGTCGCCGTCATTGAAATCGCTGAGGACTATATATATAATAGTAGATTAATAGAAGTAAAGTTCTTCCTCGATCCGCCGGATAAATTCACGCGACATACCGCGTCTTTTCCGTCCGTCTCTATTCCGAATCGCGCATACGCGCGCGCTAGACCGCGAAACCGTCGTCCTCGCCGCCGAGGGCGGGCGGTTAACTTCGCTCCCGCACACCCGCCGCGGCCCCCTTCTGCGGACGCTCGAGCCTAGGTCGATCCTTCGGAATGGAGCCCTCGAGCTAACCCGCTCGCGCGATACAGTGACACTCCACACTCACTGAACCCACATCATTACACTGCATGTCACATTCGTGCACACTCACACAGTACGTACACGGTTCTGTGAGGGACCGCCCGTGGTCTTTTATTCTTTTATTTCTTATTACTATAACGTTCTCTCATAATAGATAGTACCGCGTTCGTTTTCTCTCATACGCGATTCGGCAACAGCCCAAGCCGAGGTTCGGTCACTAGTGACACCCTTGTGCGAGTTGCCCCGCGGGTTTGAGCGCCTTCCGCGCTCGCCCCACTAGTTCAGGTGAAGCTGTAAAAGCCCCTAAGGCTAACAGTGTAGGTCCTTTCGAAAAAAAAAAAAAAAAAAAAAAAAAAAGAAGTAAAATTCATGCAATATATTTTTTTTCTCGAAAGTCTCGATTTGAGACAATGGTTCATAGCTATTCCATGGTATATTGATGGTGCTATGGCCCAGTGTTTAACTACCGAACGGGCAGAACGTCTGTTGGACCTAAAGCTAGTTGAATATAATTTAAAAGTTTCCCAGTGTTTTCAAACCACAACTTCCTTGATAGAGACAACCAATATAGAAACTAGATAAGCTGGCCGCTCTGTTTTAGCAACAAACCCAATTTAATAACAAACTAGCAGCCCGGGTGGACATTGTCCTGCCCTTTCCAATGTTAAAACCGGCTTACATTTTTAGTTAAGTTGTTAATACATAAATAGAGAAAATTACATCGAAATGCATTGATAAATAGATTTACTATATAGATTTATCTTTTATCCTCTATCCTGAAGGAATCAGCTCGTTCTTTGATATAAAACATTCCATTCCATTGATATAAAATATTAGTTAACATCGTGCCAAGGTTAATCAACTTAGATTACGACTGATTTTCAGACCTACCGGATATACATATAAAATTTCATTAAATTCGGTCAAAACGTTTCAGAGTGCTATCGCAATTAACACCGTGACACGAAAATCTCATTACAAAGAAAAGTATTTTTTGACACCTGATTAATTAAAATACCAAACAAGTATTTCATTAATATACTCACAAAAATTCAAGTCATACCTACAATTTCGTAACCGTGGCATTGATTATGTCAAACAATGCACTACATTCTGCATTCGTACTTGAAATCCGTTCGTAGGTAAATCGGGTTGGTTTGCAACACAAAACCTCAACCAACTAGAGTTATTACAATTTACGTAGTATTTGAAACACAAAACCTCATTACGATAACATGTTCGCCAAGATATCACGTAATCCCTACACGTAAAGACAAAGAACCTTGTCAAATTAAAGTTTTATATGTTGATAACATTTTGTGATTTCTTTTATTATACTTAAAAGAGTTTAAAACTTTTTAGACACAAATTTCTAGTTTCCTAAATAGCATGCGGGGTCTGATGTATCTATAAACAAAATAATATAATTTTTATTCTACAGGAATATGTGTTATCAATGTTATCATTCAGCTGGGTAGATTTAACACTTACTGATTGCAATGGGTTCTGAAAATGGGTTTAATAAAATAATTGTACATGAATAACTTACCTCTCAAAGAATTTTTATCTGGTATTTTTAAGTCATTACTATCAAGCAACTGATTGTCATCAATTATTTCATCATCATTAGTGCCTGACCATGCCTCTTCAACTGTATTATCCAATTTCCATACTGTTGGTTTACCATTTAATTTTAATGAAGCTTTTGAGCCCACCTAAAATATTTATTATATTATTATATGGAAGTAATTTTCAAAATTCTTAAATTTTTGATTTATTTACTGTTATAAGAAATCAGGTGATCATCTAGGTCCACAATTATACTACAAATGTATTAAAAATTAAACAAGATGCAGAGCTGTCTTACTGAAAGAATTCTATTTTTATTAATGTTACTTAGCATGCTTACAACCTTTGGTTTTTATTTATATGTATCTCTCAGCAACCTCTTTGAAGTTAACAAATAGTAAGTTGATAATACTATACTGACAAGTATTGAGAAAGGTACCATTAATTAATTATCAAGCAGTTTCAAATTTTGCTACTCATCATACTATCTTTATACAAAAACATGAATTAGACATACTCAACTAAAAATCACAATAAGGTAAATGTGATTGATATAATATTCATTTTTACAATGAACTATTTATGTAAATTTTCGTTTTTTTTTTGTTAAATTATATGATATTTTAAAACCCCTTAATAAATAATTGCTTTTAAATGCAGTGTATAATTTAATTAATATATCTTTCTTTACACATGTAAAAGTGCATGTATGTATGTTTTCTATTAATTCTAATATGGCTATATGTACTGATTTTATTGAAACTTTTAGGAAATTTTCAGATTAGACTAAACAGTAATTCTATAAAGAATCATAAGGATTACTATACTACTATAAAAATATCATTATTGATATTATGTAAACAAGAAATTATTTTCTATAATAGATTATCTCTCCACTAGACATTGCGCACCTGGCATCTTGTGCCACATTGTCACTTAAAGGTGAAATTGTGGCCATAATAGTAAACCTATAAAAAATAATGTTGACATAATAATGTATAGGTGTATTTAAAGTACACGTAAAGAAGTTAATATATCTCAACTGCTAGATACCAGAGAAAGATGAATTTCATTTCATTGTGTGGCTGAGGTATAAACTTTAAGAAGTTGTTACAGAGATGTAGGTTTAAGAAACTTGTAAGATACATTTTAGGGTTACATTTTTTACAACTTATGATTTATTTATTAAAACACAATGTAGGTCTTTCTCTCCTCTTTTCAGCTTGTGTGTCTATGATTTGACAACCATTTTACTGTTGTTCTAGTTATATACTGTAATGTAATTGTAACAGCAACTATAATAGTAAGTTATATTTTTAAAGTAATTTTTTTTCAATAAGCATCAACTGTTGTGAGCATAATATTAATTAAGAAAAGATTGACAGAGCATCAATTATATCAATGATATTGTTAAACTATTAAATATTCAACGATACTAGACAATATCACACATTAACTATTGGTGCATCTAGAATTGAATTAATTATGTGTTATAAATTTTTCAATAAATGCTAATTTCACTGTTCTACTTATTAAATTTTAGTATATATATTATGTACTTACCTCGAATTTGGGCTTTTCTGCTACATAGACATTATCAGCACCATCTGTGATGTTCACAAAGCCATTTAACTTGAGAGTGCTAGTTAAGTTTGATGTATCTTTCAGAACTAATTTACCATTTGGCTTGAGAAGTTTAATTATTACAGCTAGCAGGTTATCAGTATGCTTCACAGATTTTGAAGGGGTCCAGTTGGATAATATGACATCAAAAGATGAATGTGGTCTGGATGCTAGAAAATTATTGTATAAATATATAGACTAAAGTTTTGAAATCATTAGAAATGGTAAATTTGTAATAAATTGGTGTCCTTAGGTAGAAGATTTAGCAATTGATTGTTAATACAAACCTTTTCCACTGAAATAGCTAGTAAATACATCAATTCATCATGTTCATCACCATATTTCCATTAAAGTAAATTGATTACTATTATATGATGTTTTCCATTGACAAAAATTAAGAGTTGCTCAACTAATCTGAATAATTAGATAATAGAATTTAATAACATAAAAATTACTTGAATGTCGCTATGAAGAAAGTAAGTTTCAAAGTTACGGTAGTTTTACCGTATAGAGAAAACAGATTTTAAACTCAAATGGTTGGGATAATTATTTATATATAATTATATATTACTGTTACTCACCTTCAGAAAGCAATTGTGAATTTTCTAGGGAGATTGTAACATCTTGACATACGTTTTTAATTTCGTCTAATAAGTTTAAAATAGTACTTTGACTATCGTTATTCCAAATTAATAAAACATTGTCGCCACTCACTATGTTATTCATTTTAATAACTAATATTTTTTATTATGAAATGATTTTTATACTTATATCACGGTAAAAAATTTAATAACGGATTTACAGAGCGCACTAGCTTCTATTCAAAGCAGATATGTTCGAATAAGCTATATCACGCTACAGAATTCTATTATGTATAAACAAGTTAAAAAGAGGAACAGAAACCATGAGAATTAGAAGTTTTTTTTAGTAAAGATTTTTCCTTTTAATTGTGAAAAGAAAAAGCAAAGGTATCTAGACCATGCAGCCAATTCAGATGTTTTAAATGTAAACAATATTATTTTCAACAATATGGTGTCTCTCTTGTTGAAACTCTCTTGGGAGTTTTTGTGGCAACTAATATATCATGTTCCGATTGATTATACGCATTTCACTTCACCTATGTTTTTCAGCTACACTACATTACGTAAAATGTCACCTTAATTTACACAATATAGGGCTTGTAGCGATATTATTTGTCGTATCACTCTGACATCTGTCTTTTCAAACCGCTTGCACGCAGGCTGATATTACGGCCAGTGACAATTACAAAGGACGCCACATCACCCCCCCACGAAGAAACAAAGACGGGGTTACACGTCGATAGGTTTAGCGAAGCGAACTCGTCGACCAGAACGAGTAACATAACTGTCTAAAACTCTATGATCTGATGAGGTTCCGGCTGTGTCGGGAGATGGTTGACGAGGCTGGCTACGAGGAATATTGGAAAGTTGATCGTTGTTATCTATGTGTGCTGGTTTTACCCTATCAACACTGAGTACAGTTGGTTTGCCTCTTATGTTTAAGGTTATAGTTTTTTCTTGACGGTCAAGAATTTCATAGGGACCAGTGTATGGATGTTGAAGCGGGTGACGGATGGTATTGTCACGCAAGAAAGCATGAGTGGTCGTCTTCAAATCTTTAAATAAAAAGGTAGCCTGTTCACAATGCCATGAAGCAGGAATCGGTCTAAGTTTATTCATTTTGTAGCGCAACTGATCAACAAAATATCTAACATCTTCGGCACGACTTGAGTTGAGAGGAACTGCGACAAATTCTCCTGGTAATCGAAGAGGTTCACCATATAACGACTCTGCTGGTGAAGCCTTAAGATCCTCCTTAAGAGCAGAGCGCATACCAAGCAGTACTAGCGGTAACGCTCTAACCCATGTCTCATCGTGGCACATCAAGGCTGCTTTTAACTGTCTGTGCAGACGCTCTACCATGCCGTGTGCACCCATGCGGTGCAATAACTAGTGGTCCTTAGTCTTTTTGTTGCACAGTGCTGAAGTAATCTTTGAAATAGATCTGATTCGAATTGACGGCCCTGGTCAGTACTAACAATTGTGGGTACGCCAAATCGTGCAATCCAACCGCTAACAAACGTTTGCGCAACTTCCCCAGCCGTAATGTTTGTAATAGGTCACACTTCTGGCCATCGCGTATAACGGTCGATAGCTGTAGTACAATAATTATATCCTTTGCTCACTGGTAGAAGACCAACAATGTCGATATGGACATGTTTAAAACGAGCTGATGGATTTTGAAATTGTCCAATCGGTGAAACTGTGTGTCTAGTGACTTTACTAAGTTGGCACTGTAGACACGTACTGGACCATAATCAGCAATCTTTGTTGATAGACGGACAAACAAATCGCTCAGTAATTAAACGAGTTGTAGCTTTTATACCTGGATAGCTCAGATTATAGAGTTGCTCAAAAATTTTACGTCGATACTGTGGCGTGATGTAAGGACGGTGTCTACCTGTAGAGGTATCACAAATAATCGTCGTGCTAGTCCCTGGAATAATAACTTTTTCCAATTTTAATGAACAACTATTGGATTTGAGAATTTCTTTAAGTTCGTTATCTAATTCCTGTGATTGTGCGAGATCTGAAAAATCGGTGTCAATAGCGACAGCCTCTATGCGAGACATTGTATCCGCGACCACGTTTTCCTTGCCCTTAATATGAACAATATCCCTAGTAAATTGTGAAATGAATGATAGTTGAATCAGTTGTACCGGCGGTAACTTTTCTCTACGTTGAGTAAAAGCATATACAAGAGGTTTACGATCAGTGAAGATCGTAGTTTGTTGACCTTGCATGATATGTCTGAAATGTTGTACACTCTCGTAAGCTGCCAGTAGTTCCCGGTAGTACGCTGGCCACTGTTTTTGTGAGCCTGTTAATTTCTTGCTGAAAAATGCTATTGGCTGCCAATGACCCTTCACTTGTTGTTGTAAGCACGCACCAATTTGTATACCTGAGGCATCTGTAAATAGTCCTAAAGGAGCATCAGGTACAGGGTGTGCTAATAGTGTATCATTAGATAAGCTGTCTTTTATGCTAAGAAAACTTTGCTGCAACTCCTCGGTCCATTGGACCGAGGCAGCTCCTTTTCCTTTAGATACGGTAAGCATCTCAATCAACGGAGCTTGAAGTTCTGCAGTACGGGGTAGAAAACGCTGATAATAATTGAACATGCCTAAGAACCGGCGAAGACCTTGTATGGTCTTTGGTAATGTATATTCCTTAAGGGCTTTTATGCGGTCCTCAGGAGGTCGGACACCTGCAGCACTAATATGGTAACCAAGAAAAATAAAACAACTAAGTATATGAATAAAAAAAAAATCACAACATGACAGATCAAGATTCCGCCAAAAACTTCGAATTTGACGTTATTGACAAGTTTTTTTAAATATAATAGGGACTGTAGGCACACATCTAGACTCAATTTAAAAAAAACTAGTATCTATAGTTTCCATTTTCATATATTATCCAAGAATTATATTATAAATAATAATTTGTATTTACAATCAACACAAGAACTAAAACATACCAATTTAAAATTGCTTAATCAGGTTTATTTTCAAATATATAGCGGTGTGTGCTTAAGACACAAGTAAAAACTTTTTCGCTATATTGCTCTCACAGTCTCATAGCCTTAATCAATTGGAGCTAACTTTAAGCAAACGAGCGTTTCATAGCTGAGAGTAACGAATCAGTCTCATTTGATACACATAAAATAATGTGTTCAACGCGCCTAAAGAAGTTTTCTCTTTAAAAATTTAATCTTAAAATTGATTCTCATTACATTTTTATATAAGCAAGGCTTGTAAGCAATGCGTAAAATATTGAAAAACGGTTGATGTTAAAGCTATGCCAAAAGCCGCTCTTTTCAAGCTCAAAGTGAACTTATACAACGGTATTATGATCAGCAAGCTAATAATATAGTTTTAATAATGGAAACTTCATTTTACTGATCTCCGTTCCGATCTCCGTTCCGTCCGTGATCCGTTCAAGTATTACGTAACGTAATTTTAAATATTTTCTCCCCCAGATCTAACGCGTTGTAACATTTATCTGTAATTATTTATTTAACGGGTAATTTTCAATAAAATAACTGTTATGTCCAGAACTAAAGTTTTAAATAGTCTTCGTTATCATAGCATAATAGTATATAGGTAATATGCCAAATTTGCATTTTCATTTCGTGGGTTTATTTTACAATTTGATATTTAACAACGTATTCATGTAAAACGAAACGTCACTGTCTAAGATAACCTGTTTAATACGGTATGCTTATAACAATAAGGTTATAATTTTATATATCTATAATTTATTGTACACGTTTTTGTATTAATTACTTCAAATTATAAAAATACTGTCACTGATACTTTAAATGATACACGAAGCTTTTTTAGCAGGATTATGGGCATCTGTCGGCAGTACGTTAGGAAAATTGTCAGGGACAACATGTGTTGTGGTAAGTAGTAAATACCTATACTTGATACATCAAAGCAGTGAAAAGTCACTGTGAAAAATCATTGAGCTAATGCGATGAAATAGTAGCATTCTTTTCACTTATTGGAAGGAAATAATGTACTAAAACCAGTTACTCTTTATTATGTTTATTTATCAATTTCATATATTCCTATATGTGTCTAGGTATTAATATTATCCTTAAATATGAAATGGTTGTATATTACTCGTATTAAAAATATTACTGATCTAAAATTGTTTATTATAAAGTTAACATTGCTGATTTACAAATGTTCGTAAAATACCTACATTTCTTCTAAATATATTTTTGGTGTATAATACATATAGGTAGTACCCGCAATTGAAATGATCTGAACCTTTCGGATGTCTAAAAAAATTTCATATGTAAAATATTATTACTTATAACTGAGCCCTTTTTAGTATTCGACAATCTTATTTGACTCTGTGCCTATCCGGAATTATTCGAAATTAGTGATAGCTCAGTTGGTAGTGTGTACGGACCCCGCGTCAAGGCAATGATAGTTTGAATTTCTGCAATGAGCCTAAGGTCTTTCGGTACAGTAATACATCAAGTTGAAGCTATAGCATGGAGGTAGATCATTTTGTAATGCCCGTCTGGTTGCATATTTTCGTTTGTGTGTTCAATAGAAGGCAGTACTGCCTCGAAATCCGCACGAGTTTTTGAGCTCTCTCCACAAACTCGTGTTTTATCCACGGCATGGGTCTTCCAATCACGCAGGAGTTTGCAACACGAACTGTTCTTCTAAAAATATGTTCTTTTACATTACATTCATAATAATAATAGGTAATAACGAAAGAACGTAACTGTATTCATTCACACACAAGCACCTACCGGTGGATGATCATCGCCCGTCCGTTTCGCATCATCAACTGTAGGCGGAGTATGTCGGTGATGATCGTTGGTGTAGTAGAGGTGCTTGTTGGCTTAGGTTAGGTTGGACTTCTGATAACAAAAAGCGCGAGACGTCCGTGGCCGCTTTTGAACTTCTAAATAATAGGAGCGGAAAACAATCCAACGACTAATAATTTTTTTTTGACAACGCTGTTCAAAATATTGCTCAGTGGCAAAGAATTACTAATATCTTAGAAAAGCATTCAAATGATGCATGTACAAAAATAAATAATAAATTTAAGACTACACGTGTTTCATTTTTTCTTGCTTATTCGTCTAATCACTCGGAGCATATGCGCTCAAACAAACACGGATTTGTAACGCTTGGTCAAGATACATGCTTCTTGTAAACCCATTAGTGATTGAAGGACCGCATGCCTTGGGTAAAACATGAATTTGTGGAGAGAGTTAGCTCACAATCCCATGCAGAATTCGAGGCATATTGCCTTCTATAGAACACGCAAACGGAAATAGGCCGTCTGACTAAGTACCACCTTCTAGTTGAAAATCTGTCGCCAAATACCTATGACTGTATTCTGCTAATTGCATTTTAAAGCACTGCCCTCCGCTCGGCTTAGTGCATCCACAACTTAGGCCACATCGTTACTTAATACCAGATGAGATTGTGGACATAACGCTAAGGAATGATGTAAGGAATATTCACATATTTTTCGGTATTCGCATTTCCATATGTATATATAAAAACCATGCGAATGTTATTAATAAATAAAGAGAGTAGTTTTATATGGATGTATGTAATAAATACAACTGATAAAATTCATCTTTTATATTTGAATGAAATGATGATAATAGAACAGTCTTCATTTAAGCAACTAAATTGGAAATATGTTTTGATTTGTTCTTGTCAGTAATTGAAATATTAACAAAATTACAACTAATCTCAGAAAACAAAATAATAAATTTCCTTCTTTACATTAAAGAAATTCAAACTGTAAATTATACAAAAATTTCAAACAAACAGTTGTTATTTTTGAATATCCAAATTAATTGTTTATTCTTAAATTATAACTTGTAAATCAAGACTGTTTACAGCGCAATAAGTTATATTAATAGGAACAGATATACTCGTACCTCTTAACACGTCACGTGACCATGTCGATAACGACTTACATAGAGTTACTTCTATCCAAACCATTCTATAGAATTTTTCACTTCAGTAAATAACTCTTCAACTTTGGAAAAGTATTGGATTAACTTGATAAGATTTACTTATAATAAATTTTATTACAATTATGTTATGTTTGTTTTTTTATAGCAGCAGGTGTGCCTAGGACTTCATTCGCGTAAAACTTAAAATTATTTAACAATGTTTGCTCGTTTTTGTAACCTTGTTCAATACAGCTTTGCTCCTTTTGATATTAACATAATGGTAAATAGCGCTATATAACGCTAAACTTATAAAGTATAAAAAATATAGGGTTACCGCAGAAAATACTGTTGACAAACAATATATACAGATGATAATAAAATATGCATCGTTATATCAGGGGGACAGCTATATAGTGTGGGGTGGCTTGCTGCTGACTATGGTGCTGGCTAATACATGGGGATGTAGACACTACTTGAGATCACTAGATGCGGCACCTAACTCGGTCGCTCCCACGGTGATATCTGCTGCTTCTAGTTACGTTTTATCAGTGAGTATTTTTTGGTATATATATATATATATATATTGAAAACTTTACACAAAATATTTTCTCTTTTGTGTAATTGTTCTTTGTATACATAATTTTACAAGTGATAGACTATAATCATTGTCAATAATACTTTCGGAACTGTTTGTTATCGATATATCGATAGTAGGTACATTTTTACGATAATTATACCAATTTATCAGGGCTATAAAATACCTCAGTCTTTTTGACTCTAGTTAATAACTATTCTAGTTTACTTTAGATAACTCTAGTTATTAGTCAGTGAATTTGAACAACAAATATTAAAAAATACCCAGAAATACATATACTCTTATTATGTGATAGAGATATTTGTTTTATTACAAATCTATCTTGCTAGTATCAACAATAAGAAAATAACTACACATCCATGTTTAAGATAAGATTTTTTCCTTGAAAATCTCATAGTAGCTAAATTCTTGAGGAAAGACAAGTAACAGTTTTAGTAGGAAGAACTCGTGAAATTGTGGTAAAATATTCCTTGTCAAAATATATGTCGAAATGTAAGAGACATTAAAAGAAGAACGTTGATTATCTTCATCTTAAAGATATGCTATGTTTTTGTGTTTTCAGGGCATTATAGGAATTTTACTGTTTGAAGAATCTTCAACGTTACTGTGGTGGGTTGGAGCTATGTTAATTATCATAGGGCTCGGACTCGTGGCAAGGCCTCGTAATAAATCAAAATCACAATAAAGATTTAGAACACACGCGTATTCCAATATGTATGTAAAACAAGGAAAGGTCGACGGAGCAAATAAACATATGTTTTCCTGATATTGACATTCGCGACGGATCGTAAAAGCGTTCTGTAAGTTTTGCTCTGTCCCAAATATCGTGAACCCAGTTTAATACCTTAACGAGTTACCCTAATTTCGGTACGTAAGAAACGTGGTTCAACGAAGTTTCAATTTATAGCCGAACATTGCAAAAGTTTGTAAAAACATGTTTCTTTGATTATATAGTTTAAGGAATTTATACTTAAATTCTTTATGCTAATTAATATAACCACATTTCAAGAAAATGTATTACTGTAATCGACTAATAATTAATCATAACAATAAAACATTGTATATTCTTTATAATTTACATTCCATTAAAATAATATTTAGTACAATTATTATTGAATTAAATAAATAAATTATACATAAATTTGTTTTGTAAATTGTCATGTCTTGCATGTAAACACACCTTTCTAGGATATCTTAGAATTATTTTATTTAGAGAGATATAATTGAACATATTAAATAATAAATATCCAAGAAAACATAGGGTTGACGATAATGCATTTTCTAATAGCTGCCTGCCTTCTTAACCGAGCTGACTTTTTCTGCAGTCGTAAGCGTTAAGAAAAAAGAAATGGAATGGCATTCTATACACTAAATTGACGACATATATCAACACTTGATCCCGTAATCGAAACATGTTATGGGGCGTAAGGGGTATCGAATACCATCTGAGTTACCCAAGCCAACTTCACGGTGCATCCTGACGAGTAACCGACGAGGTTCGGGCGATTGTGTGTCCCACATTTGGTTTTGGTTATAACGGTTAACCATATTGATCCGTCAAAGCTGGTGGTAGGGTTATTGTCCGACTGGTTAGCGACCACCCTCGAGTTTGATAGCCGCAAAAGCTTAAAGTGAAAACCGATATTTTGTATTCTAAACAAAATAACACCCATTCTAGAAACCAAGGCGTGTGTCACAGGAACTTTATAAACACTAAAATAACAGCAACAGCAACAGCAACAGCAGCGATGTGAATAAACCATTGTTAAAAAAAATCTGTCTTGCATACAATTTGACGGTCTTTGCATCAATTATTTATAAAAATATTATTATGGTTTTAATCATTAACGTGCCGTTACGTTAAGATACTACATGTAGGTATTTTACTTCTCCTAAACGTAGTGATAGCAAGACTACTTTATCGATGTTTATATTTTACGAATCCATATTTTTTGTACCTACTTCAATTTAAATTGTTGCTATTTTTAATTATCCGCGTACTTGAGAATTGGTTAAAATAATAAATAAGTTTTAGGAATATAATATCCGCATGATAAAAATGTATGGCAATGTTAAAATAGAATTAAGTAATGTTTATGTACTTGTGCTTTAGTATAACATAGTTACATGATTGATTTAGCAATATATTTTTTATTATATATATTCACAGCTTTAGAAAATGTATACTTAAAATGCAGATATTATATTGTTAAAATGTTTCTACTAAACATATTTCAAGTATATGAACAACGTAAGTGGGTACATTATAAAATTCTAACAACCTTAATTTTCTACTTTCGTAGAGACAGTGATATTCATTGTTTCCTCACTTTGAATTCATTGTTCGCATTTAAAAAAGATTTAATTATAGTTGGAAAGTAAAACTCGATATGATCGTGTCGATAATCCAGCAAACCTACAGCTTTATAGACATTAGACGCTATGACGCCGTCAGCTAGAACGCCGCGTCGTGCGGCAGTGGTGCGCCGGGGTTCGTCTAGGTCGTACGTCTTTCATACATTTTACTTCACGCACTTAACGCTTATCCGACATTATCACATACCGCCACACAAAATAATTTCGTTCGATGCCATAAAACCGAAATATTATAAAATAATTACCTTCTTTGTAAAATAAATAGCCGCAGTGCAGATTTCAATTAGCAAGTTCGTACTATTTTATAACGTATGGCAACATCGATATCGCGCGGAGCACCGGCATCAACAATGTAGTCATAGTGACGCGTTATGTTGACAGTCTAACTTTTAAATTGTGAAAAATATATTTTATATAATAACAAGAAACAGTATGCGTTAGTTCGGTAATAAGTTTAAAATGGTGACAATAAGTCTGTTTTAGTTTAAGTATAGTTAAGGAGACAACGATGGGAAATGGGATGAATAAGGTAAATATACCTTTGATTTGAGTCGTAAATAGTAAATTATATACATGTTTTTATTTATAAAAAGCGGTTGAATTTCAAAAGATAATAGTTACGTAATGATAACGCAGAGGAACGTAGTCCGTAGCGTTCGTAGTAATTTTGTAGCGACGTAGCAGTTAGAAACGAGGTTAACGTACGGGTAAATTTTGATATTTTTTAAAAGTAATATATGATATTTTAATAATAAAATTCATAATTTTATTACTTAACATATTTGATATATTGGTAATAATAGTCTTTTAGTAAAATTGAGATCAAATTAAAAAATATAGCATTTCAGTGTGTATTATACGTCCTTTACTAACTTTAAATTTGGCACGGATATTCCTTTCAAAACATAAACACTCACAAAGAACGGATTTCACAATAACCCACCGTTGACGGGAAAACGCCAACGAAAGCTCAGGCGTCAGCTGGTTACCGTATATAGGAAAAAGCTAATAAAAAAATGTATAAACTCAAATATTGTCCTAACATATTTTTATTATTTTAACTTTAACAATTTTTTTTCCTTTGCGGACCAAGAGACTACTCTTTGACCAACAATAATATAATTCAGTACTGTAAGATGGATCTCTTTATTATATTAAAAATCTAAAAATAAAATATCGTACCATATAAAAGCAAAACAAATATTTCATAAACATAAATTAAGGCTCGCGTCTCTATATTATTAAATACTATGATTAAAAAATAAATAAAATTGTATTAGAAACTAACCTTAAGTACGTTGATATTTAATTTTAATATATTGTATTTAAGATAATAGGAAGGTATTATTGCCGTATACTTATGTACAAATCTACACAGATATAAATTGTAGGAAACCAAGATGTTTTTAATTATTAGTTTTACATCTGGCGAACTGTATAAAATGTTTAGGAAATATTAATCTTTGGTTAAAATATTGTTCATTAAAGGAAATAAACTTTATTAATTACATACAACATTATACCATAATGATTGCTTTTAAATAATACATAATATCCTTCGATTTTGTTTAACAATTATCTTTGCATAAACGTGACGTAGTGCCTAGTGTGTGACCGTGGAGGTTACGTAGAATCATACTCAGAGTCTCGTTCCACAATCGTTATATTTTACAGCAAAGCTTCCGCTTTCTACATCACTTCCGCACTGTCGAATGTTCTTAACTTAACTGAACCCGAGCAAGCATCGCACGTATATAGTAATCTGTATTTTCAATTACCCTCCTTCTCATTAATTTAAAGTATGTAGTATTATTAAGTTTCCATATTAAGTTGAATCGCAAGTTATAGCCTTGGTGTAAAAAAATATTACCCTACCTTATATGGGATGGCAATAAAGATGGGCAATTTACCTAAAAGTTATATAATTTCGACAGTAAACCGGTAGCCGGTAGATATGGTTATAACCACAAAGAGGCATGGTAATCCAATTCTAGTTTTTAAGGATATATCTAGAATGTTATGAATGGCATAGATTGGTATAAGTGCATTAAGTTAACAACAAGTATACAAAGAATTCACGATGTTTGATACTATAATTAATATTTCTAGATTACTTGCTATATCGCGACCTTGTTCGCGTGAAATTAAATTATTATATAATCATTTTTTTCCGTTTTTTTTACTTTTTACAATATAGCTTTGCTCCTATTAGTGTCAGCATAATGTTAAATAGCCTAAAACCTTCCTTCATAATTGCACTATCAAATACAAAAAGAATTTTTGATATCTGAATGGTAGTTCCTAATATTAGCGTGTTCAAGTAAAGACACTTTTCCGGTTGAAAATTAATATTCGAATATTAATATACATTATTAGAAAGTGTTATTGAATGCACATGTTTTTAGTTGTCAACGCTGTATGACTGCAAACTGCTTCTCTATAAGCCAAAAAATGTGTTTTAACTTAACCCCGGTTAAATACACTATTTGGCGAACAATTTATCGGTGATTTCAAATTGTGAAGAAATGTATAGTTTGGTATTTATAACGTTATTTATAACGTTATCTTAACATATACTTACTTCAATTTTGATTATTAGCGCATAATATTAAAGGAGTACTATTTACGTGGAGTAGGTAAAATAGACGTAGAGAATAAGGATATCAGTGCCATATGATATTGTAATGCGTTACTAAAACGTGTTTTATGAAAAATGACCAGGGTGGATCATTTTTACTAGGCACATTAATTGCTAATTTCAATTTATAATTAATATAATCATTAAATGATGGATACCACAAAATAAAATAAAAAGATATCAACTAAGCCGTCGTTAAAATGTCAAACATTTATTATGAATCTCTGACTAAAATATATTATTTTAAATATAATGTGTCCACTATACAGTTAATTATATTAGCAATATCGTCAGCTGTGTTGATTTGTTGAATCCACCACCATTGCATAGTAAAGTAATAAATATTTTTGTTTTACTTTGAACACAAATCTTTATTTCAAAGATATTTTAACATCATACAACAAGGCAAATAAAGTAACTTGTCATATTATCTGTAATAAAGTCGTAAAATAACCCCTTCCTTTTCGAAATGGAGCAATAAAACTATGTATCTACTTTAAAATGCAAATAATGGCGGATTGAACAAATTAGACCTGAGGCAACGATATGTCATATAAATGTTTTTAGGTTTAGAATATTTCAAACAAAAGTAGTTGTAAAACGGTATACGTAGGTCTATATAAAAACACAAGATAATTATAGTTATGTTTTCGTTGGATGGTGGGTGTGTGCAAAGAAAACAATCCCGGCCTCACCTGTTTACACGAGGCAAAATTAAATTCTGGTCGTTTCTTCCTACCAGTCGTATATTGCGAGCTTCGGTAAACATTGTTTTGGGAACACTATTTAGTAGCGAGATCCTATAAGATTTCGGTTAGACGAGGATTTTTTCTATGTAAAACTTTCATGGAACTCAAGCGTATGGTCCACCTGATGATGTGCAGTTACCGCGATGCCTGCGAACGCTTGTAACACTGGTGATATAATTATCATAATCGGCTTTGAAATCCCTTAACCCATCTTTAGGGTAACTATTATCAGTACAGTAATATAAGGTTATTTGGGTGCGTTATTTTGTAGCGTGAATGTGTTTCACCAGTCGGGCTACAACATGTCAAGCGAAATCTACAAAAAGCTTCTTTTTACCCTACCCCACTTTAGCAAAATAGTTGGTACTGGTTGACGAAATTAATTACTTAGCTGATTGGCACATCATGCGTTTATTTATATGAACCTACATGTTTATTCGACGGAAAATTATAAACTAAAAATAATGAACGTCAACCTTTATAACACAAATTCTATACTATAAAAAAATATAGAGAGAAGCATAACATAATGTGTTCATATAATCATATACATAGTTATAGGCCACTTCTATTTAGTCACCACCAGAGTTTCGGCGTGAAATTTTTCAACATAATTGCCCATTAGTAATGGATTTTGCGAGAATTATGAAGTCTTAAAACGAGCTGGTGTATTCATATACCATAATTGACCATATCGATTAATGAAAATATGTGGCAATTCTTATAAAGTTGAAAAAAAAAACTCCTTTTAAATGTTTTAAATTCTAACAATTGTGAAGAAAAAAAAGAATATTTTTCGCAAAAAAAAAACAGAAAAAGGTTTGTTTGTTTTTACCATTTGTTTTTACCTATTTATACATAGTAAAAAATAAAAAAGTCAATGTCCTGACTGACTGATCATCGACCAACCCAAACTACTGAGAATAAATATTTGGAGAATATGTATTCAGTATAAGATGTAGGTATCGTATAATAAAAAAATTCTTAAAATTCATCTCTTAGATCTATTTATTGAATTACGTTGACTAAATATAATAAATGTAGATTTCAGCGTTTTTAAAAAATTGAAGATTGAAGGCACAAAAGGCGATGGCAAAATTAACCTTAGAAAATAATTATTTATAATGTACACTAGAAAAGCCGTGAACGGAAAGTTCCAAACTTATCACTAAGTTCGAATGAAATGTGCAATAACTTGGAAAACAGGTCATTCATGTTCAATGAATTTTAATTAACTTACAAAAGTAAAATCTAAAACATGGAGTAATTGTATACTAGAGTCGACGCTGTACGTATGTTGCTTCAAACGTAATAATGATCTACGGACTACAACAGAAAATTATTAAACTAAAAAATATTTATTTCAGAATAAAATATTAGTATATAAAATGTATAAGAATTTGAATATTATCACTAATCTATAATTTACTAACACTTTTGCCTTAAATGATTTTTATATCTATTTATACATATAATGAATCTGTAGAAAAGACGTTTTTGCACATCGAAAATATTTCCAAAATAAAATCAAGGTGTTAAAGGATAACAAACAAAACAGATTTTCAGCATTTTTGGAATATGTGTTTGTTTGTCTGTTTATCTGTGTGTATGTATAACACCAATGTTGATAACTTTTATACATAAAAAATGTGTGTAACTTGGAGTAATACTTCTTGTTTCATCACAATTGGTTCACTCAATCAAGAGATATCTGTACATAGTATAAAATGAAGTCGCCTCCGCTGTCTGTTCGCCTAGATCTTTTAAACTATTCCACAGATTTTAATGCAGTTTCCAGCAATAGATAGAGTGATTCATGAGGAAGGTTTATGTGTAGAATACATACATATTTAGTACAGAAAAGCCGAAAACTTCAAAGAGTTGTAATGTAATACGTAGTTCACCGGGTCAGCTAGTTTGTATTGATATGTTAACATTGCATGGTTTGAAAACAATTTTTATGATAATTGCTATTTTCACGTAATTATCCAACTCACTTCTCTCAATGTACAATGAATACATTGTAGATTGTTTTTTCATTATGAGGAATCGATTCCTTTAAAATTCTACACCAAGCCAATCTTTATCCAAACATTATTAAAAGTGATAATTTGTGAATACGACCGAATTTAAAAGTTAACAGCGTCGACGGAGCCTCTGAATAATTATGAATATGAATTATGAAAACTCTTTGAGATGTTTAAAATGTACTTTGTGAATATGTACGATTTTTTCTATACCTGAGCGTTTTATATTTTCACAAAAAAAAATTCAAACACTAGGGTACTCCTCTAAAAATGTCAAGCAGTAGTGTCGACATATCGATTGTCGTCGCCTTAGTATCGATATGCAATTACGGACTCATTTCGAAAACAAGGCAAAATTGGCAGCTATACAGCTGGCAACGACTAGTGTTGTACAAAGAGCAAGTACATATCACACATAGTATACGCATATGCATTGATTATGGTGATTTCTACTTGGGCTCCATGCAAAGGCGAGCTATTCGCATTGCTGACTACTCCGAAATAACATGCGGCCTAGAGACCTTGGAACTTCGTAGAGATATTGGTTTTCTTTGTGAAGCGATGATAGCTCAGTTAGTTGTGTGTACCGTCCTACAGATGCCGCGTCAAGGGACGTGAGTTCGAATCCACCTAGAATGAGCTTGAGCTTTCGGTGAAAGAATACATTGTGATGAAACCATAGCTGTTGTTTTTCTAATGCCCTCCTGGCTAGCTACCACCCTGAAGATGAAAATCTGCAGCCAAATACCTATAGGTGTGTTCCGGCAGTTCCACTTGAGAGCCAGTCCCACCACTAGGCTTAGCGAGTCCACCATTTTGGAACACATTGTTACTTAACATCAGTTGAGATTGTGGCCATAACGCTAAACCTATCTCTAACCTACATCTAAACTATAAAAAAAATGCTCTATAGAACTTCTCAATATAGTACTCTCATCACCGTTCTAAACTCACACTGTCAATCGCTGACTTAATGTTTATTCTCATACTTTAAAATCTTGATGGAGAAGTTATTATTGATATCAGAACTTTCATTAATACTCGACAAAATGGTAGTGATCATGTGAAGCGATTTAATTAACTTCTAATATGCCACTCAAGTAACTTTTACGTAAATACAGTACAGGTGGCTAGCCTGTGATATCAAACTGGGGTCACGTCTTTACTGGGTGTGTAATGGATTATTATTTTGAGCCAGAGTTTGCCAACGACCAAACAACGTTACAGTTGCCTTTCTTTTAAAAATTTGTCAAGCGTTCCGCTCGACCACACATTTTCATTATATCGTGTATGAAAAAGGGCTTTTTTTATTGATTTTTGTTTCCTTAAGGCAACTCTCGCTAATTTGGTAGAGCACAATATGACTTATATTAAGTTTTAAACTTGCATATATGATCATTTTCAATACAAAACAAAAAAGGCAAAAAATATTGAATCTAACGATTATTGTTGTTTTCGTGTTTATAGTTAAAGAATTTTTTAAATTATTTATTAATATAATCACCATAAGAACATACATTCTGTAGACTTTTTAACCTGTTACTTTTTATTTATTAATATAATCACCATAAGAACATACATTCTGTAGACTTTTTAACCTGTTACTTTAATGTGCCTTACTCTAATCAGTTCAGAAGATACAGCCCTTTAAAAATAGGACGCTATCTGCGTACGGTCCCTTTCTTGGAAGACCTATTAAACGAACTTTACGGGAACTACAAATTTGTGACCCAATTAAAAATTTGAAAGCCAAATGTGATTACCGTGCCTACTTATATTTAATGGCAAGAATTTTCTAATAGCTGTTTGCCATTGTCGAGGTAATACATAATGGTGTGCTTAGGTACATATAGATCAGTTGGTATATATGCAGCAATTAAGAACCATGTAAATGGTAAATATACCCGTTACAGTGGTTATTTTTTGGTTAGTTAAAACCCAAGATAGATTGTTAATCTCTCAGAGAACGTCGTTATTTTGGGACCACAATGTGCGTACCACTTGGTACAATCCAGTTACTTTACAATGCCATTATAGAGGTGTATTAAATGACTACTAGTTCGTCGTCTTTATCTGTTCCTTTTTATTTATTTATGACTCATATTTCTCACATTCGGCAGCAAACCAATTTGTCTTCAGTTGTCAATTCTGCCAACCACTACTTTCTAAAAATATAAATTATCGACGAATATATTTTCAAACTAATACTTAAGATTTTCGACTTATGTTGGCAAAGCTGTGAGTTACGCTCGACTTTTTTCTGAACGGGATATTTTCGGAATAATGCCGTCAATCTTACTCTTTTATCGTTCCTGCTCGCGTGAATCATTTCTGCATGAAGAGTTTCTTACGTTTGAGTTCCTTTCAATACCTATAGCTTTTGCATTCATTTTTTATATTGGACGTTTATCAAGCTTGAATAATAGTATTCTTTGTGTTTCTCTGTGAACTAGGTCAATTCATAGACCTTATATAATTAACATATTTTGTTATTTTGTATATATAAAAAATTCGTGTCACGTTGTTTGTACGTCATGAACTCCTAAACTATTGAACTGAGTTTGATCCAGCTTGAGAGATAGGATACATTTTATCTCGATAAATGATTAAACCGTTACAGATGTCGCTGTAGTCAATGTGATTGACTACACGAAAAGGCGGAACAAGGTCTGCCAGGTCATCTAGTACTTATATATAGACTCAATTTTATTCAGAAATCTATTTTTTTTTAATAATGGCGTCTACTTGTGTAGGCAACTTCGCCAATGTATTTAGGTCCATACTTTTCGATGTCGCTAAATAAATTGTTTTCATTTTATGAAATAATTGTATAGTAACTATTGCTTTAAGAACATACTACTAAAAAATACTTCATTGTAAAATATGCTTTGAGCACAGTGATAGCAAACCCTGCTTTTGAGCCGCGAGGCCACAATTTGATTCTCGGTAAAAACCATTTTTTTATAGATCCAGCTGGTCGTTGCAAATGGCCTTACGTATTTTTTTTTCTTATTAAAAATATAACTTTCAAATTTTCGTATTAACATACAATTTACGGACACAAAGTAATACTCAGACTTCAGTAATCATTTGTTAGTACATAGTTATAGGATTCGAACCCATAGCACTTTGTGAGGCGAACACTTAAACCGCTACGTCAACCGTGAAGTCGGTTCGTATTACTATTAATTTCATTAAACAAACTGGCCATAGCCGCGACTTCGTTCGCGTGGACCAAAAATTTTAAATAATAATTATTGTAACTTTTTCCAATACATCTTTGCTCCTATTCGTGATTGCGTGATTTTAAATAACCTAAAGCGTATCTCAATGATTGCTCTCGGAAATACAATAAATATTTTCGAAGTGCGCCAGATGGATCCTAAGGTAAGCGTCTTCAAACAAACAAATAATCTTTTCCGCTTTATAATATTAGTATAGAAGTTACTTTAATTCAAGATTCGTGAAATCGTATTATCAGCTACGTATAAAAATGTTGTGTTTTAAATTTTACCGAAAGATCATTTAATATAATTTTCTAAAATGTCGACACAGGAAAGCTGGACTCACGCGGATAGTGTAATACGAAATGCTGCATTTTTTAACCCCGTATCTCGCTCATGACCTCTCTACTGGGTCAGAATTATGGATCAAGGCAATAGATTGACTATTACGATACGATTATAGCTCTGCAGTTTACACGGGTCAGTTTGTAGGTACCCCATGCGACTGACTATCGTATTGTTTAAATATTACTTAAGTTGTACATATTGTTTTGTAATATATCGTCTTGGAAGTACGAACTTGAGTCTCGATCTTTCAATACTAAGGTGTATTAAGTTAACTAAAAAATGATTAAGTAGACTATTAATCACTATCTGCTATATATTATGATATTTACTTGTTTGGTATAGTATACAGGCAAATATATTTTTTATTTCCTGTATAAGATAAGGGTTTCACTAAAATCTAACGCTATGATTAATGATGAAGGGGCCCAAGATAGTAATTCATTAAGCCTACTAGAGGAACCGTTACTCAAGTACAGCTGCCAGAATACACGAATAGTTGCTTGTTGGTAGATTTTCAACTTGGTTGGTAGCTAACCAGACTGACATTAAAAAAACCCCTACCACCATGCTATGGTTTTATCACGATGTTTTCTTTTATCGAAAGGTCAGCCTTATTGCCGATATTAGAACTGACGTCGATTGACGCGGCATCCGTACGCGCTACTACTAGGTGTGTTCCGGCAGTTGCACTTAAGATCCAGTCCCTTCATTAGGCTTAGCGTTTCCCAAACGTGGATTCAAATCGTGGACCAAATCGTTACCTAATATCAGATGAGATTGTGGTCATAATGCTAAACCGATGAACATTAAAATATTTTTTCTCAAACAATACACAAACTATATTTTATACGTGTGAACAAAAGGCGTCCTTTCTGAAATCTGGCTACATAATGGTAATAAGAAAATTCATTCGCCGGATTTAGTTGTAGAGATAACTGGGTCACTGTTTTTCCACACTCCACACTGTACACCCTGACCTATAATATAAATTCCATGTTGTCACAGTCTTTAGCAATATAGGACGCTACTCTGTAAGAAAATCTTACATAAAAATCGTAGGATTTTGGGATGAGAATACGCGTATTTTTCTCACGTCTAAAAACAATATGTTTTACTGTTTCGTAATCTTTCAAACCGTTCCTTTTGCCCCGTGAGTGCATTCATATATCAAGTTATTTCCTATTCATTTGTTCCAGCGAAAACAAAACGATTTAAATTGTCCACAATTTTACTGAACAGCGCTCATATACAAATTCATAAGTAATTCAGTGTTCTAAAGCTTTAATAATTCTTGACATTCCAGCGTCTTCAAATTTTCCAAGAAATGTATGAACCAACCAATCAATATATTCAATATCAATATATAATTCGCAGAGAATTCTTATGTATTGAATATAAATACATCTATATTAATATTATAAAGCGGAAAAGTTCATGTGTTTATTTATTTGTTTAAACGCGCTAATGTTAGGAACTATCATTTGGATTTTATATATCCTTTTTTATCTATTTGATAGAGACATCATTAAGGAAAGTTTAAAAGTATTTAACATCAGGCTACCACCAATAGGAGCAAATCTGTATCGAAAAAAGTTACAAAATCAGGTAAAAATTATTATATAATTATCAGTTTAACGAACAAAGTCACAGGCACTACTGGTTAATAATATATGTACTGCGATACTAATAATTTCCCGATTCTCATTTTGAAAGTTGCGCTATGTTTTCAATTAATACTCTATCTAAAATCTTCAACAATAATTCTGAGTAGTTTGTTTGGCATGCAATATAAAATTTAAATAAAAAAAAAAAAAAACTTAACTCACGCATATATTTATGACAGGTGCTTCCCGGGCTGTACGTCGGTAATTATCGTGATTCAAAGGACACCGTGCAACTTGAAAAGTACAAGATAACACACATACTGTCCATACATGATGCTGCAAGGCGTCTTCATTCCGTAAGTATGATTGACAGTTTTATATCCACAAAACAATGCTACGATTATATAATAATAACAATTTATTGCCACTAGTAAAAGTTTTGTACAGACATAACATTCATCACGAAGCGATAATAGCTCAGTTGGTAGTGTGTTCGGACGCCGCATTAATGGACGTCCGTTCGAATGCCCTTGTAATGAGCTTGAGCCTTCGGTGAAGGACTACATCGTGCGAAAACCATAGCACGGTGGTAGAGATTTTTCTAATGCCCGATTAGCTAGCTACCACCCTCAAGTAGAAAATCTGGTGCCAAATACCTATAGGTGTATTTCCGCAGCTGCACTTGAGAGTCAGCCCCTCCATTAGGCTTAGCGTGTCCACCATTTTGGATCACATTGTTACTGAACATCAGGTGAGATTGTGGCCATAATGCTAAACCTATCTCTAACCTACATCTAAACTATAAAAAATATATGCTCTATAGAACTTCTCAATATAGTACCCTCATCACCGTTCTAAACTCGCAGCATCTTAAGCCATATAACGTCAGATGAGATTGTGGCCATGACGCTAAACCTATGACGTTATATACAATCTTCTTATATATAAAAATTTCGTGTCACGGTGTATGTATTCGCACTCTTTCGAAACGGTTCGAGCGATTTTAATGATTTTTTAAGAATATTTGGTAGGTATGAGAGTAGTTCGTAAAATATATTTCATGCCGCTATTCATTTTTTTGTTTTTCTTTTTATGCGGCATCAAAAAAATCGATAATCCCAAATTTATACCCTCCTACCCTACTTCTCTCATTTTAAAATCGCGACTTAATACAACGAAAGTATTCACTAAAAATAATTAATATGACAGAAAAACGTTTGTCGGGTCAGCTAGTAAAGTATAAAAAAAAATAACTTATGCTATGGGACAAAGGGACAGACTCAGCTAATGCTATGTGGCGCAACAGTACTACACAGCGCTGGTTTTCAGTTTACTCCATATATGTATTAAAAACCCTATAAACAAGAGTGGGCGTATTGTAGTATTATCTATATATGGACCTTCACATTCTAATAAAAATAAATGAAGCATAGTATATTTGATTACAAAATATTGATGAACATTGAAATACTTGAAAGTGTCTAGAACCGCCATTTTAATGCATTTTATCTTTTGGCAACCTTATACAGATTTGCAAACCAGGAACAATTAGTAGAAAATCGAGGGGTACCACAAAGTAATTAATTGGAACTACACGAAGCAATGAAACCATTACAATCAAACATAGATTGCAAAGAGGCGCCTCTCCTACTTTTAACGGAACTATTAATGGATCGTGGGTTGGCCAATCGCAGTGCAGAACCCCTAACCCAGGGGTTCCCAAAGTGTGTGCCGCGGCGTACAAATGCGCCGTAGAGAGTGAAGAAGGGCGCCGTGAAGCGATTCTCTTTACCATTCTCGTATCATTGTTCCTATCTATTTCGACTAGTTAGATAGGTTAGAGCGCCGTGACAAAATAGTAATCATGTGCGCTACGAACTGAAAAAGGTTGAGAGTAGCTGCCTTAACCAATTTACCTTTTTTTACGATTATTAGCGTAAGAGAAAACACAGAATATATATTCTGTTTTATCTTTTGCTAACAATTGTAGAAAAGTACAACTTAGCTAGGGACTCAGTTTTGTCTAATCGGAGCGAATAAAAATTTTCGAATGAAAATTATCTATAAGATTGCTGTATAGTACACAGTACGATCTCTATATACAAGCGTGTGGAAATACCGAGTTTAAATCTTGTGGGCCGTATATAGTTCCTTTTTTATTTATACTATGTGTGTAACTTAAAACCTTTTGTGGTAATCAGCGATAGTTTTAATAGCTGAAAAGTACTTTAGACGCTTTTGAACTTTATATCAATGGCAATAAATGAAAAAAAAGTGTGTAAGATTATCACCTACCTGATTTTGCAGTCGCAATGATGGTGGTTGTTTTGGGTAAAGGTGTAAGTGCTACATGTTTTTATGTTATTTTGAGATTAGTTAAAAACCCAATAAATTAAAAACTTCTTTTAATTAAATATTTTTTTAAATTGGTTAGTTCTGGTTATACCACCAGCAAACAGCGGCCAATTCTACAGATAATCTTTATATACCTATATTTATAGTTGGTTCGATCGCCTACATAATAAAAGTAAGTCCAAACAACAGGCTCTGACCCACTCTGGAATACTTCGACCCTTGCAGTGAATTCTAAATTGTATGGCGATAAACGAAATGAAAGTACCGATACCGTCACGGTAATGCGCTGTTAAATTGTTTGGCCAAAAATGCGTTGCTACGTTCCTAACGAAAAGGTTCCTAATATATTTTCTTTTTCCTTATCTAAAGTAAACTTCACTATATGTTATAAAACAAAGTCCCCCGCAAGCGTCTTTCTCTCTGTTCGCAATAAACTCAGATTGATAGAAGCGATGATAGCGCAGTGGTACGTGTACGGATGTCGCTTCAAAAGATGTGAGTTCGAATCCACTTACAATGAGCTTCAGCTTTCGGTGAAGAAAACCATCGTGAGGAAACCATAGCATGGTGGTAGGGTTTTTCTAATGGCCGCCTGGTTAGCTACCACCCTCAAGCATCTGCTCCTAAATATCAATAAGTGTTTTCTGACAGTTGCACTTGAGAGCCAGTCCCTGCACTAGGATTAGCGTGCCCACCATCTCGAGCCACATCGTTAAAGCTACCTGAAAATGTGTTACGGAATTGTTCCTCTTAAAATATCTATTAAACTCTAGCAATGCTATATGCCAGGGGTACTCGAAATGTGCGCCACGGTTCCGCGGCGCCCTGGTGCGCCGTAGAGTTTGAAGAAGGGTGCCGTGGAGCTATCGTCTTTACCATTCTCCGAAACCTCAACTTAAGTATTCGCGAGTACAAAATAAACAATTTCATTTATATACTTACCTAAGTGCTCGGAAACTGTTACTTTTATCTTCATATAAATGTACAGTTTGGATTGATTATGTGAATGTTTTAAACTTTGTTTCTATCTACATAACTAGTATCATTGTACCTATCTGTTTGGACCAGATAGATAGGTTGGGGCGCCACGACAAAATAGTAAACATGTATGTGCACCGCGAACTGAATAAGATTGAGAACCACTGCTATACGCCTTTCTCCTATGATAAACATGGTAATCTAGGGTGGTTCGCTTGTTAAAAATAATATTAATACCGAATGAAATTGAACGATACACATTAGAAATTATATATGACGGTAATATGATATAAAAAGTGAGTATAATGTATGTTGTAGGTATGATCGTACATGTATGCTGAATATTATATGAAACTAAATCATACTTCTTTTATAAAAACCACCTCATGTTTTACGACCGTTTAGATGTTACGTAAGTAAATCTAGAGGGTGAGATTTTAGTTTCTTCATACATTTTCTGACAAAAGGATTCAGCAGATAATCTATACTGAACGATTTCTTATGTACATTTAATTACAATTAAAAACAATTTATTAACTAAAATAAGTAACTATGTTTTAAATATATTGTCAATTTATCTATAAATTAGTATTAGATGACACAATAATTTGGGTACGAAGTCTGCGGGTGTTTAATTTTATATCAATTTTATTAAGATATTTATATTTTAATCCGTAAAATATTTTTAAATATAATTAATTGGTTTAACGTTACGGCCACAAGGGCCTAATAGCGATATGGCCTAAGATGGTGGAAACGTCAAGCTTTGTGAAAAAACTGTCTCTCAATTGCAACTGCCGGAAGACATCTATAGGTATTTTGTGGCAAATTTCAATTTGAGGGTGGTAGTCAGCCTGGCGGATATTAGAAAAGGCTATGGTTTTATCATAATGGTTTCCTTTATCGAAAGCGCAAGTTCATTGCAGAGATTCGAACTCACGTACATTGACATGGCGTCTGTATAACTGAGCTATCGTTGCTTCAAAAATTACATACTAGACAGAAATAGTGATTTTGATATTTATTAAATCCAAAATTCTTTTTTTTTTTTTATGAAGGCGACTTTCTTAGTCTATGAAAATCTATTGTTTTAGAACCTAACATGGATCCTCATACAAATTAAAATCACTGTAGCAATTGAAATTAAATTTCAAGTTTACTTAGTAATTTAAAGATTATTTTGAGTTTATGTTTTGTTTTTCTTGAAAAAATGCGAGCAAATCTCGGTAGCTCATACATTTTCTTTTAAGAAGCAAGAGATCAGTAGTCGTTGAACTATTATTTATCTACCTACCTAATCCTTAACTTCATATACAAACAGTTACTAATTAAGACCTAAACACATTTACCTAAACTTACATCATATTAAGCAACAACTAAGCAGCGCCAAGGTGGTATATTCATTACCGGAGGTCATAGTTTATTCAAAGCATTGCCTGCCAGGGGTTAAAGTTTAGATAATTAAGTTAGTTCTAAACTCATCTCATGTGCGGCAGAGTTGATCATTTAACCAAAACGCACTTTGTTATAATAACACATGAGAAATCTAATTCTCATATCCTGAGTAAACCAGATGCTTTATAATCTTGTTAAACGTGATTGAATTAATAATATTGTTATATGACTAATAGATTTGAAACTTAACTAAATAAAACATTTCCGTTGTTTAATATTTCTAAAATCTTTAAAATTTCATAATCGACACATAAGTTCATAAATTTTTTAAATAAATAATTATTTTTTACTTTTTATTTATAACAAAAATAAGAAAATATAGTTTACAGTATGTAAACAATAATAAAAAATCCATAAATTTCTTGTACTAACAGCCAGACCCATTGTCCATATATACTACTTTTTGAATTGAAATTAGTAAATGTAAATATACAGGAAAACTAAACACAACGAAAAGATAAACAGTTGAAACCGAATATAACAACATTGAAGGAACTGTATAACTTAGGACGCTATATCGGATAGACGTTAAAAGCAATACACAATTTTTATTTTATTTTATAAGGGTGATTCGGTCGGATCATTGCCATTTAACCGATTCGACGTAGTAACCGATGTTCTTATATCCGGATTCAACTGTTTAACTTTTAGTTGTTTTTGGGTTTTCTCCAGACCTGTTGTTGCTATTGAATCTTTTGTCATTTATTCCTTTAATTATCGTGTAATATAAATAAGCACATGGAGGTTTTAAGGAAATTTTTTGCGTATGATCCTATATTCACCACATGATTGTAGCTATTACGAACCGTCATCATACTGGCTATAAACTGAAAAAGACAAAAAAGTGGTTTAACGCATTAATTAAAAACTAATAATATATCGGTAACAAATTTAGAAAAATTAAGCAGACCATTAATCCTATAAAATGAATAATACAAAGTTCTAAAATCACCAAAATTCCAGCTTCATTCGTGCTTCACAGCACGAATAATTCTGGTAGGAAATTCTGATGACCTATGAATATTCAATGCAGCGTGAGCTGTAATGTGCAAAAGTTATGCCCACGCTTCGCCCACTCGTGGTAGCAACAAGATGTGAAGCTATGAAAGGACTCCTCTTTAGGGACTTGACGCTCAACCTACATTATTCCTAAAGTTTGGATGTGTTTTCATCAGTTCTCATTAATGGCCTTTTGTTGGGGATTACCTTGGCTGAAATATTTTAATTGAATTACGATTACATGCAAAAAATGATTGTCGACTTCAACATTCCTAGAAATACGTAATATTATACGGTGTAGGAACAAAACTGCTTGTTTATTATCAGCACTATCTATCGAAATGACCATTGTGTACGACTTCATCAATACTATAATAAACCATAGCCACTAGCCAAGTTGTCTTTTTCTACATTCGCTTGCGTAAAGAGTAAATCGCGATATAAAGAGTGTATCGCGTCATATTCTAGATATTAAAATGAAATACTTTAATATTCACATACATTTGAACCACAGCACTGATGTTTATTTCACTACGATTATTAAAGAAGCCACGCTTTTAACAAGCTCTGATCCCGGGGTTTAGTATTGAGATGTGTTGTCGATTTAGTTTTTAGAATACATTTTTTTTAAATACTTTTTACATAAGCGAATGTAGAAAAATATAACATGACTAGAGGCTCAGGTGTATCACTTGCCAATAAGACACACGTAGGAGTGTCGTATTTTGAAACGTTGTATTTAATAATCAGGCAGTGTGGTAGGGCTCAATATAAAATATAACAAGTATGTAAGAGATAGGGTGGGAGATATATCACAGTGACTCTCTTTTTTAAATTTAGTTTAGCCTGGTTTAGCGTTATGGCCACAATCTTACCTGATGCTAAGTGGCGATTCGACCATGATGGTGGACACGATAAGCCTAGTTGAAGGACTCAACTCAAATGCAACTACGCAAACACGTCTACAGGTATTTGGCGGTAGATTTTCAAATTGAGGGTGGTAGCTAGCCAGGCGGTTGCCACGCAATTGTTTTATTACGATGTTTTCAATCACCAAAAGTTTAGGCTTATTGCAGAAATTCGAACTTGCGTCCGTTGACATGGGGTCAGTATGCGCTGCCAACTGAGTTATCATCGCTTCGTTTCGCTGTTCTCACAGGTTTGTCGCATTTTGGAATAAGCCAGCATATATCTAGTTACCGTGATACTTATGGGCCGATATAGCAGCGACGGTCGCCGATGGATTATACATATTTCAGTTATCGTATTTGTTTTGACATTGTACTGGGATCACACACTCGGCCGAACTGTAATAGTGCCGTTATTTTGCCGTGATACGTTTACCAGTTAATCAGTTTTTGTGTCGTTTATCCAAATGACTAATGTAGGGAGGATTAGGTAATAACCGTTGTCAGTCTTAAACCTTTAAAATACTAATATGAAAAATTAAGTATAAACTCTGGTTGATCTTGAAAGTTGCTGTTTTTTATCGTTTAATGGATTATGTGTCGCGTGTTAAATAATCTAGACATCCCAGTTCATTGTACGCCGTTAATAAGTTTCCACTCGATTGTCTTAATGGTAAATTAGCAACGTGAATACCTATAAGCAAGGTCTTTTTCTAGCAGCTATTTCTCTTTAAGTTAAGGGCTGAAATTTTGATAAGATTTAAAAAAAAAGAAAGGATAGGTATTGATTAAATACTATCAAATATCAAAATATGTACACAAGAGACAGGTTATAATTCTCATATAAACTTTTAGCTTAAATTCGTAACACTCTATACTTTCATATGCTTATTATGAATACATGTATATTGTATGTGCATTAAACTAACAGACAGGTTGTTATAATGCGTAATATCTACATACACATTGTTGTATACTTTATTAGTACATTTTTTAAATATGCTTTGTATAAGTATTGTTGTTTCATTTCTCAAATATTATTGGCTTAAATGATCAGCTGTAAATGTTATACCGATATTCTTAACATTTTTAAAGAAAGATTATTACTGTAACGTATCATTAATTTAAGATGGTTTATAAGATTGTATAGCATTGTAATTGTAGGTAAAAATTACATAAAACATATTTCAAAAATTCTGTCTTACAATTTATCAAACCGTGATCCCTCACATTATATGCGTATAAAATACGGTAAGATACATTTTCATCTCGGTGGTAATCCATTGTATACGTTATACTGCACAGATGTCTACGTACTTAAAACAATAGAGATATAAATTGGATGTTTCCTTCTTAAACTTCAAGATATCCAAGTTTACATACCTATACATATAACATGAACAATTATCTCACAACATATTTGCAGTGATAAAAATGAATATTTATATATACGAAAACGTTAAACTCCAGTACCGTTACGTACAGTAAATCGACTCATACTTATAGGTTTTTTATTAGCTATGTTATGATCAACTAAATACATATACGCATATTACTATATGATATATATATATGCATAACTTCGGAACTAGTTCGATTCGATATGGTTTATATTCAGTAACAGCCCAGGGCGAGGTTTGGCTATTCTTGAGCTTTTTCGGTAGCCTTTCGCTTGAGTGCCCTGCACAGCCGCCCTGAAGTCCAGTGTAATTGTAAAAGCCCCTTGGACTAACAATACAGTCAGTTAGAAAAACATGTTTTTTGTCATGTGCAATCCAACCCTTTATCCAGCCCTTAACGCGGTATGTGACATTCTGGTCAAAGTATTCATCGCTGGAACGGGTACTAAAATTTACGCCGGGCCAGCTATTAATATTATTAAAATTAATAAATTTATATACCATGTTTTACTAGTCAAAGTACAAAAGAGTTCATTACTTATCTGAAAATTCATTACAATCCAATTACTTAGACTCCATTTTTATATTCTAGCAGCAACATTTACGGTGTAGAAAGTATAATGCGCTAGCTAAAAAAGTATGTTTCTGAATTATTAAAAATTGTGTTTAGTTTTAAGTTTGATAAGCACTTCTTTTAATCAAACAATTTACTAATTTATAATATATTTAAAAGCATAATATGTTTAAAAGATAAGATACAAAAGTCATAATTATCCTTATACCTCCTTGTTTCGGCAACTAATAGCTATTGTAATATATTCTGATATAAAACATTTTAATTGAATTATTTAAGATAATAGATAAGTACTACACTTATTTTCGTCTAACTAAATCATCCAGCGAGAAGACATTAAAAGTTTCGTTATCTACTCGTCGCAAATATACAGAGTTCAAATAACCAACAGTTTTAATTAATATTCTTGGAGCTGTTCCTTAAAAATGCTTAATCTGAGAAAGATCACTGTGATCTTTTAAATTATAGAAGTAAGTATTCACAACTATTGTCAGTATTCGGAGATTAGGATTGAGTGTCTTTGATACAGTAAATTTCTCAAGGTAACACCCTTTTGTGTGAAAGTTAGCTATAGAATGTTCCTTTCCGGTAACTCATGCATTATCTACGACCTTATAGTTTTGTGTCTCTGTATTACCGCCTGCTTTATAGTGTAAAGCAGTTCTTTATATCACACATAAACATATAGCTTAATAAAATCGTTTTATTTACAAGACTTTACTTCTAAACCTTTATATGTTTAATGTTTTTATGTATTAGTATTCGCAAAGACTCATAGATTTTAGGTTATTATATATTTAGCGAGAAAATGTATATTTTATATATTTTATTCTGTGGTAGATTTAAAAGGCCAATACATCTGGAACTGTACTCAATAACGTAATTTAGGTATCGGTGTAGTTTCCACTGACTACATAAATTTTTTTTTAATATATTGATTGTATCTTCATTATGAAAGAAATAAAACTTTAAACAACGTGTATTTCATAGTGTAACAAAGCTTGTGAGTGTAAGCTGTTCATAATTCTGTGGTGTTATTTATATGTATGTACTTTTTACCACACTAATTTTTACTAAAGTTCCATCCATTTTTTTTAGGAAATTTCTTTGCTTCAATGTAATATCTTACACTTTCGCTTTATATATATACATACTTATATACATGTGGTTATCTGGCATTCGTTAGGTATATAGTGTGATGTATCTACTTTGTCCTAAAGTCTGATAGAGTGTATTGTTTAGCTAGGTTAGGTAGCATTCAACCACGACTATTCACTGAACACCACTATAATTATGTATTAAATTGAAATATATTGAGTTTAATGTATTTATTTAATAAACAATAAGTATTGATTAGTTTGTACATAACAATTTCAAACGATACTTTCTTGTTTCATAATTTGGACTGCGTAAATATTTAGTTGTTAGGTTTTAGTTTTCAGCTTACTTTTATCTAATGCAGGCCTGGCTAGCTACCACCCTTAAGTTGAAAATGTGCCAGCAGATACTTATAGGTGTGTTCCAGCAGTTGCACTTGAGAGCCACTCCACTAGACTAGCGTGTCAACCATCTTGGGTCATGTCGTCACTAAACATCAGTTGAGATTGTAGCCATAACGCTAAACCTATAAATCATCAAAAATATGTAATTCAATATTTTCTTTCGTACTTTTGCAACTGGGCTATTCAATTATATAAAATATTTTTAAATTCGTTCATAAAGTACTTATGCAGTAAATAATACAGCGAATAATGTGAAAGAAAAAACATAATTGCATTTATCGTTATGTAATGAACAGTTGCAGAAATTTCTGCTAAAGACAGGCTCAAAGTCACCGCCATGGTCATCCGATACCAATAGTATCTTGTTTTATTATCTAGCAATGTGCGGAGTCGCAGACGGTTCTTATCTATGTTTTACTCTACACCTTTTTGTATATTTCTTTGTAAATAGACCAGGACTTTAATTGTTTTCATAAGTGATATATTAAAAAATTTGACAATAAAAATTATTATTGGAACAACAAATATATTCAAGTTTGCTTTCAAGTGAAAATGATAGTTAAAATAGCATTCCATGTACAAATGTTTATCTCTGAATTTTTGGTTTGGTACTACAGACTAATAATTATTAGTCATATATTATAATATATATATATATATATATATATATATATATATTTATATATATTATAGCTAATTTCGTAAAGAATCCCACTCTGAACGACAATCAAAAATATTCTCATAAGAACTGATTTAGAGTGAATCATTAATATTGATAAATTTATGTTTCGAACGAGAAAATAGTTTCGTGAACGCATCTATTTATTTTATGAAGAGAAACGTTTCTTTCGCAAACAGATGATACACAGATCTTCAACCTTTTAAAATTGACATTTGTTTTAAATATTTGTATCTGGTTATTGTTAAATAAAAAAATGTATGCCTAAGGAGGGATACGAAATAAATATCAATATAAATAAATAAGAAAATAGTTTTTATAATTCATTCGCAATAATGATTTTACTTGTGTATTGGTCTGCTGGTATATTTCACTAGCTGTGCCTGTAACTTCGTTCACGTGAAACTAAAAATAATTAAATCATTTTTGCCCGTTTTTGTAACTTTTTTCTATACAGCTTTGCTCCTCATAGTGGTAGCGTAATGTTAAATAACCTAAAGCCCTCTTCAATGATTACTCTATACAAAACACTATTTTTGAAATACGAGTGGTAGTTCCTAAGATTATCGCATTCAAACAAACTTTTCCGCTTTATAATCTTAAGGTAGATAGTAACACGGTGCAGTGATTCTATTTTACCCAATTGTTAGCACAGTCAATCTAAAGCTTTGTAGGCTACCAAGGGTTCAACACTCTATCGAAATTCGTCGTTATCTTACCGGTTAGTCGTAATAAATCAAAAGACACACACTACGATAACTGCATACCATATCAAGCGCGGATCCGTCGTTGTAGGCGAGATGAGTATGCCCACAACCCTAATAGACTTCTGACGTCGATCCTACCCGCCCACAGTATTTGCTCCACATCTTTGCCCACACTCATATACTTTATAAATATCTGCTTTGTGCACGATATTGATCATATGCAAGTTCATACATCGATTTGCACTTGGCTGATTTTCGGGAGACTGTGACCACAACTTTTTTGACGTATTCAAGAACAAAGCTCTACTACCCTTCCTGAAATACTGTATACATACTTGCTAATCTCGGTACGCGATACACTTAAACGTATAACAGTATTGAGTCTAATAAACAGATTAATTGTATTTTATTTACTCCACTAGTTTACAATATATTTTTTAAATTTATTCTATATGTATTAGTTTACAATTGAAACTGCATATATATTTCCCTCATTATGTAGCTCGGTAAAATAACTGTACAACAAAGTGTGGTACAGTCAACAAATAACGGCGACCGTCGGTGATACAATTTTCATTGGTAGTTGTCGATATCACAGCGGCTTACTGAAATGCGTCTTCACGTTTCTTTTAAAGGACTATAAACCAATAACGGTTTTTAGGATAATGCACGAAAAATGCGGATTAAGTGCTTCTAACATTGTTACCTTTTTGTCAACTTTATATATCAAAATAATGATAACGATAAAAAAATATGGTTACAACTAATTGAATACATATTTAAATAACAAATCGTTCGTTAAACTATTCCTCATTCAGATTGAAACTATTCACTCGTCAGAACTTTATGAATTCCATGAATGCTAACTGTAAGCTGTATAATCAAGTTAGAAACTAAAGTCTCAAATTTCGCATCGGTGTTCTTGTCTACTAGAAGTCACGATAATCTGATATACCTATATTAACGCATAAAGTCTATATTAGGTTATAGTTAAGCCTACCATACTTACATTTTTACACTCGCTGAAGTATTTTTATACCCTATAGGATTTAGCGTTATGGCCATATTATGTTCTGATGTTAAGTGACGATGTAGCTCCAGATGGTGAACGCGCTAAGCCAAATAGACAGGTTCTCAAGTGCATCCATCGGAACACACCTATTAGTATTTTCAACTTGAGAGTGGTAGCAAGTGAGATGGGCATTAGAAAACGCCCTACACCACCATGTTACAGTTTCATCACGATGTCTTCCTTCACCGAAAGCTTAGGCTTGTTGCAGGAATTCGAAATCACATCCATTGATGCAGCATCCGTATACAATACCAACGGAGCCGTCATCACTTCGTAGCAGTTAAAGTAATCGTTAATACACTGGCATAGGTAGAATAAAAAAAGGAAGACTATATTTATTTCATTTCCCGGAGGATTTCTTAACCTATCGTCGTTCATTTCGGTCATAGATTTCTTGCGGTCGTTGCTTCTGCTTTATATTATTCGCTCCGATGTCCTAACTAGAACTGTCACCGAAACGACTATTGCTCGCTCGGATACGCCGTTCAAGTTAAAGTATTAGATAACCATATCGTGTTATTTCGAAAATTCGTTCTTGGTTACGATACTTAGAACGATTACATTTCATGGAATAAAATATGGTTACACGAATAAACACGAATAAATGTTATATCTTTTCTTGTATTTTGTAAACAGGGGTTTTTTTCATGTTGATAATTTTTGTAGATATTTCTTTAGTGTTCCAAATCTATGAACTAATAAAGGTATTAACAATATTGTAATAAAACTATAAAATCCTGAAGACTTTACAAGTAAATTTCGTATCTCAGGATCATCTGTAACAAATCTCAAAGAAGTATACAATGTATACAGTTGTAGATTAAGTATTTAAGGTTAGGTACTGATGGAACTATTATTACAGTGTATAATTTTGCCAGACCTACTTATCATTTTTTATATTTGAACAAAATTTGCATATTATTGCTAAATACAGACTAGTCATTCATTTGTTTATTATACACTTTAATACAACGGTCAGCAACAGGCGGACCGCGTTCCGTTTGCGGACCGCGAAAGTACGAACCCCGGACCGCCATATTGTGTAATTTATTTTATACCAATATGTATAAATTATTACGTAATAAGGTATACTATACCTTTATTAATTTAAATAATATTTTGAAGCCACATAGAATCTAGCTTAGTACTTAAATGAATTGAACACTGAACTGTTTTTTTTTTTTAAATAAATATGGTTAGAGATTAACGGACGCCCACCTAATAGACACACTTCGAATTTACTGTCCTCCTCAAGAACCAAACTATATAAAACTGGTTCAAGACCGTCGGTGGAGTTACTCACATTAAATTATGGTCTTGTTTTATAATTCAGAATCTTATTGAAACTGTACAATAAATAGGTAGCGCTTAATTATTATCAGTTCTTTTTTTTTGAACCTCGTTGAAATTTTCCCTCAGTATCCGGACCCCACCTAAAACTACTTGCCGACCCCGACTGTAATATATCTATATTTGGAACAAAGTTCTTTACCGTACGGCATGAATGGAAGCCAGACAAATAGAGAAATAGAAAAATGAAAGATTTTCCGTCATTACCCTTTCTTTAGTCTGTTCTATATTTCTATAGTGGAGACGGTTATCCATAGCGCGTGCACTATTTTCTGTGCCCAGTCTAATGTGCGCGATTATTGGTTCAAGACAGCCAGTAAGTTCTCAACGGCTGCGCAGATATAGTTTGTACTCGTCATATGCATCAGCTATTACGTAGCTTATTATATGTATTATAGTAAATGATGTACAAAAAAAACTTTATTTTCACAAGTATCAAAATATATTAATTACGAAATTTCCTACCATTCTTTCAATCCATTAGTTATCTCTGCGTTTCATTTAATTGCTCTCAGACGCAACAAATTCATTTCTTTGTATTTGTTATCAATAATAATATACTACGTAAAGAAATTCGTTCCAACTGAGTTTTCCACGACACTCACGCATATATTTTTTTAGTTACTTCATTTTATTGTTACTTTGTGCATATAATACGTACACTTTTACTATTTATAAAAGGAAAACCATGCGCTTAATAGAAAATTATTAATAGTGCCTGCACGCATATTAATGCCCGGTGAAGCTGTAAAGGCCGCTCAGATCAACAACGATAGTTCTAAAAAAAAATCGTTGTAAACAGGGTGTAACGAAGCCACCCATATAATATTTGTTAAATATCAAATGTACGTTTTGTTCACAGGACAAGCACTACCTATGTATAATGGCGTCCGACTCTCCAGATCAGAATCTGACACAGTACTTCAGTCTGTGCAATGATTTTATACACGCAGCTCGGCTCAGGGACGGCAACGTACTCATACATTGGTAAGTATTGGTTCGGAATACAAATTGCCTTTTGTACAGATTCTATATACGAGCAAAAAAGACATTTTCAATTTTTGAAAACATTAGATCTAAAAATATTGAAAAAAAAGTTATTTATAAATTTTTTTTTGCTTTTAGCTGTGCCCGTGACTTAGTTCGTGTGGAACTAAACGTTATTTGATATATTTTGCCCGTTTTGGTAACTTTTTTCAATACAACTTTGCTCCTATTGATGGCAGCGTCATATTAAATAGCTTGAAGCTTTTCTAAATGATTACTCTATGAAATACAAGATGAATTTTTAAAATCCGACTAATAGTTCCTAGGATTAGCGCGTTCAAACAAACAAACTTTTCCGTTTTATACTGTTCATAGTTACATTAACAGTCAATTGCAGCGGTATGACTTTTGCCGTTACTGAAACAGCTGCCATCCGATTAAAGTGTCATGGATGAACTTGATGGACGAATAACGACTCTGTGTGGCATATATTTTCGAACTCTGAAACCCTTTTCTGCTTAGCTATGTAATCAAGTATCAATAGTTCTTAAGCTGTTTTAGGGCTTATTGAGAGTGTCTTTCGATACGTGCAGATGAGGTTGAAAAATGAACTGTATAAAAGTTACCTTACTCTTAGTAACTCTTATCTTAAGTGACAATACGGACAAAGTTGGTAGATACGCTAAACTTGTAGAGGAAATGGCTCTCATGTGCAGTTGGAACACACCTATTGATATTTGGCGGCCAATTTCCAACTTGAGGGTGGTTGCTAGTCAGGCGGGCATAAAAAAAGCCCTACCACCATGCTATGGTTTTCTCACGATGTTTTCCTTCACCGAAAGCTCAAGCTGATTGTAGATGAATTCGAACTCACGTCCCTTGACGCGTAGTTGTACACACTACCACTGAGCTCATCGCTTTCAACTCCAATGTGTTCCACTCTATAAAGAAATTATTTGTTAAATCCGTCCATAACGATTCGTTTATTATTCTATTAGAATACTAATGCTTTCATTACAATGAAATATCATGATATTGTTCAAACTTTATATAAGTCTTTTTAAATCCATTAAGTGATTATTTTGGAAATAAAATTATGTGTACGAAAATTTTATTTTGTTCATATAGTAGATACAAAAATTGTATTAAACCACCTGTATTTATATTAAATACAGTACCCTCTACAGTACCTACGCGCCGGTGGACATCACGGAACTAGATTGTTTCTACTTTTTCTCTCTGACAGTCTATCATCAAGCGCCTACAAGTAAATTAGTACCAACAGCTTCAATCTGATGTCCATTACCTATTAGCTTTAATCTGTTATTAATACTGTCAAAACAAAAATTGGCCCGAGTGCAGTAAACACTTAGCTAAAACAACTCAGCAACATGCGGATCAGAAGACCTTGCGGAAATTATTAAGTTATTTTTTTTAAAGTCTTTATGTTTAAATAAGTTAAATTATATACATTTGAGTGCATTGCCCTCATAGTCTAAAGTAGTGGGTGAACCGATAAAAATAGAACAACGAACATAAACACGTGCGACCGCATCCACGGGATTTAATTAAATCGGATAAATTATAATGTGTAATGAGCCAGATTTATATTATTTATTGGGAAAGAAGTATATAAAGTATCATAACAGATAGTTCTCGATTGCTTTATCTCTACTATTTATGTTTCTAAATACTAGTTAAGCACATTCATATTAATTAAGATTAAGAATGAAAGTACTAAAATTTACTCACAGAATCCACAACACAGTCATTGCAGGTATATTAACCATTATATGATTGTAAATTTAATACTTTTCTACCGAATGCATTTTATTAATTACATGGTACAATATCAGCACCTGCATGTTTCTTGTGGTAAATTGAAAAGGTGCACATTTAATAATAATTAAGGACAACGACGTAGGTATTTCAGCCTGCGGCTAGTTTCCTCTAATTAATTATTATAATTGCATTGACGGTCAGCGGCAAATTTTAATTAATTGATTTAGTGTGATTACGTTGTACTTTCATTAGGTAATTATAGTGTCAATTCATTATAAATTTGTCCGTTCATTCCTCTATAAATTAGGTAACAATTAATTTAATTAATAACAATTTGTATTTATGTATATTTGAGTACCTATTTCTTAGGGCGTATCTTTAAACTGGTAAAATTGTTTAGAATAGTCTCTGTTCGTGCGATGATAGAAACTGCTATGCCTTTTAGTTATTAAAATATTCGAGTTTCAAACAAAACTTAATTAGTTCCAAAGTAGTATTAAATTTAGATAAGAAGCTTATTATTTATTTTCCTATTTTTGCAAAAAATACGGTTCAAGTAAATTAATATTATGATTATCAATCGCGTAATTGATAATGATGTAACAGCTAGTTACACATTAACAAAAAGAAAAAAAACATCATTATTCATAATAAATATAACACGGCAATATATAATATATTCTGATAAAATAATTATCTAATGTTTCATTTCATATATATAAGTGTTAGATATTATTTTATATAAGCCAACTTTCATAGCTACGCTCGTTTTGTGAGGCAAGTTCATAAATATAGGACATTTTATTCATCGAATCTAAGTCATTTTTTGTATTTATTGATACATGCTTTTAATTTCTGTTAGTATGACATTTCAGATTTTTCGGTCAAAGTGTGAGCGAGCAGACGACCACTAAATGTTGTTCAGTTTTGATTTCCGGTGGTTGTCATCAATTTGTAAATAATACCAAAATAATATCAGCCAGAATAAATTGTCCATTGCCGAGCAAAGATTTGTTCCAAAGAATAACCGGTACATAGTCACAACGGCATCCTACGATCTGTTGTCGATATTAAATACTAAGAAACCCATACTTCTATAATGTCCCATTGAATGATGGTATATGAAACTTAATTTTCTAGCGAAAGAATAGGCTTAAACATCACGGCAACCCATGACGATATTGAAGGCTTCAAACGTCTAGAATTCCATAAACGTATATTTTTTCCTTTTACTACTTTTTAGTAACCCAAGAGCTTTTTCTATTAATAGACTAGCACGACTATAGGCTTCGTAAGTGTTAAGATGTTTGACATCTGATGTTGCTGACGTAGATACTAACTCCCACGCAACCTAAAGACTTTTTTAGTCATCAATATTAATTTTTATTTTGTAAAATAATTATATTTATCAATAATGATATTAGTATCATCTATTAGCCTATTTATAACGCTTCATGCGCACTGAGCTCGTATTACCTCATTGTAGCCGTCGTAATGAGATTATTAATTAATTTAACCTCGGTTATTAATATCCGAAGTTAGAATGCGACTAGATGTCACTTGATATTCGCTTACAAAGCTAATTGTATTAGTCTGTAACGGAAATTAGGTAAATTAGACCTCTCCCAAAATGACATGTTTATACGGAATAAAATTTTACCTTTTAGCTACATCGCTTTTAGAATATATTGCACGATACCCTAAATTATTAGGTACAGGACGAAAATAACGAGGCAATATTATGAAAACCCAGTAATAAAATAATTTTCTAAATAAAATAAATGCAGGATTATGTATCCCTGTGTCACGGCGACCAGGATGATTTTTTTCTCTAATATTAACCATATTCTATTTTATATGGACTCGCCACAGATAGTTGACATCGGTGGCCGCCACACACTACAAATCGTCGCTGTGTGAAATGTATGAAAACTACAGGAAATATGCCAGTTGCGGTGATTTGTGGTTGTGGCCGGTGGCCCGTGTGCGGCGACGCCAGCAACCTTAAGAACTTTATTTAGTTACATCGCCACGAGCCTCGACAAACTTACTTATCTTCTACCTATTATATTACTGTCACATATTGTTCTGTTTTTCAATATTTATCCTATGCACACTACAATATTAGCACATGACCTACCTCAATTTAACATCACAAATTATGCCCATGCTGCATCTTATATAGCTGCTACATGTGTATGTGACGTATGGGTGATGTTAAATATAAACTTGTAGTATCTGGGTATATTTAACTTTTTGTCGTGAGAAAATGCATTTATGCATACCGTCCCAGCCCCGGGGGACTGGGAAAGTTTGTGCCCGGCGCTAGTCGCTAAAACCCCACGGCCATCTGTCGCTTGGCTGGGGCGACTCGTGTTAGAACTTGCTATCACTGCGTCAGATATATTTACCTGCATATAACCTATTATCACATCTTTTTTAATTTCCATAATGTATAAATAAGGTTGACATTTGATATTAATTTAACTGTAGACGTAATAAAATATAATAAAAGCTAATCTGTTATGAGTAAAAGCATAATACTTTATTAATTTAATTTTAATTAGTCTGGCAGGCATGTCACGCAGTGTCACCGTGGCCGTTGCGTACATAATGTCTGTGACACCGTTGACTTGGCGAGAGGCGTTAAAAGTTGTCAGAGCGGGACGCGCCGTCGCCAACCCGAACCTCGGCTTTCAGAGGCAACTGCAAGACTTTGAAACTTACAAACTCATTGAGGTAATATAGTTTTACTTATATCTTTATAATCGTTCCTGGCTGACCTGACAGACCCTGTTCTGCCTCTTTGAATAGTCAATCACATCGACTACAGCGATTTCTATCGCGTTACGATCACTTATCGGGATAAAAAGTATCCTATATCTCAACCTGGATCAAACTGCACACAGTCTGCAAAATTTTATTAAAACCGGTTTAATAGTTTAGGAATTCATCCCGGACAAACAACGTGACACGACATTTTTATATATGAAGTTTAGAAGGTCAGTCTTATTACAAACAAGCTTCCCAAAATAGACCCATAGTGTTGTTTTATGTAGCAATTCAACCGAAACTAACTATAATGTCACCTGTAACCGTTTCATATATGCTATTTATATATATAATATGTAAAGAATATAAATAATGTAGCATAATTTTTTCTAGTTAAGGTTTAGCGTTAAGGCCACAATATCACCTGATGTTAAGTGACAATGTAGCCCGAGAGTGTAGACACGCTAAGCCTAGTGTAGGGAGTAGTTCTCAAGTGCAACTGCCAGAACACACCTATGTATTTGACGTCAGATTTTAATTTGAGGGTGGTAGTTAGGCAGGCGGGCATTAGAAAAACCCCTACCACCATGCTATGGTTTCAGTACGATGTTTTCCTTCACCAAAAGCTCAAACTCATTGTATGTGGATCAGAGCTCACGGCCCTATACACAGCGTCCGTACACATTACCAACTGACCCAACATCGCTTCGAAAATCATATTATTAATAGTAGATTTCACGGTTGGAATGTGCTGTGAGTTTCGAATTCCACATGCTATCCATTATATATGTTGTCTGCAAATGATTATTATGAGTCTGGGTCTTTCTTTACCAATCACAAAATTTATACAAACTCATAAAATTGAAGTGTCAATTTGTTATGTCAAAAACAGTGTTTTATTAAATCCATATGATAATATATACAATACTTATGGCAAAACAATAAGAAAAAAATGTCTGTTTGTTTGTTCCAACTAATCTCCCAAACGTCTTGAAAAATTTTGAAAGGATTTTCATTGACAATTAGCTGATGTTATAAGGAATAAGTAAGTCTATTTTTAGGTCCACATAATATTATTAAATATACAATATCATATAAAATAGAATAAATATGCGACAGGTATATAATTAAGCATATGCGGATCCGCAAGGCACAGCTAGTAATATATATTACTAATAATTTTTGTAGTTTACCTAACATATAAAGTAAGATTGACTTTTACAGTGATTCATATCACAGTTAATATATGTATAATCAGACTACTGGGTTAGTAATTGTCGTATCGCGTGTTATTCTTCGCATGCTTTTAATGCTCATGGAAAATACGTATACAAACGAGATTTTATAGTAACTTACTTATTTCATTTACTTATATGAATGTATACATAATATAAAACCGTGTAAGTTAGCCATATCGGTACCTTAAATATTATTACAAATTTTATATTTGTTACAATATAGTGACCAAAAATATGGTGTTATGAAATTTTGATTTGAAACTTCTTATGTGAGAACTCTGAAATTCTGATCCGCAACCTTTTTGTATGACGCTCGTTCGGGGTAAAGTCGACTCGAAGCGACTAAGGAAGCAAGAGAGATATAGTGGTGTTTCACTTCTGTCGTGTGATCTCAAGAACACAGCTATTTTTTGTTCTGTCCGTCTCCTGTGAGCGCATTGCTCTGCAAATACTTGACGGATTTTAATGAGATTCTATGCAGTGATCATTAATTAATATTATGGAAATATAAGAATACTTATCGTCCACTAAAACAAAAGAGTTGCTGTTTCTTGGCGAATATTCATGCAATGCAATTTAAAAGCGATGATAGCTCAGTTGTTCGTGTGTATGGACCCTGCGTCAAGGGACGTGACTCCGAATCCACCTACAACGAGCTTCAGTTTTCGGTAAAAGAAAATATTGTAATGAAACCACAGCATGGTAGTAGGGCTTTTTTAAGTTTTTTAATACCTGGCTAGTTACTACCCTCAAGTTGAAAATCTGTCGCCAAATACCTATAGGTGTGTTCCGACAGTTTCACTTGAGAGCCAATCCCTCGGCTCCCTAGGCTTAACGTGTTTACCATCTTGGGCCACATCGTCACTTAACATCAGGTAAGATTAGCCATAACGCTAAACTTTAACTATTCAAAAAATCTGTTTAGTAGGTGACAAATCGAAATTTAATTTAACATTTCTAGAGCAAAACTGTGCCTTTAATATATATACATATAAATATAAATAAATGACTGGGGTTACATTTTCTGAGAATTTGATAAATAAATGTACATACAATATTAATATAAAAAAAATACAAAACGATAACATCTACTAAGCAGTTAACACTTGATAAAATAAGAATACGCGTTAGGTGTTATTCAAACTTGGTCTTTTTAGCATTACTTAAGATAATAAATAAGTAGTCATGCAACGTTCTATCAGCGGTAAGAGGGCAAATATCTATATTACTATTATAAAGCAGAAAAGTTTGTTTGTCTGAACGCGCTAGTCTTAAGAACTACCAGTCGGATTTCGAAAATTATTGTTATATTCCATGGAACATTCATTGAAGAAGGCTTAATGCCTTAACATTACGCTACCACCAATAGGTGCAAAGCTGTATCTAAAAAAGTTACAATAACGGGCAAACATATTAAACATTTTTAAGAACCACACGGCACAGTGGTTGAATAAAACTATTTTTTTCTATAGACAGGTATTAAAGCATCTTAACTCTTAATCCTTTACTTCACCACTACATTTGTGTCGCGTCGTAAATTTTCTTGGCCTAAATAACTGAACAGATTACTTGATTAAATTTTATTAACATGTCCGTAACAGTAACAGTAGTAGTGAACTTTTATAAAAGTGCGATATTTAAGAAAATAATTAAATAAGTAATAAAAGCTTTATATTTGACACTAGCTACCCCTGTAGACTTTGTCGTGCGCTTACGATAAGTCAATAACTCTATCACAGTGCTACATATCGCGTTCAGAGGTAGCATAATATCCTATTTATAAAGAATAACTGTACGTACTAATTCTCATGGTGATCGGTCAAATAATGTTGGAGTTTAGCGTTTTATATGCGTAAAGAACTTTTTGGTTTTATTGAATAATAAAGTATCCTATATGATGGTATATCCTATTTGATTATCATCGTGTCAAATGTCATCAAAATTTGTCCTGTAATTTCAGAGTGATACGCGTACAAAGGGAACAGACAGACAGCAAAAAATAGTAAAAAAAACCATAATTTTCAAAAATATTTGGTATACGGATAAGCCCATTAAATTTTTATTATGCGAAAAAAAAGCCCTAGGGGTATACGCATAGTGAATTTGCCCTTGACAGATATCGGCACGATACTGGGAGGATTTTCAGATACTAATAAGATAATAAGATCCTGAAAGTTTCAGATCTCTAATCCATTTGGTATTTGAGAAAAAGCCAAATATGTAAAAATCAGACAAAATTAATATTCTCAGGAACGTACCAATCGATTGATTTGAATTTTGGATATGTTTTGGGGACTGATGGTAGCTTCTAGGAAAAAAATTAAGAGCTGTATCGGTTGACAAAAACCTCGATAAAAATGGCACTTTTGTTTTAATTTCGATTTTTAACCATGATTCGATTCTGGCACAATTGTGAAACCATTTGTTTCGAATTCCTCATTTATATTTCTATGGACTTATGAGCTTTTCAGATTTTAAAAAAAGGTACGCCATATCCAAAAAAAATAAAACCATTATTTATGCTAATATTTACTTTATTTATGTATTTTAGGTCTTAATCTTGATTTTTCTCACTCACATATGTTTTTTTATCTTATTTAAAATATGCATTTCTCTACTGATAAGAACAATATATAATAATAATATTTGAGAATATTTTTGAAATTGCCGCTATTAGTCGTTGTATATGGTACATTTTCGACTCAGTCCTCTGACGTAAAAAAAAACTACGTGACTGACGCTCCCGCTTGCGTGTTTGGCCGCATACTATATGTTGCTTATGATAAGAGAGATAGTGTGTTTATATTTTCTTTATTAATCTAATAAAATGTCTTCAAATAAAACCGTCAATGATAAGTGTTGCATTTGCTCAAAATTGGTAAAGAAAGTATCTGGAACTCCTAAACCCCTGTTAACAGAACAACACATTGATGAATTTTCTACAGCCTTTGATATTGACTTTTCACTGGTGATATTGTTTGTGGCAAAAGTCGCTTGGAGTTATATATAAAAAAAAAAGTTGATCCAGGTGCAAATGGCTCTGAAGATGAATCTGAATCCATCGTTAGTGAACTATTAGTACTATTAAAAAAATTGATTTTTTTTTGCGATATGGCGTACTTTTTTTAAAATCTGAAAAGCTTATAAGTCCATAGAAAAATAAATGAGGAATTCGAAAAAAATGGTTTCATAATTGTACCACAGTCGTATCATAGTTAAAAATCGAAATTAAAACAAAAGTGCCATTTTTTTCGATGTTTTTATCAACCGATGCAACTCTTAATTTTTTTCCAAGAAGCTACCATCAGTCCCCAAAACATATCCAAAATTCAAATCAATTAATTGATGCGTTCCCGAGAATATTCATTTTGTCTGATTTTTACATATTTGGCTTTTCCTCAAATACCAAATGAATTAGGGATCTAAAACTTTCAGGATCTAATTATCTTATTAGTACCTAAAAATCCTCCCAGTATTGTGCCGATATCTTTCAAGGGCAAATTCACAATGCCTATATCTCTAGGGCCTATGTAACCATTTATCACCTACTCGTAATACAAATTATGTTCAATTGCAAGTATAAACAACACATGCGAATATTTCACCTATTACTTCATTAAACTCCTATTATTAATGAAAAATAAATCTATAAAGAAAAATAGATGTTAAATTATTAAACTATTTAATTACATGGTTTCAAACTTGACTTTTAAATTCTAAAATACCATACAAAATTAGACACTAAAGTCTGAACAATGGTGCGTTCATACACCGCATCGTTCAACAGGATTTAATTTTTTCTGTTAACCTTATCTTTGATAAATCAGATTATCAGACAATGAAATATCATTTCATTATAATTTGGTGATAGAGTATATCCCAATGCTCGGAAAAATCGTTACTTACCTCAAGTCGAAAGTTTATATAGTAAATAACTATCGCTGTTTTCTGGTAGTTAAAAGTATAAAATTACATTCTTCTCAAATCTAAACTTGGTAAGATCGATTACATTGTCTTTTACATCCAGATGAGTTTGTTGTTAATGGATAAATTTTGTTTTTATAAATAAAAATTAAAACTACGTTTGTTGAATTAGGAGAGAAAGCGGTTGAAAGAACGTTATCCTTCTCTGGCGTTAGCAGACAAAGATTTATCGGAATGTCGCCTCATGCTGGACTCGTATCAAACAATGCTAAATAAGCGTATTATTTGCGAAGGGAAGTGTGCTATGGGTCGGCAGTGCCCTACGGGTAAGTTATTCTATAAGTTAATTTTTTGATATTAGTATAATGGTTTGCCTTAAAGTTTAGAGTGATTTTTGTTTTTCAATGTAATTTAACACCTAAATATTTTAAATCTAGATAAATAGTTCTCGAAGGAATGACAATAATTATATCTATATATGATACAAGTGTAATTTCTAAATTTATTATAGTTTAGTTTTTTAGTTATTAAATATAATATACCCCATTAAATTACTCATATACTAAGTTCATGATTCTGTAGTTCTGTATTTTTAAATCATTATAGGTCGTAAGTGTTATTTTTTATAGTTACTTGAAATTTACATGTGACGTATGTGTCGGATATATTTGCTGAAATTCTTCATGTATTGTGTCTTGTCGAGGTCATTAAAAATCTGGAATACTATTTATAATAATAATATAATATATCTGTTACTTTTAATAAGTAAATACAAAATGATGAATGTAAAACATACTATTCGTATAAAAAAGGATTCGTTCTAAAATTATTTTTACGAAAGAAAGCAGAGAGCATAGCAGGTAGTTAATACCCATTGGCTAAACAATATTAAGGTATTAACGTCACCGCAGTAGAAATTCGTTCGTATAGGTTAGGTTTCACTTGAGTTGAGAAAAAGCGCGAGCCGACCGCAGTAGCGGTCAGGGATATATTTAGCTAGTCTGTAATAAATGAAATATTTCTTTGTCGTAAATATATACGGCGCGCCCCAACCACACCCGCGGATAAACTAACGAATTTCTACTGCGGTGACGTTAATACGTAAGTACCCACATTAATTTTAGTAAGTATTTTCGAAATTTAATTTTTTAATTTTCTTATCAGTAAAAATTTTATACAGGTAGGTGATGTTTTCCGTTAGGTATGTGCAGAACGGGATCAAAGAGGCAACCTCGTGCGAGGAAGCCTTCCACGACCATCGGAATCGGGGACGCGGTCTCTGGTGGAATGAAACGATCCCCGTCCACACTGTCCACGGCTTCCTCTGCTTCAGGGTACCGGCCGAGATCATCCCCTGCCGGATTATATAGCTACACTGGTGGTAATATACTTTTAACCACTCAAAATATAATTTTCTTCATGAACTTCTTGACTATTTCTGTAGTCATTCTCAAGTAATTTATTTGGAACAAAAGTATCTATAACTAGTGATAGTTTATTTTGTATAAAAAAAAAAAAAATGTTAAATTTTGAAGATATAAACAATAGATATTATTCTATCTCTTTATATATAGAGTTTCTACTGTATTCATTTGAGGACCATAAATTATTCCTTGTACATGCGACTTTGTTCGCCATAGTAAAATTACTACTTATCTGTGATATTGATAATCACCGCGTCATGTTTTGTCTGTCTAAAAGCTTAAAAGAGTCGAGTGTAAAAACGAAAAATCTAGTGTAAAAGGGGAAAAGATTGATAAAAAAGGGTTAATTTTGTAATCATTGAACGTTCAGATTTTTTTAGTTTGCATAATGTATTTAAGTTATTAATTTGTTTATATTAACAAATTAAACCAAAAGTCAAATCAAATATTTCATAATATCAATTTTTAATATCACTGTTTGAAAAATAAAACACTACTATCGTTTCGGAAACAACATGGCGTTCTGGAAGAGAAGAAACGGCCAAAGAAACTCTCCAGCAATCGCTCTTTTTATCATGTGAATACAATTTTTGGAACTTAAAAATATTAACAATACTTTAATTCACATCTTAAATCGTACTCGTCTTAAAACGTATGACCGCATCTTAAATCTAACGTATGAGCGCATCTTAAATCTAACAACGTATGACCCTATCTTAAATCTAACAACGTATGACCCTATCTTAAATCTAACAACGTATGACCGCATCTTAAATCTAAAGTATCATCGCATCTTAAATCTATGTATCGTCGCACCTTAACTATATACCTATATTACCGTATTACCACAACCTACTGCTACCTATACTGAAAGATGATAATTGAACTTCTAATTGTTGTACGTATTCAGGAATATGGACATAAGGATGAATAATTGCGTATATGTTTTTAATTTACCAAAAATTTCAACAAAAATCATTAGTTTAAAATTAAATAAATTACCACATTGGCGCTAGTGTACCATAAGAATTAAATGTAGTAAATGTTGACATTACCTATATTCTTGTTAAAAGTTAATTTACATATAAACTGTTATACATTTTTCCTTTATTCTTTATATTCTACGTATAGAAAGCTAACAAGAGAACAGATCAGTAGATTTTTGCCTCCTATGCTTGTCAAGCGACTTTCTTTTTTTGTTTATTATTATTTATTGAGGAACTTTAATGTTGTCAATAAACAAATTTCGGTAACAGTTTTTTCCCAACATGTCAAGAAATTTCTCCATTCTCCAATAATAAAATTATATGTTTGAATTTCGATCATTGAGTGAACATTAGTTATTTTTAAATATACGTATTAATAAAGAAAGCTTAACTAAGGCTAAATCCGGTATTTTATAGATACTTTGTTTATATTAATTTATAGAAATAAAAAATACATTTTACTTTTTAGATCGAAATAACATATAATTTAATACTACGCCAGCTTCCGACAGCACATGAATAGATTTGTTAATGCATTATATTTGTCAGCAATATGATCTGGGGAGTGCGGAGATGTTATATTTTTTAATATCTCATCCGCACCATGAATCTTCCCATACACGTTGTGAGTAGTACAGAAAAGGACGTACTGCACCAGACATCTAGAAAATAAGTATTATTTTCGGGGTACAATATACACAAGGTAATAAGGTACAATAATGTTTTATACTAAGCGAATGAAGTCGCGGGCACAGCTAGTCTATATTAATATAAAGCGGAAAGGTTTGTTTGTTTGTTTTAACACGCTAATCTTAGGAGCTACCAGCCATATTAAAAATAAGCTTTTTATATTTGATAGAGCAATCATTGAGGAAGGTTTCAGGCTATTTACCATAGCACAAGAATTACAAAAACGGATTTTTTATTTTTATTTCCACGCGATCAAGGTTGCAGGCACAGCTAGTATACTAAAAGAGTTGTGAAAGCTGTCCCTGGTCTCTGGCAACACGAGAGTTTGAAGTGCCGCCGTGGAGTGTTTTAGTTTTTAGGTAGTGTTGTGTGTTTATGAACCGTTGAGTTCCCACATGCCCTTCACACCTTTGATCTGAGCCTGGGTATTACGGTTGCGCGTTGCAATAAGGAAATCCGTAAAAACTAGGATATTAAACATCAGATAAACAAAAAAAGGCACAGTCAGCATTATTATAATCAAAAAAGTTCTTTAACGTGCCCCTTAAAAGCACGTATAAATTTTGCCTAATGCAAATTATTCGTAAATGTATCAGCACCATCTCGGCCGCCACGTTCCACATCGGGCCTTAGCGTGACGCGTGTCACGGACCCCGGTGGCGGAGGGTCTGCAATGGCCGTGGGAGGCACCGAGTACTCGAGGCGAAGGGCCGCGTCCGCACCCACTACACCAGCCCTGTCGCCTGCACCATCCCCCCCGGGCTCACCGCACCGTGCTCCTGATAGGTAATCATTCCTTGCAGATTTTTTTTTTTTATACTTAAGATTTAGCGTTATAGCCATAATCTCACCTGATCTTAAGTGACGATACGGCCCAAGTTAGTAGACACGCTAAACCTGTGGAGGAACTGGCTCTCAAGTGTTGCTGCCGGAACACACCTATTGGTATTTGGCGGCAGGTTTACAACTTGAGGGTGGTAGCTACCCAGGCGGGCATTAGAAAAAGCCCTACCACCATGCTATGGTTTCCTCACGATGTTTTCCTTCACCGAAAGCTCAACCTCATTGTATGTGGTTGGGTTCGAACCCACGTCCCTTGACGCGAAGTCGTGCACACTACCACTGAGCTATCATCGCTTCAATATATATAATCGCTTATATGGTAAAGCGACTTTTTTACCTACCTTAACCTGATGATAAGTGGCGATGTGGCCTAAAATGGTGGATAAGCTAAACCTGTAGAAGGACCTCTCAAGTACAACTGCTGGAGCACACCTATCAACTCAAAGATGGTAGCTAGCCAGATGGACATTAGAAAAAGCTCTAGTACCATCCTATGGTTTCATCGCAATGTTTTCCATGGATTGCAGGGATTCCAACTGGACGTCCTTTGACGATCGCTGAGTTGTCGTTGCTTTAATATTCACATCGCATCTGCGGTTATTAGTTCGATACCGCTGAACATTTATCGCCTAACCTAACCTAACCTTGTTCTGCCTTTTCTGGTAGCCAAATTGTATGCATTTTAGTGAATAAGATATGAAGTACCTACTTAGAAATCTCATTAAAAATATCAATGAAAAATGACATATTCTACATCATAGAACGAAAAGATTAACGAAAAGAAAAACAAAAAATCTATGGAATAAGATGGTAAACACTAAATAGACGTAATTTCTCAACAATAAACTACTTTATCGGAGCATGTTCAAAACTTTAAAATTTACGCACATTTGACACCCAACATTGACGTTCAATTCATAGCTGATAGTAAAGACGCCATGTTTTGAATGTCTTGTATGGTGGTATGGCTTTTTCTAATGCCTGCCTGGCTAGCTACCACCCTCAAGTTAAAAATCTGTTGCCCTAATACCTATAGGTGTGCTCCAGCGTTTGCACTACAGAGCCAGTCCCTCCACTAAACTTAGCATGTCCGCCATCTTGGGTCACATCGTAAATTAACATTAGGTGAGTTTTGGCCATAATGCTAAACCTTAACTATTAAGTTCATCCTGATAACTATTTCAAATGTTCGTACCGAAGTAATCAGTACACAAAGAACATTATCTTATAAACTTTTTTTGATGTTTATACACATAACTGTGACGATGAAACGTTGATATAAGTATATTATTTAAACATTTCCGAACACACCCTGGTTTAAAAAAGGTGATTCTAGACATTAACAGAAAAATCTTTTATTTTCGTATCATGGCATATTATATATTGTTTTATTTATCTTTGTTTATTATTCATTGGTAGGCGTAGCTGCGCTTGGGTCATTCCCACCGTGAAGTGGGACCTCGACACAATATAGTCTCGCCTCGCCTCGTGTCAAGCAGTTTTAATTAATTCACCCGCACCCCATGACAAGGTTACTTCATTGTTCTTTTGTTTTCTTAACCACTCGCCAGTTTATTTAACGTCTATTGTAACGTGGAAACGGTTTTGCGGTAATTATTTTCGGTTGTCGATGAAATATACACATCTAATATCACAATATCACATTTAATAATTACGTAGCGCAATAAACAATGGCGTGCAGTCGCTAATATTTATAGCAAAACTAGTTTTTACTCGCGGCTTTGCTCACGTTTAATATTGATTTTGTCAATCAAATCGGATGACGCAATAAAAAGTTCCATACAAAGTTTATTCCTCTCTTTACCCCACTGGAAATAGGTGTTCGCGAAAAAAACTAGCCTATCATAGTCTCCAAGGTCTTAATTATCTATATACCAAAATTCATCACAATCGATTCAGCAGTTTAGGCGTGAAAGCGTAACAAACAAACAAACTCACTTTTGCATTTATATTATTAGTAGGATTTACATTTACTTTATTCAATTGTAAGTCATGGCAATCGTATCACCCAACACAATTGTAAAATAAAACACACTTGCTTTATTAAATTATAAGGCATTATAAGCAAGTTGTATTTAATAGTACATTATCTCAATTACAAGCCTTAAATATTATAGAAAATAAATCTATCATTCTTTAATATGTTTTGACTTAAAATAGAACAGGGTATGCGCTTTTTTTAGCAAATCCGATAATTTTCATCAGCTTGGTAAGCTTTTAAAATATAAAAGACAATACTTTTCTGCGAAATACGTAATTGTCACCATTGTGTATAAAAATACCCAGAACTTGTCGTCATTTCGACAGACTCTTATATTAATATTAAAAAGTGGAAAAGTTTGTTTGTGTGAACCCACTAATCTTAGAAACTACCAGTCGGATTTCAAAGCTATTTAACATTACGCTACGACCTATAGTTGTTAAAGCTGTGTTGAAAAAAAAACACAAAACAGGCCAAAATATTAATAATTTTTAGTTTCACACGAAGGAAGTCGCAGCCACATCTACATTTAGAATTCTGTACGAAGCACTATTTTTTTTTAATTTATATTTCTAAAAAGTAACCTTATTTCACTAAAATAAAATAATCTCATATTAGGTACTATGTTCTTTTTGTAAATCTTATTCTTAACTTTCTTATACCTACAGTTGTATAATGTATCTAAGTATTTATCGTATCAGAAAATTTTATGATTTCTCTATAAATAGTTAGCTTTTTTATGGTTTTGTAGGCTTACCGTTATGGTTACAATCTCACCTGATGTTAAGTGACTATGTGGCTTACGATAGTGGACACGCTAAGCATAGTGGAGGATCTGGCTCTGAAGTGCAAATGCCGAAACACACCTACAGATATTTGGCGGCAGATTTTCAACTTGAGGGTGGTCACTAGCCAGGAGGGCATTAGAAAATACTATCACGCTATAGTATCATTGTGATCAGGTGGATTCGAACTCACGTCCATTGACACGGCAGTCGTACACACTACCGAGTGAGATATCATCCAAGATACATTCCAAGAGTTCAAGAATGTGCGTGATTTAAGTGATGATAATACTATTATGTAATCATTCGACATGGTTTCTGTATTAACTTTGTTAACAGCGTGTTTGAAACTTGCATACTAATTGTGCTTTCAGTTTAAAATATTAGCCTACCTAAACTATCTTTTCAGTTATTATATATTAGCTACGTTTCAGTTAGCGTTAACGACACTCACGGCCGCAGTTTTTCCGTTCCACTTGAAAGAGTTACAATCATTAACTCTAATGAAATGAACAGTGGACCCTCCCTTGCTAATGTATCTGGTATACTTATTTTCTATACATCGCACACAAAATTTTTCTTGCACCTTCGTTCGTGATAATGTAAATTTCGTCATTATAGATATTTATTTTTCCATCCTCCGGAAACAATACTTTTTTCTGAATGAAAGTTTGAATTTTAGTGTAAAGATAAATGGGAATGGCGATAAATTTATGGCAAGTGGGGTAAAGAGAAGCATAAACTTTGTATGACACTTTTTATTGCGTTATTCTATTTGTTTTGCAAAATCAATATTAACGCGAGCGAAGCCACAGGTAAAAGATAGTAAACTGTAATATTAGTTAATACTAGTTATTTACCAATAACAATAATTATTAATTTATTATGTACTGTAAAGGAAAAAAATTGTCTTTGAAAATCATTCACAGTAAATACATAAATGCTGTGTTCCCTTTTTGGCGCAGCAAACAAAAAGTTTGCTCACTCTACTTGGCTTACACTTGAACCTATTCAAATCCCGAACAATAGCCCGAGATATCAACGAAATAAATTACAGACAACATTCATTAATCAAATACGTCGTTACTGTTTTCCTCTTACGCTGAATCTTTATTTTTTTGCACAGTTGCTAACAATAGCTTTAACTGTTTCTTATTATTTTTATTTATACGACCTGTAAAAACATATATGAGATCTAACGTCTTTTAGAATCATGAATCTGAATATTACATAATCACCAATGTATGGTTTTTGTAGAACGGTATAGCTAATATCGTATCTAATAGGCTTAGTGGGTAATTAAAAATAGCAAAATCCTGACTAATATTATAAATATAAAAGTTAGTTTGTTTGTTACACTTTCGCGTCTTAATACTCATCCGAACGATATAAAATTTCGAATACCGATGCTGGATATACCGAAAAAAGGCAAACGATAACTATCACTTAGAAAAAAAAACTGTTCCCGAGGAATACAAACCTGAATTTTAGTATCATGTATATTAATGCGAGCGAAACTGCATGGAAAAGCTAGTATATAATAAACAAATAGCTCGCAAAGTGAAAACTGTGTTAAAAAGTGAAACAGTGTTAAAATAATTTTATTTTACCTCTATTATAATTATTGTTTAGGTTTTTTTCTGTATGGGTTATGGATTTTTTTACACTTTTCTTCATTTCTGCACTACACCAAGATTGACTGGTACAGAGTGCCAGAGGCATTACGTTGTATACAGATTGTAAATAAATTGTAAAAAATTGAATTGTGTGGTTCTATAAAACCACGATGCAACTGTAACTTTTTGTCGGATCGTAGACATGCAACTGAACATTTTCAGAAAATTAATCAATTTTATAAATTAATATATTGGGCTTGGCTGCTCTGCCGAGCACTTTTCGCTTTACTCCTACTTTGGGGTCGACTGTAACGCCACATGCGATAAATGGAAAAAAAGCAGAACTCTAAACTCAACAAAGCCTTTCTTTTAATATCTCTTTATCTCTCAGGTCCCGTGCTCTTCAACGATGTTCGTAGCGGTAACCAGCTCGCCGTTCAAAGTCCGCCCACTTTCATCGCTATCGGCCACCTAACAGAAACAAACGCCAACATTCGCGTTCTAATGTAATAATGGTATTTGTAAAATCATTTCTCATTATACTCTCTCTTACTTACGATGTATAAATGTACGTAACAAGTAAACAGAGAAATGTTGCTTTAAGTGCAAAGCCTAGTTTTACAATATCAGGTGAAAGGAAAAATCTTACTTAAACCTTCTATGAGTGTAATTATGAACTTTTGCAACAAATTTGCTACCACCAGAATAACAGTTAATAATTAAATTTTTAATTTTGCCGATTGCCTGATATTTTTATGGTGTTACTGTATGAATACCGGAATATAAGGCGTTGGAAGGGAATTATGTAGTCGTCTAAATTTAAAGTAAAAAGTAATGAGATGTAAAGATAATGAACGCTACATTAAACATGTGATTTGTCAAGTGCTCTCAAGTTTTGAATAAAAATTGAATACTAAAAAATGTCTGGCTGGTTCAGATTTTGAAGGTATATGTACTAGTTCTAAGTAACATTGCAAATTAATACTATAGCTGAATTCATTGTAATTTTTTTTATATATATATATATTTTCAAATATGTACGATTCTATATATAAATATGAAGTGTCAACAACGTACATACTTTATGCCTGTTCGGTAACACTATTTATCGATAGGACAGTCCTAATAATTAAAATAAAAAGTTTCTCAACATCATATAGTAAAATTTAGAGTAGATGGAAAGCTATTAATTTTGCATACCTAATTATAAAAATGACTGTTTCAAATTTAGTGTTGAAGAGATTTACTAGGAATGTGATCTAATAAAATGTAGGTTCTATTTATTTTCTCTGAAACGCTGTCTGTTCATAGTTAGATATATTAGATAAAATGTTCGGGAATCAATTTAGTAAATGCTCAAAATATAACTGAATCCGTTCCTTACATGGCACAATTTTGTTTTAGAGCTCATCTATATATAATCTCTTCTGTACTCTATATTTAAATGCGCTGTAGATATTACTTATTAGCAGCAACAGTAGTAGCTTACATAAAAACAAAAAAAACAAAAATTTTACGAATTCAGAATTAATCAGATTTTAATAATATGTTTTTTTTTTTATGATATATCATTTCATATAGTGCCTATTTAGTATAATCACTTACAAAAGTCTATATTGTCTTGTTTGCCATTATAGTTAAGTTTACAAATATATATAGTATCTAAGGTTTCGGAGAATGGTAAAGAGAATCGCTTCACTCTTCGCCCTTCTTCACTCTCTACGACGCATCAGGGCGTCGCGGCGCACACTTTGGGAACACCTGAGCTACATTCTTGAACTTTAAATTTCTAGTGAAACATAAAATTAGTAATGAATCGAAAAGTATTCGATAGCTAGGATATTTTACAAATTCTTACGAGTAGCTTTTGTGCTCACGTAGATAACTTTTACCTTGGCACGATGAAAGTTTATATGTAGGGTCTAGCTAAGTTGTGAAGCATTGCATATCTCGATTTTCATTCTTGTAAAGGCTTAGCCGATTTAGAAAATTGTGATTGATATGTATGCCTGTAATATGATGAGGACGCGATAGTAGTTGTCTAATAACTGTAAATAAAATTCCGATGTGCGCGTGTTTATAATTCTTCTTCTGCTAAACATTTGACTGATTTTGATTATATTTGAGTACTCGTAGGATATCCGGTGGGTGGCGCCGCTGTTGTCTACATCCATTTTTTTTTAGTTTTTCCATTACATTTTCTGTAAAAATATTTTGGATTCTCACATAAAGAAACAATTAAGCAATTAATAAAAAATCGTTAATTTTAATCTCCCAGTACATTCTTATATTCCAATTAAAAATATTATCTTTACGATTTATTTATCTGCGCCAGACCAACGTTTACCTAACGGGGTTAATATAATTACATACATTTTTATACTTCTTAACATACCTATGGCATATAAAGTATTTAATTTTATAAACCTATCCTAATTAAAGTGTTCGTAAAGGTTTTCCATATATTTAATTCTTGATAACCTGTTTAGCTACTTTCATACAGCTGCCAAAATAGCTCGGATATATGATTTTTATTTTAAGTACGCACCTAATAAAAGTTATCTGGATATCTTTATACTGTAGAATAAACGAATAATACGTTATATAGTGTTTTACATATATTCCTGTTAGAATAAAACAATGTGATACTGGTTATAAAAAAAAGAATGGTTAAAACCTCAAATAATAGTAAAATACATATTATTTACACTTTTAATTAATATAAATATATGTTTCGAAACGGTGCCTTTTTACGTAAGATAATCTTACATGAGATACTTAATTTTTGCTCGACAACAGATAGTATGTTAGATTGGGAGTTGAATGTTAGACTCTTATTCAGACCCCACGACTCCTGTGCCTACTTGTATCACCAGGATTGTAGGATTTCGCATTCAACATTTAGCCTGTCCTAAAACCCTATGAACTTCAATGAAAACTGGGAGATTGATGCATCCAAACGGACCGACGAGAGGCACCTGCAATGACGACAAACTTATCCGGGACGTGCTTCGGGCCAGTGTGGCGACCACAATACTCTAGAAATCATCATTGGCTCAGATGGTATAGTTACGCTCCTGGTTCCAGTTCCAGTTCCAGTGATTGAACCGGACCATTTCCTTGCAACTACATCTATGCAGCAATACGGTGTGAAGATGCAACATCCCGTTTCGTGGTCAGCATAGTATTTGGCGGTCAAGACTTGTCAAGCAATTTTTATATAACTTTTCTGGAGGTACCAGAAGTATCGCCTGCAAATTTTTGGTTCCTACAGCAAAGTAAGCCGCCGCCTCGAGTCCAGCTTAACACATTAATATTTTCGATAGTTTTTATAAAGCATAAAATTTCGGCATTTGTATGATGGATGTGAAGTAATTTAACTTTTCATTACTGCACCTTCAACTATCATTCATTACTTTACTACTATAATCATACATTTACTAGTTTATATATGACTTTTATCTAATAAGCCCTTGCGATTTAATAAATAGATAATTAATGAAATTATATATTAAAATGTAACGTGCTAGTTGAAACTTTGTCATGTAAGTACGTTTCATTTTTATTCGCTATGAATTCATGTTGTGTCAATTCACTCAATTTTAGTTTGGTACAATATACATATTATGTATCTATATCGCATTTTACAAAAATATAAATTATAATTATGTTATTTGTATTACAATACGATTTTATAAAATATTTAAAAGCACTATTTTGACTATGAAAATTATTAATAAATCTAAATTGAATAATTGATACGTTGAAGTTTGTGTAGTGTGCATAGTTAGTGTAGTTAAAAAAAATAACAGTTTATATTTATTATATTAAATTAAAATATAATCTCATTTAAAAGAAAAAAATTATATTTTTTTAATTAGCTACCTACATAATACGAGGTAAAATTTAAGACTCTTTTTGTATTTTATTTGTTAAAATAAATTTATTTTCATGAAGATTTGTTAACTCTTATTACTGTATAGCGTCCAAAAGTAATGAATGTTCATCAAAACATATATGTATGTAGATTATTGTACCCATAATATAAGGCAAAACATATTAAATCGAAGCAATAATATCTATAAAAATAGTTAAGAGAGCAAAATTGAAATGAATGTGAAAGATATTAAAGTAATAAGTATGTAATTGTATATATTTTTTTAATAAATAATTTCGAATAGACGTTTCTTTTTAATTTCCATTTCCATGCTATTTTGTATAAAATGGCGACTTTATTTTCTTACGCTGATCCCGTTTAAAAACTTCATTATTGTGATACAAAAATAGAGGTACAAATCATAGCTAGTACCTAATTAAAGTTGTCTAGTGCTTCACAAAAACATGACATCACATTTGCAAGCCGGCATGACTTGACGGAGTAACGATGGGCTGTTATTCCATCGATGGTGGCCACTCTTTTTGGATTGTGCGTGCTTAACATCAGAAACAGTGCCGTCATTAATTAACCAAGCTACCATTAAAAAACAACAGCGGTCTTAATAGAGTGCCAGAGCCAATGAGAGTTAAATTTATAAAGTCAATAGGTATAGGTAAATTAAAATCTGATATGAATGTCTCATTTTTTATTTATTTATACACGTACTTATAAACTTGAAGTTAAAATATTTTTATACATAAAATATCTATCGTTAGTTTTATTTACTCTTTTAACAATAATTCAGGTGAAACTTCCGTTGTCGCTCTTTTACTATTTTGGTTACAAAAATAATTTTTATCCATTATTTCTTTTCAGATAGCAAATTTTAAAGGTGACAAGGAAAGCGATATATATAAATTTATATACTACGAACTTCCTAATTCTGGTATACATTAAATGCGCCCGGCGTAATATAAATAATATAGATAAAATATCTACTTGAGGCGCATTTTCTTATTTTGTTTGAATGTTTTAATGTTCTGATCAAGAAGCATGTGTATATATTTTAACGTAACAGCGATGTTTATGAATCAAGTATTAAGAACAAAATAAAATAGATTGTACACAATCGTAGTTTTATACAATTGGATAAAAATCTGAAAATAATTTTACTACAAAAAAATTAGTTATAATATTGTTGTTAAAAAATACAATAAGATCGTAATTAACAAAACATGAAATTTTCCTAACTAGAGTATGAAAGGCTTAATTATTATTAAATTCTATAAATATCAAAATTAAACATATGGTCGTGAATTAAAGATAAAATCTATCATCGATTTATTCAACCAGGCAAATGAGGGTGCTAATGTGAATAGTGCTAATTAGATTTTCTTTATCTACTACTGAATCTATTTTGTTCAATATTTTTTTTTAGTCAATAAGGCGAAATTTCTCCTACTCCATAATATGTAATTCTTTGGAATATAGGAACTATTTATACGTACAAAGTAAAATAACACAGAAAAAGTAAATTTAGCCCAATTAACTACACAACAAATAAAATACTAAATTATTGCAACGAAACTTATGCTTTCAAGAATATGATAAACATTAAAAATTTACAATAACAAAAAGAAATTATAATCTAAAAATCTAGCAAATATGTTTCTCTGAACCATTTATTAATAACAAGGAACAACTTAGGTAGATGTAAAAATTGGAGTCAATAACAAAATTTCATTACTTTAAATGCATTGTCAATGGTTGAAACACGAACTTTTTCATTGCAAATCCGAAATTTCTCAAGATTAATTGACAATTAATAGGCTACAAGGGCTGAAATGTTCATAATATAGATCACGTATAACTTTAAAAAGACTTTATACTCCAATATTAATTATTAAACATTTTATAGATATGGGGCACCATTAATTTTGGAACCCAAAACTAACTAATTATTAATGTTGAAGTTATAATTATTTCTAAATCCGGCTATATTTTAATTGTATGACGTCAATATCCCAAAATATTAATTATTTCTTGTATGTATTATATTCTTGAGTATTTTGAAATATGTTTACAAATTTATATTATCACATATTATCTTTCCTTCTTGATTCGGAAAATGTATTAAGATTAATGAATAAATTACCATATTTACTTTGTCAAAATGACTTACTTTAAAAATTATAATTCGGACGTCGATTGTGTGTCAAACTCATTAAAAAATGACACAGTTGATGTTTACGTGATGTTAAATTGATGCGCGCCACGTTTAATTGGGTGTTAAATTGGGTTTAGGTCGCTTGATATATTTGAATGATTAGATTTAACATGAAGTGGAATCTAGTTACTCAACTATGGGCACCCTAACGGTATCTAATTAACAGTTATTTATATACAGAATACATGTAGAACGAACGTCAATGATTTTAATCAACACGAATGAATGTTATGTTCAACCGCATCACTACTTGCTTGGATAAACAGATTGGAATTAAACTATACACTACTAATGTATTTATTTCAATCAGTTTATGTCATATACTAAGCTATATGCATATTTTTCGATATCTTCGTTTTATAATAAGTGATAAAATACAATTGTTTTTGATTGGAATTCTTTCTTATACAATAATTATGATTAAACTTTTAGTTTCCATTCTGTAGACTTTCGACATTTGAAAGTAAACAAAGGAAACATGGCAAGATTCTATATTAATTAATGGGCAAGAAATATCTGACACACTCTCAAACCTTAACTTAATAATCGTCCTAATAATTTTGATTAATAATTAACATGCATCAACAACCAATTTAAACAACATTATTGAAATAATTGAAAAAAAAAACTAATATAAATTACAACCGAATCTAGCCAAATCATTAAATCTAGTATATCTTAAACATATTTATAAACGGATCACCTAAATATCCGAAGAGTTTTATTAGAAGAAAAAGATTTAAATTCATAGAAATCATGAGAACATTGATGAGTTTAAATAATGGTTTTACGTCACTTTTGTTGACAAGTGACATCAAAATTTTAGTTTTAAAATCGTAACGCATGTCTCTTTATTTGTTAATTCACTGAAATTCGTCATCGGAGCTTAGTAAGGTTGTTTTTTCGTGGTAGTTGTTGGCGTGGCTGATTGTGGCCACCCGTTGCGGCGGTGGTCGCGGTGCGAGCGCAGTTCCCTCCTCCCCGCGTTTGCCAGCTTCAGTGCGCCCGCGCATCACTATGTCAAATTTTTATAAAAAGTTAATATGTTGTAATATTTTAGAAGTGAAAACTTTTATAGAAAGGTTTGGATAGGGAGTCAATTCGCGTAAGTCGTCATCGACATGGTCACGTGACGTGTTAACAATAACATTATATCTGTTTTTTTTTCTTTTATACTTAAGGTTTAGCGTTGTGGCCATAATCTCACCTGATCTTAAGTGACGATACGGCCCAAGTTGGTGGACACGCTAAACCTGTGAAGGAACTGGCTCTCAAGTGCAGCTGCTGGAACACACCTATTGGTATTTGGCGGCAGGTTTACAACTCGAGGGTATTAGCTAGCCAGGCGGGCATTAGACAAAGCCCTACCACCATGCTATGGTTTCCTCACGATGTTTTTGCTTCACCAGAAGCTCAAGCTCATTGTAGGTGCTTGGATTCGAACTCACGTCCCTTGACGCGAAGTCGTACACACTACCACTGTGTTATCATCGCTTCAATATTCCTATTAGTATAACTTATTGCACTGTAAATAGCTTTGATTTACAAGTTTCCATTTAAGATCAAAATATTAATTTGATTATCTAAAAATAACAACTGCTTGTTTATAGTTGTGTTTACTTCTGCAGGCAGTCCTCATGACTGCTTTGAATTTTTTTTGTGGAAAAAGAAGAAAGCTTATGCCCTGCAGTGGGGGTTGACAAGAGCTGTCCATAATGATGATGAATATTTTTTGTATATATGATGGCTATTTACACTGGCTAGAAGGCAGTTTAAAGTATGTATTGTAATTGAATAATCATTTTTATTTTGTAGCTTCGCATATCTTATTTATAATTTAAAAAAAAACTGTATTTTTTTTATGTAAGTATTATAACTAGTCATGTGTTGTAATATTTTTGGTATATATGACTATTTAAACGGCCTTAGTTGAAAGCAGTTCACACTATGTATTCTGATAATGTAATCGTCTTTGTTTATAACCTTGCCTATCCTGTTAATAACTAAAAAAACTGTATGTAAGTATTATAAAAAGTTAAAGCGTGTAATATATATTTTTTCGATTGGAAATATGCTGTTATCAGTAAGGGCTTTTACAGCTTCACAGAACTTTGGGGGCGAGTACTAAGGTACTCAGCCCGTTATAATATTTTTGGTATATATGATCATTTAAATGGGCTTAAAGGTAGTTCAAACTATTTACTGTAATATCAGTCAGTTTTGCTTTATAGCCCTGCCTATATGGTTAAAATAAGTGCATTTTTTTGCATAAAATACTTGTAAACTGTGTTCAGTGCATGACAATTCCATATATATGTGCATTGTATTCAAACATATTATTTCATTACAAGTGTTAATTTGTCCATATTCTTAAAAAAAACTACTGTGCAATATTGTGAGTTTTGATGTGTATATATTTACTTACCAAAATAATTACTTGATTTTGTATTATATGAAGTATACTAATGTCACTACGAATTATCACCGCCTTTTATATTTGAAAACCTTAACCCTATAGTGTTTCTAAAAACAACTTAAATCGGTAGCTGTTTAGGTGTTCATTTTGTAATAATGTTCTTTAAACTATTCAGCAATCTCCTTCTTAATAAATGAGAACTTCCGTTTCTATATTTACACAATATTGCTATTGCCACGTTTCTTATCACAAATAAAAAAAAAAACGAATTGTTACTAAATCTTTGTGGCAAATCAATATACATGTTTCATGTTATCGCTCTGTTTTCGTACAATAACCAAAATATTATAACCACAGAAAATATATAAAAAACAACAGTTTATCAAATAACATAAACCAATATTGTTTTACTACAAACTTTTCCTCCACCGAAGCTTCAAAATATTAGCATTAAAAAATCTATTAGAAACGAAGATAGCTCAATGGTAGCGTATACGGACGCCGCCTCATGAGACGTGCGTTCGAATCTGTCTACAATGAGTGAACTATTTCGGTGAAGTAAAACATCGTGATGAAACCATAGCATGGTGGACTTTTCCTAATGCCCGCCTGGCTAACTACCATTCCCAAATTGAAAATCTGCCGCCAAATACCTATAGGCGTGTTCCGGCAGTTGCACCTGAGAGCCAGACCTTCCACAGGTTTAGCATATTCATTAACATGGGCCACATCGTGACTCTAAATCAGGTGAGATTGTAGCCATAACGCTAAATCTTAAGTATAAAACAATAATCAAATATTACCTCCATAGTACTTGTACCAACAATTGGTATTGCCTGGACTTGCAGTCCGGTATGACTGCAACGATTTTATCGAAGGACTATTAATCCCTAGATAGTCGCCTTAGTTTTTAGATTAATCTGTATTGGTTATCACGCAAAGAACCTTCACGTTATTGGGCTATTAAAAAAAAGTATTCATATATTTAAAGAGTAGCAATCTATTATACCTAGACTTGGTTTAGTACTTTTAACATTTGTTATCTGTAGTTATAAGGTGTTACAACTACTTAATGCCTATTTACCATTTAACCCACATCTATGATAATCATTTTAAAATACGCAAAAGTTAAATCCTCGTGTTTTAACTAACTTATTATTTTTTTGTTATAATTAGTCAACTACCGTCACTTTTTAACACTCGTTAAATTAGTAAAGTCTCAAAAAAGTCAAAAAGAGAAATTGTCGCTTTAAATTATATATGACGCGTACACGACTTACCTTGTTTTTTACGAACTTAACTTTTAATTATTTATTCACATACATTACACAAAAACAATGCACATGCATACGTTCCATGAAGTGTGATATAATATATAATTATTGGTACATGCAGGCAACAGAAGAAATAATAAGCTTTACATACGAAAACAATCTTACCTTTTTTTGTAATCCTTGCTAAGTTCTTCTATTACTGTAGGTCTAATAAATGCAAGTAAAAGTTAACAAATCGTTTTAATGACTTTTCATAATAAAACTTTAATGTTAGAAGGAATAATTTTATTTAATGAAAGGCAAATTACAATGTTGTCTATGAAAAATGTTGCGTTGAACTTAAGCCTAAACGAGCTTTACTATTGATATTAAAATTAACGATTAGAGAATATTGTAAAAAAATTATAACCTATATTTAATTATTTTTAAAATAAAAGAAGAAAAGAAAATGTATTTTTATGGCATTACCGGTTGTTAAGGTTTTTCTATACAAATGACTGAATATAACATTTAAAGCGCATGTATTATAAAAAAGTAATAAAATCGACATATAGATTTTTTCAATGGTGTAAATCTAAAACATCGGTCTTTGGTTTGGCTATAAATGAAAAGGTACAAACGTTACATTAATTATTATCAACAGACTAACAATCCGATTAATGCCAAATAAATTTACAAAATAAAAATAAAAATGTTTTTTTTTTCAATAACCGAAACTAGCTTTCAACTAGAGGATTAAATCCAGTGACTATTATAGGACGTAACGAAAAAAAAGAACAAATTTATAAAAAAATCACAGTAAATTAAATATTAACACACTAAAAACATTGATACTATAGGTATTTAAGTACAAAATAAAAATGGCAATAAATAGTCCGAACTTTGTTAATTAAAAAAGGCGGCAGTGCTTCAAAGAAAAATATGTTCCACACATTATTATATATAATTTTTTATACATATTACAATATACATCTATACATTTTCGTAATGAATTATTTAAGATAATTATTATGATATTATAACAAAAGATATTACAAATTCTTTATTACTTTCGGACTAGCCAAATACCTTTATAATAATATAGATGAATGTACAATAAGGTCCGTGAATCGACGAGCACAGAAAACCTATTATTATAATCTATTTTAACATCTTTTTACTAATATATTGTCTTTTCTGTCTGTAGCTGTAATAATGTCAATGCGTTCTCAATACCTTTTTCACTAAAAGAACGATACTAGTTTCTATCAGGCTGACAATTTTAGTGATGGTTTGAGAGATTTTTGTTATACCATATTTTGATCTAAATTTGTAAACATCTAATATTTTTATAATTTGGTCAATATTTTAATGATATAGAGATATGAACATATGAATGATATGAAGGACTTGTTATATAAGTATGTTTTTCTGAACATTCATACATTTACGCTAATTATATTTCTGAGATGAAGGACTTTTTTTATTTGTATGTTTTAATATCCATACACACATCTGTCTTTAATTACATTTGTGAGATGAATATTATAACAAATTTATATATTTTGTTTTTGTTATTTTTTATTTTTAATATTTTTGTATACATTCACTCAATTGTCTTTGAAAACATTTGTGTGATGAAGGTTTTTTTTATTTGCATAATTTGTCTTTGAGCTTATTTGTTAGATTATGATTTTTTATTTGTATATTGCTTTTTATACACACATATGTTATATATACTATTGTTGTTGGTTTTACATTCACGAAATGGATTACTTATTGTGTTTATTATGGTATTATACTATGTCATTACTTATGAATATAATATCAGATTATTTTCACCTCTCCTATTCGGATGAAATTATTTTTACTGGTCGATAATTCGATCAATACACAACAGTCAACGAATAGCTTGTGAAAAATTTTTCACAGTCGAGGTAAAAATGAAATTTGTGATTTAGAAAACAGTTACGATCCGTACCCTTGTTGTAACGATTAATAAAACTACACTCGATATTACATTAGTTATTTTATGGTCGAAGAACTTTCCAACTTGGATTTAGTAGAAAGTATAAAGTAATGGTTGGAATATTATTGAGAATACGCATTCGCTTCCATAGATTCGTAAGACGTCATCGCTCAAAATATCTTCGTGTTATAATAACGATTCGTAAATTCTTAGGACACTGTTTAGGATTAGAACCTGCAGAAGTTACGGCCAAACACAATAGTATAATAACTTATTTAACGAGATGAAGTAATGTCACCGTGATACAAAATAATGATTATTTTTTAAATGAAGGGGCCGGCGTTTTTTGATTCAGGTTTCATTCTATTTTATGCATTTACCATAATCCAGGTAGTGAAATGAAGATCAGGTACTTCTTATTTCCTAATTTTAAATAATTGTAAAAAAGTCAGCCTGACTGGTTTTAAAGTAATTAAAGCCCTGTATGAAAGTTGTTTACTATATGAATGTTAGTGGCTTTACATGCTCGGACGTTATTTATTATATAATATAGTGTAATTAAAAACGAACAAACAGCAATGCGCTTCATGCAGAGCAGACCTATGGCAGAACTTAAAGTTTCTCATAAGGCAGTTGGGAGGTGACATCTGAAATTAAATAAAACCAAAAAAACACAATGAAACGGATCTAGCAGAAACAATAATCAAAACAACGAACAAAAATACTCGGATGAATTTAGAATCGATTATTAAAGCCCTAAAATATGTTTGCTAAAAATGGTCAAAATATATTTGCGGCATCTCGTAAGCGAATTAGCACATCTTAGCTTGAATTAAACAATGACGATACATATATTTTAATAATACTCAGCGTCTCCTAGATATTAATTTGTATCGCAGTTTGGGGAAGGATATGACAGATAACTATCTAAATACTAAAAAAATAGAGTCGGCTTTTGCAAATGAATTCATTACAGGCAGCGAATGGGGGGAGATGCGGTGATGGGAAGGGGAAAGATGGTGCAATAGGAAGGGGAGACAGGTTGATGCGAAGGGGATGAGGGGAAGGGGGCAGAGCATGCGCGATAAAACGGCCCAGTATGGAAGCGAGTACTCACCTGAGCTGTACTGCGTGTACTGTTGGTACTGCGGGTGGAAGTTGTGGAACGCGTCCGTCATAATGTCCTTCGGGTTTATCGTTTCCTGTAATTATAGTAATATATATATATATATATATATATATATATATATATATATATATATATATATATATATATAGTAGCGCGAAACAGTACTAATGGTCGGTGCGTACAACAGTAAATCAATCTTTTTTTAATAGTTTATAGATTTTGTGTTATGTCCACAATTTCGTTTGATGTTAAATGACGGTGGAGCCCAAGATGCTGAAATTGGCTCTTAAGTGCAACTGCTGGAACACACCTATAGGCTTATCATCATGCTACAGTTTCATTACGATGTTTTCTTTCATCGAAAGCTCAAGCTTACTGCTGGTGGATTCGAACTAACGTCTCTTGACGTACGACCGTACACACTACCAACTGAGCTATCATCGCTTTATTGTGGACAAGCTAAACTTAGTGAGGGGACTAGATCTCAAGTGCATCTGCCGAAACACACCTATAAGTATTTGGTGGTAGATTTTCAACTTGAGGGTGGTAGCTAGTCCTACCTCTCTAGCTCTATCACATTGCATGTGGATTAGAACTCACGTCGATCTATCATCGCTTAATCAACAACTACCGCCCCGTCCTGGTTTCACAAGGGTACGCATTTATTTTTTAAACATTTTGAGTTAAACTTAGAATAAATGTACCTTTATGCACAATATAAATAAGTACATTGTTTGCAAATTACTATTTATATTCTTCTTATAAAACATTATATTTTTAACCATAAACGTAGTTATATTCTCTAAAAAAAAATATTTTTATTTTTACAAGCCACGCGTAGCAGCAACGTTTATTTTTCCATTAGTATTTTGTTTAGGTTGACATTTTAAAATTCTTAATATCGTTTGAATGCAATGTCTGTTTGGAATAACTAAAAAAAGTAACCTATAGGTATTGAAACAGTCTTGAACTCGAAATGATTTGTATGGTTAAAGATTAATGCAAAGGTATGGATAACATCGTCTTCTCTGGGTCGGTATTTATACCATTTTTTTTAATGTATAAAATAAATTATATAGGCATAACAACAATAGTTGGACATATGGTATCGTGCAGATTTTTGTAGTTGTTGTATGTACTTCAATATTGTACAAAAATGATTTGCGCTGTCATCAATAGTTTCCGGAGTTCATGCGACGAAATACATTATATGGCTAATTTTTTTACATTTTGGGTTACAAAATCGAAGTTTTAGTGTAGGTTCCTAATTATTTCTAGTAATAATTATAGCGTATTATGTTACTCAAGAATAAAGTATCATTCTAATGGTGAAAGAACTTTTATAATCGGTTCCAGCAGTCTTCGAGTTTATTCGTTACAAGCATGTAAAAATAGAAAATTCCTGTTTAAATTATAATCGTATAAAAGGTTAGCGGGTGGGTATACCTTGAGGCTGCTGGAGATGGACTGCATAGTGACGGAGCGGTGCGGCTCGCGGGTGGCGCGCGCGTACACGGCGGCCGGGAACGCGTAGCGCAGCGCGACGGCGGCCGCCAGCATCTCGATGCAGATGAGGAAGTTCTGGTAGCCCGCCGACACGGTGCCGGCCGTCGTCGGACCGTTGTTCGCGTCTATCACCGGCGATATCACCTCCGCCTTCTCCAGGATGGCGAGGGCTACACCTGCGTACCGATACACAACACCGATGCACTCTCACTCATCCGGCACCAAACTGCACACCTTTATTGCAGTTAGCGAAAAACTAAACTTATACAACATATAAACGCACCATAAAAAGTTTAACTTTAAAACTAAGTGAGCTATAAAAGTGAGTGAGTGAGTGAACTATAAAAATAATAGTTTCCACGTATAAATATGTTCAGCTTTAAAATGAACCCATAGGCGGACCGAAGTGTTTCAGAAGTGCATGATATGGACCGTTTATTTTGAAAGTGGTGTAAGTCCATTTTTGAGAAAAATAAGCTATCACGTAATTCATGCTTAATTTAATGTAATTTTTGAAATGAAACTTCTTTAGGCGCGTGAGGGTAAAATTTTTACAGATGAAACGTCACGCCGGTATGCAACGGAAGTGTCGGAAAAGAGAGAGAGTGATCGAGACCGATTGAGAGAGAGTAAGACAGGGCGAACGTAGCATGAGCAACTAGCCGTGGAGTGAGAGTAAGGAGCAAACGAGTGAGAAAGATTGAGAGAAAAAGTGAGACAAAGCGAACGTCGTATATAAACAAGATTTATAAATTAGTTCGCCAAAGAAGTTTCACTTCTGACATGTGTACTTTGTACGCACGCATGTTTTTTTTTATATATAACTAGTCCGTGTTTAATTTCTCAAAAAATCCCATGTTTTGTACAACTTAAAATCGGTCGGTAAATGAAATTGCATTATCAACAAATATAGTAACCTTTAATTTTATCGAAACAAAAGAAAATGGACTTACACCACTTTCAAAATAAACGGTCCATATGTCAGTGGAGTAGTCACAGGTACCGAGCTGCTGAGTTAGCTTAGATTAGACTTGTGATAACAAACAGATAGCTAACCTGGCTATCCTAGATGTGTATATTTATTTTGTAAATTTGTCCATATTAAATGATAATGATAAATTATAAATGTATTATTCTTTTAAAATGCTGATATACTACTTTATAGCTGTTTTAATTTTTAAAATGATACAAAACACTAACAATACAATAACACATCACAAAATAATTTACTACTTTATATTATTTCTTTGGGTGCTGACATAACGCAAAGTCCGAAAAAGATGCGTAGTACATGATCAAAAATATAATTATGTATATATCCCCTTTATGGAATGCTTTTATTGATTAAGTATGGTTCTGTCTTCACAATCCAGTAATCCGAAAATACCAACAATCCGGCACACACCATAGTTTTAATATTACCGGATTAAATAGTACTGTATTATTTTCGTGAATGCCAACCAATGTTATCAGTGGTATAGGCATGCTATAAGAAGAAATGGAAGCCATATAGCTATACGAAAAACGATTTGCTATATCCTATTCACGGTTCACGTGTAAGAATAATTATAACACCTAAATACACGTGCAAAAGTGTAAATAAATAAATAGAATATTTACTATGAAGGTTGATGAGGAAAAAAGTAGAAGCCTGAAGAGATATAAGTGGACTATGTGAGAAATAATTTGTGTATAAAAGCTGTGAATATTGAGATGACAACAAATAGAGAGGTTTGTTATGCATAGGTGAGATAAGCCGTAAAACGAAGGGGTGTGAACAAATGATAGTTGTTTTTTAAACTTTATAAGTTTTTATAGTTTATTTAAACATCAACGGTTTTAATATAAATTAACCAAAAATATTAATGATTAGTTGTCATTTTGTTAATACTTAGGTAGATATATACTACCTAGCAATGTAGGTAGATACTAACCTTGCCAGAACGACAGGAAGATGACAGATTTCACTGTGAAGAACTTAAGCACAGGGTCAAAAGGCTTTAGCATCTCCCTGGTGGCGCCGAGGAACAGGAACAGCCCATACAGAGCCAAGCTCACAGAGAAGTTGTACACAATCGTTATGTAGATGTACCCGCCGTTGGGGCTCCAGTCACCGTCGTGGTAGTGACCAAATGCCTGGAAACGAAAATACAAACTTATTAACTAGACTGATCCATTGGAATATATCGCACATTAACGTGATTATTGGGTATTTATTTAAAGGCAACACGGTTCACGGAAGCGTACGGTGCTCACGGTGCGGAAGCTCACGGCGAAGTTCCTCTAAATCGCTGATACTTGACAACGGAATCGCGCACATCTTTATATCTAAAAATTTCGTGTCACGTTGTTTGTCTACGATGAACTCCTAAAATGTCGAACCGATTTCAATCAAATTTTGCAAACTGTGTGCAGTTTGATCCAACTTGGGAAATAGGATACTTTTTATTTCGATAAGTGATCATAACGCTATAGATGTCGCTGTAGTCAATGCGATGGACCACCCGCAATGGCAGAACAAGGTCTGCCAGGTCAGCTAGTATTGTTATAAATTTCAAAACTAGTAAAAATTGTACTACTTAAATGGTTGTAGTATGTTCTGGGGCGGAGAACAGTGCTTGCTTCGTACAGATGAGTGAGTCCGTGTAGTACCAATTATAAATTTGGAATTTTAACGAACTGGCGTATCATACAGTGATCAATCCTGGAATATAATCTATACTTTTTTTAATAGTTTATACAAGTTAATAGTTATGGCTACAATTCCACCTGACGTTTAGTGACGATGTGGTCTAAGATGGTGGGCACGCTACGCCTAGGCTCACAAGTGCAACTGCCGAAACATACATATAGGCATTTCAACTTCAGAATGGTAGCTAGCCAGGCAGCATTAAAAAAGCCAAACCCCCATGCATATCCTGACTGATGTCATATATTAAAATGGAATAATGACTCTTCATGCCGTTTTTACATTGAGACAAGCTGTGCCCGCGATTTCGTTCGCTTGGAACACAAATCTTTTTAGTATTTTTTACCCTTATTGTAACTTTTTTCAGTACAGCTACGCTCCTATTGGTGGTAGCGTGATATTAAAGTGCCTAAAGCCTTCCTCAATGATTCAATCATTATAAATCAATTATTCCTTTCAAATATTCCTAGGCATCAATTATTATGCTCTATAAAAAATAATGATTTTTTGAAATCCGACTAGTAGTGCCTGTGATTAGCGCGTTCAAACAAACAAACAAAACTTTGCTGCTTTAAATTTTTTAAGTAGATTTACCTGCAAGAATATAATGATGAAGGCGCACAAGGGCTTGATCAGACAGAACTGGAGCGTGGCCTGTTTGCAGAAGCGCAGGAAACCGATCGTGTAGGTGGCACCGGCCAGGCAGCAAGTGCCGTTGACGCAGGAGGCTCGCACCGGCCGGCCGCGCAGCTCCGACATTATGTTACCCTCACCGCCGAGGTACTCGTAACACAGCGACAAGAAGCTGTAGATCACGAGCGCTGGACACGAACAACAACATATAAAAACCTTTCAATATTGCTGAAACAATACCGAAGACCGGAATACGACAATTATGGCACAGGATATGATAGAAGCTTTCGTTGAAGGAAAACATCATAATGAAACCATAGCATGATGGTAGGGCTTTTTATAATATCCGCCTGGCTACCAGTCTCAAGTTGAAAATCTGCCGCCAAATACCTATAAGAGAGTTCCGTCAGTTGCACTTGAGAGCCAATTCCTCCACTAAGCTTAGCGTGTCCACCATGTTGGGCCACATCGTCACGTGACATCAGGTGTGATTGTGGTCACAACGTTAAGCCTAAAAAGTATATATATATATAAATATAGATCGCGACGACCATGGAACAGTTACAAAAATTGAAATACAAATACAAGAAATGAAATTACAAGTTAGCTAGTTAGAATATTGTGATTATACAAAGTTTGAAAATCTACTGCTAAACATTAAGTAGGGATCACATTAACTGTATGTGATAAATCTGTTGTTACGAATTGTAAAGAAAATAACTAATTAATAGTTTGAAATCCAACCATGTATTAGTTAGTTATAATGTTTCTCTATTTTGATTATAACTAATAGATATTGCAGTAACCTATTGCTTACTCACACTGACCAGAAAATATTCCTACGAAAGATTTTCAAATTTCATCGGGAAAATATTTATATTTTAACCTACTTAAAATGCTTGTTTGGGCGATTTTAGCCCATTGACATCAACTATTTAGTCCTGTCTACGACTGTGAAGTTAAATTCTGTGACACTCGAGGCCGTCAGTAATTCATCCTTTCGATGGAATTTAAACTAGAACAAGTAAAATATGTAGGCAGCATCTGAAACCTAGATCTTTTACTATCGCACATAAAACAATTAAAATCTTACAAAAATTGAATTACAGTGTGTCGAAATAATATTCATAAATGAAGAATTGTATTTGTTTTATTTTACATACTGACTACAATTTTACAAGCGAGCAAATACATCGCTTTTATAGAAAATAAATTACAAAGTATATTTAAACATTTTAAGGGTCAAGTTGACGTTATTTGAAGATGTAATAATAAAACTAGTATGATATAGTTCTAATAACATATGACTCGATTTAATAATAAAGTGTTCTTTAAAAGATTTTTTGTCAAAACTGGGTAAATATATTCATTTCAATGTAATTTTATCATCTCACTAACAAGGAAATAGTGTTTGGGTTTCAGTTCACCAATCTTTATAGTAAAAGTCACACTAACAACAGACTTGTAACATCATTACAAACAATATGTTTAATATTAACGTTTTTAGCAGCACCATATAAGGCATTCAGGTTGAAAAACAGGACAAATTCGTATATATAAAATGTGTTTTATATTTATTGCACATAAATCCATAGGACACATTAACTTCAATTTTGTAGTCAGCCCGTATGTACCTACACATACATATTTTTCCTTATCGCAGGCCAATTGCTCTTGCTTGTAACGTTTAAAAACAATGCAATTAGCATGTCAAGCATTTTAAACGAATATTAATAGATGTACGACTGTTACAACCATCAAAAATCCATACATGCTTCTTACAATTTTTCTAAACAGTTTAAGACTTATTACGTTTACTATTATAAGTGTTTTGTTATTATAGACACAATTATTATAGTGTTTTGTTTTTAAATATTTCATGCTAACAATGAAGACATCAGGACATCAAAAATGGATCTGCGCCATTTTTATTAGACAATCAAGCGTTAAAAACGAAGAGATCGTATAATTATTACTTGAGTGTATGTTGCAAAGCTTTAGCAATAAGTCACAAAGATTACATCATAAAGAAGGTCACACATATAATGTGTAACGCTCAGCGTATATTAACATCACAATGTCCAACTCGACACATTTCTTTTGATCGACACGTTAGTCAAATTTAATGAATTCAAAGTTAAGAGGATACAGTGTGCATTTAGCTTTTAAAGTACACAAGATTTTGGATATTATGTCTTCGTAATTCTCCTTACATCTCAAGGTATACTGCAACAAGTAACTGAGTATGGGGATGGTTTTGGATAGTTTAATAACATTTAACGTGTGATTATTTTACTGTTGTCTGATATTGTGGGGCCGATCATAAAATACGTTTCGCAAATTTTATATTTTTAGACCTCTCCACCCCCGTACGTCATGCTGTGTCATATGTTCCGACTCCTATAAATTTTATGTCACAAATGATAGACCCTTCCTCCCCCTCATCTTGTACATGATTAATATGATGATAACAGTATCATGATCATATTGTACATGATAACAGTACCCAAATTTCAATATTTTAAAATATTTATTGCTTGCAATAATAAAACTTTAATAAATATCTGTAATAACATCTAAAATGTTACAAAACGGTTTTATGAGCTGCGAATGTCACGTTTTCCTAGATCCCTCGGCGCCCTTGTTATATTTTGTCACAGTAAGTGACAGCTCCTCCGCCCTCATAAGTGCGAACGTATTTTATTAACTGCCCCTGTCCAACAATTTTGATTTTTTTTGTATTTTTAATCAATTATGTTTTTTTTTGGTTTATTTGTGGGGTCATGTGGACAGTTCTTTTTATCGTTAGGCTTATTATTGTAATCAACATCTGAAATTGTTTTTTTCCCTGTGGCAGGACAACGTCTGCCTCCCGGGCCTACTAGTAATTTAGAGTATATCATTTGGTCATGACATAAATAAACCTTTATTCTTACTAAATTTACGTGCACTATAGTTACATTGTAATTATAAAAGCTTTTATCACCATCCATTTTAATGTATATAAGTAATATAATGATTAATCACGTATTTCAAAATTTTAAATACTTTTGTAACTGTTTTAACAGTAAAATTACTGTTTTTGTTTGTTTTCTAATATTCATTTTAATGTTATACTTTAGGGTTTATAGCAATCTAAAATATCTCTAAGGCAACAAGACTAGAAACTTCTGATGTCATCAAAACCTCTATAACATGCCGGCTTTGCTGGAAACTAATTATGCTAGATACAACACTAAATAACAGGATAAAGACTTAACCGAAAAACACCAAAATCGTCTAAAATCAACATTTTAATCAGTGTAAAAGATAGTTCTCCGATTAAAATGTAAAAACCTCTGATAGAAATAAATCGAAACTAGTCGATTACGGACCAGTATCCACTACTATATTTAACACAAAATATTACACAAAAACACTTAAACTTAAATAAAAATGCACCTTCATAACAGTCCCGTACGGTGAAAAAATACACGTAGTACGAATCTCCATTGAAGAAGAGCAGTGATATCCAGCTGTAACATCCGTAAATGGGCACGATGAACAAGATGCGGACTATCCAACGCTGTTCCGAGGGGTTCGTATACCAGCGCAGGTGCTGGTAAATCTGAAATCATGTTCAAACACACGTATTAAGTACAAGCTGACCCCACGACTTCGTTCGCATGGTTATCAAAAACTAAAACGCGTCGCTTAGAGTACAGTCAATATCCGTGTTACATGATGACGTTATATGCACAACGCCATCTATCGAATATGGAGGTCAACATTAGTTATATTTAGGCGTTGCAAGTAACTGAATTATGTGCCTGATAACACTTTAAATTCATATGATCTAATATCTCTTGACAGAGTGAACCGATTATGATGAAACAAAAATTAAGTAATACTTCATGTTACGTACAATTTTTACGTGTAAAAGTTATCTACATTGGTTTCGTACATTTTACGTGATGCGTGCACGGACAAACAAACAAAAATTCAAAAATGCTGTAAATGGGTTCTGTTAGTCATTCTTTAACACCCTGGCTGTTTTTTTTTTGGAAATTTATCGATGTACAAAAACGACTATTCTACGGATTTATTATATATATAGATAATGAGTACATACCCCACATTATCTTTCATTTCAGCAATAGATATCAATGAAGTATTACAAACAATTATTTTTAAATCTAAATACAGTCAAACCTGGATAAACGAGGGTTCAAGGGACCCTGATAATTTTTATGCTAACCAAGTTTTTCACCAAGAGTTTAGAGTCTCACCAAGAGGGGATTTTGCGAGATTCACCCTAGATAGTATATACGAAGGTCGCAAAGTTTGTAGGAGAGTGAAAAATATCTTTACCTGTGAACTTTAAATTTATCAAAAGACTCCTTAATACAAATAAATAAATACGTGTTACAGCGTTTTTAAAATTTCATCTCATACATTTGTCAAATTAACGATTCAATTTTTCATTGACACTTTTACTAAGATATCTCCGAAAATACCAGACCTATTGAATTGAAGGTTTTGTATATATTTCTTTCATGATGTAAAAAATCACTAAAAAGGGATATACGATCACAATGGCGCACTTGAAAGGCGAGACAATGCGAACGAAGTCGGAAGGCACCAGCTAGCTAGTATTATGTCTATTATAAAATATACGAAAGACACCTTTTTTTTTTGAAACTCTAGTCCAAGTAAAGTCTGCAGTATATACTAATCTGTACTAATATTATAACGAGGAAAGATTTGTATTTTTGTTTGTTATTCAAAAACTACTAGACCAATTTAAAAAAATATTTCTCTATTAGAATGCTACATTAGGTCTGAGTAACATAGGCTACGGAAATGGGTGGACCATGAACCCGTGACCACGAAGGCTGAAAAGCTTTCGAAACGTCGGGATCAAATTAATAAATAACCGCGATAAAATCCGTTTAAATTACTTTTACTTCGATGAATAATATTCGCGTAAGCATAAGAAACCATAACATAGGCTACATTAGTTTTTTAATGAAAATGAATAAATAAAATTTTAGTTCCAAGCGAACGAAGCGAAGCGAACAGCTAGTATGCTATACATATATAGATTTATCAATCATACCCAGAACTGACAATTATACTCTTTACTGAAAAGGAAGTCATGTGGAAACATCAAACCCACAGACCTATCGATTCAATAGTGACACTTAGTACAGTAGAACCTCGATAACATAAAACTCGAAAAAATAAAAACCTCTATAATTAAAATACGCACCCTCTATAACCTAAACTAACAGTGTTAGCCCTTAGTTACTTAAAGAAATGTTTTGACGACCTTTATAACATAAACTGTCTGCCAATGAGTCTTTCGAATGATCAACGTTCTTCAAGCAATTAGGATGGTGGACAAAGCTTGACAAAATGACAAACCTTAAAGTAAAGAACTGCTTTAGAACCTGTGATTTTCCTTCAGAATCTTAAGAGATAATTAAAGAGGAAGACAATATAACGCCTGAAGAATGGAATAAGCTCATGTCTGGGTCAAACATTACTTTTTAAGACTTCGTTACTTGCGATGATAAAGTTGTGACATCGAGGATGTTAAACGAAGAAGAAATATTGGAATCAGTCACTAACGGTATTGAAAGAGATAAAGATGGTCATTTTAACGACGAGCCACATACTGCATTTACGAGCGTATCGATCATCGAAGTAAAAAGAGCTATAGTGACTGTACGAACATTTATAGAGCAATGTAGCAACATAAAAGATAATGTGTTTTCTTCTCTATTTAGCAACGTGAACTGATTAAAACAAATCACTGACGTTTTTGAGAAGATTAAACTTTAAATAAAATTTTATTTTTATGTAACATGTGTATGTATTTTATTTTATAAGTTCTTCTGACGTATTCGGGTAAAAACTGTATAGTAACTCATCAATCACTGTCTAACATAAACCCTTGATAAATTAAAAACTCTGTGTTTCAAATATTTTGTGTTTCCTTTCGTTTTTAACTTAACGAATTTCAACTGTATCATCACGCTACAAATCATATGCTTTAGCTACTAGATGATGCCATAATTTAAAATTTACAAAATAAAATTTTGTAACTAAAACTGTTTGGTTTTTCCTTCCATGGTTTTTTTATCAGCGTCGTTATCACATCATGAACAGAAGAAATAATAACATAAACTATAGCCAAATATTAAAAAATAGTAATAATAAAAATATCGTTATGACGATGGCTCAGTTGACACAACGTCGATGCGAGTTCAAACCCGTTGAGTCTAGATTTTCAATAGAATAAAATATTGTGAAGAATCTATGTCATAATAGTAGCTCATATTTTATTTCCCGTCTAGCTAGCTACTCCCTTGTTTGAAAATTTATAAAACCTCTATAAATATGTTGGCCTACAAAAAATAAATAATATCAAAACCAGATGCTAAACTTTGTAACACCAAATTTTTGTAAAGGAAATGAATACATTACATTGTTTAACTTTATATAAATTTAAGTACCGTGTGACGTAGTTTAAACTGGATTAAACAAAAAAATTGCGAATTCATAAAATTAACGATTAATGTCACTATGTTATTCACAGCTAGCCCCCGATATCTTTATATATAAAAATCTTGTTTGCATCTGTTAGTAATTGTGTAACTTCTAAACGAGTTGACTGTTTTTTAAGGTTTCGCTTTATAGCCACAATCTCACCTGATATTAAGTGATCATGTGGCCCAAGATGGTGAACATGCTAAGTCTAGTGTAGGAACTGGCTCTCAAACGTAACTGCCGGAAAGCATCTATATGTATTTGGCGGCAGATTTTCAACTTTTGGGGTGGTAGCTACCCAGGTGGCCATTAGAAAAAGTCCTACCATCATGCTATCTTGGTTTCATCACGAAGCTCACTGTAGGGGGAATCGAACTCACGCCCCTTAACGCGGCGTCTATACACACTACCAACTGAGCTATCATCACTTTAAAAATGTAAAAATCATGTAATTAATATATTTCGATAGATGCCGCTGTAATGGAGTTATTAACAACCGAAAAAGGCAGACGTTTGCCGGGCCAGCTAATAATATAAAATGAACGATACACGGATGTTTAAAAAGGTTACAAAAACCAGATTATCATTGAGTACGGCATCGTATAATCGAGTTGCGGTGTCGCCATTTGCAACTAAATTAAATCGTAAACATCAACAGACGCGGTTTTAATTGACCGTGACGTAACGGTATTGGTTAACGTATAATCGCGTTGTTTTCTTAACGATCTTACCGTTTCTACTCTCATTTATAATGGGACTGTGTGCACTACTTTGGGCGCCTCGACTTGAAAAAATGGCCTAATTATTCCTTATAAATAAACAATTTCGGAGCGTCGCCTTCTATTCTTTTTGCGTGACTATTAAAGGTAGTAGCATGATATTAAATAACCTATAAACTTCCTCAATAATTCACATGTAAAAAAAATAATCAAATCCGACTAGTAGTACCTAAGATTACCACATTCAAACGAACTGTTTTATTCTAGTATATGTTGTCGTCCTAAGTCAGACTTGTAGGTGCCCGAAATATTTCAGGTATTGATGGGGAAGCGTAGTTACAGCTAACAAGAAGTTCTATATGCAAGAGTGATGTCCGTTTAAAATAGCTTAATTACTTACAGTTCTATTTCCTTTATCGATACTTATTGAACGCAATTGTTGCATATTAAATTAATATCGGAAACGATACTTTTTTCTGCTATCGGTAAATGTGGTGTGTCGGTAATATTGATTTTAACTAGACTAGGTTGCGAATAGTGGCCGTCATGCACATTGTGATATACGTGTCACAGAGACCTATTTTAGTTTGTCGATTTAACCAGTATATATACAATTTTCGAGCCCTTTCCAGGCTGGCATAATAACGGCGACTTGAGGAATCGCTATGTAGAAAGGAGTGTGCTTACCATCAGGCTACGCTACTATTTAAATAAATAAAAAATTATACGAAAGTACGTTAAAGTCAATCATTTGCTATCATTTGTTTACACCAAGATATTCGATTATTAAAAATTGATGATCACAATATAATCCATGTTACTTGAGTAATCTTATAATGATTATTAGAATTCTAGAAACACTTTTCTAAACAAACATTTACAGAACACCATTAAATCTTTATCTATATGATTAAAATTCGATACAGTTTTTATCTACATTTATCGATGACGTCTCCGAGCAAAATACTACTGAGCTGTGTCTTTTATTTAGAATACAAATATATTAAAAATATGTATGTGTACAATTCTCTCTGAATCAATTAGTTTACTATAAAACATAGTACCGACTATCGACACATAATCTGCTCAGTCGCATATGTATTTCAAAGTTGTGCTACTATTTTGACTACTGTAATCGATTACAAGCGAATCGTCAAGGACTAAACAATTAGCCGCAACTGTTCACTGATATGAATCATGGTTTAATTTAGACCTTTTGTAAATATACACTTCTTAGATCTAGGGTAAAAGTAAATAGAAATAAACATAATCTCAATAACCTTTCCCATTGAAGCTCCACAAAATTGGTAATTTGTCTTAATCATGGCATGCCCGATATGAGTATATAGGTGGATTTTAGGCTAACCAATAATAGTAAGTACCTCTTAATAATTTTATATACAGCAATATATTTCGAATGCATTTTATAATCACGAAAAAATATACTATGAACATTTCTTTATTCAAACCTGAAGGCATAATAAAATTATCAGACCAACGCAGGTTTCGAATAATAAGAAATGCCAGAAATGGCAAAGAGCATTCCAAACATCTCTAAGAAAATCTTCAATAACCTAATTTTATATCGTAGCATTTATGTGACCGTCTTTAACATCTATATTGTTTTTGTGGTGAAATACAGAAAAACGATACACCTTCATTAGAGCGAAATAGGCACTATTTGGGATCCTAGTAAAGTATAAGAAAATAATTGACATATATCTTCAAAATACATTAACAACGAAAGTGAAACGGAAAATCCAGAATACCTTGTCAATATAACGCGAAACCATTCCTCACTGAAAGTTTAATATTACCTTATCAACATGTTAATACAAAAACATACAGTTTATAAGTAGAAGCGATAAGAAATCATTGATAGTGACAAGAGAACTATTTAGGGTGTAATTTAAATTAAATTTCTTTTGATATTAAAGCGAATAAGTGAGCGACCTGCAAAAACTGTAACAATGCTTAAATAAAAAGAGATCAAGGATATAAGTTTTAAAGCCAGAATGAGCGGAAACTAGCTGAGATAGTATTTAAAAAAAAATTATTACATGGTGTTATGCTATGTACCGCTACATAGCAACCTAAAAGATCCTTTTATGAAGATTCAATTAATATTTTAGCTGCTTAACTTCGGAAGACCACAGTCAAATACTAGCTTACACCATGAAAGGAGAAACAAAGAACAAAAATACAATAATTTCCGTTCTTGTATACAATAAGAATGCAAGCCATTTGCAAATTGGTGACGATGTACTCTTGTTAGGAAATAAAAGAGGTGACAACAACTCAATAATATTGTTTATACGAACCGGTAGATGCGGCCATATAACATAGTACTTAGAAATTCCTTTCGAATAGGAATACAATCTTAATGAGTCTATTTTGTAATAACAAGTGTCCGACCATAATTATTATTGGAAATAGAGGGGAAATCTTGTAAAGGCAGACAAAAAAACACCGAAGCTCATCAACATCTACTAAAAGGATATCGGTTGAAAACCAAATAAGGAAAACCTGCGTAATTGTTCTGCCTTTACCTATTAATATATAGATTCGCTATACCTTCGCTTGGTAATAAAACGCTATTGTGACGTCTTCAGTTAATACATCTAACGAACACAATTGATTAAACGTGTTTTACCAGCTAGTTTGGGAGGTGTCAACTTCGATCTAAGTATATACTTATTTTAAAGTTTTATTAGTAAAAATATACTTTTTTTAATTATAGCTAAGGTTTAGCGTTATAGCCATTATCTCACCTGATCTTAAGTGACATAACGGCCCAAATTGGTAGACACGCTAAACCTGTAGACGAACTGGCTCTCAAGTGCAACTGCCGGTACACACCTATTTGTATTTGGCGGCAGATTTTTAACTCGAGAGTGGTTGCCAGCCAGGTGGGCGTTACAAAAATTACAAAAATGGTATGGTTTCCTCACGATAGTTTCCTTCACCGAAATCATCATTTTAGGTGGATTCAAACTCACGTCCCTTGACGCGGAATCCATACACACCACCACTGAGCTATCATCGCTTCTTGTAGTCGGATTTGAACTCAGGTCCGTTGACGCGGGATTCGTACACACTACCACTGAGCTATCATCGCTTCAAACATCTTTCCGATTGTAGTCGCTTAAGTGACAACTAAGCTGTTCAACATTTCAGGTTGAAGAATACTACGGGTATTATAAAATAGACTATAAACGATGTCATTTCCTAGCCCTCATCAATTAAATACAATCCTGTTTGACTTTGGCTATTAAAAGGGCCAGACTGCAGAAACGGCTTAACATTACTTCGTAACTGATCTTTATTATTTATGTGTACTGTATCATATTTACTAGTAATAAAGCCGCTTCTCTTTTTTATTACTAATGTAATTAATCGCTGAGCTGTTAATTACTTTAAAATGAAAGTAAACTGAAAATGAAAAAATACATACTACAATTTTAATATATTGAATACTGATGGACTTTCTAGACGCATTAATTTATAATCTACAAAACTGGTAAAACAACATCAAGAAAACAAGGTTGTACTGGATTGTGTTACTTTTAAAAGAAACAATGAAAACATCTACACAGATTTTAGTTGATTAAAACTATTACGTAGAGAATATAATGTATTCGGGAGTTCAAAAAACATAGAAGCCTTAAAGCACTTTTCTGTTAAAATTATGTAAAAATAAGGAAATTATTCAATCCATCTTATGTTACGAAGTTATACATGATCGGGCTTTTTATGGAAGAAGCTGATGGAAAGTTCTGTACATTTGTATATTTAAAAAAAAATGTCAAATATATAAGTCTGTTAATGGGTGATAGCTGCGAAATCGTACTACTAGCCTGCCTGCGGGTAATTGTCCGTCGATGTCAATTTTGTAATCTGCTATGTGTAAAAAGTGTAATTTGGAGATACTGAACAGAAGAACAGTTTTTATTTGACAATGATCTGGAAGCAAATATTTTCTTGGTACTAATAATTACTTTACCGTATAAACCTTAAAGTCACTAATCTTTTTATACGGATATTTATGACTAACTGTCCAATAATCAAAATTTCGAAAACTGCATTAAGTGGACATAGCAGATTCTGGTTTGACAAAGACGATAGAGTAACCTGACATACCAGAAATCTCATCATATGCATGTTGATCGTAACTTTATTGGGTGCAGCTACCACCACACTCGAGTAGTTGATTAAAAGGCAAGGACGATCACTGATATTTTTACTATCCGTTGCTAATAATTGTTATATATAATTAATATTTAATATAGTTATTTAATATAATTAACATAGTTAATAATTGTTGCTAATAACTGGCTATACGCTGGTTAATGCTGAAACGTTGTAGATTTAAAAGAGTCACTTTGTGGGGTTTGTTTACCATACTCGTTGTAGACACGACCCAGTCTAAGGCACATCCAAAACAAGCTGCTTGATCACTGTATATACACCTGCTGGCCCCTCAACTCGCCAAGGTTGAAACTTAGAAAATGATTCAATTAGCAGGCCCAGCTTGATGTAAACCATACTTTAGAAACCGGAAAACAATAGATCGAATTATACCAATTTACATGAGGTATCACGTGCTATGTCGAAAATACGTATTTTATACAATCATCAAAATAATAATGGATCCCATGTAAGGATACATTAAGGAGTATATTATTGATATCGGGCAAAGAAATATAGTGTACTAAATATAAAGGCATTCAATAATGATCTTATCAATAACTAAATGTATTCATCTTTAAATTAATTTACTAGAGTTGAATAACTACATTATCTATTCTAAGAATAGAGATACTGACGTCATGTATTCAGCTGCGTGAATCTCACTCCACCCAACAATATTGAGCTGTTTACCTTTGAAGCAGATAATTTCCTTAATAACATGAGTAAGATATATTTTTCTGTACTATGCAAACTATAATCATAATCATTTCAATTTCTTAAGCACCCTTATATTTTTAAAACATTAAAATTACTATATGACTCATGAGTGCATGTAAACATCTGGATTTATTTAATGTAAGTATATATTCTACGATTTCGTGTTCACGTAAGTTTTAAAATTTAAACGATGATTATCTTATAGGAAGACAGTATTAATTTTTTTTTTATATTACGGTATCTGAATATCGCCAATATCAAATAAGAATTGACATACAAGCAACAAATACAAAGTAACACCGAGCTTCAGAAAAATTATTTATGGATCACACAAATGTGATTCGAACCCACAACGCGCGAAGCGACCGCGTAAACCGCTAGACCAACCGTGCAATCGTTAATTGAATATTCCAGTGACAGAAATTTACGATTATTTTTCATCTACATGGAATAATTTATAAACACTAGTATAAACATTTTCAATATTTATAGTACGAGCCACAAATGAGAAAAGCAGAAAAAGGAATATTTGATACCCGATTAGCATTCTATTCATCTAAGTACCATGTACCCCTTTCTCTTTTGTATTGACATTTTTATTTAAAAAAAAGCATTTATATTGTAAATTTATTTTAAATTGTTACTGCATTCGTACATTAATACTTTATATTTAAATGTTAAACAAAAGTTGAATATATATCTAGTTTTAATAAAAAAAACCAATGAAAATGTGTTTTAATTAAAATAGTATTGAGTGTTATACAACAAATGTGACCTAGAAATATAATATATAGTATTTTATTTACTCGAAGCATATTTACTTCCATTAAATTAATTCAAAAGCAAGCAATATATTGTTGGACATAAAATCTTTACTAAACTGCAACAACTTATAAATAAGTGGAATACAAGTTTTTCACGACAAATAAAAACATTTCGTATTTTATAATTTATGTTTACCTTATGGTAAATATTTTAAAAACTTGAATAAATATATCAGCATAAATATTGTTGGTCAGATGAAAGTATTTCTGTTATGTACCTTTCGAAATCTAACAACTAAGTAAATACCTATCACAATCACCTAACACTTGAAGATGTATATTTACGACCATAATTATGAAAGTTATTCACCATTTTTCCATTAAAAATAGTTTGGGTGGACTTACTAAGGAGCGACATGGACTATGTTTTTTATCAATATCAATACCTTAAACAAGAGCACGCAAGAGCACAATATACTTAACAATAGAAAGGTAACATCAGCTCAACAACTAAATGGGTATAGAAGGGGCACTAACTTGCTAATGCCGAATGAGGACATTTTTTAGAACTGGTGCGATTTTGAATCCACGATAGCTCGACGAGTTAGAATCCTTGCAAATAACCTGAGCTTTGTTAGACGGTAGGGTATTTTGTAGTGCCCGCCTAGTTACTTACTACCCTCAAGTTAATAATTATCAAGTAGATTAACTTGAGAACTACTTCCATTATTAGAATTATTGTGTTACCAGTTGAGCTATATCGTCATTTAATATCAAGTAAACTTGTGGTCAAACATCTCATATTATACAATGGAACTTATTCGAATTTTTTTCTTTATATATAAAAATTTCATGTCACGTTGTTTGTCCGCGATGAACTCCTAAACTACTGAACCGATTTTAATCAAATTTTCACACTTTGTGCAGTTTGATCCAACTTGAGAGATAGAATACTTTTATCTCGATAAGTGATCATAACGCGGTAGATGTCGCTGTAGTCGATTTGATTGTCTACACGAAAAGGCAGAACAAGATCTGCCAGGTCAGCCAGTATTAGTTGAATTTTATTTTGCAATTTAATGTATATTAAATAAAAAATGATTTACCTGTTGGCAAGTTATAAACAAGGCTGTCCATACGAAGATGCCGGCGATAACTTGCGCCGTGCGAGTTTCTAAAAACACCGGTTTCAGAATTTCGTGGACTATATCAGATATCGGCTGCGCCGTCACGTCGATCGTCTCGGTCGAACTCATCCTGTCAATATACAATGGTATCACTTAAAGATCCTCCAATAGCTAATTAAAATAAACATTTCATCTACTTTCAATAAGATTACTATAGTTCACTGAATACAAATGAAACACATGAGTAATTAATTTCATCTACTACCTAAATTGATTAAAAACAAACAATAATATATAACATAAAATCATATATTCCTGGTGGAAAACCCGTTTATAGACGTCATCTCACAATGCATAATAGCAATACCAGGGCAAACCACGAGTATGGTATGCTACGAGACAAATCGGATTACTGGCACCGTCAAATACAAAGACACCACGGGGACACTCACACCCTCATATTGCCAGAGACTAGAGACAGCTTCCACACTTCTAACCTCTGGCAGAAAGTTACCACCATACCTTCGGTAAAACAACTTCCAGATTGACATTGCTTAGGGTGTATTGTGCCGAGAAACATCCAGCAATCTAAAGAGATGGTAAATATCAATCTAGACCTGAATGAGACGTGACATCGACGGTGATAAAGCCCTCAGACTGAGATTCATTTGGTTCGTCAAGTTTCGAAATCTGCCAGTGAATATCCACAAAACAAGAGGCATACTTTCTTAAGTCTTTTCTATAATGCACTATATTTCTATATTGTTATCCATAGTACGTACGCTATTGGCTGTGCCTAGTCATAGGTTTTCGCTTATTGGTTCAAGATTGCCAGTAAGTTCTCAATGGCTGTGCAGATATAGTTTACACGTCAGTCTTAGCGTATATGTATTATAATAAATTAGATGAATTAAATGACGTACAATAAAATGTTTATTCTTAGAACTAGGAAAAATATATTAAATACTAAACTTCCCACCGTTCTTTCAATTCGTTAGTTATCTCTGTGTTTTATTTAATTTCTCACATACACTAGTAAGTTATTTGTTTATCAATAATATAATAAGTTTATCGATAATAATATACTACGTAAGAAAATTCGTTCCAAACGAGTGTTCCAAAACACTCACGATTTTTTTTTGTTTTATGGATTTAGAGTTAACGCCACAGTCACACTTAGCCTGGTGGAATGACTAGCTCTAAAGTGCAACTGCCGGAATACATCTATAGGTATCTGGTGGCAGATTTTCAACTTGAGAGTGGTAGTTAGTTAGGTTGTGATTAGAAAATGCCCTACCGCCATCTCTTAGTTATCGCCATTGTATTAGAATTGTACTGTGCCTACTATCATATATAATGGCGTCACTTTACTATGCTGCTATAAAAGGCATGTTGAACTTTTACTACAATTAAAATAATTATAATTAATATCTGTAGCGCTTTAATTACTTTCCTTCAGCCATGCTTATCTTTTTAACGAGCTGAACTCAACCAAAATAGAGTAGCAACGTTGTATATATCAAATTTAATGCGTCGCAGTGGACAGCTATTCACAGATTTTATATAGAGAAAACTTAAAGCCTTTGAAAATGAGGTCTTACTATGTATACTTCGTTTTATTTGATTATTACAAACATCCAAACAAATTTTTTCATTTATAATTTAAGTATAAGTAAAGGTAACATTGATCTGTCCGATAATGTGTTTATAACTCAAGAAACACTGAACTAATCTACTTCGTCCCTTTTAATTCCTTTACTTTATTCTTGGTGTTCATGTTTTAGTATAATATATTTTCTTACCTTAGCTAATATATAGAACAAATTACGTCTAGATAGTACATTAAAATAAACCAATGAATTGTTTAATACAAGTGATATGGCTCAAATCACTTACGTTTTAATGTTTAAAACCAATATAATCAGTGTATTATTCATTACTGTAAACAGTAACATTGAGATCGAGTTTATAAAATGTGTATAAAATCTGGTTTAGCTCAAGAACTTAAGAATTTAAGAAAATTAAACAAGATTAAGTTAGTCCAAACTTATCCGAGGCTAAGTAATACAAGATAACACAACCATTGTATAAGATAATCTATGAAAACTTTATTAAGACGTGTTTATTGAGGGTGAGTATGGACGTATATTAATTTATGTTTACAAACATACCAGACATTCCATATATATTGCATGAAGTCAAGCAAGACCTAATACTAGCATTATTACACAAATATAAACATCAATAAAGACAATAATGTATGTATTTTAATAAACAGTATCAATTCAGAGTAGAACCAGTAAAATTTGTCCAATGATTCATGTTATTCATCTGCTAAAGTTCAAAAACAATTGGCACAGTGAGTTCATTGGCCAATAAACATTACATTTCCAGTTATTTTTGAATAACATTGTAAAGCTTAATACCAAATATAGAACTAATTCTAAACTTAAATTAATTATGAATGTGAACGAGGAACAATATGAACATACACAGAAAATATAATCTAAAAACTATGTCCTTGGTGGCATTGAACGGAACGACTGTTTCAAATTGTCTTTGTTTATCAAAAAATAAAATTTCGATATATTTTTAATTCGATTTAAATTATTCATAATATCTTCACATATAGCAGATGCATGCAAAAATTCATCAAATTAAGTCAAGCATATTAGGCGAATAAGTAATTTAAAACATTGTTAAATATATTCAGTAATGTATTTTTGTAGTTGTTTGTTACATAATGATATAAACGCGTTGTCGGCGACTAAGCCTTAAATAAATAAAATAAAAAGAATTACGTATATTCGCCGACCGGTATTTTGTTCTATACTATACACAAAAAACTAAAAGTGCATTGGTAGTCTTTGGAATTACTGATACAATTAAGAAATAAATCACTAATTGTGGAAATAAGTAATTTTGTATTTATATTTTTTAATTTAATTTAACATGATCTAAATTGCAAGCAATACTAGTGATATTTAAATCATAATATACAAAGTATATTATAGTTACAGACAAGGCCCCTATTAAAGCAATGACAAATCATAACAACAACAGACAGACTCAGGGGCATCAGTTGATCAAGTGATCACTGCAAATTGTAAAAATTTTCACATCAACCCACTATACTCACAATGTGTCATAGATGTTTTTAAAAGCAACTAATTATTTGTAATCAAAGATATAGATTGTTATTATTAAATATGTGTAAATAATACAAATTCCTATAGAATAGCCTTGATTTTTAGAAAGATAAATAGTCAAACTGATATTGTAATTTAGACATTCAATTATTGAACTGATATTTTGCTTGGTGTTATAATCTAACCTTTGAAGGAATAAATAACATAAAAAAGATAAGTAGCTCTCTCAAAACCCCAGAATAATATTTTTTTTATATATTTTATTGTTTACTTATTTAAGCAAGTAATTTTAGTACAGAAGGATAAAATATAATAAGATTATTTTGAATGATAATTTGTTGTACAGAATGAGAACATATTATCACTCTGGGATCTTAGAAAGAATTAATTCCTACTCCATATTACTTCCATCCCAAAGTTTAAGTAAGTAGTTGATTATTGTTGACAGATCCCTGATGATGGCTGATATTTTTAATAGGGGAATTCCCCTCACATCTAGCAATGTCAAAAAATTTGAGTTAAATAGTGCCAGTATTAAATTTTCAGCATGGTAGGGAAAATCATAGATCATGGACTATTCTTAGCTACATATCATCTACTCCTGCTATACTAAAACCAATAATTTAATAAAATAATTATTTATACCATTATTAATTTAATACATACTTGCAATATAACCTTGGCTCCCTATAAATTCATAGAATCCCAATCATTAAATAAATATCTTTGTTACATTTAAAGTATGTTATAGCCTAAATTAGTAATTGTCTATATTCTATGGTATAATGAATTAGAATTTAACATTAATTCCCATGTATGTGATCCTCAAATATGATTACTATAATAAAAAAATAGTAATATCCTGTCCAATAAATGATATCTATTGAGAATGATAAGAAAAAGTTGTCATATACATTAAATTAATAAACTATGAGTCAGCAACAATCCATGCCCCATACATTTCACAAATCATACATACAATGTGAAGTCCCAAGCCAAATTTTTCAAATGTAATATTTCTTAACCATTTACAACAAAAATTACAAGAACTTCACATAATTAACACCAAAAATCAAATGTAAGATAACATGAAATTAATTCTGTTAATTTTATGGTAAGTCAGTGTCATCACAGATTAAAAATATAACTATAATTAAAATATTGTGGTTACAATTCGACTTTCAAATTTTATATATCTATGTCCTAAACAGATTTAAACAATCCTTCTTCAACCATTGCATTACTTTTAAAATATAAATTAAAAGCATATAGAAGAAACACAGCCAAAATCAAGTAAAAGGATGTTGTCAACACTGTGTTCATTGCTTATAAAATATTTAACATGATAAGATAAATAGATTTGTTCTGTGACTAATTGACTGGCTTATCTGTATTGGACATATACATAATAAAAGTATTTAGTGTAATTTTATATGATTTATCATTATGTTAGAGTCATTCCAGAATCTAATTCTAATTCTGTAAAACATAATGACCATAATTAGATAGTAAATAAACATAACTGTTAAACACAATATAAGTTTTTAACTGCAGTTCTGTCTCACAGAGGACTTTACACACATATAATTAAAGAATACAAAGTACTAAAAGATACAATAATTTAGTAGGAACCCAATAAAAATAATTACTTTGCTTAGAATTCTAACCCACAATACTAAAGTACAGCAGTAATCCGGCCCCTGTCTAATCGGACACCCTCTGTAATCCAACATGTTTATATTTAGTATTTTTTTGATAATCTTCACTAAAAACATTTGTCGGATTACCGGGGGTCTACTGAATATATAACAAAGTAGTCTCTCAAACCGCCATACCACCTATTTAGTGAGCAAATAATAGTGAACTTAAAAATTTAAATAAAACTTTTTTCAAAGACTTTCATATCACCCATTTAAAGTAGCAAAGGTGGTTGACAAAAAGAAATTACTGTTTAGTTTCTTAACCTTTTATTTAGTTCAGTGATGATCTCATAATGTATGCATTCAACATTCATATAACTGTACCACTTGAATCAACATTTCTTATTTTTTTTTGTTTTAAATTAATTCAAGTGTGTTACTAATCCATGCTAAAACACTCTAAAATTAAACATAATTCAGATTGTAGCTTCTGTATATATATAAACTACCCATCAGTTAATGATTGATAAAAACATTTCTCAAAACTATCTCATTAATTTGACATTTGGTACTCAAGGTTCTTTTACATGACAAACACCTACAAAGGAGGGGTTTAATGGTCATTCATAGTTGATGGGACAAATGTGAATCAGATCAGATATTAGCTACTAAATATACTAATGAATCTACTTTGTTTATAAAATAAAACTCGATATCATTGTTTACTAATCCTAAGAATCAAATAGAAACTTCTCTTTACCAATTACACACACTTTGAACTACAACAATAGATCAAGTGAATCTCATCAACAAAAATTTCAATTAAAATAAAGCAAACATAACTAATGTTACCATTAATAGTAATACTTAGATAATTAATTTATCCACAATTATTAATGATCCATACTGTGAAATATTTCAGCTAAAGATGTAAATATATAACAGACAAAAAAAACACATCTTGAAATCAAAATTAGAAATAATGTTGAAGATAAAAAAAAATCCATCTACAATATGATGTCTCACTTTCAGTTAACTACATAATTTCTGAAATGAATTAAGAATAAATACCTATTTTAAAAGTATTTTCATATTTACAAACAAATAAATTTATAACAAAAACAAATAATTATTGTTTAGACTGCGCTAAATACGACATAGTAGTTATAATTTGCTCACTATTTAAGTGATAACTTTTTCTTTATAATTTAATTATAAATAATTACTAAAGATTTTGACTTTCTTAGCTTAACCGACTACCATAATTTATTTAGGTGAAAAGTTCAAAGCTGATAGCTGAGCTGTAACTTCAATAAAAATGTATGCCAAAGAAATTACTACTGCAATATTAAAAGTTACCTTATTTAAAAAAAATAACACACTATAAAATTGTTACTTTCACTAAAATACCATTTTACATGTTAATATATATCTTGAGTCATTAATTTCATAGAAAATAATTACTTATAGCCTGCAGTTATATTGCTCATTCACCATTGCATTTCACCTACATATCAACTGGAATAATTGTGAAAAACGCAAATATCAACATATAGTAGAAATTGATGCTACAGATACTTTTATATAAAAATGTTATGTATGTGAAAAGAAATAGGAACTCGTAAATAAATTGGAGGTCACACGTCTTGACATTTCTTGTTTGGTACATCTAAAACAGTGAAGGGCGATACATTTACGTGTCGCACGACACAAATTGTAAAAGTTGTAAATATTGATAAATAAATTAATTTATTGGATTACCTGAAAATAAATTGCGAAGTGCTTTGATGGATACACTACTGTTTTCCTTTTGTTAACAGATGTCATTCGTAATCAACACTACGCGCATATTGTACACATAATCACGTATCCACATATACTATTCACAAACTATGTAATATAAATAATAGAATTACAAATACACAGAATAAAATTACAGTTATTTGTAAGTAGTTTTATTTTAGTTGTTTCTCCAGAATAACAATTTATAAATCTTTACAAATACGTATTTCGTTCAACACTCGTAGAGGATTATGCAGAAAAACGTCACAGAGTTAAAATGTACCGTAGAGTATGGAGGAACGACGTACATCTAGGGCTTGACAAATGACAGGAGTTTTCGTGATATGTCCGTAATTTTAGCTGTCTACAGGGAAACAGGGAAAATTGGAATTTATCAGAAATAAAATAGAAAGAAAACATAAAAAATAAAATAATATTTAAATAATAAAATCTAATACTTAGCAATCAACTAATTTATTAATTATTCATCTGAACCTCGTACCACGCATCTCGCTCGTATATTCAAGTTTATCCGAGAGTTTTTGAATAAGTTATTTTTGCTGCCGAAATGTCAAGAAATTGCTTTGGAAGGGATGTTTCAAAAAAAAATATTTTAGGATCTGGTAGCCCTACGTATACCTACACAGAGATCAGTAAAAATTACATTCATAAATAGAAAACACTGGCAAAGATACGTTATAAATTTCAATACACAGCATTCAACTGATGTGTATTGACGTTCAATTTGTTCCATTTGTCGATTTATTTAAATGATTGGTCGCTTTAGTTAAATAAACTTTACGTTGTATTTTTTTAATTACTTTAATATAAATCAAATATAATACGATATATTATATTGATATTTTTTTCAGTTTCGACATCCCCAATGCGCACGTTTATTGTAGGGACAGTGCGTGAGAGAGTGCAAAAACGTTCGAAGTTATTTGAAGTAATATTGATTTATTACTCAAGATCGCTTCTTCAGCGATCTCTGTCCACGCATCCGAACCACTTTCTATATAGTGTCGACTGGTTAGTTTGTTTGAATAACAAGCAACCATTTATTTATCTTTCTTAGAGTAAATTTTAATAAACATGAAAAATAGACATCACTTTTGAAACTTTTCTTAATATTTTAAGTTTTTTTCGTTTCCTATAAAATTATATTTTTGCACATGGGAGTTCTTGTTACTTCGTCGTCATTATGAGTACAATGTATGTCATAGACAATCAACAAACATCTGTGTTACTGTGCAATAAACACTCTGTGGCAATAAACTAAAAATGTCCGTCGTAAAAAATATGTTCTAATTTATCTTTATCTATAATTTGTGGCTTGCGATGTGAAAATCATAATTAAAATCATAAATCATTATAGAGTAACTAAACATAACAATGATCGTTCAAGAACCTATTCAGGTAATTTGTGAAACAATCCTTGAGTTTATTGATGAACTGTCAAATAATTATTTCTTAAAGGACGTTACATGCTATATAAAACTTACTTCTTACTTCTTTACAGGTTATCGTGTGGGATTGTCTTAATAATTATGAATACGACAATGCTATATTTCTGGCTGAAAGATTACATGCTGAAGGTAACTACAACATAAACTATCAAAATTATAATAGTTTATTTATTTTTTGGATGCATTTTTCTTCTATTGATTTTTATGCAAGTAATTATGGAATGCATTCGAATTTGATTTGTTTTTGTTTATAGAAGGTAATTATTAATCATTTTCAGTGGCATCGGAAGAAACAGCATTTTTACTGGGAACATGTTATTATAGAGCTGGACGAGTGGATGAAACCCATCATTTATTACAAAGTATGGTACTAACTCTACCGCAAGCTAGGTTCCTATTAGCTAAATGCTCCATTGATTTAAAATCGTAAGTACACATATGTCTATAATTATATTAACAGTAATAAGAGACAGAACAGGGTAATATTTAGTAGGAAAGTAATGAATTAATCTACGTACTAATTGTCGTATAACTGAAATTATTTTAAAATAGTTTAATCAAAAAGATTTAATGCACACTTCAATTTAAAAAACTCTTACAGATTTTTTGATTTTATTTTATTTCATATACACCAAAGATATTTTGTAATTTCAAATTCTTGCAACTTAATTGTAGCTGTTATATATAGTGAAATATTGAGTATAGTTAATGTGTAAATTTATAAAATATGTAGTAACTATATGAAATGGAAAGAAATATTTGTGGGGTATGTTGTTTCTTTTTGAAATCAAAGCAAACTAACCATTTATCAATCTATTGCATTAGTTTTTAATGAATGAAGGATTTCCACTTACCTAGACAAATTTTGTGAAAAAATATTTGGGATGTAAAAATGACTTATACTTACTAATTTTTTAGTAAGAGTCGAAATGAATATAAATTTAAGTTACAGAGTTTATTATTTCATTGTATTCTATGATACAAAATGTACATTGTTAAAAAATTTCTTAGTCACTTACTTATTTTTCTTGAAGTTTTAGAGGTAATTAGTTTCAAATGGTCTATTTTTAAAGGCTGTTAAATTAAATATTGTTATATCTGAGATAGAGAGTACCAATTTTTTTTTCTACTATGTACTATAGTAGCTTGAAGTGACTCACTCTGAGTATTTCAACCTTTATAGAGGTGAAATTTCAAGTAATGGAGGTTTTATGGCTTAAAGGCAAAGAAACAAAAGATTTTTTAATATTTAAAGATTATCAACTTATTGAGGTTCAGTCTTATTGAAGATCTACTGTATTAGTATAGATTAACTCTTTACTTGTCTTTAATAGATCTATTGAGCACTAGTCCTTCCACTAGGCTTAGCATGTTTATTATCTTTGGCCTCATTGTCACTTAACTTTAGGTGAGATTGTAGCCAATAAGGCTAAACCTATTAACTATAAAAAGATTCACTTGTATAAAACATTTCACAGATAGCACAATGCACCTTGTTCTATAACAGTTTTCCTCTTATTTTTGCTTCAGTCAGAAATGAATTGAACTTCTTGTTTGATCTGCTCTCCATTTTAGTAAGAAGAGCTCTGTCAAAAACTTGGAAGAATCTGTTTGTTAAATGTTAATGATTCTCTTAGCTTGTTTCTTTCCTCTGCTTAATTACTTTATTGCACTTAAAATATTTAAACTATACTTTTCTTTTTACAAAAACGAAAATAAACACCTATTTATACAAGTTTTACTAAACAGTGTCTAAACTTGAAAACCTGGTTGAAATCATGTTTAAAATATATTCTATTATAATAGTGTGTTTTAGCTGTGTCTAGTTCAACATCTGGTGAAAATTTTAAAGCAAGCAACTACAAAAGCATTCATTCTATTCAATCCCATAATTTGTAAAGTTTTGAAGCGATGATAGTTCAGAGGTAGTGTGTACAACTTTGTGTCAAGAGATGTGAGTTCGAATGCAACCACCTACAACATACTCGAGCTTTCGGTGAAGGAAACCATTGTGAGGAAACCATAGCTTGGTGATAGGGTTTTTTCTGATGCCCACCTGGCTAGCTACCACCCTCAAGTTGAAAATCTGCCTCCAAATACCTATAGGTGTATTCCTGCAGTTACACTTGAGAGCCAGTTCTTCCAAAGCTTTAGCGTGTCTACCAACTTGGGCCATATCATCACTTAAGATCAGGTGAGATTATGGCCACAACGCTAAGCCTTAATAATAAAAAAAAAGTTTAATTACACACAGATGTTTTACAAAGAAATTGAATTTAATTTTCATTACGAAAATATATTTATAAAAGTAGAATATTGAGTATTATTGTTATAATATTTTAGTCAAAAGAAAATATGAATTCTTATAATAATTAGGTAATTTATAAATTTAATTTACTAAGTCAATGTGCGTGAAGTATAAGCAGTATAACCCTAAATTTACGCTGCCAACCAGTGTAGTATATATAGTATATTTATCTATGCTGCTAATGCTTCTAGTAATTGTGATATATGAAATTGTGTAGTGATATTACAAATATGAAATTACTATATATAGTAATGGAAAAACAAAGCAATAGTTTACTAGCAAAACCTTTGCTAAACCTATATTTCTTCTTAAATAATAAATCACTGTACATTTGAAATGGGTTAACACTAGGTACACAATTTACTTATGAATCTCTTAAATTATTTATCTATATCATTGAGATGAAAATGTCCACAATGTCCATGAAATCTATAATTTACTACAAAACAGCATATAGAAATAAAATAAAATACAATAATAAAATAGAAATTGTGACTTTAGACAAGCATTAAACAACACTTACAATGTGTTTAATTTTAAACAGTGTCTAAGTTGTGTCTATCTTTAAACAAGGACAAGACACTCTTTTGTGATCAAACTTTTTTAATCATGTATTCAAGGCATATTTTACTCTTTTGTAATAAGATGGTAGTTGTTCCTGAGATATCTGAAGACCATTTGAAGCAAGCCTTTAACAAATTTTAAGAAATCATGTTTTATATCTTTTAAGTTTTTGGGCTAAAACTATGTTTACAATCAAGTCTTCTAATTTTATTTTCTAGCAGTTTTTAAATTTTTATCCTGAGAAAAACTATGTATAAATAACATTTTTTAATCTAATTAAGGTTACTATAAAACATATAAGGTCCTCAAGGACATTACATAATTACATTGATATCAATTTACAGGACTATAAATTTCAGGCATAGCAAAGTATTTGCATGATCATATTCACTTAACATTCAATTAAATTATCAGCATCATTACATTGTCATTTAGCATTATTATAAAAACTGTAATCAACCATAAAGTGGTGAACAGTTAAATACAGCCAACACTCACACTTTTTTTTGTCACTTTTTGTAATTATATTTATATAAGTATATTTTTGTGTCCAATCTGAAGTCTTGGTATAATCACCTGCTCCCTCTTACAACTGAATGTTAGAGGTTGTGTATCAAAAAATAATTTTCTCACATTGAATAATTTAGAACAATTTCCTAATTTCCGTTCTGAATCCTAAAATATTTTTATCCCTTCCTTAAAGTATTTTTCAATTTCATCTATACTGGATTTAATTGTACTGTCAATTTCACTTAAATTAGTAGTATTATTTACCTTATGGTCTACTTTCTCATTACCTTGGATTCCTTGATGACTTGGTATCCAAATGAACTCAAAATTATAATTACTCTTGAATAGGTTTTTCATTTTTGTTTAATTTCTACAATGAGTGTAATTTATTTATTGTATTTTGCCAAGCTGGTAACAAAATTCAGAATCTATATATATTTTATAATTTATTAAATTAGCAAATCTAATTGAGAACAAATCTCAATTATGTTGTAAGCTTTAAATATCGCTGTTGCTTCACAACTAAAGACAGTTAAAATCTGGGAGACTGTATCAGTGATAGTTATTATCAAGCAGTATAGCTCATCCAGATTGTTTTATTTGATACTGCATCATCAGTATAAATACTTTTACAATTTTGATTTCTGTTACTAATTTCAAGGAATAGGATCTTGTATAAATATTGAGGTATTAAAAAATAAACAGTTGCAATCTATGAACAGAGTAATATAATTTTTTTTCTTGTTATGTTGGGTTTCTCTCAGTAAGTAGGTAGAAACAAATATGTTGTTACTTTATTTTAAACCAATTATACTTTTGAAAATATATATTGTGATCAATCAAATATATGGATGATTTTAAAGCTAATTGACTGGAATGCATTTTACAAACTTAACATGTTTGTGAACGACAATATCTGCTGGGGAAGCTATATTTTCAATAAAACACACACTTTTTTTAGATATAATATGAATATTTTAGAAAACGTTGAACTTACACTTATTAGTTCTATAACAGTGATTTATTATTTATTCAGTGTGACTTTCATGTATTACATCATCCATACATTTTAATATTATTCATTTTCAGTTACAAAGATGCTGAAAATGCTTTGGGTTCAAATCTTGATATTATTGCTTCTGAATTTGGAGAACATGCTCCCTACGCACTACAGCTACTTGCCAAAGTATATATTGCCACGGAAAGAAGAACCAGAGCTGCTGATGCCCATCGAAAAGCATTATCTCTTAATCCTTTCATGTGGAAATCATTTGTCCAACTTTGTAATACTGGAGAGAAGATAGACCCTCACCAAGTGTTCCACATAAATAATTCAGACTTTACATTTGGTGTTACAACATTAGTGAATCTAGTCAGCAATTCAGAAAATATTTCATTTGTTAATAGTAACATTCCTGTTAATACTAGTATTAATACTAATATCACCCCTAATAATGTATCAACTCGTACTCCAATGTCCATGTCCACAAGCATCACTCCTCGTACTCCAATGACTACAAGCATCACTCCAGAAATCCAAGCCCCAATCAAAAGAATGCATAGTGTGTTCAGTGGTATAGCACCAATCCCGTTCTCCCCATCATTTGAAATGCTACCAACTGAAGAATCTCCTGTGTTATATACTCCAACATTAACTGATTCTAATGAACAGAAAGCAATACCCAAAATTGTGAATTCATTACGAGCTCAAATGGGACAACTCAAAGATGCAGTGTTTAGTCCAGCTCCTAGGTGTACTCTGGGCCCTGCACCACGACGGTCTTCTAGGCTATTTAGTAATAACAACAGCAGCTATTCAGTCAAAGAAAATAATAAATCACCGAGTCGGAAATTCGTAGCCCCAAAGAGTCCTTCAAGAAAGAATAAACAACGTACAGCAAAAAATATTAAATCAAATACTGAGACAAATGAAAGAAGCAAAAGTATAGAAGCCATGTCAGCTAATATTACACCAAAGAATTCTAATGGCATTGCATTACTCAATCTAATGCGTGACTTGGGTGAAGCTTACAAAGCTCTGTCATTCCTAGATTGTAAAACTGCAATTAAATTATTTCAAGAATTACCTCCGAAACAACTGTCCTCACCATGGGTACAAACAATGATAGCACGAGCGCATTATGAACTGGCTCAGTATGAAGCTGCTGCTAAAATATTTGTGGAAATTAGAAAATACTATCCAAATCGTACTGAAGGTATGGACATTTATAGTACATGTTTGTGGCATTTGCAACGTGAGGCGCAGCTGTCTTCATTAGCGCAGGAACTTGTAGAACTTAACAGAACGAATCCTATAGCTTGGTTAGCAGCAGGGAATTGCTTTTCACTTCATAAAGAACGAGAGACTGCATTGAAATTTTTTAAACGAGCTGTACAACTAGATCCTAACGCGGCTTATGCGCATGCTCTATTAGGCCATGAATATGCTGTCTCTGAAGAGACTGACAAAGCCCTTTCAAGTTTTCGAACAGCAGTAAGTATTGATCCTCGTAATTATGTGGCGTGGTTTGGAATTGCAACAGTGTACGCGAGACAAGAACGTTGGAAAGCGTCGGAAGTACACATCCGTCGCGCGCTTAGTATACACCCTAATTCCGGGGTGTTAAGATGTCAACTGGGATTAGCACAAGCGGCTCTTGGTAAAATGGAACGAGCATTGGCCACATTGGAAAAAGCAGTTTCTTTAGACACAGAAAATCCATTATGCCGTTTCCATAGAGCTTCTGTTTTATTACGAGCAGGGAGACCACAAGATGCGTTGGTAGATCTTCAACATTTAAAAGATATTGCACCGCGGGAATCATTAGTATATTACTTACTTGGTAAAGTTCACAATAAACTAGGTAATTCTGACTTAGCCCTGATGCACTTTAGCTGGGCAACAAACTTGGATCCAAAAGGTACTGGTGGTCATATAAAAGAAGGTTTTGATCCATCAAAACAAGACGATCCGTCTGAAAGATCAACATAATTTATTTGTGACGGTAGAGAATTTTGGCATTGTCGATTCGCCTGCACTATTTGTGTTAGCGCAAGAACAGATTGACTGATCGATTGTAAATATCGCTCTTATTGAAGCGTTGGTTGATACCAAATGATGAGCTTTATGGAGTTTGATAGGTGTTTTATGGCATTTAGTTGCTGTAGCAGTAAGGGGTATGTGGATGTGTTTATATAGGGTAAGATCTTGCTATTCCTAATATAATTATTATACTTTTAGCCTGTATAGCTAATAAATAGTAGAAAAGAATGTAATTAATAATGCAAATAAACTTTGAAAGGTTAAAAAGTTGAATGTCTTGATCTCATTGAACATATTTCTATAATGGAGTTACTATAACATTGACCTTATAATACAGTTTTAAGTATATCAAGCTATTGTCAATAGTTCATGTAGCAATATTTAGTTCTCTGCATCCAAACTATCCAATTCTTATTTTATACCTGGCTTGTAAAAAACTTAGCCACTTTGTGATGCTATATATCGTGGGTCCGCTGGCGGTTTTATATTAATATAATGTAGGTTGTCAGATAAAATGTATACTGTTTTTGAACAATCTTTAAATTTACCTATTCAAAACATTTCTTAACTTATTATGTTCTAACTTATTAAATGTTAAGAAAATGTATATGAAAATCTTTCGAAATACAATAAATTGGATGGTTCTCTGAAAATCATTAATTAGATCAAATTATCAGTGTATTAGTAGATAAATTTATAATATAATTATTTCATGTGTGTATAAATGTCATATTAATTATAGCACTGTTTGTCATTTCAAATCACCAAAATGAACTGCTAACTGTGAAAATATTTGTTTACACCACCTGTAATTGTATTGAAATAATAAAATAAAACTGATATAATAGTAAAGATTCTTTAATTAATTAATTATAGACAATACATTTTCAAACTTATTCTCATACCGGCGACAATACTTTAACTACTATACTTTTGTAATATTGAATCTAATGCCTTTTTAACAGTGGGATCACTGAATAGTTTATTCTGTGTTGTTTGTACTGGAGGTGTTGGAGCAGCAGCAGAATTTAATTCATTTGGAGGCAATATTTTCTTCTCGTTTAGTATACTTAGAATGCGTTGTTGTAGATCAACATGCGTTTTGCTCTGTGCCGCTGCTGTAGGCAGAGGTTCGCCTAATTCTATTTTAACTTGTTGCTCTTTCCGTTCCTGATGGAAAAGTTGTTGCTTTCATGTTAATGTTATTAGGAGGGTAGTTAGTTACATCAACTAGTATTAATACGGTGTAAAACGGCTATTTCATGTACTCGAAGATATATATTTGTAGTAGTTGGAAGGCCGTAAGATTTATGTTTTTCTACTATTTACCTGCTGCTTTGCTCGCATTAATATTAATTTTGTCAAAATTGGATAAAGCAAAAAAAGTTTCATACAAAAATTATCCCTGTCTTTACCCCACTTCCAATAAGATTTTGCGAGAAAAAGAAGCCTATCACTGTCTCCGAATTCCCATGTATCTCTATACTAAAATTGATTATAATCGATTCAGCGGTTTAGGTGTGAGAGCGTAACAAACAAACTCACTTTCACAATTATAATATTAGTAAGGATTAACATTTTTTTTGTATATTTTTGTTGTTTAGACTTTAAATCATTATCGAAAATGATTTGTAGTGACTTTCATTACTGTAATTTTGTTCCTTCAATAGAAACAACCACAACTACTCTGCGTCTGATTTCTAAAAATATATATTTTTTTATACATTATGGCCACAATCTCCACTTGATTTTAAGTGACGATTCGGCCCAAGATCGCGGATACTCTAAGCCTAATAGACATACTGGCTCCCAAGTGCTACTGCCGGAATCCATCTATAGGTATTTGGCAGCAGATTTTCAACTTGTTTAAATCTTATTTGAATATATTCAGGTACAGAGTATTCAGTAAAGTTAAAAGTTAATATAGATCCAGGCATGTTACATGTGTGAATACTAAAATTACAAATTATTTATACAATAACAAATAGTACATAAGATCCAGATATAGTGGTGAATTATACATTATTTACGTCAATACAAAAGAATTTAATTTATATTAGAACATAACATACACAAAACATGTATTGAAGCAATGTTATCTCAGTGGTAGTGTGTACGACTTCGGGTCAAGGGACGTGAGTTGGAATCCAACCAATTACAAAACGCTTGAGCTTTCAGTGAAGGAAAACATCGTGAGGAAACCATAGAATGGTCGTAGGGCTTTTTCTAATGCCCGCCTGGCCAGCAACCACCCTCAAGTTGAAAACCTTCCGCCAAATAACAACAGGTGTTCCGGCAGTTGCACTTGAGAACCAGTTCCTCCACATGTTTAGCGCGTCTACAAACTTAAGATTAGGTGAGGTTATGGCCGAAACGATAAACCTTAACTATAAAAAAAAAGATAAGTGTATTCTGGACTATATTACAAGTCTTTCATCGATATCACCTAAAAGTGGATATATATATATATTTTTCATAAATATTTTATTAGGATATTATTATAACTAGTTTAGAATTCCTGATTGCTATAGGTGGCGTTATAGTCGAGTTATTAAGTATGGTGAAAAGTAAGAACATACATGCAGCAAGTAAGGTAACTGCGTTGCTTTGAAATTATTCCCAATTGCTGTGTGTCAATCGAGTTAATACATGTATTTTTTTTATAGTTAAGGTTTAGCGTTATGACCATAATCTCACCTGATATTAAGGTGACGATACGGTCCAAACTGAAAGACACGCTAAAACTGTGGAGGAATTGGCTCTCAAGTGCAACTGCCGGGACACTATGATACATGATAACATGATATTACCACATACCTGTAAATACTCAATAACTTTATCATACTGAAGCACCGTGAGAGTGCGTCCGTCCGCAAGTTGTCCTAGTAACGCGTAAACCGCTTCCCGGCCCGAAGGACCACCGCGACGCACTTCTTGGAAGTTACGCGACAGCAGTTGCAATGCGTCTTCTATCGGCATATTGCGATGTTCTGAAGGGAATAAATTAGGTAACTCGGTGTTAATCAATATACACATATTAGTTAGTGACTCAATTATCTAAATCAGTGTTTCTCAAACTCTTTAGTGTATCGCCCAATTTAGGGAAAATTAAATACCTAGCGCATACAATTAATTTTTTTTTTTTTAATTGTTTTGGAATAACCAAACGAAAAGTTCTTTAAAAGATATATAAAATGTACTGAATTTGTAAAAACGACTAAAATGTTGGACACTCAAATGTCGTGACGTATATAGCAGAAACTACACATAATAAAGGGAAAATCTAGGAAAAAAAAATCATTTATCAGGTCCGGTATACTTTCCACTGATATTTTTAGCCTACCCCAATATCACTGGAAGTTTCAATAATCCCATTAGTTAGCCTTAGCGCCTACTGGTGGACGGTACCGCTCCCTTTGAGAACCTATGATTTAATTTTCTACTAAACAAAATTATTTGTGGTAGGACACAATGACTGTATCAGACTGGATCGCGACCACCATACACTAGGCGTAATACCCTTTTACCTACAAATACACGTTTAGGCGTGTCGCACTCAGAGATCAGCCAAAGGGCCATTCAAGTTCAGTAAAAGCTCTTTATTCGCGGGTTATATGTTCCGTAAATATGCCGCGAATACAGAACCGTGAACATGGAATGGTATTTTATATGGGATTATAAGGAATACGTTCCTAGGTGACAAAATAAAAACCAAACATAAAAAAAAACGATTTAATTGAAGTTTTTGACCATACTTATTAATTATTATCTTCAGGCTTAGGCAACGGTTTAAAGAATTTTGTAATTTTTTCTTGCTTGGCAGTTTTTAAAAGCTTTTTCAGTTCAAACTGATATTCAGCAGTGGCATTAGCAATTTGGCTCTTAAAAATAAGACTTCGTTCCTTAGACGGATCAATTTTCATAAAGAAATCACAAAGCTCATTTGCCATTCTTAGACCTTCACTAAGATTTTTCAGTGCTTGTTAAAGCCTCTTCTTCAATGGGCTGTGAATTTAACATTTCCTCCCAAGTCGGTTTCAGTCAAATCTTCATCTTGCGATTCAAGCAACTCCTGAATGTCACTTGATTCTATCTGTTCGAACCGATCTCGTCCTATTTCATTCGCAATTTTAGCTATGTTTGCAGTCATAGTTTGAATTTGCACAGATTCTTCGTCATTTTCAGCAGTCAGAGCAGGCCTCAGTTTTGTCCAGCATGATTTCAATGTTTATGGCTTCAGTTCTTCCAATGATTCTTTTATGTTTACGAAGCATTTTGCTATGTCAAATTTATTCCGGCATTCTATAACATTCATATCAGGATCACATTCCATATTATCCAAAATGATTTTAAAGGTTCGTCTAATGCAATAGAGCTTAAAGGACTGGATTATTACTTGGTCCCCGGGTTGAAGCAAAGCCGTCGTGTTGGGAGGTAAAAATGTCACTTTTGTATTTGGATGCATAGTTTCAAGTTCGCGAGGATGATTTGGTGCATTGTCAAAAACTAGAACCGCTTTAAAGACTAAATTCTTTTTTTTTTAATAAATTTCAACTTCAGAAACAAAACAATACCGGAACCAGTCACAAAAAATGGCGCTTGTAACCCACGCTTTCTTATTAGCACGCCAAAACACTAGCAGGTCGTCCTTGTTTTGATTATTTAAAGCACGAGGATTTAACGATCTGTAAAGCATCAGTGGTTTAATGACACAATCCCCAGATGCATTAGAACATAGCATCAGTGTAACACTAGCCTTTGCTGCCTTGAATCCAGGAGCAGACTTTTCGCTTTTAGAAATGAATGTTTTGTTTGGCATTCTCTTCTAAAACAGTGCAGTTTCGTCTGCATTAAATATTTGCTCAGGTTTGTATCCTCCATCAGCTACTAAGTTTTCAAATTCTTCTGAATATCTTTTAGCTGCAGCAGTGTCTGCAGATGCAGCTACTCCAACGATTTTATTGCTATGCAATGATTGTCTCACCTTAAATTTATTGAACCAACCATCCGAAGTTTGAAATCCTTCATTACCACCACAACTACCACCAGGTTCTTTAAAATGTGCGTAAAGATGCTTTGCCTTCTCACGGACCATTGCACCACTCAAGGGCACCCTTTTTTGGTTACGGTCTTCGATCCATAATGACAACGCCACTTCAATTTTTTCTATTGCTAGATCACGAACAATTTTCGCTGACAGTGAAGTTGAAGCTACAGACGACCTTATTTCATCTTTGGATTTTTTTATCGATCGTACAGTTGATTCGTCGACATTGAATGAGCGTGATATGGTTGCAAACGACTCTCCATGGCATAAAGATCAAGCATTTCTATTTTCACTTTAAGCGGTAACACAGATTTTTTTCGCGTCGAAACCCGTTTTTTATTATTTTTTGTCAACATTTTAAATTACGAAGACAGCGGTGGAGACGTGTTACTCGAACACAATTTTTGTTACGAATGGAAAGATAAAAACAATAAAACTTGCAAAGCGGCTTTTAGCAAAGAACGGAACATCTTATACGTGGCAGCCTTTAAAAATATACTTTATGTATTCAGTAATAAGGTTGCTTTAATTCTGTTTGTTTACATTCTCAAAAACACCGACCGCGGCGAAGGCGGTTTATGCCAAAAGTCGAACCAATACAGCGGCGATATCATTTAATAACATAGTTATTATACAGTTGTAATAAGGTCTATTTTATTTTTTTATTCGTCCATTTATCGGCGCGTTTACAAACGATATTTGGTTGGATACATATTGGAAATCTTTTTATTAATATACATAGTAATATTCATAAAGCTTACTAAGGATATGTACAATGGACGGCCTTACTGCTAAAAGCAATCTCTATACCAGGCAACATTTGGATGGATAATATGTTTAAAGTATCGTTTTGGTAGTTTTGGCGTACGAGATATTATCATGTTAATATTCAGCGTGTGCAATTACAAATAGTACAATTACTTAGAAAATCAAATAAATATAATATATAAAAACAAATACATCCATATATACTGACACTCACATAATGTCATACATAATAATAAGTAACCTAATCGAAATAATATACATATGCATGTACATACTATGTACCGATTAGATCCGCGAATAAAGAAATCTTGAGCCGCGAAGCGATTGCGTCATAATTTATTAATCCGCGAATAGTGTAAACGCGAATGAAAGAAACGCGAATAAGTAACTTCTGTATTAAGTAACGCAAATTTTGAATTTTTTTGAACCGTAATATTTTTCTGTATACCCTCCCCCTCCTCAAACGTTACGTAACATCCAAGTCCATGGTTGCCTTTACATTTTTTATTAATATTAGTTAATAACTTGTTTTTTAGGAACCTTTGGCAATGCGATTAGACATATTCGAGGGATTCTCCGTAAAACATAAATGCAAGGCGTTGCGAGCTTAGGAAATTTTATTTGCTTAGTTTTTTAATTAAATAACCCCTCTATCGGCCCGCATCATACCGTTTTACAAGACTCCCATACGTCCCCCCAAATTGCGTTACGTAATACTTGAACGGCCCCCAAGGTATGTCCAGTAATCGAATGGCTTGTAGAAATCTATACCAGACTGTATCCCGACACCATTTACATGACCATAAACTCGTTGCAGTGACTTTCATGTAAAAACTAGTGGATATCTAATTGCTAAGCATCTTGTGGTTGCTGATAGCTGTCTGATTTTTAATAAACTGTGTTTACTGTCATGTACAGTACAGTCACTTTGCTTTACTACTATATTAAAACCTCATAATTAAAAATTTAAAATGATTGCTAATGAATAGTTTATGTGATTTATAATTTACTAATATTAATCATATATGTAATAATAAATTATCTCTGAACACAAACCTTGTGGTAAACCATGCAATATTGTCAATGTCAATGATCTGTTTTCCTGGTTTTGTGGCATAACGAGAATGGCGTAAAGGCAGCCCCGCGATGCAATGTTACCTAAAACTTTGCCAATTGGCACATCTGCCATTGGAAATAGAAGGTCAACCACAATTCCCAGCCGTTTCAGACGTCCTTCTATATATTCTGCATATTCTCTGGAATAAAATAAAAACATAATGAAAACACTAGCTATTTTGGCAGAAGAAATTTAATCATTTTTAATTTATATTTAATTTTATTGAATTGTAAATCAGAGAAAACTTTCACGGGAGCCAACAAAAATAACATTGTCGTAAAATTGGCAACCGCTCTGATAATTATTGCGTTGATAATATAACGTACGTATAGGCGATATATTATATTTCCGACTTGGCATCATAATATAAAACAGTAAAAAACATAGTTTTTAATTACAAGTGACGCAAATAATCCTATATTCCGTGTATTAATGAAGACCTAAAGCAGTGAACCCTGCAGGTAAGTTACTAACATAACTGAAATTTTCATATGAGCATTAAATAATAATATTACAGCTTTGGCTAATGTTACAATAACGTTTTGTAGTATTTTAAATACATGAATAGTTTATTGATATATAAATCTAAACAATTTTAGTGAAGATTTGATTTGAATAGCTTATATATCCATTTGAGAATTACTAAAAGCATGTTTCTGATATTATTTCAAAGCGATGATAGCTCAGTTGGTAGTGTGTACGGACACCGCGTCAAGGCACCTGCCTACAGTACAATCCACCTACAGTAAGCTTGAGATTTCTTGATGATACCATATAATTTTTGAGGGTTTTTTGTAATACCCGATTAGCTAGCTACCACCCTTAAGTTGAAAATCTGCCTATACAAATCTGAAAATACCTATAGGTGTGTTCCGGCAGTCGCACTTGAGAGCCACTAGGCTTAGCGTGTCCACCATTTTGGGCCACATCGTCACTTAACATCAGGTGTGTGGCCATAATGCTACATCTATTAACTATAAAATAATCTATTTCGTTTTTATTTATTTTTGTATTTAGTCACGCCATTATCTACTTTTTATACATTATTTCGTTTAAATTTATATTCGAATTTTCGAAACTAAAAATGAAAAGTTACTTGTTATATACAATCTACTTTGCATTTACGTTTGGGTTAACTATGATAATAATTTAACTAGGCATATAAATGTACTGAAATCATTTTTGGCAAATCTAATATTTCTGAGTTTTATTTTTCTTGTATACAATAATTTAATGCTGTTGATTTTTTTGAATAAATAAATAATACAAACATAAATTATTATATCTTTTATGTTTAACATTTGGCCTAAATCTCATCTGATGTTTAAGTGGCGATGTGGCCCATGACACTAACATACTACATATATGTGACCTTTAGTGACAAGTGCAGTTACCTGATCAAATCTATTAGTCTTTGGCGACATATTATAAACTAGCTGCGCCTGCAACTTCATTCATGTAGAACTAAAAATTATTAAACAATTTTGGTCCGTATTTGTAACTTTTCAATGCGGCTTTACTTGCTACTGGTGGTAGCGAGATGTTAAATAGCCTACAAACCTTCGTCAATGATTACTCTATTATATACAAAAAAAAAAAAATTTAATGTGACTGGTACTTCCTAAGATTAGCGTGTTCACACAAACCTACTTTTTTTTGCTTAGTTAGTATCACTAATTTAGTAATAAAGAACCTGTTGGTTAGTCAGGATCATGAATCTTTTTCATTTACCGGCAGCAGCCCTAGCCGAGGTTCGGCCGTCCTGGCACCCTTGCGCCTGCTGCCTCGGGGCTGAGTGTTCTCAGCACTCGCCCCGAAAAGTCCGGTGAAGCTATCAAAGCCCTTGGGGCTAACAGCGTAAGTCAGGTCGAAAAAAAAAAAAACAAACCTACTTTTCCGGTTTATAATATTAATATAGATAGTAGCTAGGTATTAGTTAACAAATATCTTATCTGGATTATATGGTTTCGTTGTAATAGTTTACTAGAAGCTTAGGCTCATTGTAGGATTCAAAACTACATAGATTTATAGTGGTATCACAAAACTAAACCACTGAGCTATCATTGCTTATAAAATATTATTTATCAAGTAATTATAGATATTGTTGATTTGACTAAAAACATACTTTTTGATTATGGAATACCACATGATTTATTACATTTCTTATAACAAATAATATTGTTTAGAAAGAAAACTACCAAATTGAAATTGTCAAAAATTACTTAATAAGTAATTACGAAACAATACTTTGATGCGTAATTCACTGTTATTCAGTGTTGTGAAAGATTAGCTGTGCTAGTGACTTCGTTCACATGAAACTAAAAATTATTTAATTTCAGCCTGTTTTTGTTACTTATTTCAATAGCTTTGCTCCTTATTGGTAGCGTGATGTTAAATAGCTTAAAGCCTTTCTCAATATTTGCTCTATCAAATACAAAAATAATTTGGAAATCCGACTGGTAGTTCCTAAGATTGGCATGCACACATAAATAAATTTAAAAACTTTATAATCATTACCAATATTATAAATGTGAAAGTGAGTTTGTTTGTTTGTTACGTTTTCACACTTTGTTTGTTACACCTGAACCGCAGAATTGATACGATGAAATTTAGTATAGAGATAGATGGAAATCTAGAGACTACTTTTTATCGCGAAAAACTTATTGGAAGTGGGGTAAAGAGAATGATTAACTGCATGAAACTTCTTATTGCATCATCGAATTTCTTTACAAAATCAATATGAACGCAAGCGGAACTGCGGGTAAAAGCTAGTATTAACATAGATATAAACATACGTAAGTGTCTTGGATACCACAATGATTTCACAATCATTTCTCTCTGGTACTGGCAGCGCTCTCGGGTATTCCGACATCTGCTGGGGAAAGTGATCATAATTGCGTCTCTCATTCCATTCACCACCTGCAAATATATGTTAAGTATTGGCAATCAGTAGAAATTATAAATAACAAAGGAATAATTTGTACATTATATGTTATGTTTCATATGTACAAAAAAACCTTGTGTGTTGTATATCATACAACAGAAGTGAAACATCACTATATCTCGCACACTCCCTTAGTCATCTCGAGCTGAGTTTACCCGAACGTGCGTCACACAAAAACGTTGTAAATCAGAACTTCAAAGCCCTCCAATAAGTTTCACATCAATATGACTACTACTACTACAACATTAATAGTAGAAATCGCGATAAACTGGTCACTCCCTATTTTAGACTGAGTAAGACAAGTAACAGTTTTTTAGGTAATAGTGTCAGGTTTTATAATAAAGTCCCAAAACACATTACTGAATTGCCGAACAGTAGGTTCAAGAACCATGTCAAACGGGTTTTGATGTCAAAAGGCTATTATAGGGTGGATCAATATGTGAGCGATCGTGATGTCTGGAATTAACGCCCCTCTCTGTACAACCGCTAATAACTACTGTAACACATTAAATTATAGTTTATAAGCATAAGAATAGGACTTAAAAAAAAAGATGCAGATAAAGTTTCTCGCCGGTTCTTCTCTATGACTGCATTACTTTCCAAGCCAGTAGTAATTCTTGACGTTCAAAGGTGCCTTCTTAGGGCCTAAATTGAATACAGATTTTTTTTATTTTGATTTGATTTCGAATATATTAACAACTAGATGTACTCAATTTATCACTAAATAGGTATTGGGGAATAAAACTAAGTCATAAATATTCAAAGGTAAAATGTTTCTAAATTAATACCTCTGTTATTAACTGGTGAACGTTCTCTAAAGGATGTGGCTCCTACCCTGCCCCTGTTTCCGCGACCCCTGGAACCCCTGGCTCCCCGGCCACGACCTCTGCCACGATCATCTCGTGTATCTGACTTGTTCTGACTTTCTTCTTCTTCTCTGTAGGCTTCATATTATTATTATCACAATTGTAATACAACAATTTCATACTACAAGGTTTCATTATATAATAGTGATCGAAATTCATTCAATTCAATTTTCCGCATTCTTGCAATTGTTTGTCAAAGAGTATACCTTTAAAAATTGAATGTAATTTTTTGGTATTAACTGGCAACATTTTAAAATTATTTGCTGACAATCTCTATTCTGAAAAATTGTTTGACAACAGACTATATGTTTTGGATATACATATATAACAGATCTATATAACATACTATGGGAGTAAATAATTAATGATTTTGTTTTTTTCTAATAGTTCATATTATTTTATTTTAAACTGACATACCATTTTAGATATTATAAAAATACATTCCACCAAAAAATATTATTAAATAACTATTATTAGAGTAATAATATTTTTAAAGTGTTTTTAAAGTATAAAGTATTGTGTATAGTTTTTACAGATCTATAAAACTATTGGTACCTTTGGAATTTTAGTAAAACTCCTTAATCATTTGAATCTTTAGGTAAATATTACAGAATCTGTTATATGTTTTTTTTTTTAATAAATAGTTATAACATAGTTACTATTTAAAATGAAAATACCTTGGTCTCCAACAAAGTTTCCAAAACTGTCATAAAGATCTTCATTGTCATTGGCACTTGATGTGTTATCATTATGATTTATTATTGGAAATTTATCTGACTGATTTACTACCTCTTCATTGTTTGGTGCTGCCGCTGGTGGTGGTTCTCGTCTAAGAAGCACAAAAACATTTTTTTATACTCTACATTTGAATTTGTGTGTTGTAATGAGGAAGTCTGCAGAGATTGGGATTTTAAACACCATGTTAAGAAAAAAAGGGTTGTAACCAGGCAGACATTAGAAAAAGCCCTACCACCATGCTATGGTTTCATCATGTGTTCCTTTATCCAAAGCTCAAGCTTGTTGTGACAAGCTCTCTGTACACACTATCAACTATGCTATCATCGTTTGGATAGTATATAAGCATTTTCACATTATGTACAGCTCTCAAAAGTCTCACAGTGCCTCTTACACTATTCCTCACAATGATCTAATTCTGAATACAATGGCATTATACCTGTCATCAGTAGTTCGTGCAGTTTTAACATTAATATTTTTGCCTTGGAAGACACTTCCATTTCCTTTACTGATGGCTTGTTGTGCACTCGTTTCATTTCTAAACTGAACAAAACCGAACAGTTTGTTTATAACAATTCCATCTATCGGACCATACGGGATAAAATGCTCGTACAAATCATCTACCCTAGCTTTTTCGGTTAAACCACCAACGTATATTCGAAGATGCGCTGTTGATCTGTCTTTCATCGCATTTCTATCCAGGGTAAGTGTATCTGAAAATAAATTATACAGCAGTTTTTATAATAAAAAAATTATTGATTATGTATACTACTAACACAAAAATAATTATACCAAAGTGATAAAATAAACTTTAAGTATTGAAACTTTAAAAATAAAACAGTCTCTTATCAATACAATTTGTAATGTTACTTTACCTGCCATTATATAAAAGTTATGTTATCGGTACCAGAAAATACATTCAGTAATTTTACAAAATAAGATTAAATCAGAACTTTTTATTTAGAAGATACAATTATATCAAACGACATCCACTACAATACATCGACGCGACCAAAAACACTTTTTTTGGTATAGTTTTTCCCTTTCAATTAAGAAAGTAAATGGCAAAGATATCTGGTACCATGCAGCGATGTCAGATATTGTTGTTCGTAGACAACGATCAAAAGCACTTTTTTTTTTATTCAAATCTTTTCATTTTAAGGCGAAGTTAAAGGTACTAATATCATACGGCAAAGTCAGACGTTATTTTATAACTAAAATATTAACGATTCAATAACATAGTGACTCTTTTGTTGAAACTATCCAGAGAACACTTATGGCTACTAGTATATTATGCATCATTATTCAGAATTAAATTCATTATCACGCAGATCAGTATATATAATACTACATTACGTAAAACATCACCAATATTACAAAAGCGAAATAACTTTAAATAACAATCACAACATGACAGATTAAGATCCTGCTAAAAACTCTGTGACCAATTTTTTTTTCATTTGGTATATTATTTCCCTTTGAATTGGGAAAAGACAAAGGTAAAAATTGACCAAAAACATTTTGTTTCATTGTAGTATATTTTGACTTTCTCAGAAAAAAGCACCTATATCATGCAGCTAGCAACAAAACCAATTAAAAATCAAACCATACAACTTAAACCATGAAATACTTATTACAACTGATAATTGTACAGATACTAGTATTTCTCGAAATAATTTTATTTGAATACCACGTATAAAACAAGGTTTGAAGCTATAGTTATTTTTAAAATCCTATTGTGAGCTTCCATCGACTGACTCCTTATTATTACAATATCCAATTTGGATACAAAAACTTCACTCGATGCACCATTCATGAAGGTACAGACTAGTAAAAAAATATAAAAAGATAAGAATAAGACTTTAAAAATAAATATGCAGATCGAATTTATTGCCGGTTCTTCTCGATGACTGCGTTAGTTTCCGAACTGGTAGTAGTTTTAACGTTCATAAGCGCCTTCTTAGGGCCTAAATTGAATAAAGTAAGCACTAGTAAGCACGGAGAGTACTGTTGAAATCTTTCAATGTAATCGTTACTATTTTATACATTTTCTGTTAATATTGTTGTTCCTTGTTGTCGAACTCGAATTGATATAAACTGTCTATTTTCCATCCCAGGTATTCCATAATGATCTGCTCTGCACCTTTCGAGTATTCTATTTGAAAATACTTTCGCGTCACAACCGTCCTCCTATAATGTACATCTATCTCATGCTTAGTGTTAGAGCGGGACTTAGTAATCTTAATCGCGATAGTAACAATCGTGGTGCCTGTGCTCTGTACCATATCTTTATTAGTTACCATCTGTTATATTATTGCACTTGTATAAAACTATTTTTAAATTATTACAGTCTTATAATTTTATAAACTATAATTATATATATATCTGATAATTTTATACTATGTGTCTAAACTATACACAGTTTTATCTCACTGTACTATACGTAAAGACATACTATAATCACTATTTATTTATATTTCTAATATCATTGCTTTCTTATCTATGATACTGTACATTACTATACACAAAACTACACAAATATGTCGTGACCATAAATACTTTGAAATGATTATTTACATAAATATGTTATTGGCAATAAATTATATTTTGTAAGGCGTAAAATAACTATACAGTAAAATAAACATACCTACAATAAAATAGTGCAAATTATGAAAATTTATGGAAGATAAACTAAGTACTATTTAAGAAGGAAATGTATTTATTTAGATTTTATTGTACGTAAGTTATTTTAATCATAATTAAAATTACCCATTTTAATGTTATAATAGAACTGTTATTATGATTACGAAAAAATATATTTAAAAAAGTCATTACAGACCTAATGCAAATGAATTGTTTATTTCTTAATCACTATGTGTATGAAATAATGTTCAATTTCATAAGGCATAAAAATTTACTAAATACGATAAATTAACTACACTTACATATATATAAATTTTACAGGTTAATTTTTTAGTTTTTATTTTGTAAAAGTATATTTTTATGTTCCTATGTTGTAGCACAACCCTACTTTAGGCGGAAAGAGAATTTAAAATTTTTAAGGTTATGGATAATGTGAAAACAATGTTTTTTATCGTACTTATATAATGACGGATTACAAATGTGTGACTATTTAATATTAATCAATATTGAAGAATTGTGTGTTCTTAACGATTATAGTTAAATTATTTATTAATATTTATACCAAACTTGTAATGTAAGTACATATCATAATCAATATTATGTTTTTAAATGTCTTATATTCTTTCTTATTTATCTTCCAATTGTATATTCTTAGCTATGAAAATTATTGTTACCGTAGTCAGTTACTTATTTCCACTAGATATTGAATTTTAGATTTAGTTTTCAAGTTTTATAGCAACTAAATAATGTGTGTATAAGCATCAAAAATGTTACAATAAGGAAATTTTTACGTTAGGAATAAATAATTTTATTTCTACTAATAGGTACTTTATAATGTCTCGATTAAATCTCAGTATATTGATGTAAAACAGATCCACTAATAAACCTTACACATTTGTTTTAGGTAAAACATGATTATTTGGTAATGATAATTAGAAGAATCTTATCAAGAGCCTATAAAAGATACAAACAAGCTGTTGATGATGCATTTAATCGGAAGAATCTGTTTTACACCAATGTGTTGTTATCTGTTGGGATATCTTCATTGGGAGACTTATTACAGCAAAGTTATGAGATACATAAACAGGAAATTAATAATTTAGACTTTGACCGAACTGCACATATGGCATTGTCAGGGTTCACCGCAGGTATTATTTGTCACAACTGGTATAATTTTCTTGATAAGATAATAATTGGAAAATCAATAGGAATGGTGATGAAAAAATTATTTCTTGACCAATGTATTTGTTCACCCATTGTAATACTGTCTTTTTTCGCTACTGTAGCTATATTTGAAGATCATCCCTTAGAAAATTTCAATGATGAGGTCAGAGATAAGTTTTGGACTCTATATAAAGCTGAATGGATTGTTTGGCCACCTGCTCAAATAATAAACTTTTATTTTTTGCCCACTAAATATAGAGTCATTTATGATAATACAATTTCTCTTGGATATGATATATACACATCTCAAGTTAAACACAATAGATCTACGAAATCTGGAAAATATCTAGAAGAAGTTGATAAATAAGGAAAAGAAACCTTGTTCATTGTTTTTTAACAGTAATGTTCTGAAGATTTTTTTTTATAATAAAGTTGTAAAATATATCTCTTAATCTCAGTTTCCTTTTTTATATGTTATGTTTTATTTAAGTCAGTTGTTCACTGTGGGACAATAGTATTTTTAGTACAACATTTTCTTATAAATGTGGCTAAACTATTTTTGCAATTCCAAATAAGTAAGGATTTAAGTTTATAAGTTTGAGAAAATTATAAAAGTCTGTTTTTACTTAAGTATTAATAAATTTGATATTTCAAAGATTTAGACAAATTTTCCTTTTTTGTTAGGCTTTTTTTAATCATCATTTTCATGGGAAAACTGAGATAGTTATGTAGTTACAGTGCTAAATGTCTTATTTAGTTTTCCCTCCCTGGAGCTTGATTCAATACTTATGTGTTTAACTTTGTGACTTATAAATTCTTCCATTATAAATACTATATTACAAAGGTTGGTGTGAATGTGTTGCTTTCAATTGGCAATGAAGAAACTAGCACTGTAAATAAAAAAAGGTAAGACAATATTTCACAGCAATGATTGTTTAGTGGTCATGTGTAATCAGAGTGGTCCCACTCTGTGGCAAGACCTGTTGATTGATAAACAGTACCCTTTAGGTTTAGCATGTTTCATTTATTAAATCCTGTTATACTTGACTGGAGGTATAAAAGCTGTCCTTGGTCTTTGGAGTATAGGGCATGAGCTTTTTATTGGATATTTGATGGTGTTCTCAATGAGTCTTTACAAGCTCTTCTCGTGGTCTCTTCGATTGCAACAGCAAGTAGGTAAATCTAGTTGTAGACCACAGAGAAGAATGCTCCACTCTTGCTACAGTAACTTGATGCTCAACGATTACTGGTCGCGCGTGAGAATTTTTAGTCGGTATATCCGGTGGTTCATACCCCTCGTATCCTGTTCTGGTAAACGAGAGAGAGAGAGATTCGTAAAAGGAATTAACCCACGTTAAAAAGGGTTCTGTGTTAAAAGCTGTACTTATAAAGTATAAAAAAGTATTCAGTATTATAATAAATAAACACAATATTATAAAAAAATATATATTTAGATACGAATCAAGTATTAATAAAACATCCATATTTTACGATTTTACATACACGCGTATAAACTGATTATTTAAACAAAAAACACGAATTTAATAATTAATCATTATAGTAAACATAGTTTGCTTAAAAATTGCGTTTTACGAAATTTACAACTATATAGGTAGGTGAATTCAAAGATCAAGAATTTGTTTAACAACGAAGCTTCATCCAAATCATTATAGCCGTTTCCGAGATAAAATATGAAAAATATGTAAACAAGAGTTAATGACTTATAGATAGATAGATAACATGGATAATAATAGTAACTGACATTATGTTTTTTTTTTGCAGAAAAAAATGCAAGCTTTCGGCGTGACATGGAGAAGGTTAGCGTCAAACGTACGTGGATTAGGCACAATGTCAAGAATACGAAAGGTTGTCAAAGTGGCATTTAGTGATAAATATCTATTATATACAAATGTAACCATATCAATAAGCTTGTCGTCTATCGGTGATCTCATTGAACAAACTTACGAAATATATACTGAAGAACAGGAAAAATACGACTTCAGAAGAACAATGCATATGGCATTTTCCGGGGCGGCGGTCGGTGTTTTATGTCATCACTGGTACAAAGTTTTAGATAAATTTATCATTGGAAAAACTGTCGATATGGTCATCAAAAAATTGACCTTAGACCAAATTATATTTTCACCGATAATGATTCTCACGTTTTTTGGAAGCGTTGCATTATTCGAGGATGATCCTATGGAGAATTTTAAGGAAGAAGTTAGAGATAAGTTTCTAACGTTATATCGAGCCGAGTGGATGGTGTGGCCGCCAGCGCAGGTTATTAATTTTTATTTTCTACCAACTAAGTATCGCGTGTTGTATGACAATACTATATCATTAGGTTACGACATTTATACTTCCCAAGTAAAGCATAATAAAAATTTGAAAAATGTTAGTAAAGAAACGATAAGTAAAACATCTTGACGAAGGTCATTCGTTCAAATAGTTACCTTTAGGATAGTGAAAGTTAGTACCAATTTGATAATAATGTAATTTGATGGTTTTAATTCTACAATAATTGTATAAATATGTGTACAGATATAATCTGTAGGACAGTCAATTAAATGATTTCACATTACGCTACACTGTGATATCTAATAAATGTATACAAATAAGATGATTATTATATTGAAAATTTTGCGATGTTATTTATTTTTGTTAACTATATGCTATTAAATATACAGACGAATTATTATCATGTTATTGTATTTTTTGTCTAAATTGAGTTTTCTTTGATTTTTTACAAATATTATTGATTTTTTAATACTTCATAGATTTACCGTTATCGCTATAATTTTTTCTGCTGTTAATTGACGACGTGGCCCAAGATGGTGAACATGCTAAACCTAGTGGAGAGGCTGGCTCTTAAATGCAAATGCCGAAACACACCTATTGGTATTTGGCGACAGATTTTCAACTTGAGAGTGGTAGCTAGCCAGATGGGTATTAGAAAAAGCCCCACCACCATGCAAATTAAGACTAGTCATTGCAAATTACTTATTTAGGTGTTAGAAATTGGTCTTCTGAGGAAATCCTTTTGTTTGATCTAAGACTATTCATGACACTTCGTACTACAGAATCTTCGAAAATCCTATCGGGCCAAGATTCCGATGTTCTATTTGGAAGGTTGTTGTTGCCCAAAAGTTTACTGGCTCTGGGCGTCACTTGGTTTGAGTGGAAAGCTCGTCTTTTGTTGTCTTTCAGTCCAAGAAGAGACGTTAAAATTTTATCCAACATTTCGATGTCATTAATGTTCCCTTTGGATTGCACAGGAGTCGGTGCATCAGAGTTTATTTGACTAGACCGCATTGAAGCTAGCGATCTAGATTGAATACCGATGGTTCGAAATACCTGTAAAAATAATAGAGCTATAAATGACGGTATTATTATATCCACATATACCTGAACTCAAAATGATGTCCTAATTTTTAATATAAACATAATAATATCACTCATGGCCATTTAAATTCTGGATCTAGAGTGTATATTTCAAGGGGGCCATAAACTAAAATTCAATAGTTAATGCATTATACAAATTAAAAACGACACAGAGTAATCGACTTTAATTTAAATTTAAACGTAGTATTTTGCGAGGGAAGAGGAAATAATTTATACTATAACATCTGAATTAGAGCCGTGTCTAATGTTAGGTTAACGAAACAGCTTATAAAATATATTAAAATTCCAGATACCACTGACAAATATTCCATATGCAGGTATCTAAAGCACGACCTCTTGATTGAATACTAAGCATTACGCTATATAGCGTATTGTGTTGTCAATTTCAATTCATGTGTATTACAACAACATCCAATACGGCAGAAAATTAAGAGAATGCTCGTATAAATAATATTAGTGCCTTTGGTTTTATTTAGATGAATAACACAATACATGTGCTTATTATTATTCGACGCAAAATCTTGCTCCGTATCCAATTAGTGTTATATCCAATAACACTAAAAAGGACTTATACCGTAGGTTTGGTATCCGTCAATACGTAAACCCTTTAATTGCAGATCGACATGACCGCAGAGAATTAGTTATGTCCCTCGTCACTTGTTTATCATACATGCTATAAACGGTAAATGCAGTATTTCTACCGCATTACATAGAAGATCCATAGAGGATAGTCAAACATTCAATAACTTATTCTTGTCCTGCTTAATTTTTTACGGAGGTAATTATTTATACTTTGTGATATATCGACATCTATATAATGACAAGGTTATAGAAATTACGAGCAGTTTGTTATCTTATCGCCTGAGAGTCGTGCAAATTTTATATATTTTCATCACATAACTATGGCAGTTATTAGGGATGTTACGAAATTCCGTAACCATACTCCATATTAATATTTTGATTAATTTAAGATAGTGACAAACTCAAAGAGGAACTGGTGATTATAAACGTTCAAATAATTAAAACTTTCCTTAAATATAATTTATTTAGCGCTATGGTCAAAATCTATCTGATGTTAAGTGATGGTGTGGCCCAAGATGGTGAACAGGATATGCCCAGTGGAAGGACTGGCTGTCAAGTGCAATTGTCGGAACACACCCATAGGTATTTGGTGGCAGATTTTCAATATAAGGGTGGTAACTAGCCAGACGGGCTTTAGAAAAAGTCCTACCACTATGTTATGGTTTCATCACGATGTTTTTCTTCATCCAAAGCTCAAGTTCATGGCAGAGATTCGAAATCGCGTCCCTTGACGCGGCATCCGTACGCACTACCAACTGAGTTATCTTCGCTTTAAAAATATTTTCCAGTTTTCTTTCCTAGAAAATGTTAAATATTTGGTATAACTACTACTACCCAAACCATCGGATATTTTAATTAATTTCACATCCGTATCCATGACCGAAGCCGATAAAATAGAAATAGTATTTATAGTAAAGTTTGTAAGGGAGAATACAAAGAGAGAGAATGCAAAGAGTATGTAAGAGTAGATAAAACTATTTGTAACCATTCCGATATCCGTTAACTCATATCTGTAAAGCCACTTCATCTTCTTCATGGTTTTGCCATATATTGTATTAAGAAATACGTTCGCGTCATAGTGAAAAGATTGGTCAGTCAGTAAAGTTGGAATTAGGATTGACTGCCCAGGGTGCGCCCAACGTACTCTGGTATCGTAACTCGGGCTCCTTTCGTGCACCCCAAAGAGTAAATTACCCCAAAGTAAATTTACTGTTTGCTATAGATTTGTGTTCCATACCTCATCAGCAATATGACTTTGATAACTCATTCTTTTAACTTTTCTGTATGTTTCATCATCAAGAGCTTCTTGGACAAGTGCTTGTAACTTTCCTTGTACTTCTTTGTTGTTTGTTTGATCTAGATTTTCTAAAACTAATCTGCAAATAGAACGACATGTATTTATTAAGTAAAAAATCGAAGTACATCGTATCTTAACGTAAACATATCGAAGTATATTAATATTATAAAATTGAATAGTTTGTTTGTTTGAACGTGCTAATCTTAGGAGCTACCAGTCGGATTTCAAAAATTCTTTCCACACAACCCTTAAGAGGCTGTTACGTCGTTCTGAACCTGGATATTTCCTATTAAATGTACAAAGGCAGCGCATGGTGGTAGAGCTTTTACTATTGCCCAGCTGGCTAGCTATCACCCTCAAAATAAAAATTTGCCGCAATTGTGCCGGTGGTATTTGAGATTTAGTACCTCCACTAGGCTTAGCGTACCTACCGTCGGCGAGATTGTGGCCATATCTCTAAAACCTATAAAGCATTAAAATAATCACTGAAAATATATGTAAGTTTTCTTACTCCGTCCGTTCTTCTTCCTCAGCTCGTTGCAAGTTCGCACGGTTTGCATCCCTCGTCACTTTAATATCTTGTTCCCAAAATCTTCTCAAGTCCGGACTAGATGTGTACGGTGCAGCTACTTCTTTAATTTTTAAGAATATTACTGCTGTTATAAAAATGCATATCACATTCACTATTGTGAGACAACAGCTAACAATGCCTGCAAAGTTTCATACAATTAAATTGGTATATAAGACTAATAAACAAGAGGAAGATTGAGTACGTGATTAGGTAGTTATTTACCATTTACTGCGAATTCAATTGGAATATAGTCATGATACAATGGTTGATATGTTGAATTGCCATAATATGGTTCTCCTTTTATATGAGGTATCTTTGTTCCTGGATACAGCAACCAAATGCAAGCTAATGCCCAAAATAAACCCTAAAAATTATAATTTGTTTAAATATAATAAAAAATATAGTGCCCTTAATTGGTAGGAGTTATGAAATGAGAGAGAGAGAGATATTAAACATTTCATCTTATTCAACGAATGTGCTAAATAATTGTAAGGTTTAAATGATGATAAGTGGTTAGCACAATCTATAAACACCAAAGGTATAGGTACCTAGTTGTCACGTCGCCAATCTTGAGTTGTCCTTCCCAAAGGAAAATTTTGATTGTAGGAATACACCATTATTGGCTTTAATATTATGGGTAGTTATTCACGGGCTGCCCCGAGTAGAGAGAAATTCTACACACTGTCTCTTTTTATTCTTATATTATAAATGCAAAAGTGAGTTTGTTTGTTTATTACGCTTTCACGCCTAGACCGCTAAATCGATTACAATGAATTATGGTATAGAGTTACATGGGACCCTGGATACGGCGATTGATTACTTTTTGTCTCGAAAAACTCAGATGAACTGGGTCAAAGAGAAGAATAAACTTTGTATGAAAGTTATTATTGTGTCATCCGATATTAATGCGAGCGGAGCCGCGGGTAAAAGCTAGTAAATTATAAATAAAAGTAGGCAGAGAATTTATCTGAGCTTACACAATTAACAACTGGTGGTAATAATGATGCTGATATTGCAATACCAATTAATGGACCCGCACTTCCTTGTAACAATGCTAGTGCTACACCCGTACCGGAAGTCAGAGCCCAGAGGACACCCATCCAAAGAGAGCGTATATTTCCTCTGAAACACAACAATATAAGCACATCAGGGAGAATATGTGATAATTATTATCGTACAGTAAGTAATTAAGTTACCGTGATTTCATCTCTTCGGTTGGCCAGTCGCCAAACCCCCAAGGCATTTCCGTTGTTCCCAATATAAGGCCAAATATAAAACCAAATAGTAACGAACATATCATTCCTATGATTAAACTTTCAAAACCACTTTTTACTAAACTTCTGTCAGCTATTATTGTTCCAAATGTGATCGACATAACCGGTCCCATTAGAGGTGAAACTAACATAGCTGCCACAATGTTAGATGCATTATTCTCTACAAGACCTAAAGCAGCGAGAGAACTGAAATAAAAACCCCTTTTCAATTATTAGGATAAAGCAAGCAAGATTATTGCAATCTTATAATGAAAAGGCTTTACATATAAATTGTGTGAATATAAATGAATCGTATGGAATAAGGTATAAAGGCAATCTCACTTTTTAACACATTTTTACAGGAAAACAATTAGATTTTCCAAACCATAGGTTTATCTTTTTCGGATGCTTTACAATCAAATAAGCTCGGGTTTATTTCAATATGTATGTTTAATTAGATATTCAGTAAAAACGATTATTTATTGCCTTACATATTTAAATCAAGTGTTAAAAAGAGTTATTGCCGTCTTTGGTTCTGTATATATGACTGGTATAGTACAATGTAAGTTGATTTCTTTACCTTTTACACTCACAAGTTTGAAATGCAGGTATACAACTTCATAAATATTTCAACTACTGAAAGTTTATGCAATTTAGCTTACGTAGCCTGTTGTGATGTCAAGTTAAGGTAGTTTGTTTACTGGGGTATGAACTAAAGATTTACTATAATGATCAGATTTTTAATTAACTACATTAATGTTGTGACATTATATTACGTACTAGCAGTGCTCGCAACTTCGTTCTCGGGGAACTTGAAATTACTTAATAATTTTTGCCTTTCTGTTTCTGTAACTTTTTTCAGTACAGCTTTACTCCTATTGGCAGCAGTCTGAAGTTAAATAGCCTATTATCTTTTTAATGATAGCTCTGTCAAATAAAAAAAAAACTTTTGATATCCAACTGGCGGTAGTTCCTAAGATTAGCGTATTCAAACAAACATACAAACTCTTACGATTTATAATATGTATATAGATTCAGGGACGTACCTAGTATAGAGCATGTAGGGTACTGTATATGCCTTTAAAGATTGGCAAATGAGTAATTATATAAATAAAGGCGAAAAAAAGGGTATATAAAGGCAAATAATAAGGCAACACACAGTCGTCACAGTACAGAGCTTCTTGGTATAGAGTCTAGTAGATATTCAGCATAATATTTATACTTACTCTGCTGTAATAATAAGAACAAGGTAGTCAAATGAAAGCTCTCCTCCACCTCTGACTCCATCAACAACTTGCTTCACAGTTAATTTTGACCTAATCGACTCTACAAAATTTCGCCAACGTTTCTCATCTTCTGTCTTGAGTCTGTTCATAATTAATAAATATTAGATAGGTAACAACTAAAATGTATTATTTATTTCTACTTTACGTATCTTAATGCCAATATTTAAAATAAGGATTTAATCGACGATTTGTAACACGGTTAGTGACGTCCTAACAAAAGTCCACAAAATACCAACATTTTTCGTCTTCCGAGTTAGTTTAAATTGTGATTTATAAACATTATATAATAATGAAGGGAGGTTATTTTTATGGCGTTACAGAAATTAATATCGAGTTTCTAATCAAGAAATTTTGTTAACAAGCACTGATTGTATATGATCAACTAAAACATTGTAAACAAAAATAACATTTTTACTCACAAGCTAATTTCTTCTTCATCAAATACACTGTCGTCAGTAGCGGAATAAACCACGTTGCATGGTACAACACTATAATAATATTAATAACGTTACTCTCTATATTCAATGGTTTTAATCGAAATCAAACGAATTATGTTTTTGTCTTTTGTGATATAAAATTAGCTAATTGAATTAGGCTTAGATAGAGTATCAGCTATGCACTAGTCCTGACGGCTGATTGCAGTAATTGAACTGAGATTTAATCTTTTTTTTTCAGTACAACACATGGTTTACAAAACTGTAGGTATTTTAATTACTTTACGTTTCAATTTTGATGCATGAGAAGAAATAGATATACTTTTAATTTAGTTTAGTCCAATAAAGGAACTTTCAAACTTTAAAGTTACTATCAATTTAAAAATTTACTTTCTCATTAAGAAATGCTGCCAAAAATTTAGACTGGAAAAACATAGTATCAGTTTTGTGTAGGTATAACTATAGTTGGTAATTTTGAATGCCAGATTGTGAGTTCCACACGTATAATTAAATTATCTGGTCTTCGGAATTCTGTTATAAGATCATTATTATTCAGGTATTGTTTATAATTTTTGACAGCAAAATCTACTACACAGGGTCATGTATTCATTTATCGATAAATTAATACTGCCTCTATGACAAAGTTTTGATTATTTGTCGCTCAAAAATTATGGTAAGAGTCACCGTTTAAAGGTTGTCACATTTGGATTATTGCAATAATTTGAAAATAGCATCTGCTAAGCTTCTTTAATGTGAATAAGGATCGTCAGTCTTGGTGTTGTCTTTAGTTATTCTTCATAAAGACCTATAATTGTTTATGACAATGCTTTTTGACATCTACGCCTATTGCGAACTATACGCAGCTTTATGGCGTTAGACGCAGGTTATATTAAGCATAGAGAGAAGTAATATACACAGTTACAGAATGTTTTCTATATTTATCATCAAGTACAAATTTAGTTGTTTGTAGATAAGGTACACCGTACTGTATAAAATATGATAACTGAAAAACGGCACAACGTATTTATGCGATAAGCTAAAAACTTAATGTGAAAAGCACATATTAACTTTAATTATATTTAGAGTAGGTGTTTACGTGTCTAATGAGATGCATATACTATATTTATGAACTAAAAGTTAAGTACCTTACGATAGATTTATATTTAACGCCAATACCCAGTTGTGTAAGGCAATGGAGCATGGTTTCACATCGATCACCCGTCGGCAATGGAAATACTATTTCGAAGAATTTACCGGCTTTGTCTCGCATCCAAACATCATTCTCTACATGTAGCTTTATCAACAATTCTTGCAAAATCTGGTTGTATAGAATAATACTTGTTTAATAATAATAATAATTTATAAGTAATAATTATTAATAAATAATTAATAATTATTATTATTGGAAGTCAATGGTTAAGGTGAGACACTTAAATTAAAGAAATAAATTTTTTAGTGGAATAGGGGCAAGCGTGCAAGCGGGTCATCTGATGGTAAGTGATCACCGCCGCCCATTGACCCCATGGACACCCACAATACCAGAGGAATCGCAGGTACATTGCCAGCCTTTAAGGTATGAGTAGGCTCACTTCTTAAAGATTCCCAAGTCGTATCGGTCTCGAAACACCGCCGACTCAAGTTGGTTTGACAAGATAATTGTGCGAGGCAAGAAATTCCCTCGAAGATCCCACGTCTCTTCACAATGCCAGTGGATCATGTCGATCGGAAAGAAATTGGTCTAACAAAAACTTACTTGGTGAAACTTCATAATATATGTATATTTCTTCCTGTTTGTTTTTTAGATCTTGCATATATTTCCGTTATATTTATCAACTGAATGAGACGAACTTCTTAGTTATTCATGTATACACCGTGCGGGTGCCGGGTCCATCGTGTGGCAGAGAGTGAAATTCTGAGAGAAACTCTGAAATAATTTTATGGAATAAAAACAATATTCGTACTTACACTTTCCATGGCAAAAAATTCTTCAACTTCATTTATGCTCTCCAACGGATTGAACGCTTCGTTATAATATTGCGAAGTTAAATGAACCGGTATGCTTTTTGACTTTTTATCCCGTAGGTTCACACGAATAAGATTATGATTTGTTCTTTGATTATCTATAGAAATTAATTCTTTCTGTTTGCCATAACGTAGAGTATGTTCCAAATTATATGAAGGGATATAAATAACGAAAATTACGCCAGATGGCATTTTAACACTAGATTGTTCAGTGCTCTAACGTTAGGGCAGTAAAGTCTCGTAACTGAGATTGAATGTTTTTATAAGCCTACCTCCTTATATTTTAGAATCACTACATTTCCAACGAAACAATTAGAACGTATTATTATCATAGCACTAGTCATTTATAATATAGGTGAGATATTTGTTATGAAGAATATGATAATTAATCAGGGACAACTTGTAATGATTGGATTTAAACAAACTTGTTATATCCAAATAAAGTATTTATTATTTGTATTTCATTATTATATTTATTAATTTAATTCATACAGCAAACTCGAAAAATAAACATAGATATATATTAATATTATTTAGTCAAAGGAGTCAGCGCTTAGCTACGCTACTCGATATCAGCTTATATCGCCGAAAATAAGTAGGGTAGACTGGGTACGGTTGAATCGATTTGGCTATTATCGTTAATACTATAAACGACGATAATAATATGTCAAATTCAACAGCTCCTTTCTAACTTTCAAATGCCTACTTTGAATTTTTTCTTGAGTAGCTACTCTTAGAAACATATAGAATTAAAAAAAACTGATTTCTTTCAATCGTCCCCATCCCAGTGGCGGTTGAAACAATGGCCGGGGTCAATTGCAACGCATGCAAATAATATGCAGTATAATATAGCAACATGTTTTATGTACCATTAATTTTAATTAAAAACATTATTAAAGAATTTTATGATAACACTAATCAGTTTTGAAAGTCTTGACGATATTAACGAAGTTTATAAAGATATTTTTAATCAGTATTTGACTAGTAGTAACAGATTAACAAAATAATAAAACAGTATTCTTTAAAACGAAGATAACACTAACTAAAATAATGTAAGATTAAGCTAAAAAGAAACATATCTTCATTGAAATGAAAATTTAGGTTTAGAATTAAACATAGTCGCAATTGTGGCAATCTTAGTTAGGCCCACTTTTGTGCAATCTTCATGAGCCCACTGTTTGCAAGTAGTGTATTGAATGCACATTTCTTTGGATCTTCTCTCAGGGTTTGGTGACCAAAATACTATACCGGAAAGATAGGAGAAACTCGATGATTTTGGTTTTGGTTTTATTATTATACATAAAAATTATTTCAATAATAAGCCGCTAATGTTTGCAAGTAACCTGAGTAAATTTTACAATAAAATATTTATATGCAGGTTTTTTTTTCACCTTTATCAGATTTTTGTTAGGAAGCTTTCGGCAATGGTCCCACCGATTCCGATGTAAATAGATGCCTATAATAAGAATTGCTTGACACTAGTTGAAGGTCTTAGCGAAATTCTTGAAGAACTCGATTTTATGGTCTATATCCCATAATTCCATCGCCCTCGTTAGACGCATCTCGCGGCGTATATACTTCAGGAGGAAACAGTGGCTTATTCCAATTTTTATAAACGCTTTTCGTGAAATTTCAGCTTTTATTTCAACATATGCATTTTTATACCTAGACAAGTCAATCTGGCCTCGGGAAGTATTGCTTATGCAAACTTTTGGCATCTAGAAAACACAAAAAAAAACAATATACTTAGTGTTTCAACCATATCCACAAAAAATGTTTCAACTGTCCCGAACACCGGTTTTAGTAAAAATCAAGTTATAGTTATCATAGTAATAATAACTCATTAAAACTAGTTATTTTTTAGTTTTCTACAAGCTACATAAAATTCACAACAATATACTTAATACTTTCATTAAAAAAGAACAAACGATAATAGCTTAAATCCTAAATTAAAAATACTTACTTTTAGGTCTCAAAATACAATAAGGTATCTTATAAATCACAACACCATACGTGGAGTGGCTCAACACTAATATTTATGTTGGCCTCTGTCTTCCGGTTCGTTCTCCCATTGCAACCCTCACTCCTCACGTTGCCGTTCACGAGATATTTGTCTTGTTTCAACCGTCCTGTGTTTTAACCGTACTCAGTCTGCCCTACATATCAGCATAAATCGGCATGACTCAACCATCACTTAATTTTAGACAAATACATATGTACCCGAAGGCTTTTAAAAGCTGATTAAAACCTGCTACGTTAGTTAATATAAGGTTCTCTCCGGCAAGGCGGTCGTCCGGTACATGGTATGATATTCTACTGGTCCGCACAATAAAGAAGAGCGTTGGTCTATTACTTCCCACATTTTACGACACCATAGTGTGCAGTAGCGTCCTCGACATCCGTGATATATATTATACTGATAATAATGATGTACATTGCGGTTCAGTATGGTATTCAAGACTGCAGTTTTGTTATGAACCTCAATGCTAGAATTTTATTTTCACACGCCCTTCCATTTTGATGATGGTTGAGTCATGCCTGAGATTATCTTATTTTCGGCGATTTATGCTGATATTGAGTAGCTAAGCGCTGACTCCTTCGACTAAAGACTATTAATATATATCTATGTTTACTTTTCAGGTTTTCTTTATGACTTAAATTAATAAATATAATAAAGAAATATAAACCATAATAATGTAATAAACAGTTTATTTGGATATAACAATGTGGTTTAAAGCCAATCATTACAAACTTCAGAATAGAGGGTACAATTTTTTGGGATTCTCACCAAAAATATACAGAAACCACGAAGTAAAATTTTATTACAAGATTGTTGATTCTCGTGAGGTCTGCATCTACGGCGGTAATATATAAGATGAAGTAAAATTTAATGTTTTGATTTAGTTTTGTATGTAAGTAAAGAAATGTTAGTAGGTAAAATACAAGTATTATATGAAAATATTGCAGTATTAAACAAAAACAAGTATTTCATAAAATATAAAATAAAATATATATAAAAGGTACCATAACCAAGAGCACACAGTCTTAGTTAAATTCACAAAGACCTTTCAGAAATATTAACTAGATCATTATTCTAAATAAACAGAAAATAATTAGTCGTAACCTATGATTGATGCATAATATTTGATTTGTAATCGCTAGTTAATATTACTTAATTTAATTTAGTTCTGAAGAAGGGACTTAAAAAATTATGAACGTTTACTTTTACTGACTGGGAAAACTCTTTAGACGTTAGCAAACTATCGGATTTAATATATTTTTTAATTTAATTTAATAATTAAACATTTAATAATTACTAAATTAAGTAAGGAATTATTTATACTAATATTTAACTACCTTTTGACAGTAGAATTTATTATTACACATATTTGTTGTGCTTAATGTCTAACGAAACTGTAATGTGCTAATGATCTCATATTAACGAGATCATAACCGATTTATTAAAAGCATTGTAAGTCTTAATCATGGAATGATTCTAACTTAGATTTTTTAAACATATCAGACACGCTTTGTGAATTTGCTCAAAATGAAATATTGAAAGGATAAAGTTATATTAAATAACAATAACATATTTTTTGTATTTTTTTTTATTGAACCGTACGTATTATCTAATAATAAGAAGTTATTTGTTCCAAACAACAGTGTCGTCAACTTTATTTATTTAGGCTTCATTATAGAATCTGGGTTTGTTGAGTTCTACTTACAGACTATGAGTTACTGTGATGATATTCTGAATCTAACAAGAACCTAACTATATATACTTTAAAAATAAAAAATCTTACATGTATCTAAACACAAAATTAATAAATATTGAAATCGTAATGCATGTTTAAGATCAACATATGTCATGTTAATCTTTTTCTTAATTTTTACTCAAACGTTTGTCCATATTAATGTTTTACTTCGATTAATAACTTTTATGATTTCTCATATGATTTCTTCAGATGAGTGGTTTTCTGCAGCATTTGCCTTATTAGTTTCAATTGCATCTTCACATAGAGTACTGCAAATAATTGTTTTTATTATAGTTATAATTAATAGAAAAAAGTAATAAATAGTAGGTACTTATCCAGTTTGTAAATTGTCTTTCGGGAAGTAATAATTTATACTATTAGGATTATAACATCTAACCTGTAAACTTGCCAAGTTGCAGAATTATCGCAGCTTTTTTTAGAAGATGTCAAATTATTTTTAGGTATTTGCCATGAATCTATATTTTTTCTATCCAGTGGGCAAACCTTCTTAATCTGAAAAATAATGCTAAAATTATAACTTAAATTTATTATAACTTCTCGTATTATCTGACAATGAAATTATATCTTACATTAATATTCACCATAACAAGTATAAAACAAAAATTAAATATAGTTTTTATGAAATATACCTTTTTACAATATTTAAGACATTAGGCACTTATAGTTTTAAAAGAATACTATTTTAGGTCATGAATATGTTACATACTACAAGTTCTTAATAGAGACACAAAACGGTAATTTGTTTTATTATCTAGTGCAAGAAATTATGCTATTAGTATTAAAAAAATATTATGATAACCTTGTAAACAGCGACTCCGACGACGAATATACACACGATATTTATGAGAGTGAGACATAGAGATGCTGTACCAAGTAATGCAAGTTCTCTTGGCTGGGCCACGGACCAAACTGATCCGTCATTTGAACTCACTAAACGAACAAAAGCCATTGCCCAAAGGAGGCCCTAGAAGTTCGGATTGTACCCACATTATTTGTAATTAATATGATATCAAACAAACTTACACATTTAGACATACATGAATTAACTCGTTTGTTTTATTATTCATTGATATATCTTACATATGTTATTAAAATATTAAAAACAATTATCTATTAGCTTGGATTTTGGTATTCCATAACCCATCGGAATGTCTGTTACTCTTTCATATAAAAATATGGATAACAGTAATTTATTTTAATAAATATAACTGATAAACTAGCACAGTTTCCTTGAAAAGTTAGCGCAAAATGCCTATTATAATAGTATTATAAACTTTTTATGTCAGAGCATAATTTTATTTAACGCTATATTTCTGATATTTTCATTATATTGTTAAACTGTAAATAATAAATTCAACATAGGCTGTTATCAAAACGATATTTGATCATATACTATGGTATTATTAATAATAAGCAATAATAAATAATGTATTATTTTATTAAGCCAAAATACTTACTGCATTCACGGCGGGAGGTAGCAGTGAGGCAGAAATAGCCACGCCAACAAGAGATGCTGTGTTTTCACCTAACACAGCAAGAGCAACACCAGCTCCGCTTAGTATTGCGATCAGGATGCCTACCCATAATGACCTAATTTCGCATCTGTTCAGATATCAAAATAAATACCAATTTTAGGTGTGGATACGCTAAGTCTATTGAAAGGACTGGCTTAAGTGCAACCTTCGGAACACGCCTATAGGTATTTGGCGACGGATTTCCAACTTGAGGGTGGAAGCTAGCCAAGCAACTAGAGATTCAATTAGACTGTTTACTAACCTCGAGATCATCTCATAAGTAGGCCAATCGTCCATAACACTAAACCGTTCGTCAACAGCGCAGATAGCCAAGCCAAAAAGGAATCCTATGACTAAAGATAGAAAAATTCCCAGTAACTCGTGAACAACACCCAGCCGCTGTAGTGAACGGTCATGAACAGCTGTTCCCAGAGTGGCAGCTGTAATCGGCCCCTGGAAAAAAGGATTGTAAGTCTAAGAGCAATCTAAAGAGATAATCTAATGACAATAAATGCATGTAATGTATTAGATGCATTTACTGTCATTAGATTATCATCGCTCTTAGTTTTAAATTTTGTTGTAGATATTTTTGTTTTACTAGCGGTTTCGGTGATAAAACAATATCTGCCTACTGGGACCGCATATTATTATCATGATAGTAAATATTCTATTAACTAGATTACTATAAGCTACCTATAATAAAAATTTGAAATTAACTGCCTTTAACGGTACCTAACCCGCTTCAACCCAAAGCTGGTATTTTTTAAGTAAGTACACCAAATTGCTATTGGTTACGAGTAATACAATTGGGTGTAAATACTTAAGAAAGTATCAATTTTGGACTGAAGAGGATTTACTTTTATACCCCTAAGGTATCATAACGGTTTTGGATAATTATATTTTATTTTCCTTAACAGGTAGTTAAGTTCAGTTTAGAATTTCAAATGCAGATGATTTGAGATGCAGTGGTGGTATGCCTCTACACCTATTTTATTGTCTGAATAGTGTAGTTAGCAAAACATAGTGTTTTAATTGTGTCTTGTAAAGTAACAACTTTTCATTGGCTTAACCAAAACGTTGATAGTTTATATCATAATATTATTGTTAAAATAAACAAAAAATACGTGTACGAAGCGAAGAAAAATGAACGACTGTTATACCATTAGTGGTGAAATGAGCATGCTGGCAACTAGTATGACAGTTGAATTTTCAATTAGACCGATAGCTGCGACAAAAGCTGCTACTACAAGTAGAAATATCCAGTCAAATGTAAGAGCTGCGTTGGCTCTTACATCTTGCAGCACCTGCGGCAAATGAGTACGGGCTCGAACAGAAGATGAAAAACGTGACCACGCCGTACTGTAATTATATAAAATTATTTTAAAATGTGCAAATTATTTCTGGTTAACGAGATAACAATCTAGTTGAAAGTAACTAAAAATAAATGCTTTAAATATTGTACAAGTGTTTGGTTGAAAATCGTTCCATAGATAGATGTGATATGATTTTAGTAAAATTAAAGTGCAAAATGATGTCGACGCAAATTAGGTTCCGAAATCGTGTTTAACCATTTAATCTAGTAAAATATCTACCGTGTTTACTATATTATATAAACTGTCTTAAAAATTATAAATTACTAAATACCTTAAAATGTGGTTATGGCTATTTGATTAGCTACGTTGAATTAGGAATAGTATTAATGGAAGAAGACAATTACTTAGAACCTTTAAATACAGTGGGTTGACTTAAGTGTATGTCGCGTTACCCTCGGGTGCTCCAATTTCCACATACCTGGAAAAGGATTCTAATTTTCTACGAATAGAAAACATGAGCTATTAAATATTACAGAAAAATCTACTTGTTTTGGTAATATTTCTGTTAGATTTAAGTCTTCATATAAATGTAAACTACAATAAAAATAGATAAAATTAAGTTATTTTTAGAATGTAGTGTGGTTTATTCGATAGCTTGCTAATATTTAAATGTCTTTATAGTTTAAAACTAACTATATATGTTGATCAGGGCACCTTGACAAAAGATAAGTGTTATGTACACTGAAAGAGTTTGGGAACCTATAAGCTGGCGAAGTATGTACTTCGTCACCGGTAGCTCTAAACTGTGTAGTTTACAGGTGTTTCACCGATTAACATTTCTTTAAAACATCTATTTTTTAATAACAAACAAACAATATACAAATAACGCCATATATTCCATAATTTTTGAAAATAATAAAATGTTTATTAAATGGTATTGTATATACATAAATACCGTCAGTTTGAATCCAAAGATAAGAAGTTCGGAATGTAAAAAAAATTTCGTAATGAGTAGTTAATTTATGGTAAAATTTTTAGTTTTCGTAATAAAGGTATCTAAATACGGAACAAATTAATAAAGATATAAAAAATACTTACTCTTCACAATCATAGCTGTCTTGTTCTGAGTTTGTTGACTTGTTTTCAGAGTTGTTAGATCTATAATAGAGTACGCACGGGACTACGCTTACTGTAGATCCATGGCGGGATCCGATGCCAAATGTTTTCAGTATTTGCACTAACTCTTCGCATAAGTTACCAGATTCCAATGAAAATGCCACCTGAGGGTTAATTCGTTTTTATTGTTTTTATAGAAGATTTAAGTTGTTTTATGCTTTATAGGTTTAGCGTTATGGATACAGTCTCACCTGATGTTAAGTGACGATGTGGCCGAACAGGTGGACACGCTAAGCCTAGTGGAGGGACTGGCTGTCAAGTGCAACTGTCGGAACACATGTATAGGTATTTGGTGGCAGATTTACAAGTTGATGGTAGCTAACCAGGTAGGCATTAGAAAAAGCCTTACTATCCTGCAAGTGATGAGTTACTGTTACATAAAAGATGCTGTCACTTGTGTTTCTAACATTTGACCACTTTTTATGTTAATATTTGATAAGCGAGACTGTCGAAGATTGTTAGTATTCTTTTCACTTACAAACATTTAAATACTATATCAAAGCTTGTGTGGTAAATATCTCATTTGAAGAAATAATCCATATGAACAGAACATAAGGATCGGCTCTAAAATGCAGTTGGCTGAATATAATATTTCGATATATTATACTTAACGGCGTTGTAGAGTAAAACGGTACTAGAATTCTTTTCTTGTCTGTATGTCATAACTAGTGTTTAAGCTAGGAGTTTGAAATTAATATCACACACTAAATAAAGTCTATGGCTTCATATGCGGCAAAACAACTTACTAGCTTAACTCAGTTAAGTGATACGATACTTCGAATTTAAAGTCACGTTTATTGACCGGTTATCAAAACTTTTAGGCTACATTTCAAGACCTAAAGTATTTTAAAGATCATTTAATATTAGTGTAGGAAAATAGTCCACTAAGCTATTTATATCAAGCGATGATAGCTGAGTTGGTAGTGTATCCGACGCCGCGTCAATGGACGTGAGTTCCAATTTGCCTCCAATGAGCTTGAGCTTTCGGTGAAGGAAAATATCGTGATGAAACCACGCCATGTTGGTAGGACTTTTTCTAATGCCCGCCGAAGTAGTTGCCTACTCTCAAGCTGAAAAGCTGCCGCCAAATACCTATAGGTGTGTTTCGGCAGTTTTACTTGAGAGCCAGTCCCTCCACTAAGCTTAGCGTGTCCACCATTTTGAGCTACATCGTCACTTAACATCAGGTGTCATTGTGGCCATACTTCGACATATATAATTCTAGTATAGAATTATTAGACTATTTTTAGCTTATTCATAACGAGAACTATTTCTAGTCAAATAGGTCTAACCTCCAGTTCTATTGTTCTCTAGTTGAAGCTTTGACATGGAAGGATTGACAATATAGTTAAATTCCTTAACTTATGTGTTTACAGCTATTGTTATCTAAACCTGATCATTATACAACAAAATCGCAATTTAAACCTCAACATAACACTAGAGAAACTATATTTTTTTATTCTATCGCATCTCTTTAAGGATAGCGTCCATATGTGCAGCATGCCGAATCCGGTCACGCTGCAACCGAAAAATTCGCGTTCATTCGGTTCTTAATTTTTACATAAAACTACGTAAACAAGAAGCTCGATGATACGGACTGTGACGATATTTGTCTACGGATCTCCCGATGGAAGAGAGTTTTTCGATAATTTGCTACTGGTCCAACCAACCCGTCTCGCTAATAAATGTAAGAAACTGAACAAAGAATTACTTATATTATTAGTTTAAAAATATTCTAAATTACAGCGTTATGGTAAGAATCGACTTTTGAAAATCTTTTTAGAATCAATCTTTTAAAGTAGCTACATATATCATTATATAAGAATTATATATGAAGTGAAATTGGTGTTATTATAAAATCAAGATCTAAATTTTATTGATGCGATAACTAAGTTTCCTTCTCGTCAATACAATATACAATAAAATAGTCATTTGATTATTCCATTGATATTCGTAGACTAACTTGCTAGAGATAACTTTATAATTGTCGCTATTTCTTTTCCGCACTGCGTATAGGGCCTACCCTAGTTTGTACAATAGACGCTTTGCTTTAGACGTTACTATTGATTTATTCGTTTACATTGTGCGGTCGTCCTCGTTCAATTATGTCGACTATGATATTATTGACCTCTTTCTGTCGACCAGTGGCCCACCAAGCTGGCTTGTTTTTGCTCATACACAGATATACCTGTCTGTTACCTTTTGTTAAATGGAAAACATATTACACCAATAAAATGAACTACGTTAGTAAGTAACTTACATGCTGTACATGTTACTATGACATATTTAAGAAGGGGAATTTCAACATTAATATTCATCTTTTACTATTCAGTATTTATTTCTTTTCAAAATTAATTTCCATAGTAAAAATGCCTAAAAATTTTCAAAAAATGAAATAACTCAATTTCTAATACTTATTTTAAGCTTTTTGAGGTGTTACAAAACTTAATGGCATAAATAAGAGCCGATATCGATAGTTGAAATATAAAATAGAATAAACTATTGTTCCCAGTTTGTTCTAAACAATTGCCACCATTGCCTTTGAATATGAATACGCTATAAAAATATTTATGATCACAAACTGACTATCAAGTACACAGTTTGAATGCCTATCAACCATTTCGACCATGGCTATCAACAGACTATAAAATAAGGCTTTCATAGATGGTAAAGCAATGGTTAAACACATAAATGTATCTGAAGATTGGTTAAGCGCTTGCATTACGGCCACTATTAAGTGTTTCCAGTACTTTAATTTTATTTTTGAGTACATACTTAGTTTTGCAGCTGGTCAGGGTAACTAGAATTTTACTTTATCACAGTGTTTAATATTATTGAAAAAATATTTCATACTCCCTGATATAGTATTCTATGTGTTTACGAGTTTGTACTTTATAATAAAAAAAGGTATTTTTGTAGGGTCACTTTTTTGCATGTTTATTGGTGTGGCAAAGACCTATTTTCTTAAAAACGTTATCATGCAGTTGAAATGAATAAATTTTATGACCTCATTCTCATCGTAAACTTAGTTATCACGTTTCCAATTTAAGACAGTTAACAAATAGATACGACACCTATACTGAAAGTTCCCGTCACCGACGAATTAGCAAGACCTATAGGGTAATATTAATCTATAGAGTACCTAAATATGAAGCACCTACGGGTTAAAAATAGGCACTGATGGAGCAAAGATTTTAACACAAATTATGAAATAAATCCGATAACCATTCATTTCAAATTCTATAGTGAATTTATACTCAACATAATTATATTTGCTATTATTAATATTTAATTAGCATTCGTAAAATTTTGAGATAAATACTTATGTAGAGTACATGAGAATATTAGACAAAGTTTTCTAAACTTACTTGCCAAAATTTGGAATCCTTTGTTATGTTCCATACTGTGTTTTCTATGCCAAGACGATCCACAATTTCTGTTAAGATCTGAAAACACCGTTAATCATAATAGAGTATAAAGATAAATAAGTGATATTATAAATTTTATATCAACGTGAAATCCATCTATCCACCGGCTAAAATACATATATTGTTGGAAACTCCCCAGGCATATTGATTGGTTCTGTACTGTTTGCATCCAGTGGTTGCTCGCAAACATCACTAGGTGTTCACTGCACCGTTTTGTATACTTCCCCACGTTCCTTAGACAATGCCTGCGATGAAGGGTTGTCACCATTAAAGTTGAAGCCAGTTACTCGGCGGATATGCCGCAGGCTTTTGGCGTGTGTGCATGCGTCCTACGGGCGTCTGTATGGTTGGTCCATTGTGCATAGAGGCCTGCGGTTAGACCAATAGATGGTGATGTCAACTTACCTTTCTTGATTAATGTGAGCGGAAAGATGAACCCCAATACATTTTTGCATTGTATAGCGATAACGTACTCCGTGTATTCATTTATATATTGCATTATGTGATGTTGAGGTGTTCCTTGACGATTTAAATTACACGGTTAGATGAATAATGAGGCAATATACTTCTTCGATTTTTTTTAATGATGTAATACAGAATGGTATTTTATAAAAGATCAATAAAACATTACTATCAGAACTTTGAATACTACTGAGAAGAATTGACTCATTCAAATCGACTTAAAAATAACTTATCGCCATAAAAATGACTTCCTAACATCAATAAACTGTTATCAGGATTCACTTGTCGTTAAACACAATTTTGTGGAAAGGACATAAAATAAATAAATGAATATTAAAATACAAAAATAAATTTACAATCGGACGACGGTCGAAAGTCTCACTGTACATATAACTTTGGTGTGGGTAATTAAAAATATCATTGCGGACAGCATGTAATGAATTATTTCATCTAAAATAATTTGGCTCATTGCAATCCTTATGCAGGCATTTATTACAAATGAAAAAATTAATGTAAAATAACTATCAAAATTAATATAGTTAATAAACTTCACCATATGAAACACAACACACATTCAACATAAATTATGGGTAAAATACGATTTACGGAGAGATATTGATGTAACAGTTAAAAGTGTGCTTATTTTAAAATCTATTACTTCCATAAAAAGCTGAAGTATCTAACCACTAGCATCATAACTACCTATCAGATCACACTTGCCATCTAAACATTTAACCCATTCGCTAATTGATTGATTAGATTGACTGCTTGCAAACAATTATTGTTTTGTTTAATCAAACCGAAGTAACCACTTCTCCTATATACAAATATACTCTTTGGCAACCACTGTCTGGCTACAATACAGTGAAATGAGGTCGACGAAAATTGGTTACGATGGTAATGGATATTTCATTGTCCACACAATGAAAATTTAATTATCACAGTCATTGAAAGTCTAATTTCAGACGTTTCCTGTCGAAGTCTAACTTAATTTACTGCTTAAGCAAAGAAAATGTCTTCTCCCGATTAATAAGTTGCTTAAAATATAATCTCACTAATACATCTAGCTAGAACACTATATTTTTATCACGTATAAATAACTACCTGTACCCGCGACATATTTCGCGTAGAACTAAAATATATCTAACAATTTTCGACTATTATTGTAACTTTTTCAATACAGGTTTGTTCCTATTGGTGGTAGAGTGATGTTAAATAGACTAAATACTTCTTTTATAGCTGCGATATAAAAAGCAAAGTTGTTTTTTTTTCCGACTAGTAGTTCTTAAGATTAGCGCGTTCAAACAAACAAACTATCTGCTTCATAATACTAATATAGGTATCTGCGCACCAGGATTCGCTCAGTGTCTTGCGTAAAATATATTTGAAACTTACATATGAAAACTTGAAAAGGAGTACATCTAAATACAAATTTTCCCCTAAGTCGATAACCGTTTCTAAGGGGTATACGATACTTAGTATATACAAATACAGGCAAAAATCTCACAAACATTAGAGTTAAAAAACGAACCAACTGGATATATTGAAATAAATTTCTTTTTCTCAGTAAGCTTAAACTCAAGATAAAGATATCACTTAATATACAAAAATAGTTTAATCTAGGTATTTAATCAAAATATGTCAAAAAGAGAAATTGTCGCTGTTTATTTTATATTTGACTAGCTTTTACCTGCGGTTTCGATCACGTTAATATTCATTTTGTTAAGTCGAATGACGCAATAAAAAGTTTTATACAAAATTTATTTCTCTCTTTAACCCACTTTCAATAAGTTTTTCGTGAAAAAAAGTATCCTATCACCGTTTTCAAGGTCCCATCTATCTCGATATCAAAATACATCATAATCGATCTAGTGGATTAGGCGTGAAAGCGTAATAAACAAACAAACTAACTTTCGTATTTCCAATATTAGTAAAGACTTATAAAAGAATTGTTTACTTAATATTAGATTAACTTCATTTCGTTGATTTTGTGGTGCTTATTTACAAAGTACTTAAACTATACATAAGTAAAGTTTACATAACAACGAATTATTTAGTTTGCCGGGTAGTAGGAACTTAATGGATAGCAAACGTCATTCATGTTTCTTTTAATTTTTGAAGTTTCTAGTTCAACTCCTAGCCCACGGAGATGTTTACAGGTCGGCACGACAACGATCCATGATCGATAGCTGAACTCTTGTAGGTCGTTGTCCTTTTTTATTTTTTTCCAATGGTTACCATCAGCTACATTACAGCCATTTCAATGAAACTTGTACGTTCATCTTTTCTTCGATTTGTCTCCGTTTGGAGATATAGGGGATACCGCATCGGAGCACACCCTATGGCGGTAATACTTTTTATTGTATACAAATAAATAAAATCGAAGTGTCTGTTTGTAACGTCAAAGTAGCTTTTTACTAACCCAAACTTTACCCAAACGAGCGGCACATGGCCAAGCGTGTCAGTTTAGTATCATTCAATACCCACAAAATAAAGTGCTTAGCTAGCCTAAAGCAGGTTGTTTAAGGTTTCTTGTTTGAACGCGCCAATCTTACCAGTTGAATTACAAAAAAAGAAAACAGAGCAATCATTGTGAAAGGCTTTAGGATGTTTAACATCGCGCTGCTACCAATAGAAACACAGGTGTATTGAAAAAAGTAACAAACACGATCACATATAAATAAAATTAAATAAATTATGTTAAATATTTTTTGGTCCACGCGAATGAAGTCGCGGGCACATCTAGTAATAACATAAATGTATAAAAAATCAGAACAAAAAAATAAAAAATATATATGTCATTTATCTAAGTTTTTCATCAAAACAAAGCGTATAACGACAATTATCGTTGTAATGGGCTTTAATTTACCATGACTCGACTTCATTTTTTATTTTTATGTACATATTTTGTATATTACGTTATTCAGTTTGTAAACTGGTCAATATTTTTTGTTGAATATTTTCTATTTTAATAATCATTATAATACATACTGAATAATACATTACATACTGATTTACTTCGAGGCAAGACTTTCCATCTTATCGAAGATCTCAGAATCAATTCAGACTGAACATTAAATTGTATACAAAAATGTTTACTTTATGAGATCGAAGTACTCTTAATGTATGCCTCGGGCACACATAGTTACGGCCTACGATCTACAAATACCTATAGGCTTTTCTACCCGTAGGTTCTGTAAATATGTTCTTTTTTTACTATTCCACTTTAAACGACTACACGAACAGCGTACCTGTTTAAGCACTGTCGCAGCACTGTATTTTGGGGTCAAATCCTACACAAAACGATTAATTTGTGTGATTTACAAATAATTGTTTTTGAGTCTGGATGTACTGCGATTTCGTTAATTCTATGTTTGTAAAGTCCTTGGAAAGAACTTAATCTCAAATGCAAGAGTTGTTTTTTAAAAGAAGATAAAGAAGAAAATATGCAGGGCCGTCTTTAACCTATTGGAGACCTTAGGCATGTTAGGATAAGGGGGCCACTATGAGCTTGACATGGCACTATTTTGTTAGAATAGACAAGAAAAGTTGATATGCGAGATTCTACAATTATTTTTATTTGTTTACAGTCACATTAAATGCATCGATAATATAATACAATATAATATAATTCATTTCATTGAAGATGAAACCCTTCTAGATTTGACATGGGCAGTCTTTAAAAATGAATTATATAAATAAAAAATATTTTGAAAATAAATCATTTAATGTAATAATTCGGTGTAGTCGAAATAAATATGTTTTCAGTAATAAATATCAGTTATCGTTTGGTCATCTGGCATGAACTACAGGGCCCTATCGATCACGGGGCCCTGGGCAAGTACTCAAAGTGCTCAGTGGGAGAGAGGGGCCTGAAAATATGAGTATTGCGTACACGTATTATACATAATCGAGTATGATGAATATTACTTACAGTCTCTAACGGTGTGTCCCAGTGGAAGCGTTCAAGAATATCGACACCACGTATTGGGCGTGAAATTTTTAGTTTATTCCTCTTTATTTTCTTAACTCGCTTCGTTGTATTCCACAGTGACATTCCACTCATAACACTATCATCCTCTATGTGGAAATTATGTGCCGTTGAAACTATCTTACTCTGTGTTTTTGATAATGTTGCCCTTTTATGATTTCCGTCCAATTGCCCCGTTGACTTATCAGTATTGTTTAAATTATCTGAAAGTGGTCCTATTAATTTGTCGTTACATCTCTTACTTTCTTTAAGTCTGTCGATTACTTTTGTACTGTTTTTAAATTTTTCTTTTTCAAATACAAATTTTTCATTTCGTGTTTTCTTGATGATCTCTTCGTATTCTCTTAAAGGCACATTAATGATGAATAACACTCCAGCCATTACGGCTATTATGTATAATTTTATATTTTTACCGTATAATAATACTTGATTGAGATTTAAGTGTTGATCCTACGTACGCGCGTTGTCGTCTGTTGCAAACAATGCTAACTAAAATGTCAACGCGAGTAGTGAATTTCTTTGTTCCAAACAACTGTTGCGCTACGATAAGTCTTGAAACAATTGACTTCCGTGTATTCTACAGTTTGTTAATTACGCCTAAAATAAAATGAAAACATTGTCGGATAATCTGTGATATATCCTAATATTTCTTTAAGTATTTTTAATCATATGAATAAATATTCAGTATTCTTTTTATTACTAATTAATTATTTACATGTTTTCATATTAAAGGATAACTAGCTTTTACCCGCGACTTCGCTCGCTTTATATTTATTTTGTCAAGCAAATCGAATGACGCAGTAAATTTTTTTTTACAAAATATATCCCTCCTTTATCCCGCTCCCAATAAGTTTTTTGTGAGAAAAAGATTTGTATCACCGTCTCCATCACCTATCTCTATACTAAAACTTACCATTGTCGATTCAGCGGTCTAGGCATGAAAGCGTAACAAATAAACAAATTCAGTTTCGCATTTATAATATAAGTAATGATTTGTTATAATAGTAACTTTATTTGAACAAGGTACACTATAATGCAGAAAATTTATCTGACGACGTACAGTTTTGCTACACATCTATTTATGCAAGCGTCTGAAATAAGCCGAGCCTGTATCTCAGACGTTAATTAAGACGTTATATTAAGTAGCTTTAGTAAAGAACGTTAACATTCTCCAAATATGGTTTGCTGTGAGGTAGAACGAAACAATCATGTCCCACTAGATCTCGACTATCATACATCCAGCAGACTACTGAGCGGGTTAATACCTAAGCGGGCTGGTGTGAATTTGTACGATAGCACCTACAAGCTTGAAGAAGGGTGAAAGAAAACATCGTGAGAAAACCATAGCATTGTGGTAGGGCTTTTTCCAATGCCCGCCTGGCTAGCTACCACCCTCAAGTTGTAAAACTGCGGCCAAATACCAATAGGTGTGTTCCGGCAGCTGCACTTGAGAGCCAGTTCCTTCACAGGTTTAGCGTGTCTACCAACTTGGGCCGTATCGTCACTTAAAATCAGGTGAGATTATGGCCATAACGCTAAACCTTAAGTATAAAAAAAACTGCGTCTAGATCTCTGGTACATAGTGGTAATCCCCGTGTTGGGCATTTCCTCTTACATTATCGCTCAACCAGTTAATACAAGGCTTGAAGTATGATGTGACTGACGATGATTTGACAATCTCTCATTGGTGTACCCCTACGCACACTGCTGTTATTTTGCCAAGCTAGTGTATAGAAAATTATACTTAAGAGAAATTATTTTCATCTATATGTTGTTCCAGGGTTTATCAGCTGTTAGATTTTTGGGTGAATTTTAGCGCACACGATAGATCGTACTCATGCCATTTGTATGGAAACGGTTTTACAATATGCTTTTTTTTTATTGAAAACCTTGTTTTTGATGGAGAAGAACATTTAAACTTTGTAGTGTGTACAAACTATATAATAAAAAATGAAGGTTGATATTGATAAAAAGAGAAATGCTGTATGTAAAAATTCAATGATTCAAGAAAAATGTGAAAAAATATATTGTGTCGATAAAAAGGTATTTTTTTACTATGACCACCAACATTTACCAGTGGAAAATTAAACATTAAATCGATTCGTATTATGTGTAATGGGCTTAAATTAAAGTTAAAATATCGTACAAATATACGCCTTCGTACTTTACTCAATATACAATCTTTAATTTTGCTGCACTATTTAGCATATTGCATGTTGGCATAGTGTCTTTGAATATTAAATATATATACGGGTATGTTTTTTATCCTTTAAAATTTTATTATTTATTTGAATAATACAGAATTCTTAATGCTACAAACATTACATTTATTTTAAAATCAGAAACATAGAGTTTCATCCAATCATAAGAAAACCCTCGATAACCGCTGCAGGTCAAAATAAAACTCGCGCAGTCGTAACAGATGGGTGAGAACGCGCGGCGCAGGGCGGGCGGTTCGGTGGCTGGGTGGGTAATCCTGCCAGTCGCGGCGCAGACAGCCGCTCGCGCGAACCACGCGCCCTCTTCCACTATACGCGATCAATAACATTGTACTCAACAAATCCCTTAGTCAGTCCTGTTTTTGAAAAGTGTTTTTTTCCCGAACAAGCGGCGGTCTACATAAAAGTGGGTAATGAGCGTTCGTAATGCTGGCTGTAACCATAATCATTATAAAACATGGCTACCAATGGAATACATGATAACTAATAATATTTTGAAGCTGTTTTTGTTAACAGAATATTTACAAAAACCTGATTACATATAAAATTTTAATCAACGTAAAACATTGTTGTCCGATTTTCGTTGTCAAATCGAATATATAGAATGTAATATTCTTAAATCTATACTATAATACATTTTATACAAACTGTTTGGTTGTCGCGTTTAGCTACAACGAAAATTTTACGACATCTTATGATTGTTCCTACCTTTATCGATTCATATTGGTACAGTTTAATATTTGTCAAGTGTAAGGTATGAAAAAGTAATTTTAAATAAAACCCATCAATGACAATAGGTTAGATCGGTTATCGAAGTCCGTTTAGTTGAAACATAAAAAAAAAGATTTTGTGTTATATAACGCGATCCTTGTTGTGACGTAAGTATTTTATTTGTGCGAAGTTATAAAAAATACAATAAACTGGTAAGAAAATACAATAAATTGGTAATGAGGACTACAATAACAAGTTAGTACGTATATAAACCATGTAATTAAGCCATGCTTGTCAATTATGTATATATAGATATACGTAATTATAAAGAATTATAGAGACGGAGTATCTAAGTGGAAATTTTTAAGTAGTTACCTGTCAATTAATAATTCACATTGATATATGGCAGAAATAATTACAAGTATGAAATCTATAAATGCATACATTATTTTTATTGTCAATGAATACTGATTTCTCTCCTAATTTTAATGAATTTATACCGATGCTTTACGAAGACAACACAGTTCGTCAGGTTTTGATAAGAGTTTTTAGAATTACTGTATGTATTACACATATCTGACAAAGTAATTTTTTCGTTATAGAAATAATATTGATAGTCAATGCGTTCTAAAATAAATTTCCGGATTTGCAATTTTTATAGCAAATAAAATGCTTTATTCTGTTGTGATTAATAACTATTTCATTATCATTTGAAAGCAATAACACATATTTAATCTGTAATCAATAATGAACACATTTTCTGTAATATAAAGTAACATGGACTAAAGTAAAATAAAATGAAACCTAAATTATACCCAGTGCTAAGTATAAAAATTACAAAATGAAATAGTTATTTGGAAAAAGATAACGAGAGCTTTTTAAGACTTTTTTATTTTATTTCTTTGGCAAAACCTCTAATAATTTCGTAGTAATCGTATTTATAATATATCATCAATCATCTAATGTGACATAAAATAGTTTATGAAAACGCAAAAAAATGTATTAAATGTTGAAACATGAGGTAGAAGGCCTATTTAATGATCCAAAATTAAATACGTATATATAGAACAAAATCATCTTGTGTGAATTTTAAAATATCTACCTCAGTTTATTTCTTTACATTTCTATATAAAAATTGAAAAAAAAAAACCAAAAACGTTTGAATAAAAAGCGAACTAAAAAATAAGTTGTTGTATAAGTTGTATAAGTAAAAGTTGTATAAGTTGTTATATAATAATTAGATCGTAATTTAAGTGATGGCACACCACCATCAAGTATAAATATGACGGCATTTAAATAAATAAAAAAAAACACATACATAAATGGCACCGTACAGACGCCATATTGACTTTTATATTGAATATTTTGTTAGTTATATATATTTTGACTTTGTCGCTCGGTATGATAAGGATTATGATGAATATAGGAAGGATTATACGGTACCTAGTACATGCAAATCTGGTCAGACGTTCCAAATTTATAGTGAAATAAAGAAACTCGCATACATACTAACATTAACCCATAAAACATCAGGCCCATATGTAGGTAATTGAATATTAATATTTAATTACAGATTTAAAAGTACATTTTCTCTTTGTTGTTTTTATTTACGTGAAAATGTTACATTCTTTTCAAATCTCACCGAACGAATTCACAAAAAGGTGTCATTATTAAAATTTTGAAATATTTTTAGCAATACTGGTAGTTGTTCTAAATCGCTAATATTTTTATTACATTTTCAGGTTGCACAAGTTATAGTTTACAATAAAAATAAATATATAATCTAGATTAACTGAACCCGCTACTTCTTTCGGTTAGAACTAAAACTGATTTAATACACTTTTGCCCGTTTTTGTAACTTTTCCAATACAGCTTTGGTTTTAATAGTGCTAACGTGAATTTAAACAGCATAAAGTCGTGATTAATTGTTCTATCAAATACAAAAATATTTTCTGAAATTAGACTAGTAAGTATAAAAATAATAATTCCTGAGATTAGCGCGTTCAAATAAATAAACTTTTCCGCTGTCTAAAATTGATAGATAACCATTTCTATCACTCATAAGCAATGGTATGTGCATAAAGCAATTAGGTCTTATTAGTTATTTATTTGTTTATTTATCTAGTTTGTGATTATGATATAAAAATAAAATAATAATGATACATTTCATCAAGTTTTGCTGGTTTGTCTTCATAAGGCGTTAATATTTTTTGAGATTGTTTGCATGTTTAATTGTTGTTTATCACTTGTACCCTTTTCAAGCTATATTACAGTAAAGCTGCATACATAGTATACGGTCAAATAATATAAATTTATGACTTACAATAAAATCCCTATCTATATCTGTTATAAATCAAGATTCCTGAAAAAACTTGAGGTATCCAGGGATATTTTTTATTTTGGAAACATGTACTATATATTATTTAAGTTTAATATCTAAGAATAAAAAAGGAATACAAATATTTTTACTTACGAATACTTATAAAACTTAAACGTACATGCGTATCTATTACTATTTTATCCCTCATATTCCCTGAATCTGTTGATATGTTAATTTATTTACTGAATAAACAATTCATCTGCTAAGAGGTATCACTGCTATCATTTTGAATTGAATTAGTACCGACTTGGAATAAGCCCTATTTCGATAGATACAAAGTTTACATTCCATCATCGCGAAACGTAGAACGACTAAGTCGTTCATTATATAGGTAACTGAAAATTTGAGATTTTTCATGGAATATTTGTTCCTTCTCATTAGTAACTATATACTTTATATTGTTTTACTTTTTAAAAAAAATTAAGCTCATAAAACAAGGAAACATTAGTTATCGAGAAGAACGGCCAGTTATAAGTTTTCACAAATATATAAATAGAAAAACGGAAAAGAAAGAAAAGCCACAAAACATTGAAAAATATATCTTTTTATAGAAAAGTCTCTGTATAAACTAAATGTTACTTGACATTCTCTAGTAATTCTTTGCTGATTGGCGATACGAAAAAACTACAATAAAAAATAAAGAATAGTTAAAAAAAACCCCACATCAGGTGATACTAACACGCAAAGATAATTAAGTGACAGGAGTGTGAACGTTACTTTGTGCGTTGACATATTTCTTGAGGTGGCTATGTGGTAAATTAAATAAAATAATAAATTGATTGTATTCGTTGAATATTTTTGAAAATTATATAAAATGTTCTCTATATTTAAAGTTGACTATATTATTATAACTGTACTTACGAGAATTGTGATGTATTTAAAGACGATAAAAATTAGATGTATTGGCATATCGATTTTAAAATTTTATTACATTAAATTAGGTTTTTTTTTGTAATTTAAGTGGTATCTGAACAGGTTACAAATAATAGTTACAATAAAAAAAGAACTTGAAAGATTGTAAGCATAAAGTTTAATTTTCAATAAATATAAAACAATGATTAGTAGAAGTAATAAAAATTAAATTGAAATGATAACTTATTAGTAAACTTTTTTAAATACAGCTTAAATTCATTGTGAAAAACATGACTATTAAGTTTTTAGTGAAATTATTGATTATCGACTACTGTATAATTAGTAATATTACTAGTAGAATAATTTCTATTATTTATTAGAAAATAAATATAAAGATACAAGTTCTGAGTTTCACAAACCTCGAATATACAGTTTTCCGTTCGCGATATGTACCATTTGAACTTGAAATTCTCAAATTCTGTTTTGATTAATGAATTCTATCAGCAAATGTATAAAGTTTGATTTACAGTTTTTGTAAATTTATATTAACGGGCTTATTTAAGTTTAATATTATATGAAATAAAACTTGGAAACATTTATTTTGTCAGAAAAGTAAACGCTATACGTAAAAATAGTTTTTGCTTTGATTCCTTGATTTTTTTGAACTAATCACATGAATGTGCGTAGTAATCTGCAAAATTATTTCGAAAAATTCAAACACATAAAACTCCTTATGATGTGTATTTATGGCCACTTTATGGAAGTTCGCGTTTATGAAGAGATTATGAATCCGTAGAATTGTAAGCTTACTATTGAACTTACTAGCCTACTTAAAGATTATAGCTCTGTAGACACATAAAGAGTGAAAATACAAAGTGGTATCGTAAATTAAACAATACAGTTATCATAACTTTGTAGTAGTCAGTATTCGTTTAAGATATCGCCTAAGTGTTCAAAAAGATCTATCAATTTGTTTTTGTTTGTTGAGGAACACAAGGATGCGCTTGACACAAGCGTTGATCTGGCGATTATTTAGTTCGTGTTCGTTCGTTCGTAATATTATTTTGATACTGTGGCTGTACTGGCCTTTAACAGATAAAGGAAGCTTCAAAAAGACGACCAAAATTAAAATTTGGTTGTCATAAATATATTATAGATAAACTTGGTCAAGACTGGTAAGAAGAATATATATAGCCGAACTAATCGATCCCAACACATATAAATGTGAACGCAGCACAGTTAACAACTATTATTAACATATATACAAAATCAATTTTGGTGGTTTGATTGGGGTAGTTGGTAGTTGGTAGAGTGGGGTAATTGAGAACTGCGGGTAATTAAAACAGGGAAATAAGTAATACATCCCCCCGCACTACACCGTCGCGAACCTATTCAACAGCTGCATGCCACTCTTTGCATTCCACTCTACCGAATTCCTTGCCTCTCTTAACAATTAGTATTTTTAATACTTAACAAATTAGTATTTATCTAAAGGCCTACTCCAGTAGGCCAGCTCCTATTATTTTATATAATATTTTTTCTCTTCCGGCAGCAGTCCATGCCAAGGGCCAGCCACAACGGCACCCTTGTGCTCGCTGCCTCTGGGCTGAGTGCCCTCAGCATTCACCCCAAGAAGTCCTGCCAAGCTGTAAAAGCCCCTCCGGCTAACAGCGTATGTCTTGTCGAAAAAAAAAAAAAAACACTCTGCGTAAACAGTAGCGGGAGTGAAAGCACGCACGCGTGTTGCCACAATAATTCAAACATTTTTTTTTGTAGTTTTGATATAATTTTTATCGTCTGTTATAAAAGATATAAGTATCATATTTTTAAATTCAAAATCACCATATTTTGCTGCTAACATGCACGCACTATCTGTTTCCAAATCCAACGTAAATTAAAGTTAATTAAAAATGCTATTGACAATGACTAACATTTTTATGTATATTGAATACTTCGGGCAATTGGGAACGGCATTAGAAAGGTTATTGGGAACATTCCCAATTACCCCTTGCTATCTTAATTACCGATAGTGCTGCTGGTTGATTGCGTAAAATTAAAATAAAAGCACTCTCAGATTTTATCCAGCTCACCAATCAAAAATCAATCAGAGGAAAAACAGAAAAGACGAAGTGAAAGAAACATTGAAAAATCAGAAAAGTACACTAAATGATCATTAGAAAGTTTACCAAAGATGGCACGAGTAAAATGTAAGGGACTCAAACATTTGAGGAAAGCTTTAATAAAAAAATAAAATGGAAACAATGTATGTCCGGTGAATCTAGTAGAGGTTATGTGTGTGATATGTGTCGTGATTAACCGTTGTTCTTATTTACCCTAAATCGTTCCTATTTCCCCCACTAGATAATCTTAAGGACCCCATAGGGTATCGGGTAAGTAGGAACAGTAACGTTTTTTTTAATATTGTTTATATTTTTAATAAAACGTTAATTTAAAATAACACAATTGTGATTACTGAGTACATAGATAACCAAAGTTTATGTAGCATTAAAAAATATTTAGTGTATAACTTTTCCTATTATTTTTTACAGATAGATGTTAAGTGTTTCCAATTCCCCCACTTACCCCTATTTATCGATCCCAAAATATTAATATCGAGAGTTACTCCTAGCTGAGCCATGGATTAAGAATTATCAGTATTTCTGGTTAATTCGTCATAGTCGACTATACTCTCCGATTGCCTATGGGGCTCATTCTTCATATCAAAATGCGTTGCAAGAAACGTGCCGTGCGGTCATTTGTAGTGTTTGCACCGACTTTGTTGTAATGTTGCGTGTTATTTACACAATACCGCTACCACAACGGAACTCTTATTAAAAAATTACACGTGTTTTATAACCCATTTTAAATGGTTTAAAAAACATTAAACAACGACCGGATGAGTGAATTCGAAAAAAGAAAGCTATGGTTTTAAAACGAGACTGATTTAATACTAAAATTGTCTAAAAATTTTTTTTTTAAATATAACAAAATACAACAAATTGAGTGTCCATATACCTAGTCTTATACTCTCATTTCTTTGTAGTGGATTAAGAAGGACAACGAAGACGGAAAAAAGCTTTTGCGGAGTAACAGAATATTTATGTTTAACAACAATAATAATGTTTTTTTATAATATCTTTTATTAGCATTGTATTGAAGAATAAAGATATAAATGACATACAAAATATTGTGTTAATCGTTCTGTTTGCCTCTGTGTACATTTATCAAATCGGTCTTTAATTATAGCTTTAGTCAACTGCATATATACCTGTGCACTTAGCCAAGTTGTCTTTCAATAATCGCTAACATAAATAAAAACAAAAAATGTATGGGATGACATTTAATATAGAATATCAAAGTCTCATTTTTTTTACGTTGGCAACTGTAGACAAATTGGCTAGGGGCACTGATCACAAAATTGGATAAATTGAAGGGCAATACATGACACACTCAAAATTTTACGGTATTCCATATGGTTAAAAAGGGTATCTTTGTATTTTAATCTTATTTTCAAATCAAATCAAATTCATGCCCCGAGGAGTCTTCTAAGAAAAATAATAATATTAAAATCATAAGGAGCTCCTAAGAAAAATATTATTTTACTTTATATAAATAATTTATACACAAGACGAACAAGGTCATGACAAACGACATTCGCTCTTGTTTTGAATATAAACATACCTAGAAATTACATAACGTTATGTCTGGCTCAAAAGGACTTTCTTGTATTTAATGATCTGTGAAATTAAGTCTAGCGCTTTGAATATCTGTAGGGTTTGAGCCAATACGGTTATTTGTTATGTAAACGTTATCCTCACCAATATTATAAATGCGAAAGTGAATTTGTTTGTTTGCTACGCTTTCACGCCTAAACCGCTGAATCGATTATGATGAAGCTTAGTATAGAGATAGATGGGAACTTGGAGACGGTGATAGGCTACTTTTTCTCACTAAAACTCATTGGAATAGGATTAAAGAGAGTAATAAAGTTTGTATGAACCTTTTTATTGCAACATCCGATTTTTCAAAAAATATACAACGTAAGCAAAGCCGCGAGTAAAAGTTCTTAAATACATTGAAACATAAATATAAAAGAAACACTTATATAAAAATAAAATTATAAAAGAGAATGCCTATTTACGATACCCAATCTTTTCTCATGCGTATTTATTTAATATTAAAATATAATCTTTTCTAATATTCGTAAAGCGAAAGTGTATTGATGTTTGTTACCCTTTTACGGAAAAACTAATGAATGGAAGATAGTGAAACTTCACAATAATATAGCTTATGCATCAGAATAACACATAGGCTATGATATAAATTCTGCCATCTGCGAGCTATTCCATTCCATTCCATATAGCCATGTGTTGCAAAAACCGTTAGAGTTACACGTATATAATGTAGAATGGAAATGTTTATCTTAAATAGTCCTACAAAAAAGCCCGCGACAGTATATATCTATCTTTCATGTGTCAGCCATTATCGCCAAAATAGTGAGAGCCTCGCGTATAAATAACTACGAGCACAAATGTTCTTATACCATTCTTATCCCTAAATATAATTTATTTAAAATAGCGGGTACTGGAATCAGAATTGTTTGACAAAATCAATATTAACGTAGGCAAAGCCGCATATAAAAGCTAGTAACAATATAACACTTCCACCCTTGACCCTCGGTTTACATCTGTGTCGATAGTCCTCGGCCCGCTAATGACTCCACATTCGTCCGCCTCGTGTACTCCAACTCCTTGCAATTACAAGATTACGAATGAAGTACTCTAGTACAATACACTTAATATTATTATTATTATAATTTTTTTTATAGTTAAGGTTTAGCGTTATTGCCATAATCTCACCTGATCTTAAGTGACGATACGGCCCAAGTTGGTAGACACGCTAAGCCTGTGGAGGAACTGGCTCTCAAGTGCAGCAGCCGCAACACACCTATTGGTATTTAGCTGTAGGTTTTTAACTTGAGGGTGGTTGCTAGCCAGGCGGGCATTAGAAAAAGTCCTAGCACCGAGCTATTATTTTCTCACGATGTTTTCCTGCAACGAAAGCTCAAGCTCACTGTAGGTGGTTGGATTCGAACTCACGTCCCTTGACGCGAAGTCGTACACAACACCACTGAGCTATCATTGGTTCAAAATTATAATTTAATTTTAATTTAGGATATTAGAATAATTTTCTTATTATTTTTTTACAATCTTTAAACCTTGTAATCATTACTTTGTTAGGTAATAGTTTTCTTTATAAAGTAAATACAATAAGTTTACAAAAATTGTGACAACTTGGCAAAGAACACTCTGTACTCACGTTTTGGAACATTTTCATCCAAAAGTTTTAAGAGATTACTTATAACAATAAAGCCTCGTGATACCTCTCCTATAATTCAAAAGATTAACTACAGCTATAATTAACTGTGTCCATGTTTAAATAAGCAATTAAACGAAAGCAATTATTTATTACTTTTATACAATTCATGAATTCCATATTAAACAGAAGATTCACGTCTTTTTTGTAGACGAATACAGGATAGAATTTTCTAAGTTTTCTACTTCTATATTTTAGATGAAGAATCGTGATCATCCTCATAAAACTGACTTTAATATTTAACTGCTTTTCAGTGTCGTTGATTTGCTCTTTGTGACTCTTTTTTATATAATATGTACCGTATAAAGTATATAATGTTATTTAAATATTAATAGGCCTATTAAAACTACGTATGATGTAACAAAACTTCGTGATCTTTTACGTGAGAAATTTATGAATAGAATTGTCCATAGAAATATTTTTTTTTACTTAAAGCAATTGATAAATAAAAATTCTGGATTAATAATTTCTAATTAATACTCTCCGTAATGTACTCCATTAAACATGTACATATTAAATTCATTATAAATTTATGTAATATAAAAGATATAAGGTCAAACAACAAAAAATAAACATAGAACTTTTAGGAACAAGTTTTCTGTCTTGTATACTTTGCGAAACATAATTAAAATTAATCAACTAGAAAATGTATGTCAGTGTTAATTTCCTGTATATTCCTGTACATTATACGTATACAGGTCAGAGACAAACATTTGATACTGATTATCCCATTGCATTCACGTTATTCAAAATAACATCGTTAGCGTTAATTTCGTTTAAAGGTATATGTTAATCGTATCATGGACTGATTGGATTTTGAGAATAATAACGTAATATTAAGTCGTAAAGTTAACTAACTATCAAATTTAAACTTTTATACTATATTCCCGTGATCGCTTTTTGTTTTATGGTAATGGTATGGTATGGTAATACTAACACTCGCGCGGAACTAAACCATTTATATAATTTTACTTATTTTTGTAACATTTTCAATACAGCTCTGCTCCCATTAATAGCTTTAAACCTTCCTCAATGATTGTATTATAAAATACATTTTTTTTGAGAATTCTGAAATCCCATTAGTAGTTTCTAATATTAGCGTGTTCATACAAGCAAACAATCTTTTCAGCTTTTCATATCACGGTTTAATTTACCTGTCTTATAAAATTCGCCCACCTAAAGAGAAACCTAAAATTCTTTTACAACGAAATTTTAGTAGTTTAAATCCAGAGCTCCGGCATGAAGATACCAGAAATATTGTTTGGTCCCCTTTAACAAATTCTGATACCATAGACTAAAAGCTTCAAATTTTTTATTCGACTATATTTCAGCTTTATGATTCCCATGCACCGATACGTGCAATAAAACTAAAACATTATTCATCACCGTGGCTAACTGACAATATCAAAGCAATAATGCATAAAAAAACAGTTGCCAAGACTAGATACAGATGTCACACAAACGCTTTGAATTGGAAAAAAATTGCAGACATACGCAACCACTGCAGTCTGACTGCACTGCAGGCTGGTAGCAGTCGAATAGGCTGGCACGCCCGGGGAAAAACCACTCTCTCACGGAAAACTGACGTCCAGTGGCAACCTTGCTGTCGCGTTTCGTTCAGCCTATGAGAGTCTCGGAAGCCCACTCCCCATCCCTCCCCCATATTATCCTCCCCAAGTGCTAAATTTGGTCGATCTACTCCAGGAGGGTACCACCAGCGTACATCGCGGTGGAGAATTCCTTTCAGGACGTCCACGCTCAGATCGTACACGACCTAAGTGTGGATGTTCAGGCTGCCCTTCGTATTCTCGGCAAATGGAGCAGACAACATAAGGCCATCCCTACCACGTTTGCTGTGGACTTTTGCAACGTAAGGGGGCTGAATTCCAACTTAAACGCCGTCCATTTCCATCTTGAGACAGCGAAGCCGGCCTTGCTCTTCCTTACCGAGACTCAGATATCTTCCCCGGCTGACACCTCTTTTCGCTCCTACCCGGGATAAAAACTGGAACGTTCCTTTGTGCCGCGGGCTGGGGTGTGCATGTACGTCAGTGAGGATATCTGATCTCGTCGCCTCGGCAGCCTTGAAGGGTGGGACCTATCCATCCTCGGGCTCGTGTAGACTGCGATGACCACGCCGAATGGCTTACATCACGCACCACCGGTCATGCGGGAAGATCTGTTCACGATTTCGCTTTGGTATATAATTTGACACAACTGGTCACCTCGCCTACGCGAATCCCAGATGTGGATGATCATATACTTTCCCTGTTGGACCTTCTGTTGACCTCTCATCCGGACGGTAACCTGGTTTCCATCAATCCCCCTCTTGGTTCGTGGGACCACTGTCTTATCCGGAGTACAGTGCCGGTTACGCGCACAATACGACCTCGCTTTGCAGGCCGCCGCCGCCTATGGTATTATAGGTCAGCGGATTGGGACGGGATGCGATCATTCTTTGCGTCCTACCCATGGGGGCAGATTTGCTTCTCACCGGATGATCCAGATGTCGTTGCTGACTCTGTCACCGATGTAGTGCTTCAGGGTATGAAACATTTTATTCCGTTCTCTGCAGTGTCCATCGGAGGCATATCCCAGCCTTGGTTTCGTCGCTCCTGCAAGATGGCATCACGCCGAAAGAGAGAATGTTACCAGGCCTGGGCTGACGCTTCGGCGTCTAGTGATGTAAATACCAGTGCATTTAAAAAGGAGTATAACTCTGCCTCTAGGTCCTTCAAAAGTGTTATTGCCAAGGCGAAGCCTTCATTATTGGGAGCCCTAGGATGATTGCAAATATTGACAAAACGTTACTTCCGTTTATAGTATTTGATGGAACTATTCTACCTTTACATGATACAGTAAAAATTTAGGAATTTACATTCATAAAAATTATCTTGGGGTCCACAGCTTCAACAGGTAAGTCGGAAAATGTTTGCGTCCACTGGATGCTTAAGATGACTCCGGAATTTTCTCCCTATTATTACTATAATTTCGCTTGCGCAAACCATACTCCTTCCGATCCTTGACTATGTTGTCATTTGCTATTTAGATCTTACCTAAGTTCAACTTGATAAACTTGAACGACTTCAATATTTTTGTATTAGGTTCATATTTGGTTTGCGTAAATTTGACCGTGTATCAGAATTTCGCACAAAGCTGGAATGACCCCCTGTACGGCTTTGCCGAAATTCTCGCACTCTTTTTCTGCTTTACACTACTCTTTTTAACCCTACCGCTCCTTCTTACCTAAAGAAACGTTTTAATTACCTTCGCGATACGTATACACGCAATTTAAGATCGTCAGAAAATATAACGCTTGAAGTTCCGACGCACTCCACAAATTTTTGTGCAAAATCATTCGCAGTGCAAGCTGCGCAATTATGGAATACATTACCTGTTTCTCTGAGGAAGGTACAAACGATGATTTAAAAATTATGTAAAATAATTACTATATGCCTTTTTAACTCAAGTACTATATGTCAATTTTACGTTTGTGTGATATATTTGAATGTATTCCTATATGTCACATTTGTGTTTCATTATTATGCAGTCCGTATTTTATATATAATTTTATATTGTAGTATACTTCATATCTATGTTATAGTTCACATGTCTTTAATATGTAGGTTATTAAGTTTGATTGTAGTTATACACCTAAAATGATTTAAATCCATGGAAAATATCCATCCAAAGGTTGCCTGGAAGAGATTGCTCTTAGCAATAAGGCCGCCCTTCGTACTAAGTAAATCATTTGTTATGTATAATTATATATTTTAAGGTGTTCAAAAAATATTAAATAACTAAATAAAATAAATATACTGTATTTAATTTCCAATCATATAAATTGATCAAATCTAATACTTAACTAAAACGAAACCCAGTACGCAGCTAACCTAGAACCACTGACCTTCATCCATAAACAATGTACAGTAAGACTGTCAGATTGTCACATAGTTCCCCTTTTTTATTCTTGGCAACTTAGTGTGACTACTACTGTCATTTTCAAGTAATATTTGGGCATTTCGGGTAGACGACACTATCTTCAACAAGATGTTGACTCTTTTGTTGAAGCTCTCTTTAGAGTTTTTGTGGCACCTAATATATCATGTTCCAAATGATTATTCACAATTCACTTCACCTATGCTCTTCACCCACACTACATTACGTAAAATGTCACCTTTATTTACACAATATAGGGGTAAACATTTAAGTAAATGTATTTAAATAAAAATCACATCAATCAAATCCTGCCAAAAACTCTGTCACATAGTTGCAGAACGTATACGTGCAGGGAATTCCCCGATGGAACGAAACTAACGCTGAGCACATCCGGCCGTATCTAGCAAAAACTAGCCGTCTCTATCTGACAAAGGTTATTGTATTTTCCATCGAATTCAGTACATTTAATTTTTTTTGTTGTTATGCTGCTGTAGTGAGCTCATTCATTTTATTTGAGATTAAGACTTTAATTGTTTTGGGTGACGTAAATTGAACTTTAAACAATATTAATGCAAAAATTAACTCAAGCAGTGAGGATAGTCATGTTTGTGATGCTGCTGGCCCATTAGGTGCAAAACAAAAGCATAGTTAAAATCGAGTAGAGGAACTGACAGAACACAAAAACCACGAAAGGAAATACGTTTAAAGCACTTTGTTGAAATTCTAAAAACGGCGTCAAATTTAATCCAACTGAAGATTTTAAAGACGACTGCAAAAGTTTATGGAAATAATGAGGAAATTATTTTGGAACAACATACAATAATTCAAAATTTCAAATAAACTAATAAAGCAGTTTGTTTTCTTTTAGGATTTAAACAAAGTTTTTCTGTAATCGATTTGTAAATCTACTGTACTGTTTTTAGAATCTTCTGTACATTTTAGGTAAAAACACTGTAATTTTACTTTTGAGATCCGGAAGCACTGATTCTGATTATATTTCGCAATAAGATATTTGGTGTGTAGATTGAGATCGGTTATAGTTTATTATTGTTTTATTATTATAGATAAAGTTTAGCGTTATGGCCATAATCTCACCTGATCTTAAGTGACGATACGGCCCAAACCTGTAAACCTGTGGAGGGTCTGGCTCTCAAGTACAACTGCCGGAACACACCTATTGGTATTTGGCGGCAAATTTTGAACTTGACGGTTGTTGCTAGCCAGGCGGGCATTAGAAAAAGTCCTACCACCATGCTATGGGTTCCCACGATGTTTTCTTTCATCGAAAGCGCAAGCTCATTGTAGGTGGATTCGAACTCACGTCCCTTGACGCGGAGTCCGTACACAATACCACTGCGCTATCATCTATTTTGTCATTACAAGTTTTATTATTTCTATTTTTTTTTTAAGTATGTTGTTGTGTAATTATTTTAATTTTGATTAATAAAATTGTTTCTGCTCGCCCTTCGCAGAGTGGTACTGATTTGCCACCGAGTGGGTCGCGATTACAATTAGTCTGTCGCATTGACTCTGTTAATGTTTGTCGAGTTCATTAATATATACACAAATGCCGGCAGGTTGTACGCTGGCATCACATATATAGTAGTTAGTCCTAGTTGTTTTTGTGATGTATAGTGCTTATCATCACGTATATTGTCCCCACTTTGCAGCACTTCCTGAACCAACTGTAACAATATTAGATTTTCATTATTTGTTAAAAATAACTTAACGTCTAAATATATACAATGGACGTCTAATATTTATTTATATTCATGGATAGTAGTGAAATGTTAATAAGTAAACTCTCCCACATAATGTCGCATGTCTACTACTGCAGTGTCCTTGAACTCCAGTGCTGTGCCCTCGACGTGTGTGAAATACGAAGTAACCTTTTGGCATTGGCTGCTTGAATCGAAAAGAATTCGCTTTACTCAGCTTACTTTTAAAGAAACTCATACTTTATTAGCATTAATGTAACAACTTCATTTATATTTCAATTATGTATAGATTCGTGTCTTACTGCACAAAGTCTCAAAGTTCAATGTTAAACACCATTTTTTTGTTATTCTACCTTGCTAAATTACCTGTACTCATACCCATGGTAAATGCTAGCCTAAGAAAACGTTGTTCCTCAGAGATAGATTACATCGGTAGAGGCTTCAGTATCTTGTCGGCCTAATTAAATGCTTATTTACGTTTTGTATAACATCATCAAAATCTTAAAAGCGGGCACTACGTTTATATATCGTCAAGAGTTTTTTTTAATGGCCACAACCTGCTGTTAAATGACGATGTGGCCCAAGATAGTGGATACGCTAAGTTAGTGTAGAGATTGTTTCTCTAGTGCAACTGCCGAAACACACCTATAAGTATTTGGCGGCACATTTTCAACTTGGATGTGCTAGCTAGCCAGTTGACCATTAGAAAAAGCCCTTCAACAATGCTATGGTTTCCTCACGATATTTTCAGAAAGCTCAGGCTTATTACAGGGATCGAACTCACGTCCTTAGATGTAGGGTTCATGTACACTACCAACTGAGTTATTGTCGTTTCAAAATCGCCCAGCAGATATAAGAATTTGCGAATATTTTCGCATTTATTCGTATTGAGATGGGGTCTATTGTGCAGTGTTGGCTGTATTGGCTGTTGGTTGTATTTCCCATTGTTATATAATGGAAAACGTTAAATGGAATGAATACATAAATTCTTAGGAATGATACAGACGGTAATCATGAACACTAAATGAGGCGATATCACTACATGGCGGAAGCGGTTTTTTGTAACGTCTGTATATGTAATAACAGGCGAAGGTTAATAGTAATGGGGCATTAAAAAGGTATAGGTCGGAATCGTCTTACATTTGTGAAAAGTATTTCTTACAAGCCCGAGTTGAGTTTTGGAAGAAAGAGTTTTGAACAATCTTATAAGCATTATGAACCTTAGCATTGTAATAGAAATTTTAGTTCTTCAAGATATTACAACATTCTTGATGAGGTCCTCGAGTTCAATGTAACCTCGGATATCCTTTCGTGAGATATTGAAATTTGAAGAAAAGAGAGAATTTAGTAGAAATATATAGAATAGAATAACCAAAAATATTTCGTTTCCTATTTCTGTCTATCTGTCATCGTCTATCAATGGCATCAATCAAGGGCATCACTTTCAAATTTATGGATCAATTTTAATTAAATTTGATAACTAATGCTATGAATTAACATGTAAGATATTTTAACCCGTAAGAATTAAAGGGATTCTCTTCTTTTTGTTCGGTACATCAATATGTAACTGAAAATACAATCTATATTTGATCCCTTATTGGTAATAAAGAGCTAACAAATAGCGTGCCAAAAATGAACACCGTCAGATACTCTATAACCGTACATACCAAAGTTAGTGATTGTATTTGTTTTTATTTATCTATTATATTTTAAGATGCACAAACTGTACTATTACATTATAATATTCAAAAATCTTGCCTAAATTATTTGACAGTTTATTGGTATGCACAATGCAAACCGTTAGTCTGTACAACAAGAAACTAATATAATTTTGACAATAAGATTCATTAACACGTCCATGAGAAGTTTACCATAGTAACCATTATACTTAACATCATAATATAACGTCAACAATGTCGAAAACAGGTCCTACAATTATACGAAACATAATTGAATTCCTCGTTAACGAAGTCGTGAGCAAAATTAGTTTTTTCTAAAAGAAATTGCGGGAATTTTTTAATTCAAGAATACACAGTTATTTATCTTATTCTGATGGTATTTTTTTACGTTATCTATTGGGAGCCGACGTGACGTCACAATGACGTCAACACCATTATTTACAGGAATAGCAGTGATTATATTATTAATATAGAATAATGACGTAACAGTTCATGCTTACGGGATGGCGACGTCGAAATGGCGCTTGGACGCCCTTGCCTCAAGGATTTCGGAGGACTTAAGGTATTATTAGATTTATAACGACATTTATTGCGTATGCTATATATTATAATCGAGACGACTACTTGTCATGAACCTTCGGTATTTTTGACTTCAGCCAAAAGTATTGATTGAAGTTCAAACCGAATGCTTTGAACTTTCTGTGGGGTGGAGATAAGCACGGAGTGCAACGTTCGCAAAACCGATTCAAGAGTGTTGTCGGAATTGCTGTTTATAAAGTTTTTATGCGAGAATTTTGAATACACAATTTTTGTATGCATATTTTGACACTAATAATTTAGGTTGTTATGCGAAGTTATCTCATAAATTTTGTTATTAAAATGTTAACTCGAAAGTATAACGCGTTTTCATACTTTTGGATTCTTTTTGTTGATTCTGTTGGTACTGAACTGTTGGACTGATAAAGAAGTAATTGTATATTGATGTATGTATACATTAGGAAAATACAATTCCTTTGACGGTCAATCCCGTCGAAAATAATGAACTTAACGGAATTGGACTATGACCAATCGATGCCGATTTCATCGTAGATGTTTCTAGGATAAGTAGTTTTAATTCCATTTATTCCATTATCCCTTAGTCTTTTTTTTGATATTCTGTTGTGTACATTGAATGTAATTTGTTTCTATTCGCCGATTTATTTAAAATTTAATGTATATTCAAACAAGTTTAACTTATTTTAATTGAATACAACATATGGACTTCAACTAATATATTACAAACAGATCATTTTTAAAACTGTAAAATATAATGAATACTACTAAAATTTTATATAGTAACACTTATACCATAAGGGTTCAAAAGATTGCGCATTTTATTTCGTAATTGTAATTTATCGTTACATAGAGAAAAATATCATTGTACGGAAAAACAGGTAAACCGACTAGACTCAAGTAATTTCCACGTTTTAGAGAGTTGATCGTTATATCGAGTGACGTTAAATTAGGTTTACAATGAATTTGAATTTTCCTAGTTAAAGGTACTTTAAATATAATAAGAACTCTAAGAATAATAAATAGTACGTGTTTTTTTTGTTATTTATGTTTTATTACTAATAGTAAATGTAAATCTTACCTTATGAATATGAAAGGATCATTTTTAAAGTTATAATTAGGACAATATAAATAAATTAGGTGTTTTTCTTGTACCATAAATTATAACAGAACAGAACAATTATATAAGATTTAGTATCAGTAAGTAGGAATAAAAATATTTTTATATATATGTCAATAAATGCAATAATAATTTACAATTAAACACACTAAAAAATAAAGACAACCAGCATTGCGAATACTTGTATACCTATCGAAGTGTACTTATTGATTGAAATCTTTCAAATAATAATTAACAGCCGTAAAAGTTGATTATGAACCAAAATATAAGTGCGTAAAACAGTGGTCACTGCGTAATATAAGTGGCTTATGAGGTGACGTCACGCGCATATGAGTCAGTCATGACGTCTTTGAAACATGGCGTCAACTTAAGCAGACGTGCGTGCAGGCGTACTCTGATAATACTGATTGCTGTTACGCTTCTGGATGCTGCTGGATGTGGTCCTGTTGAAGTAAGTACCTATAGTTGTTAAAAGTATTTCAAAATTGACTACCTTGTGGAACCAACTTGCGTCGACGGTGTTTCCGAATCGATACGACTCGGAGACCTTCAAGAACAGAGCTTACTCTTACCTTAAAGGCCAGTAACGAACCTTTTTATTTATTGATGATAAATGCGAGCGATGTCGAATCCACCTACAATAAGCTTGAGCTTTCGGTGAAGGAAAACATCGTGAGGAAACCGTAGTATGGTGATAGGGCTTTTTCTAATGCTCGCCTGGCTAGCAACCATCCTCAAGTTGAAAATCTGCCGCCAAATACCATAACTATGTTCCGGTAGTTCCACTTGAGAGCCAGTCCCTCCACATCTTTAGCGTGTCTTCCAACTTGGGCCGTATCGTCATTTAAGATCATGTGAGATTATGGCCAAAACGCTAAAATTGGTATAAATAAAATTACCAATATGTGACCTTGTCGTTCGTTTGCCCCCTATTCCATAAAAAAAAAGGAATTTAATAAGGTAAAATATTAGGCCTTTTTATGCCACTCCTCAGCTGTCGAAGCTGAAAATTTGAAAGATCATGAAAACCATGAAATTGTGGTATATGTACAATAATTATTGTACGTCTGTCAACACTAGCGAAAACGCTCGACTATGTGACGCTTGCTTGGGTAAAGTCGACTCGAGTCGATTAAATGAGCGAGAGAGATACAGTCAACGCGTCACTGTCACACTTTATGTGTTATGATAGTATTTTTATTATTATATAGTCTAGTCATAAAATATTATAATGAAAGTTTTTACTTCTATCGTGTGGTCATAAGTAGACACCCATTTTTTCTGCAATCGTCAGCTTAAAGAAAAAAAAATATGTTAAGGCATTCCAGACATTAAAATCGCCGACATATCTTAAGCCTAAATCTCGTCATCGAAACATATTACAAACATGACACCTTTACTATTAGCTATCAATGTAGTATTTTTAACACGTTCATTTAAATCTGTCTTAAACAGCTGTCATGCTAATTAAGTGGTGGAATTTATATATTGAAAAAAAAAAAAAAATGTTTATGGACAGCAAACAGGCAGGATGGCTCGTCCGATGGCAAATTACTTTTTGATACCATGTAAAAAAAAAATTTTTTTGGGTAGGGACAGCTCAATCAGTTAGTGACATGAACTATGCTTTACGACATATTCTCAACTTACCAAACATACATACAAAAATCATTAAAATCAGAGAGCAACTACAAACATCTTGGCACGAGATTTTTATTTATAAGATTAACGTTAATAATAATAATATAATTAATATTAATTTAGAACTATCCTATAATTCGTCAATAGCGGAAAACATAACTTGAAAATTTGATAATTGAGAGAGATATGGCGTTGCTATAAAAACCTTTTGCGAATGAGTTAATATAAAAGATTATTTATGTGTTAAAGAAATGTTTTTCTACATAAATTATTTAAAGAGTATTTATTTATAAAAAATGCTTAATAATACAACTCATAATTTCAATATATTCCGTAAGGCCCGGATAGCTCAGTCGGTAGAGCATTGGACTTTTAATCCAAGGGTCCAGGGTTCAAGTCCCTGTTCGGGCGATTAACTTTTTACTTTTTTCTTTTTATATACGCAGATAACAATTTTACAGTATGGATTGCATATATAACTTTTGTGAAAGAATTGAAAACTTGGAAAAGAAGTTTTGGTGAAGAATATTCCTTTAATTTCTGTAACATTTAAAACTGTAACGTGTTGCTTTAAAATCTATGTCAATTTTGTAGTATTTTTTTATAGTATATGTACTATATGTACCTACATATATGTATGTAATCATGATCAGGTATGTATGTATCATGTATCATGAATAAAATAGAATAGGTTTAGGTACATATTTAGTTAGACATATTAATAAATTTACTATAATAATTTAATCCCCAAGTACATGATGATGTATTTCTGCATTATTGTATTATAACTTATAAGATTAAAAAATAAAAACATATCTAATTAATTTACAATATAGTTTTAATATTTTATTGTTCAATATTTAGTAATAGGTATGTAGTTATAAAACAAAAATAAAGTAATAAAATTATAACAATGTACTATGGAGTAATTTTGTTTTTAATACTTTTGCAAAATTTTTGATGATAATGCAAAATGTAATGACGCCCGCGCGGCTTTTTTGTATATAGAGTTATTATGTACACTCAAGTCGTAAGCAAAATTACAATTACAATATTCTAAGAACAGTGAACACTAAAACACTAGATCGAAAATAAGGAGATATTCTACGCTCTAATATTTCGTTGTAATAAATAAACATAAAAATATATCATTTAACGCGAGAGGAGAAAGGGTCCCATAAGTGGAATAGCCTAGGGTCTCTTTTCATCTAAACCCGTCCCTGGTCGCCGTGGCGCCTTGTTAGTGGATATTTGATGGTGTTAATCACCCGATAAACTCTTCACTCACCGTTCTCGCATTGGTATAAGACCAGCTAGTGCGTTTATGAATTGTGAGAGAAAGTCCCTAAAGGGATTATTGTCACGACGTCAACAAAAAATAGAATTACAGGTATAGGATTGCATAGAAAGTAAAATGGTGTCATAGTCATTGTAGTAATTTTCAAAAAAAAACTAGTTTGTCGTATAATGAAATATTAATTTAAAAACACGTCTCTACATTTATACTTCTACACACTACCTTGTCTACTTATATCTAATACCGTTTTCTACGTATAGTTTCTTTCACATGTTTGTTCTCTTTTTACTAAACAAATAAAGTACCATAGCTAAATTTATTATTTTTAAATATAGAAGTAAAGGATATATAATATAATATAATATAATATAATATAATATAATATAATATAATATAATATAATATAATATAATATAATATAATATAATATAATATAATATAATATAATATAATATAATATAATATAATATAATATAATATAATATAATATAATATAATATAATATAATATAATATAATATAATATAATATAATATAATATAATATAATATAATATAATATAATATAATATAATATAATATAATATAATATAATATAATATAATATAATATAATATAATATAATATAATATAATATAATATAATATAATATAATATAATATAATATAATATAATATAATATAATATAATATAATATAATATAATATAATATAATATAATATAATATAATTATATGTTAATATTTTATTTTTAACAGTGACTAGAACTAGAATTAGAACACTATATTACAATATATTTATAAACTTTGTATAAATTGTGTAAATATTAAGCGAACAAAAGTTATACTTTAATTTATAGCAGGTTAGTTATTTTATACGCGACCAAGGATAATAGAGTATATTCTGTAGGAATAATACTGATCAAAGCTAAATAGCCAAGACACCATAAATGTGTTATTATTGCGTACCATGAATAACATATTAAAGTGAGTGATGTGTAAAATTGTAAATGATTTAGTAATACAAAAAATTACATGGTTTCTCTAACTTTTTTTTATAGTTAAGGCTTAGCGTTATGGCCATAATCTCACCTGATCTTAAGTGACGATACGGCCCAAGTTGGTAGACACGCTAAACCTTTGAAGGAACTGGCTCTTCAGTGCAACTGCCGGAACACACCTATTTGTATCTGGCGGCAGAATTTCAACTTGAGGGTGGTAGCTAGCCAGGAGGGCATTAGAAAACCCTACCACCATGCTAAATGCCCTACCACCATAGTAGTTTCTTACCAAAGTTCGTTACCGTTTTGGTAATAATTTCACTAGGTTTTCAATAATAATGTGGTTTTACATTGGTTCCCAAGTAATGCTGCAGACATATACTTCTTAATACTTAGCAAAGGATAGCGAAGGATAAAAGTGGTTTGGGCGTATTAAAGAAACCCTAATACTGCACTATAGTTTCTGTACGATGTTTTCCTTTACCGGAAGTGCAGGCTTAAGGCACTCGAATGTACGTCGTTCGACGCAGTGTCCGTACATAATATCACTATACACCATCGTTGGTACAGGATTCAACTTTCATCCCAATGAGCCTTTATAAATTACTTGCAGAGCCCGCGACCTCGTTCGCGTTGAACTAAAAATTACCTAATAATTTTAGCCCGTTTTTGTAATTTTTTCTAATATTGCTTTGCCTATTGGTGATAGCGTGATGTTAAATAGCATAAAACCTACCTCAATGACGACCTATCAAATAAGATACCATTTCCGTTTTAAAATATTACGAGATTTTACGTACGGCTTCGCTCGCGTTGAAATTGATTGTGTCAAACAAATCGATGACGGAATAAAAAGTTCCATACAAAGTTTATCACTCCTTTTACCCCACTTCCTATCACCGTCTCCATTTTTCCATCTATCTCTATACCAAAATTCATCATAATAGGTTTAACGGTTTAGGCGTGACAAAGCGTAACAAATAAAGCGTAAAAGCGTAACAAATAACCTTAAGCGTAACAAACAAAACGAACTCACTTTCAGATTTATAATATTAGTATAAATTTATGTTACATTGTTATTGAAAGTTCAGAGACAATATTCCTTAAGTGTCTAATGTACTCCTTTGTTACAATATGAAGAAGGTCACGTCTCCGAAACAAAGCCCATTTGCGGCCAAGGTCAAGTGATACCGCACAGATGCTGGCAATTCAGTGGAAAACTTTCAAGGTATATACTATTTTCTTGAAAAGTAGATTTGCTGAATATAAAATGATTCTTGTATGTAAAAATGAATATTTACATTTATATGTAATCATTAAACTCTGACACTGTTTCACTAATCACTGAATTTTAGAACGTTAAAGTTTTTATGTGTAGAAGGCTTTCAGTGTTATCTTTGTACACAGTTATGGCGTTGTGTTCCTGTTCTTATTCACTAGGTGCAGATAAGGATAAGGCCAAGACTGCAGAGCCACCTATTGTAATATAAAACTCTGAGATATTTATTTCACATCTGCTGACATGTAGCTGAGTCCGCATTTTCGTTCGCGTGAAACTAAAAATTATTTCATGATTTTTGCCATTTCTGTAACTGTTTTAACACACCTTTGCTCCTATTGGTGGTTGCGTGATGTTAAATAGCCTAAAGCCTTCCTTAGTGATTGCTCTATCAAATAATTTTTTTTTATCCGTCTAGTAGGTCCCAAGATTAGCGAGTTCAAACTAACGTTTCCGCTTTAAAATGTTAGTATTACTATTTTAATTGTAGACTGTTCAATACTCAAGAGGTTAAACAATAACAATAAATCAAAACTGGTAGGGAAACAGATATTAGCTAAAGAACTGACACGCTGTTAATTACTAATTATTTGCATCTAAATAACTTCATCCTCGATTACGCAAATGAACAAATGTAACGATCTTGTTTAGTAAGTGATTTAGTAAGTGAATTATTTTCCTTAATTTACAATTTATAAGATAAAAGGATCATCCTAGGACGTGAATAAATTTTTCTTTCTTCGAATAACTTAGGTAAGTTCTACAAAGTAAGTGTAATTCACGACAAATACATAAATAAAAATCAAATGCTGTTAGCTAGAAAGCGCATCACTTAAGAATGGTTAAACTGATTATCGCCCTTTTTTTATATTTGCACCAGTCTGAATAATATTTTTCGAAGAGAAAAATTTGACGAGTAGCTTGGTATATTTCAAAATGGATGGATGGAACTAAAACTTCTTATGAAAGGGATTTGAAATTCTGATGCGCAACCTTGTTGTATGACGCTCTTTTAGTTAAAGTTGACTCAAGGCGACTAAGGGAGCGTTAGAGATAAAATAATGTATTACTTCTGTCGTGTGGGCTCGAGTACGTTTTTTATTGATTGAAATGTGTTCCTTATTCTTATTTTTATCGAATTATGTATAATAATCAATAATATATTACATTACACATAACTAACATAACATACATTATACATAAATAATACAAGCATACGAATTTAAATAAAAACAAAATCTCGAGATGCCTCAGATAATTTATTTTTTAAATAAACCTTTTACTATATCCTTCATTTGTTTCAATTTTATTACGTGAATTCAAAAACAATAATTTGTTAATTAATATATTATACTTATAAACTGTGAAAGTATATTTGCGTGAATGTTTGTTATTCGATAAATAGTAATAACATTTGTTAATTTATTATATCGTAAAATAAAACACAACTTTTAATAATGCCTAAACTCAATGAACGCACATCGTATTGGATGGCTAGCAAAATATAAATGAATTTGAATGATATTTTTAAATCAACATGTTTAGAACGTATATAATTTGGAATGAAATCTGATGAGTAATACTTTTCCTACAGGTTTCTACGAAAGCGAGTCCGTCCATAACAGTCGATGGGATCTCCACTTACCCTGGAATGGGGTTCGGGCCCATGGGTCCCGTGGTGCCCTTACCTGGTGACCAGCCCGCCAAACAGCTAGAGCATCACCAAGCCACAACAACCGAACTCCCGTCAACCATTAAACCAAAAAAGGAAAGAACATTTGTTATAGCAGCTGTCGAGTTTCATAGAGTCGAAACACCGTTTCTTATAGGCCTGTGGATTTTTTTCGCTAGTATTGCAAAAATTGGTGAGTTTTTTATTAATTAATCTTTGCCTAATAAATTATAAATCTACATTTGTATTTGAGAACTTTTATGAAAAATAGAAACTTTTAGGAAGATAAAGTTAAAGGCGATTAAATATTTATAAATATTATTTACCGTATTTGAAATTATTCTAAAAATAGTCACTTTATCTTCAAAAAAGTATAGCTCAAAATAAATACTTATTTTTAATGTTATTGTGCTATATTTACATTGGATAATAGAGGGAATAGATCTATAGGAAGTATATTTGTACCGTGGTCTATTGTTGGTTCCAAAATTTAGCTTGTGTAAATTATTTTAAATACATTGCAATAATTTCGTTTGCGTTCTATTTACAAACAAGTTATGTTTACGTACATCAAATTAAATTAACTAATTTTATACAAGAATACAACGAAATCGACTTTATACAAAGACAAAGTTTCTTTTAAAACACATCGGAAAAATTTCTTTATCAGCAAAGTTGGTTAGGCCTTGTATAATTGAGAAGGTGAAGTTCGATAGACTCGAGGAAAACTGTGACCTACATTTGAAGAATTCGCCAGGGGACGAGACTTGACATTAATTGAAGTATCAAATTTACCAGACCTAAAATAGTCTTCACGATAAATATCAGAATATTATTTTCGGTTATTCAAAATAATACGTACAGTTATGTGCATAGATCCATCTAAAAGATATCTTAGAAGATAATTATTGGAAAAGCATAAATAATCAAAGTTATTGTGATGACATATTTAAAAAAACATTAGTAATATTATAACAAGATTTAAGACATTAATTATATAGTAGGAAAATAAATATTCAACTATTTGTCTCGAAACAAAATGGTTAAAGATTGCGATGTAATAACGCAATACACTTTACTTCGAATATGTATCTAATAACAGCATTTTAGACATAAATACTAGTGTTAAGTAGACTCCACTCGAATACACTATTAAAAACTTTTTATAACTATTAAAATTACCACCGTCAACATATTTTATTGCTTGTTTTTGTTGATTTACACTTTTTGATTTTATTTAGTTCAACATTTGTTTTCTTTTGTACTCCATTCATAAAATCTTTCAAAAATATAATGTGTACTTATAGGAAAATCGACTTTATTCAAAATCACTGTTTTTGTTAAATAATTTATTACAATTTTTAAGACAAAATCACGTGAAATTGTTGACACAACATACTATTAACAATTACTCTCATATGAATTAGCAAAAACAGTATTTGTCGTCGTCGAGTAATCACTACTGACGTATTTATTGGTATACGACTTTTTTCTTCTCTTCTCTGTATACTTATTGCTGTATTTACCTTTCAAAAAACTTCTTCGAGATTTCACAAATAATGGATTGTAAAATTCGCGACGTGCCGAAACGTCCAATTTGCTCTTTTTTCTCTTTTTACCCGTAATACTGTTCGTTGGTAGTTGAGGTTTACGAGTACTATATGCAGTAACGTACGCTGCTTCATTAAACCCGTTGCGTTGAGATTTACAGGGTCTCTTATGTCCATGAGAAGGGCATCGAGTGTCTATCTCCACGGAAGTGCTAACGGAAAATGATGATTCCGATGCCTGTGCTTTTGATAGTGGACTAGTAAATTTATCTTCATATCTTAACGTATGCACGTTAGTGTAATAATTACCCATTTTAGCGTCGACATAGTCAAAAGATCCACTCGAAGTATTTGCGTTTAACAGAGAGTCTTGCGGAGATTCATTTTGACTTCTAAATTGGCAACCGACATCTCTTATAAATACAATTGTTTCGTTACTATTATTTTCTTTTAGTCCGCTCAACAAACGAAATGTATTTGAAAAATCATATTGGCACGACTTATTTGACCTACAAGAACAAGCATAAGGCGATGATATATGAAATGGTGAAATTGAGTTCAATGTGCTGTTAGCTTTTTCATTAGCTAAAAAAGTGGGTGTTTGATAGCCATTTGTAAATTCATAAGCGTTTTGCTTTTGCGGAATAATTTCAATACATTCCTCTATGTCATTCGTTAGAGACCCATGTTGACATACGGGTATGTATTTGCATCTAGGGACGTGAGGACATTTTGTATTCCTGTCGTTCTGAATATGATTACATAGCGTGTCATCAATATGTAAATCTCTTGAAAATGGAATACATAGAGGCAGATTCACACAACGTGGTTGATGGAGACAAGGTGGAACATATTCACAATTATTTTTAAGCACATTTACTCTTTGGCATGATGGTACTACAGTACAGGGTGGGTGATGTCGACATGCTTTAGTTATTCTTATAACCCTGGGAGAAGATTTTGGGAAGGATCTGGATTTGCTGTTAGTTTTATTGTTATAATAATTATTATCCTCGCTAGGTAACATCTGGCAAATTGGTACTAATTCACAACGTGGTTCATGTTGACAGACATCGGTAATACTTAGTGTTTCATTAATTATGTTTCTCGGTGAAGCTCTGTATGCATAAGTAGTTGTTGCCAGAATATCTTTGCTACGACATATTAAAGAGTCATTCTTTAATTTATCTTCTTCTTCTGTAGTACTTATAACATCAACTTTTTCTTTGCAGTGAGGGCAAATCAATTTCCGTTGTCTTTTTTGTGATTTTATTTTACTTTCGTGTATTTCTTTTTTAAACTCGGTTATGGTAGATAAATCATGTTTATCAGTTACTTGTAATATAGATTCTTTATCAAAATTTGTGATATTTTGTACAGGTTTAATAACTGTATTTGTGGTTTTATCATCTTTGTGTATATTATAACGTTTCTGTTTTCTTTGTTTATTTACTTTTTCATTAATGTTCTCAGCTAAACCAACTTTCGTTGTACTAGTTATCTTATCTGTAATTGTTAACGGTCTACTATTTTTTGCTAATTCTGTAAGTGATTTTTGAGCAGTGCATGGGCAAGCGTAAGAAAACAGTTGACAAGGACACGGGTCTTCTGTTCGTTTTCCATGGTTTTTCTTTTTGATTCGTTTGTGCTCAATAACGGAATTTGTACAGTCCGTGTAATGTTTTGAATATGACCAAAACTTCTGTTCTTTTTCCACATTGTTTTCATTATAGTTATGGCTTTGATAACACTTATTATTGAAAATTTCAGGTGATAGGATAATATTTCTTATATTTTCATATTTTTCTTTTTTTATATTAACCTCTATGCTATTACGTGGCATAAATATCGGTTTTACCTGTGTTATACATTCCTGAATAATTGCCTCTGGCTTGCTTTCAAATTCATTAGTATGTACTGGTAATTTAATCGCTTTAAATTTCTTGATATTCGATTCACAGATTTTCGCAAGACAGTGGAATGAATGTCTTTTTGCGATATCATCAAGATCGTAAAATATGGTGCTTGTTGATGGTACAACAGTTTTACTACCACTGTTTTTATTTAAACAATGATATTTTTCACTAGTTACGTATTGCGTACTATTCAAAAGTACAGGAGATTTTTTCATTGCGTCACTGTATGTTGTTGTATAAATTAACTGTTTTTGTTCACATTTATTTGGCCACCCATAAAATGCGTTACTAAACGGCGTTGCACGAAATATTTCATATATACTAGTATGCGATTTTATTTGCGTTAATATCTTTTCCTTTGTGTCATACATAATAGAAAGAAATATAGTTATATCTAAAAAGACAACTGCCTATCGGATGCCAGTTTTTACATAAAGTGATGTTTATGTTTCACTTATATTTACCGAATAATTTAATTTTTATATTTACATTTTATATTTTTTATCTTGAACATTCTGACACTGCCATAAGTCAATTTCTTAAACATGACATTTTGTTCTTTTTTTTTGTCACTTACTAGAGAGTAAATTGAAACGTTTTGTTGCAGGTTTTCACATGGCGCCTAAGTTATCAAGGATGTTTCCTGAATCATGTCTCCTTATATTCGTGGGAGTTCTTATTGGGGCTTTACTGTTAGGCACCCATAGTGTTCATGTTCAACCACTAACCCCAGACACGTTTTTTCTATACATGTTGCCACCAATAATATTAGATGCTGGTTATTTCATGCCAAATAGATTATTCTTCGATCATTTAGGTACTATATTACTGTTTGCCGTCGTTGGGACTGTATTTAACACTTTAACTATTGGTAAGTTATTTTTATATTTCACTAATATAAATTTATATTATTTTCTGATTGACAAGTAGAGCATGTTGTTTTTTGAAACGGAAAGACATCGTATAGTTGTATCTATATATGTTTCAATCTATAATAGGCCTTTACATGTTAATTTAAATTACCTATCGAATTACCTACCCATATAAAAATTCAATATCATAATATATACATAGTTCCATATAATGAGCATGTTGAAATAAGAAAATGATCCCTAGTCAACTTATCATAATCCTACTTTATTATTTCAAAATTTCTCGATTTATAAGTTAACTAGTTTCTTTTGAAACAACAAAAATAGTTATTTCGATTAATTCTGACAAAGTTTCTTAGAATAAGTTTTGTAGAATATCTATGTTCTGCATGGATTTAAATCATTATAATTTTATTTTGTACCTTTTTTAGTGGTTTGTGGAAATAATATATTTACATATTGCCTCGAAAAGGGTATGTGGCAAACACCTAATGTATTAATTATCAGAAATACTCACTGAAGGGACCCCATTACGACCCCGCATTATTCCTTATTGCCAAATACATAGGACTTATTTTCCAATGTATCTATTCTTTGGCAGGAATCTTGTTGGGTACTTACGAATTTTGCAGAAGCAAAAGTCCTTTATGCTTATTTACTTGTACAGGAGCATCTTTGTGGGCTTGTGGTCAAACTGGGATGTTTGGTTGTACTACACCTTTGCTCGACATGTTACTATTTGGTGCTTTGATATCTGCCGTGGATCCTGTGGCGGTTTTGGCTGTTTTTGAAGAAATTCATGTGGACGAAGTACTATATATAGTGGTTTTTGGAGAATCGCTCCTGAATGATGCTGTTACTGTTGTCTTATATCATATGTTTGAGGCTTATACGTAAGTTAGTTAAATTTTAATTCAATCTTCCATAAGATTATATAAAAATTAAGGAATAAACAGTTTAAAAATAGTAGGAACGGAGCAGGGTTTGACTGTTCGTGAAACATTGCTTAGCTTATTTATAGTCCAGGCTAATATTGTTTTTATGGTTGTATTCGGAAAAAACTTGATTAACAACACACAATGTCACACGAGACATTCCAACTGAGTTGCCTAAAGTAGAAACTTATTATAAATGGCTTCCAAATTGTATCTTTTGAGATTGATTGCCATAGCTACAGATTGCTGTTTATCAGCTGGACTGTACGCGTATTTGCTACTTAATAATTAAAAAAAATAAGCTTATGTGTGCACAAACTGTAGCCGTTACTATAAAAAATATTTTTATATAGCTTGTATTTTAAATAATATGTTAATTGAAATTTACAAAGTACGCTTAAATTTAATATCTACATTTTCATCGATATACCGGTAAGGACGGGAGCCAAAGCTAATTCCGATAGATACCATTTTTGAGTCTTAAGTATTTTAAAAGGCGCGCCGCCGTGACTCATTGTCATTGCATGACTTATTGTGTATTCGACATATAGTTGTGAAATGTTTAGAGCTCGCTTTTTATAGCGGAAACAATTGTCAAATCAACATTGTCAAAGGAATATTACAAGATTTAATATTGACGAAGAGATTGTAATTTATGCATTTTTTTCTTGCACTCTATGGTTGTGAATATGACGATATATTTATTTGTACAAATTTCTTGTACATGTATATTCTAATATGATCAACATTAACAATATATTAATATAATAAACAAACTTTTATATTCTTAAAATATTTGCCATTTTTTAATGATGGTTTCAAAATTTTTGCTGTTACTGGCATCACGAATGATTTATTGTAATTCTTGTACAAACAACTTAGTAATTAGTTTATCTCATTTTTAACAGGGAAATGGGTCCATCCAAGCTTGTCTATACGGATTTACTTGCTGGCCTTGCCTCTTTTCTCGTGGTAGCTGTGGGAGGTACTTGCATCGGTGTCGTATGGGGCTTTGCCACAGGCTTGGTGACACGATTTACGAATGAAGTTCGAGTTATCGAACCTATATTCATCTTTGTCATGGCATACCTAGCCTACCTTAATGCGGAAATGTTCCACATGAGTGGTATTTTGGCGTAAGTATTTTGAATTACGATAATCTATAAAAGAGATAAAACGTGTTCAAGGGTCGACTGAGTAAGCACTACGAATGCACCTATTTCGGCAACTAAACTATAATGCTCAGGTTGCCCATTTCAAGTCCAGGGGATATGGTTGGCTCACGAGGCATTATAAATCATTCCTCAGAAGTAGCAACATATTATTTGGCAGTTCTTGGTGATGATACAACACATTTAGACTACAGAAGTTACTTACAATACAGTCGGCTGAAGATGCTCGATCGCATAAAACCTGATAAAAATGAATAAAGTTTAGCGAAATAAATTGAACAAGTTATTATCTATTTGGAATAAGTCAATAATCATAACTTCAAAGAACCTTAATAGACAGATGCGTTATTAAAGAATTAGTTTTCTAAATAAAAATTACTAAATGTTTTCACTTTTAGCTTTATATGATTCTGTTCTTTGCATATTAGAAATTGTAGTATAAATATTGGTTCATTAATTCGAAGTGCCTTATAATTTTTATACGATTAGATTTTTCTCTTTTCAATTATAATTTATACCGTACATTCGTACCGTTTTATTTAGAAATATAACATTTACACTCACGGTTGCTCATAATATTAAGAAAATATATGAGGATTTTAATTACGTAACTCATCACAAGGGTAATGTACACAACAATGTAAACAAAACGACGTACATATCATAAATACACATTTTATCTATCCAGTGGTTATAAATGTTCCACTTCGACCATGCCCTACTTGGAAATTGAGATCGATTTGTTTAAGTTTATGAAGCGGCTCGCTAATTCAACTCAAAGAATAGTATTCAACTTCAACGTATCAAGTTTCAACTGAAAATACTGACCCGTGTTTTACATACAAGCAGAAAACGTTGGACTCATTTAATGTTGCCCTAACGAAGAGAAATGGGTCGGAAATGGGAATAACTGGGACAGACAGGATAATGTTTATATCCATGAATCGCGTTTTGTATTTGTTATTTTGTTACGAAGGGGATTTGTAGCATGCGATAAAATATGCGATGATATCTTATTCAGGAAAGTTTATGATTCAATTATATTTTTAAATAAAAGTCAAATATTGGGATTAAATTGCAATAAGTGCTATATAAAACAGAAATTACTTTATATTTGCATACACAAACACGTGTAAAATAATATGGGCAAGGACTTGGACCAAAAAACTGAACACGTTAAATTAGAAATTCCGCAACTTTCTGCTTATATTTGCACCTGATATTTTTATTTTCTCGAAGCTGTCTAGACAAAAAAAAAGCGTTCATGAGACAGACACCTAATTCGATTTATCTATCGAAATATTTCTTTCGGTTTTTCTATCTTTTGATACGATATATTTGTATATGGAATGGAAAGTTTTATTACGACAGTATATTTTTTCAAAAATAAGTTTTATATTGTATTATATAAAAATTAAACTATATAAACATTAAAATTACCCATAAGCATTATATATATATATATATATATATATATATATATATATATATATATATATATATATACATTAAGGGGCTAAACAACGCCTGCTAGGCCAGCTAATATAAATTTTGAAGCAATGATAGCTCAGTGGTATTGTGTACGGATGCAGCGTCAAGGAACGAAAGTTCGAATCCACCTACAATGAGCTTGAGCTTTCGGTGAAGGAAAATATCGTGAAGAAACTATAGCGTGATGGTAGGGCTTTTTCTAATGCCCACCTGGCTAGCTACCAACCTCAAGTTGAAAATCTTCCGCCAAATACCAATAGGTGTATTCCGGCAGTTGCACTTGAGCGCCAGTCCCTCAACAGGTTAGTCGTGTCCACCAACTTGAGCCGTATCATTAAGATCAGATGAGATTATGGCTATAACGCATAACCTTCACTATAAAAAAAAAATTAAAAAATTATAATACAAACAACTAACGCAATAATAGTGAACGTTATGAATAATAAAGTGTAATATCGTGTTAATCCCTGTAATGTTTGGTCAGTCCTACATATAGAAGTGCGATTATGATTATGTTTCATATTTGTACCAGGATAACGTTCTGTGGTATTACAATGAAGAACTACGTCGAGGCGAACATATCGCATAAGTCGCACACAACCATCAAGTATACAATGAAAATGCTCTCGTCGTCTTCGGAGACAATAATCTTCATGTTTCTTGGTGTGGCAACAGTGAATAACAACCACGATTGGAACACTTGGTTTGTTCTCTTGACTATTGTCTTCTGCTCAATATTTCGTATAATTGGTAAGAATATTGTTTATTACATTTAGTATTAGTGTTAACGCTATCAAAGATGTCGCAGGCTTATGATGATTTTTTTGTAGAAGAACTAAGGCAGTCTTTAGGAAGACAAAACATCAGACACAACTCAAGGGACGAGAGTTCGAATCCAACTACAATGAGCTTGAGTTTTCGGTGAAGGAAAACATCGTAAGGAAACCATAGCATGGAAGTAGGGCTATTTATAACGCCCATCAGGCTAGCTACAACCCTCAAATTGAAAATCTGCCGCCAAATACAAATAGTTTTTGCGTGCCCACGAACTTGGGCCGTATCATCACTTCTGATCAGGTAAGATTATAGCCATAACACCCATAAACAATTTAAAAAAAGAAACAATATAAAAAAAAACAGTTTACTTATTCACTTAGCCTTTCACTTGCGTTCATAATATTCCTCCAGCCATGACAACGGTCCTTGTGAACATGTCGAAAACGTACTAGTGACGTCATAATATTAACTCATGCCAAACTCACAACCACTCATCTGCAAGGGTGAACCCATACATCGTTCTATTTGAGTTGCCAGCAGATTTATAGTGGTTCTTATATTTAAATACCTTTATATCCTAACCTTTATGTCCTTTATATACTAACCATAGTAACTAATTATAGGCTAACACAGCATAAATTAGCTGTAGGTTTAAAAACTAAATTATCTAAATTATATATAAACTAAATTATTTAATCAAGATATTTAATTGAAAACTATTTTTTAACGATTAAAACATGTATTTTCGAAATCATAATAAAATGTGAATGAATAACAAACACTAATGACAACAAACTAAACCATTATGTGTTGTGCTAATGTATAAAAAGTTAAACCACTCCACGAAGTCCACACTTTATAATTCCACAAACCTAAGCGTCAGCCATACTAAATCGGATGAAGGTTTGCCGATACGGAAATTCGGCCAACTGTGCCGAGGAATCGATTTCATGTAATACATTTCAATTTTTCTTTCAGGTGTATGTATATTTAGCGCTGTTGCCAATAAGTTTCGTTTGCACAAATTAAATATGGTAGAAAAGTTTGTGATGTCTTATGGAGGTGAGATTATTATTCTGTAACTTTACTTGTTTGTTAATATAATATCTATATGACAAATTGTGTTTTAAAAAAATATATTTCTCAAAACCTATACTTAAAACCATTTTTGTTTTTGTTTATATATGTTTGTTAGGCCCCCGGAAGACGGTGTTTTTGTTTATATATGTTTGTTAGGCTCCCGGAAGACGGCAGATGGTCGTGGGGTTTTAGTGGGTATTCCCGGCGGCTAGCCCCGGGTGAGTCCCACATACCCCTCTCAGTCGCACCGGGCTGGGAGGGGATGCGTAAATGCATTTTCCCCGTGTAAAAAAAGGTTAGCAGTGAAAATGAATTTCAGATAAATATAGTACTAAAACCGACGAAGAATATTTTCTACATATAATTATGTATTTCTATTATAGTCACTGTGTAACACATTTAAAAGCTTAAGTTACAGTAATAAGGAACCTTTTTACATTTTACAAGATAGTGTGTAAAACTACAATAGTATTCGTAGCAAAATTAAAGGAATCGGTAAATTACATCCTATTTCAATCCAGATAAAACACATAACTCCCGTTGTACATAAAAAGATTTTTCACGTGAACGTAGTCGTGAGAGCCATCAGGTATACAATATAGATACAGAAACTTTGTCAACAGAATAAAATACCTTACCTTCCTTGCTTTTATTAATGACAAACTGATTATTGTTAAGGTATAGGTGCAGGATATTATGTTGAATGTTATGAGTGCCTATGCACCTCAAACAGGATGTGAGGACAGAGATAAAGAAAGATTTTGGATGTGTTTTCATAGAGTGGTTATGGATATACCGGAATGTGAGGAAATAGTGAATGTCAGTTATGAAAGAATCCATGGAGGGTGGGGATTGGAAGATCGAAATAATGAGGGAGAGGTCATTCTGTAAGCAGCTTCTGTATTTGACCTACTGGTTGTAAACACTTGATTTCAGAAAACAGAGCAACACCTAATCACGTACAAGAGTGGCCACCATAGGACCCATATCGGTTACTTTTTACTTCGACGCAATCGTCTCAACTAGGTCAAAGATTGCAAGTTAGTGCCAGGAGAAAGCTTAGTTTTACAGCACAGACTTTTGATACTGGAAGTAAAGATAAGGGTAAAGTTATATAAAAGCAAGAAGCAACTTCCTCCAAAAATAAAATGGCATAGGTTAGAGACTAAGGAATGTGCAGACATATGTAGAGAATGATAGGAATGGAAAGTATGGAAGAGTTAAGCGTGAACGAGTGTTGGCATGAAATGGCTACACGTGGAAGCAAGATGGCAAAGGATGTTTTAGGATAACCGAAAGGGAAATGTATGAAAGATAAGGAAACATGGTGGTGGACGCAGGATGTGCAAAGAGTGGTTAAGGATAAGAAAGTTCGCATAAAAGAATGACAAGCTGTAGAGAAAGGGAATAACACGCTGAAAGAAAGTAAAAATAATGAGTATAATGAGTGTAAGAAAAAAGCCAATAAGGCGGTGGCTATTGTACATTTTATATAGGGCACTTGAAAGTCCTGAAGGCTCAAAGCATGTTTATCTGCTGTCTAAGTGTAGGGAAAGAAAGGAGAGGGATGTCTGTCATATGAAGTGTATGAAGAATGACGCGAGTGTGATATTTTCGGACGTTGAAAAAATAAAAGGCACGTGGGAAAACATATTTCGAAAGACTTATGAATGAAGATAATGATTGGAGTGGAGTGCTTGAGGGTGAACACATAAATTTGGGATTAGTAGGGGAAATAGGTATGGATGAAGCGAAGAGTGTGGTACGCGGAATGAAGAAAGGAAAGGCGGTAAAATGAGATGGACCTGTTGAAGTATGGAAGATGTTAGGAATGGAGGAATGTAAGTGGCTGACTGCATTCCTTAATAAATTATTGCGGGAAGAAGATACCTGACAACAACGTGCCCATTTTTTAAAATAAAGTGGATGTGCAAGAATGCAACAATCATCGAAGAATAATGTTAATGCCTCATACTATGAAAGTATGCGAGAGAATAATTAAGCGAAGACTGCGAGAAAAATGTGAGATTTCACGAAACCAGTTTGGGTTTATGTTGGGCCGAGGGATAACGGATGCCATTTTTCTATTCGCCAACTGTGCGAAAAGCGAAAAATACAGAGTGACACAGAAAGACTTGTACATGGTGTTTGTTGACCTCGAAAAGGCATATGACCGGGTACCTCGTGAGTCTTGTGGCGGGCCCTTAAAAAGAAAGGAGTGCCGGGGAAGTACCTGAGGTTGATTCAGGTCATGTACTGCAGATATAGTACCCAAGTTCGGTCCGCAGCCGGTGTCACCGGAAAGTTTCGATGTGACTGTTGGCCTGCATCAGGATTCGGCACTTAGCCCTTACCTCTCCCTGCTAATAATGGACGCCCTTACGTCGGATATCCAGGTAGAGGTACTCTGGTGCATGCTATTTGCAGATGACATCGTGCTGATTGGTGAGAGTGGCCAAGAGTGAAACGAATAATCGAAAACTGAAACAAGTAGTCTATATAAAGGTCAAAGTAATCTTTAATTGGCGAAGTTTTTCTATTGTTATTGTAGATGCGGTTGAAAAATTCCACACTATGAAGAGTTGTTTATAAAATCGCATGATTTCGACTACGTTTGTTTTGTATAACTTTTAACTGTAGAACATTTAACAATGACTTCGTTCATGTACTTAATCGTTGTGAATTATGACTAAGTATAAAATTGTAAATAACAAGAACAAATTTCAACTGCGTAGGCAGCACTGTTACTTTTGTGTTCATCATTTGATATTGCTGTTTTGATTTGGAGGGTGTAGATAGCAATAGATATCCGCATACGGACAGAATACATCTTAGTACGCTAAAATAATAACTTATTGATACTAACCGCAATTAAAAAGATGATCCTTTTAGAGTTGGTTATAAATAATCCTAGGTTATAAGGATCATGGACTATCAGGCAGTTTGTATACTCATTTTCATTCATAACATAATAAATACCCATACTGAAAGTGATTAAATATTCAATAATTTTAGTTAAAGTGGAAAAAAATCTGAATGTGGAAATTTGTTTTTTTTTCAGGTTATTTTAAATGAATTGATTGCAGAGTAGCTCTAAATGAATAATTTTCGTTATCTCTTTCAATTACAGTATAAATATAGATGTATATTGCGTGCGATTGCGATTGCGATATATTTTTTTGGTATCACTATTATAATTTACATTATTCTACATAAGTTATTTTATGCTACATGTCCAATATGTAAATAAGTTATTTATTTAAAGTATATCAATAAATTTGCAGGATTGCGAGGTGCGGTGGCTTTCGCTTTGGTGCTACTAATAGACCCAGATGTTGTCCAATTACAACCGATGTTCGTTACCACTACAATAGCAGTTATTTATTTTACCGTTTTCATACAAGGAATAACGATAAAACCTTTAGTAAAGATACTGAATGTTAAAACAGCGGAGAAGAGAAAACCTACCATGAATGAGAGAATACACGAAAGGGTATAAGATAAGATTTATTTATATTTTATAAAAAAAAACTGCCGATCACTTTTTTCATTGCTTGTAGTATAAGTCCTTTTGAGCGTTAATTTTTTATTTATCTTACATTAATTATTATACAAACACTTATACTGCAATAAATGTTTTAAACAGCTTACTTTCTTTTATCTTTTTTACCGTCGTACTAATTATTAGGCAAGGGTAATATAGTGAGGTCATGTCATTTCGATGATATAAAAATATTTCTTCTGTTATTGTTTACAGAATGAAAGCTTCTCAGACTATCACAAGGTCTAATTAATACTATGATTATTTTAGTTTGGACGCCCGTTATAACTTTTTCGACTAATAGTTATAGGCTTATGCAGCTAGCATGACCTTGCTAACATTTTCCTATTATCATCTTAAAGTATCATTGAAGAAGTATTTACTATGGCCTTGAAAGATTTTTGTCTTATAAATGTCGATTATCTGTTTATTTTATTATTTATAGTTCATGGACCATTTGATGGCTGGAATTGAAGATATTTTAGGAAAACACGGTAACCATCACATGAGAGATAAGTTCAAGAGATTTGATAATCGCTTCATCAGGCCATTTTTGCTTAGAAATTATCAGGTATCGTTATATTTGTTAAGAAAATTTTATTTACTTACTACAACGATTAGCTTTGGCGGCTCGAGTGCCTATGTTCTTGTACATATAGCCCATCAATCGATATATTATATAGCATAAGGAGTTAAATATTGATATTTCTAAATTTCTTTCAGAATAAGTTCAATTACTTTCATATTAACAACTGTAAATATTTTAGGGCGCAGAACCCAAAATTTTGGAAACCTATTCGAAGTTAGCTATGAGAGATGCCATAGAATATATGCAAAGAAATGCATCAACAATCGGTAATATATCTGGAGCAGAATCTATGTCTGCAATCTTTAAAAATTATACGAACGCGAATTTTAATGGAAGGTATTTCTTCAGAATTTTTAAGTACCTATTATATATAATTTGTAATTAATGGAAACTTATGTTTTTTTTTTTGTAATATCTAAATATTTACTTTGGTGAAAAATAATGACTGTCTATACTATTATTGTAAAGGGGAAAGGTTTGTATTTTTGTATTGTTGTTTGTAACGAATAAACTCAAGAACAACTGAACAGACTTCAAAATATCTTTCATCATTAGAATGCTATATTAGCCCTGAGTAACATAGGCTATATAACATTTTTTTTTTAAATGATTAAATAAAATTTTAGTTTCACGCGAACGGAGTCGCGGACGCAGATAGTGAAAAATAAATTGGGTAATTTAATTTTCTAAATTTCGCATCTAATATTTTCAGTCCCAGTTTCAGCCAAATAGATTCATCCACCTGGAATATTGATATGCAAGAGTTAGAATATAACCCTTCAAAGAAAGATCTTACTGATGCCAAAATACATCACCTTCTTGCTGAAGAACTTTGTAAACCATTTAGAAGAGTACGTACCTCTGATAACTACATGTGCTATAAGCTTAGATACATTATAATATCAAATTTTCGATAATAGTTTATAAGTATTTGGTTTTTATTTTCCAACAACCTAAGCGAAGCTATCATAGTATCACTTCTTTTTATCTTTATAATCTATTGTTTCTGTAACTGATAGTGTTAATACCCTTTTTGCTAATAATACATTGTTCTTTTAATATAGTTTACACCCCACAACAGGCCATCGATAAATTACGTCACACGTTAAGGGGGTGGAGGGGATCGATGAAGTGTGACATTGTGTGACAAATATAAGCAATAGAACACGCAATTTGGAGTATTCATTTACTGTTAATTTAATAATTTCTCGATGTAAAATTGCAAAATAAGGAACGTCACACTAGGGAGGAAGGAGTCTCACAGATGTGACCAGCTGTCACAAGGACTGGGGGAGGTGGGGTCATAAAAACATGAAATTCGTGTGACGTAATTTGCGGATGACCCCTAAGGATTCATTGTGATAATAAAATATTTGACCCCAGCACCGTCGCTTGAGCTACAGCCGTCATGCTGTAAACGAGCGGGATCTTGGTATACAAGTAAACTACAAGACACATATGAATATACGTAGGAGGGTCGGCGATAGAAAGCACCATCACAAGCGCAGTAAACGTGGAAAACAGGTATTATGTTATTGCTTTTAAGCTTTTATAGGTTTAGCGTTATGGCTACAATCTCACCTGATCTTAAGTGACGATGTAATCTAATATGGAGAACACGCTAAGTCTAGTGGAGAAGCTCGCTTGCAAGTTTAACTGCCGGAACACACTTATAGTATTTTACGGTCGATTTGCAACTTGATGGTGGTAGCTAGCCTGGCTTGAACTCACGTCCATTGAAGCAGCGTCCGTACACACTACCAAATGAGCGGTCATCGCCTTAAGAAATTCTTGTTTAAACTCTTTTTACATGTGTATAATGTTACTATTATTTTTCAGGATGGTAAAAATGTCACTTTTCCTGAATTCCAGCAAAACGGTTCGGCAAAACAGTTCACGCACGGTAAAATAAAGTATTATAGATTAGGTACTTATTTTATTCTTTATTATTATTCACGAGTGTTGATCGCATGCACGTGTGGGTTTAAGTATTTGGTTTCGGTTTTGATTTGTTATTATATTATCTGTCATAAAGAGATCATTATTAAATTTATTTGCAAACACTTAAGCTTTGTATTAATATTTTTATGTTATAATTGTGTTGAAATATCTGAAAAATCCGTTTTGTAATGTAATTGTAAACATCTAGAATGCGATTAATTCTGCCACCGTTAAAAATATTATAATTATGTATGTACAATAATCCCACACAATATTTAATTATAAACATAGTGTATATTAATTATTACATGAATGAAGCACTAAGTGGTTTTTATAAATGCTAATGTCAAGCACATAATTTTTTTATAATTTTTTTTTAATGGAATAATATGTAGTAATTATTTTGCAGACTATATAGACGAGGTACTGCAAGAAGATGGAGACGAGCGGGAGTCTCGACGAGATGGCGATGACGGCGGTATTACATTTACTGCCAAATCCCCGCGTAGGTATCCGCATGGTACTTTGTATGACGCCTTGTTTGGATTTGAATATTGTTTTTATGGACTGACAGTTTACACATTAACTTTACTAAACATTACAACAACTTATTTTACTTATGAGCATTGACATTACGTACATTATTTTACTGTTTGCTAAAGTTTAAATTCAAAATCTAACTTTATTATCAGTTATTAAATATGTAAATTACAAAACTAAAAACTGTAAGCTTAATAATAATACACTCAATATTATCTGTAGTCTATATTAAATATTAGAAAAATATTTAAAACAAACACAACGAAAATTATTCTTCTTGCGGTTATCCCATTTAGATAAGCATGATAATCCTGTTCTCCTGTTCCTCTCTCCTCTAGCATCAGATGTCTCATTATTCATCTATATCTTCTTTGCTCTTTCTATATTTTTTTTCGTTTTTTGTCTCATCTCTATTTCATTCATTTTCATGATTAACTATTCTTTCACTCCTAAGTTTCATTCTTTTTCATCTTACTAGGTTTTGCATTTACTTTTTAACATTTTACCGCTGTTGCTATTATAATAATTTCTTTAATATGATAGTCCTCATCTGATACATTCTAAATACATCGCACGTTAATCACAATCACATCACAAATAATGTCAACATTTTTTTCATATGTAATTTTTTTCTTTGCTAATATCAAGTGTGACAGATAAAAGTTTTAAATTTAACTGTTAAGTATTCGGTATAGGTTACGTAACACGCAAGTGAGCATTATTACCTAAAAGTTATAATTATGTTTTGCCTTTTTTTACTAATAAACTCTTAAAAACAATAACCTATTTACCTTAACTTCCAGAAATGCAATTATAAATAGTCGATGGATTTTTAATTAAAATCAAAAAAGAAAAACAATGTTGCGTAATGCGTTGTTTAAACCCTCTCTCCGCCCTTGTAACGCAAAGTAACGTTTTACAAGACCCCCCTTCTCCCCAAAAGTGCTTTGCGTAATACTTGAACAACCCCTTCTACATCACGACGAATCGTAGAATGATCAAGCATTATATACATTTCTCTTGAATTTTCGTGCCAATCGTTGTAAATTTTGTCTCCGAGAAATAGAACATATTCAAATCCAAAGAGTAAACTAGTAATTTTATCGGATGGTTGTAAACACTCGTGCATTGTTCATAATTTGCACTGATTCTGTTTTTAATATAAAAAATAAATTATGATATTTTGCTCTTACATGTGTTTGTGTAAATATAATTTTATTTGCTGGCCCTAAGAAAGTTTTTCTTCCACATGGCCGCCAACTGTGAGATTGTGCTATAACGTAATTGTCGTAGAATATTTTGGCGTTTTGTTTTCTGTATATATATTTCTAGCTTCAATGCGAGTTAGTTTGTCGAATTTTATTTTACGTCTCTCCTATTGCTGCTATTTATTTGGAACTTAGTTACTATTTACTCAATATAATTAGCAGCTTATATTTTTCAATTATTTTTATATAATTTTTTATAATCAGATTAAATGAATACATGTAATTAATTTCTTTCTGTTTTTCAATGAATAGATTAAACGTTTGCTAATCTTTTTGAGTTTTTTTCAAATGAAATATTATTTTGTCTAAACTAAGTATCAATAGCTAGAACAATAATGTAGCTGTTATTAGTAGTAATGTTATGATTTGTTGATATCTGTAATTATCCTTCGTGTTTTCACTTCTTCGCTTGTTTTAATATAATTTGTTTGTCGTTTTCTTCCCTTCTGGCAACCTTCATGTGGCACCGCAAATTCATTGATACTCTCGACAACTGGCGACGCTGATATTATCAGCTGGATACAAAGAAGTCAGTCCGACGTCCTCGCATAAAGAAAATAGTAGTTCGCTTTTAAACCAGTTGGCTAACCTGCCGGGATTCAATCCTTTGAAAGCGAGGATAGTAAAGCAGTATGCTAAAACACCTGAAGAGATTCTACCGACAGCTGTTGAGAAATCTTTACCGTGGAGAAGGGACAGATCCACGTATAACTTTGGTATGTGTTTACTCAAAAAACTGTCAGTTTTGCCTGTTTCTTTAACACATCACTTGCGTCTGATGATCAAAACGCTTTCAATGATCATTCCAAATAACATAGTCTGATTTATTATAATATGTAATCATATTACATATAAATATAATTAGATATGTTTATTTGATACATACATACTTATTTGACAGAGGTTAAGATTTCTTCATCAGGCGCTTTTTATTCACATAAATCTTCAAATAGATCGAAGACCTTTCGTTGAACTATACGAACGCATGTTAAACACATACTACGTTATTTCATGTTTATGTGTTTTATTGAATTTCTAAATGTAAGCTATTTTAGAAGTGCTAGTAAATTAACAGTTACTTGTACTTGTAAAATATGTTGCAGTGTATAATTCAGTTTAGCTATGCTTACTAAATGTGTTGTTACAAGTAATAATTCGAAAGCCTTAATAATAATTAATTTGAGTTTTACGCACGCTTATTATTAGGACAATAAAATAAGAATAAGTTGAATGTGATTTTACAGATTATTCTTATATTATTAAATAAATTCAAACAAAGGTGTCTAAAAATGGTCTTAGTATAATTAGAATTTTTTGTAAACTTTTAAATTTAATTTGCAACAAAAACAACTATAAAATTTTCATTTTCTTAACACAAGTATTAAATAGTTTTATTTCAAATTTATGCGTAAAACTGTTTATATGGATAGTCTAAAAATCAATACATTATGAGTTTTAGTTTTATAGGTTCACCGATCGATAGGTCCGGTCCACCTATCGATTTGACAAATTTCTGAAAGATTTCCTTTACTGTAACTAAATAATTGCTTTTTCTTATTTTAGTGCCCAACGAAGATATCCTCGAAGAAGACGAGAGAAAATTGTCAGATGATAATGGTTAGTATATACAGTACCTACCTTGCATAACATTTCAGTCTTATTTTAATGTAACTACCAGCTCTACCATTCCTGTATTCTATAGGTACCTACTTTTTTATTATTCATGTTTTTCGTTTGGTTTGCAGGGGTGACTTCTTACCAAATCAAACTACCGAGATTAAGTTTTTTTTTTATCAGATAATAACAATGTAGCGTAAACATTTGTGTGCGTAGCGACCGATTAGTTCAGCAATATGTACTCTTTCTTACAAGTCCTGATGATTATTGTCAATAGTAATTTTATGACAATCAAATTTATGATTTAAACCAGTGCTCGCTAGAGTGGGCGCCCATTTAAACAGTTCTTGAACAAACAATGCTTGCATATAATTTTTCAGATACATACATGTCCGTTCCGGAGCATGCCCGTGTAGCTACGCCCACTGCAACGGAGACCATGCTGCCATGGAAACGAGAAGAAACCGAAGGCTCCGGAGCCCTGAAGCAATCAGAGTTTCCAGCTTGGGCGTCTAACAAAGAATACTTAGCTTACAGCTCACCTTCAGCTACTTTCTTAGGTAAGTATTTCAGTATTGAAGAGTTTGAAAAATGGTGTAACAATTTTTGTGGTTTATGAAAGACAATTATGGTCCAAGCTTAGTGAAAAAGTTCCAAACCAAAACACGAAAGGTTAGACTTTTGTTCTAATGTAATTTGCATCGTAACGCTAAACAAAATACTTTGGTATTTTGTAATTCATTACTATTTCAAAATACAAATTACAAGATCGTTAGGATAACCATGAAAGGTTGTTAAGTATAAAAATTTTTTAGAAAAAATTTAAGGCCACGGGTACTGTAATTACTTGACGAAATTAATAGATTGATGATTCCAGGTTTATATACACTATTATTACATTCCAGTTATGCTCTTATGGAAAAGTTTCGTACATTGGTATTGTGATAAACTCATAACTCAAAACTAATTAAAATTAATAATAATAGTTAAGGTGTAATGGCTCATCGGTAGCGTCTACGGACACCGCGATAATCGATGTGAGCTCAAATCCTTATTATGAGTTGATATTTTGAAGAATGAAAACGTGAAGACAATATATCACAGTAGTAGGGGTTTTTTTATAGTTAAGGATTAGCGTTATGGCCATAATCTCACCTGATCTTAAGTGACGATACGGCCCAAGATGGTAGACACGCTAAACCTGTGAAGGAACTGGCTCTCGAGTGCAACTGCCGGAACACACCTATTGGTATTTGGCGGTAGATTTTCAACTTGAGGGTGGTAGCTAGCCAGTCGGGCATAGGAGAAAGCCCTACCACCATGCTATGGTTTCCTCACGATGTTTTCCTTCACTGAAAGCTCAAGCTCATTGTAGGTGGTTGCATTCGAACTCACGTCCCTTGACGCAAAGTCATACACACTACCACTGAGCTATCATCGCTTCATAATTGCTAATATCCGGCTGTTAATCCTGAATATAAATATCCGCCAAGCACCAAAATATGTTTTGTCATGGGTCTCTTCACTAGCAGTGTGTTAGCAATTTGGCCTTGTTCTTTCATTAATATCAATTAAGATTGAGACTAAACGCTAAGACTAACTTCGCTAAGACTAACTTCGCTAAGACTAACGCTTGAGACTAAATGACAAATTAAAAATTATATACTATGATAAATATTGATATTTGTAAATTTTAAAAGTCTTATTTTTTATCAACGGCGTTTCTGAGTTAAATGGCGGCCTTAAAAATAGGTACTTTTTTGTTTTTGGAATAATTTTAAGTTTTTATATTACTCAAATACACCCCTGCTTTGTGCCTACTCATCATTATTTTTAAAGCAATAGCATGCTTACTTCGAAGTTTCAGCTTTTTATATGACTATGCTAAATAATAAACATTTTATTGTTTTTCTGATATATTTATTTTATAACCGCAGCAATTATGATAACACATTTTTTTACTCAATTTAATATATCACTACTTATGATTATATATCAATATAACACACGGTAGACCTTTAGTACGAATTTAATAACAACGCCTGTTGTCTACAAGGCGGTCTCTAAATATCTATGCCCATTTCGATATTTACAAAACAATATTTTGGATTTACTTAGCCGTAATCAAATTTCAGATCTTTATTTTAACTTTCCATTTATATCTATGGGAAGCAGAGGGAATGGCGTACTTAAAGAAAACATCCTGTATTTTCTAAAATATTGGTTTGTATCCATTAGTAGTTTGAAGGCCTTTTTCGCCCACAGCCGCTTTATTCTTTGGTGATTTCTCGGTATATCTATAATAAAAAAAAAACACTAAGCGGTTATGAAGATCAGGCCAGCGGTATAATCCAAAAAGGTGGTTTTAAATTTAAGTTGAAATTTAAAAACATTCTGGTATTGCTGTCAAAAATTGTTTACGTTATCAAAAAATATAACTGTTTAGTTGCCAAAAAAGTAAAATAAACAACTAAATAATTATTAAAATCTAGACTTAGCGACTAAAACACTGAGTCGAAAATTAGATCAATGCAGTTGCATGCAAAGAAACTCACCTCACGGTCACGTGCTTCGAACTAACTGACCATGTGCGTTGTTGCTTGACAGAGGCTCCGACCACCCACATTTAAGTTGACGTTATAAGTTGCTATGTATCAAATGGATAGAGTTATAGAGGTGAGCGCCATTACCCGGCGAGCGCTATTACCCCTGCTTTCCTTAATTCATAACAAAAATCTAACATATATTGGATTATGTTTATCACTTTTTGTTGGATACTATGCGGTATTGGATGCAAAATTTGCCAAACAACAATACTATACCATGCCTTTTATACTTAAAGCTACTTACTATAAGCCTTTTATTATTATTTTCTGATTTAAACCGTTCTTCTTCTCTTCCCTTCCATTCCTTTGTTAAATCATATCCATCTTCATCACATCCTTCTGACAGGTGGTATAGAGAAGCCAAAACATCCAAAATCTATCATAGGTCTCTTTAGAAGAGAGAGCTCTAGTTCGACGCAAGGTGCTGCTGAGGGAGCGGTGGCATCAGATTCTGAAGGAAATAAAGAGAGTAGCAGCAGAGAGGGATCTTCGAAGGAGAACTCCATGCGGCAAGGGCCTAGTTTATTGTCGAAGCGAAGTACAAGCCTTGGTGGGCCCTCTGTCTTATTAATGGAGGACGTTGCACATTCTGATCCACTTGGAGCTTCTTCTAGGCCTGCTAGCATTATGCAGGGACCACATAGAGGTCAATGTCGGAGAGGATCAATGTTAGAATTAACAGGGTTCGTATTTTTTATAATTAATAATTTTATGTAAAAATTTTATGGCAGTCAATACGTCTATAAATCCGTAGACCACTGTGCTAATTCTTCATATTATGAAACCCTAAAACAATGTTTTTTATCTTTTTATTGCGGAATCTTACCGCCAAATTTAGTCTTGTGATTGTGCTTTGTGTGTACAATTTAGATAACTAACTCACCCAATAAGTGAGAATAAATCAGTTTTTCAGAATTAGAAACGAAATTAATATCAATTATATTATATATAGTTGTTAATGGCACTAGATTAATGTGTTTTAATAGTGGGTAAAATACTACTAAATTAATACTTATTACAAAAGTATAAACTAAAAAAATATTGTGTAATTGCACTTTAGCAGTAACACATATTTAAATATTCTACATATTACAAAACCTTTTACTAAGAGTTATGTGCGGAACACCATCAGGGGTAGATATTTCGTTACGGAACAATGTTAATTTCAGAAATGGCTGATAACATAACTTTAACTATTAAGTAACTTAACCATTAATCTATCTTTCGACTATTCGATTAACCGTAGGTCCACAAGTAAATTATAAATTAATAATCCCAGATTGACTAACCAGTATGTCCTGTTTTACATCTTCTTCACAAATTTGTGAATTATATAATATAATACATTTATTACTATTTGTTTTTCCTATATTAATAGTTTTTCTTAAATTTATGTCAGATTGTATTTTGTTTGAGTTCACGCCATTTTAATTTGACTTTAAAATATCCAGTATTTAAATGTATAATATGATGTTGTTTTGGTGACGTATATGTAAATAAAAGCATTAATTACAGTTATCTTTAAAGTCGTGACATTGTCATTGACATTAGATTTAATAAGTGAAATACACCTATATCAGAGCGACCATGCTCTAAACGTTGTTACACAAAAAGTATAACCAATCTGGGTTAACTTGGACGGTTAAATATTATTTTAGTAATAATTTCATCTGAAGTGGTTCCTGAGAAACCAGTTAAATAGGTATGTACTTTTACATACAAGAATTAGTCACTGATTGTTAAAAAATATTTTTATGAAATATTTCAGCATGTATATTAACTTTTTATGTACAACATACGGTTTATTATATGCACAATTACCATAGTATATAAAAACTAACTATTTGATTATTTTTTCTATTGTTTATTGTCATTACAGGTCACTGTCAAGAGATGCTATAACGGAAGAAAAATGTAGTAAATCACTGCCCGAAAGTGAGCGTATGGGTGTGAGACGGCTTCCGCTTGGCCAACAGAGCTTACCTCGCGAACCATTCTTCCGACAACTAACGATGGCTTCGAACCTTACCACTAGCTCATCGTCTGAAGACTCATCGGATGAAAACACCTGAGTGCCCCGCCGTGGTGACCACGACCGGTTACCACTACTAAAATACAGAACGTTAGAATAACACATTTGTCTGTCGCGATAGTAAAATAAATTAATAAAGTGCTGTGAACATGTGGTGTTACGTATAAATATCGTAAAATAATCATCATAAGTAGATCGCTAACAAATTCAGCCTGTAGTATGAATTAACATGTAAATATGTTTACACAATAAATAAGCATAGATGTCAATGCTATTATAAGTAAAAAGGTTTATTTACTTATAATCCCATTGCTAGATATAGTCAATGATATTATAAAAGTATAGATAAATACATTACTTTACGAGGAGACTTGTATACAGTGCTATGCATTGTCATAACTATAAACGTTTCTTTTTGTAACGGATTTCTTCAATCAATGAAAATTATAATAATTACGAATTAAATGTAATCCTATGAGCTTTAGTAGTTTTGTTTGTATAATATCGCCTGACACACAATTTTCTGTTATTTTAGGGCGTTTGATATATCAATCGGTACACAATATACTTCGTCGCACGCTGACATGATACTGAGGTTTGAGTGAGCCAACTGACACAGAATCAGCATGCCACTTTCGGACCGCATTACGCCGTTCCTTCGTAATTCAACTTAATAATATCATTGGATATAATCATAATTTTTAAGTCGGTTAAAATGAACGTAGAAAATTTATATAATATTAACGCTATTTGAAAATATGTATTAGATAAACAATTTTAATAATGAACGTATTTTAATACAAATGAACAAAAGTGAAACGCACACCATGTTAGGTGGTAAATGTAAGTATACTTGCACTTTAGCTTACTTCGTTAGGTTCATGTTCAATTCTCAAATAATATTCTAGGTGTAATCGAAATTTATAATACGTTGTTATTTTCAGTGTATTTTGTATATACTATAAAGTATGCTGTTAAATATCTAGTCACTACGTTTATAATAATTAAGAATAAAATTTTAGCAGGTAGTGCATCATAACTATACCACTGTTGTTGACTAGTAAACTGCTTTAACAACTAATTTCCTTCACAGGTTTAATGTGTCGACCAACTTGGGCCGTATCGTTACTTAAGATCAAGCGAGATTATGGCCATAAAGCTAAACCTTAACTATAAAATATAAAAAATAAAAAAAAATACTGGTAGTGATTTTTTTTTTCAAACTATTATACGCTGTTGGTCGGAGGGACCTTTGACCATTACCGGTCTTATGTGGCAAGCACAGAAATCACTTAACCAAAATGGCCACTAGAGTAACCAAACTTTGGCTTGGGCTGTTGCTGACATGCATTTTACGATCTATTCATATTCGATCTAACTATACATATGTGTTTACATAGCAATCATATGTCTATGTATATTCTGTGGTATATTTAACGAAATCGGCATAAATATTTTCAAGGATACACTCTAATTTAATAGTGAATATTATCATTACAAATTTATATATAAAATTTCGGTGTCCTTGTGTTCGTAAATCTGCTCTTCTAAAACGGTTAAACAGATTTTGATGTTTTTGTGTATATATGGGGGATGGTTCTTAGCTTCAGCTTGTACCGTTGGTTACAGTTTGATCCTCTAGGCGCCGATGTTGTCCATATTCAATATTTCTAAACTTTGCCACCAGTATTAGTTTCTTTCGATTTTTTGCATATAAAATACATATAAACCTTCATTTAAACCTCCCAACATCTATTATTTATTCATGACTTATTAACTTGTGGCAGCAAAATCTATCTAGTCAGCCAGTACGATTAGTATGTTAAGATCTTTGTTCCATAATAACTCCTAAACTATGAGAACAATTTAAATGGAAATTATCATAGAGACACATTGTTAAAAAAGTAATGTAACCTATATTTTATAAGAATGTAAACAAATATTTTAAATTCTTCATTATCTTCAATTCTCGTAAATAATTGGTTTCCCGTAAACAACAATAATCTAACAAGTGAATGAAACATTGATCAGTCTGGATTTATACCAATTGATAACACTATTTCAAAACGGCAGAGTTGAAAATTTATTGCTTAGTGATTATTCGTATCCATATATCTATATTTAATTATGAATAACAATATTTAGGTATATTTTCAAATATTCTGTACAATATTTATTTTTCCATAATTATCAAAATAAATCATGGTCACTCCAAGCTTACTCTTAAACATCTTAAATTTTAAAAGTGAAGTCATATTTTGTATTGTTTTGTTATAATATATTCCTATTTCGCTGTTAAACTAGAACAACTATTAGCTAAACACCTGTAAGATCAATAAGCATTTCAGAAATATACATTTTGTGAAAGTGATTTGGTGACGTATTACGTAATAAACTCTAAAATTAGATACCTACATCTAAGTAACATCGAAATTTCTGTCATCAATAAAACCGTGAGGTGTATAAAGGTATATAAGCAGGCCAGCATGACAGCGGTGACTGGCCGTGAATTTTTGTTCATCGTCAGTGGCCGCTGATTTGGATTTTATTGTACTTAATACCAGGTACAGTGCAGGTACTATACTACGCAACATAAAAAAAAACCGTATAAAATATAAAAAACAGATCTTTTGCCATATAAGTTAGTTAAATACATTTTACTTTTATAGATGCAACTAGCTATTAGAAAAACGACTAAAATGTAAACAAAAAACATTCAAGATGTTGATTTGTTAGTAGAACTAAGCTATATCATTGTTCCAATTTAGTCGTAGTTTAAATAATATGACCGTATTTGATAAGTAAATTAGTACAATAATAGCATTAGTATAATTTAATAGAAAAAATGTACCTATATATTTTTTAAACACGAAGACTACGTTGCTGAAATCCATTATACTTAAAAAAAATCCTATCCTACATCCGCCTTACAGATTGGCAGCTATTATTCTCGTTATCTGTTGTCAACGGACTTAATAGCTGTCAATTTGATCCAGGCAACAATGGCTGAGTAAATTTTTTTATTTTATTTTTCATATGTAATCAAAAAACTGTATAAATATAAAATACTTATAATAATTTTGAGGTCATTGCGAAAATTTGTTTCTTTTAGTTGTACCACAAATAATTGTAATATACTTTATAGTATTGAGAAACAGAACAATATAAAAACAGTGGTGTGATCATCGAGATAGTCGTAAATTATATCAATATTTGTTATTGTCATAACGATCTGTTCAAATCCCATAGCCCGGCTTTATAGACCGCAATTCGTGCATATGGCATCGAAGAGGAAAATGCTGCACTCGTTTTAAAGTATTTTCTCTTTAAATTAATTATCATCAAATAAATAGTATCGTAGTATCAAAAAGAATATAAAATAAGTACAGTACCGCGATAAAATCCATTTAAATTAGTTTTATTTCGACAAAATAAGTATATAGACTTACAGTACGGTCAAATAAAGAACGCTACTTCATTGTTGTACCGTTCTAAAATAGAAAATATTTAATCCATAAAGAAAGAACTACATGTTTTGATTTTTGATTAATGCCTAAATTTCCTTATAATTAAAAAAAAGTTTCTTTATTTTTTATCCACTGTTATCTTCATTTCAGAACAAAACGTCAAATTAATTATAATAATTTATATGTTTTATGTAATGATATGTTTTGATACTCCTTCCTAATTGCTTTTCGTTCTTGTTTTCCCAATCGACCCCTTTATACGATATGATAATATTATAGTATATTTGACGAAGATAATATACATTAGTTAAATTAAATTGTACACACGTTCTCGCCGTGATCTAGTTCTAGCTAAAATGGAAGTTCAAAAAAATATAGTGAATAAGTACTGACCATCGTTAATTGCGAATGTTAAACAAGTATTCTAAATACAAATAATTGTATAGTAATTTACTCAGAAAGTTTTAAGAGATTTCATTGATATTCTGCCTTTGTTAATTGGTTATATGTGTACGTATTGTGCATTTGTGATATAGATCACGTAGTGGTTACATACAATGTATTATAACTACGCGTTGTTGCATTGTCTTAGTGCGATACGTTATAATTTTATATGCGTACACGTAATAATCATTTCATTAACATTGAATCTAAAGTCAAGTTTTAAATTTAACTAAACAAATAACTTGAGGAATATTGAATCATAAGTTTTAGAATAATTAATTAATTAAAAAATAATGCATTTCAATAAAATTATTCATATTAATTATTTTTACTTAATATATAGTGCCGGCTCTTTTTCAAACTGGTGTTGATTAAGGCCTAGTACCCAGTAAATACATGATCTTAATTTGATATCACAAATCCGTCACGCGTTATTATTATATAAATATGATACAGCATAAACGTGTAGTATTCAGTTAACGTCATTATATTATTTACTGGGATAAAGCTGCCACATGTACTTATAATAATGTACTGTACATTATTTGCTATCACTTTTATATCCATAATAATCTCTACATTCCTATAGATTCAGAAATTTAGTTAACTTGAATTAATAGAATAGAAAAAATCTTTATCGAATTCGAATATTTCTGCTGTAGTCATATGTTACACTTTCGTTTATACTTTAACCTAGATTTAACAACCAGTACAATTATTAAATTAAAAAAACTTGATGAGCCTAGCACTGTATAAATTTCGGAGCAATGCGAAAGCAGCTCCGAGCCTCAAGCCAAGTTGTCTTTTTCTACAATCGTAAGCGTACGAGGAAATAATAAATAAATGAGGCGACTATAAAAAAAGATAACTTGGCTAGAGGCAGCACTCTAGTGATTACGTCGCCCCGGACAAGAAAGCCAAATTGCCGCCCTTTAAGAATAATACCCCGGCAGCAGCCCAAGTCGATGAGCCACTTCATGGCTCCCTTGTGCGTGTTTCCACCCGGGCTGAGTGCCTTTTAGTACTCGCTCCCCAAGTTCGATGAAGCTGTGAAAGCCCCTCATGCTAACAGCATTTGTCTATTCGAAAAAGAAAACTTACGAGTATATATAATTTTCATTGATCAGAGAAGTACCATATTTATATCCACAGCATCGAATAATCAAATAAGTTCCAGCAACGCCCTTTAAAATTTTGAATATAGTGTCAATATACCTATATATTACATAAACAATGTAAATTTTTGGCGAAGGAAGGGACTGATTTGCGACATTTTGTCTTTGTTGATAAAATTTATCATATCAATTTTTACAACCAAACCGGCCGCTGCGTCTATTATTTCTGGCGCCTCGGGCAAATGCCCGGCTTGCCTCCACCTAGAGCGGGCACTGCTAGAGGCTATAGTGATAAAGGGCAATACAGATCGTCGCAGTGCTTTAGTGAGTGTTTGATAATGTTTCTTGCCCGATGAGTCCTAGACGTCCTTGACATAGACCGCTTGACATATTGCGAGACGTATTTTTTCACCCCGTTTATAAAAGGTACGGAATACGTATATATATTGATTCTGGAGAGTAACAGACATTGTTGCTTGTTACGATTTGTATGTAAAGAAGTAGTTCATATATTCATTTTTATTTTATTTAAGGAAATTTATTAAAACATAACGTAAAAGTATACATATATTATTGAATTGTTACGGAAAATAAAATATCAATAAAATATTTATAATTTCGATTTACACAATTTGATAATCACGACAAATGCTAAGTTGCTCTGGATTTGTGGAAAAAATTAAATATGTAATATGGATAACTGAACAAAATAATGTATAGGTAATCATTATTGCTGTAACTCTCAGTCAAATTAAGTCTGAGAATAGAAATATAGAGTATGTCCACAGAGTAAACAAAAGGTTTAAAAAAATTGTGTAGCATAAAAAAATACGAATATTTGAATGACGTACCTATATTTGAAATTTGTGGGATTGTGACGCCATCTTAATTTAATTCGGGCATATTACACTGTGACTTGATAAATTTCCGGCAGGTGTCAATATAGTCTACTATTTGAAAAAATAGTATACAGATGACAGTAAAAAAGCTTGTATTGCGACTAAGCGTTTGTATTCAATTATGCAGTTAATTTTTAATCAGTCATTGCATATACAAATGAACATAGTAGCCAAAGTTGTAGTTCTGAGAGTAACACAATAATACCCTTTTCATGAACAATATGAACGATTGATGAAATTGATCGAATACTCAAAATTAAATGTCATTATGAACAGTAAAATAATGGCAATAATACGTAGTGCAAATGCTAATATATTTATAAATCCGCGGCTTTGCTTGCGTTACAATTGATTTTGTCAATCAAATCGGATGACGCAATATTAAGTTTCATACAAAGATTATTCCACTTTACCCCAATTCTAATAAGTTTTTCGCGAGAAAAAGTAAGCCTATCACCATCTCCAAGTTATGTCTCTAAGGTTTATCTCTGTACCAAAATTCATCATAATTGAAACAGAGGTGTAGGCGTGAAAGCGTAACAAACAAACAATCTCACTTTCGCATTTATAATATTAGTAAGGATAATAAAAAACCAACAATTTAATGCATGATCGACGGTGGTATTACTCCGTACCAGCACCATTTTTATTACGTAGATGGTGCAAGAATCTAATATTATTCTATTAATTTTAATAGATAAAGTTAATATTACACATAGTAGGTAAAAAAATACTACCCGCTTTTGCGTCGTTTGAACAGTTTATTTATATAAAGAAGAAAACCGATACACGCTTACTTACGATTAATAACATCTCTGTCAATTGAAAAATAATAGTGCCTAGTGTAGGTTTTACTTTCAAAAATGTAATTGAACTGTATAATAATGCTAATAATATAATGGTGTAAAATAAAATAAATAAAAACTATTGGATTGTTTTTGTTTCTTAAATCTACTCTCTGTCTCTATACATACATTATTAGGTACTTACATTATAAGCCTGAACATTTTTTTATATTTTAAGACAGGTCTAAATAGGCAACTAACTTAAAGTTTATGATATTTACAATAAAGTCCTATTACATAAAGAACCCACGTGTACCTAATATTTACATAAAATATTACGTTTAAATATTTCATATTTTAAATATATAAGAGAGACAACGGAACAAAATAGTTATATTATAGAATCAATTTGCCTGTTTTTAAATCAATTATTACATATAATTATACCTCGAAAATACTCTATAGGAACATATATTAATACAATTTACGTACAAATAATGATGTCAATGGTTGAATTACTAATAATTCGAAAAAAGAGTATCGCGATTACGATAAGAACAATCACAGTTAAAGTGTGTTTCTAATAAATATAGTAATGAACATCTTATCGTGTATTTTCATTATTTTAGGATAATGAGTATTGACTTTTGAGATGCCAACATTAAGAACAACTACGTTAGTTATTTATTTATGCCATTATTTAAGACCAAGCAGAATTTGAGCCTAGTAACACTGAAACTAGTGTCGAAAGCTTTTGAAAAATCGTACATTTTTTCCTAATATAATATCTGCCCGTTTAGGCAACTTCGTCAATGTCAGAGTGGCAAACACACGTTCTTCTACTTCTTTTTAGTTCTTGGCAACTCAGTCCTTTTTAGAGACTACTACTACCATTTTAGAAGATACTTGAGATACTTTCGGGTCTAAATATAAAGAAACAAAAAATATATGTGCTTATGTCTCTAGTACCTAATATTTTGTATAAGCGAAACAAATATTTTATGTTTAACATCTTCCTCCTTGTTTTCCAGCAATCTGTAGGAGTGATTTCGTTAAAAAAAACGGCTGTCTGTAACACCAAGCCGGGCATACGTCCTATTTGATTTAATCAATAAGTGGGTGCCGTGCTAGAGTTGGCCGCCAAATGGTACCAACCCATTTTCTGAGAGGTTGGTACTGTCAGCCATCAACTGTGAGCTTAATTTATATATAATTGATTATATGTGACTAATTTATATGTGAAAAGTACCTATATTTCAATATCAATATATCTATTTATCAATCATCATCAATATATGAATTATTTGTAGCTAATAGGCGTCAAAAAAGAGCAGATCATTGATAAAAAATTTAATCAAATATTTCAGTATTCAACTTTTCAAACTTTGAGGTTTAATATTTCTTGTTTCGATATGTAAACTATATTACCAAGATGCGAATGTCAGATGTTACACATCATATGAGACTACTGTAAGGCTTGCATGACCTTTACTTAGTTAAAACACTGATTTTACAATGTTCTTCAATAATCGATATTTATATAATTAGCATTACATATTGTAAAAAAATATTTCCTGTATAATGTACAATTGACTTCTTACATTTTGAGTAAACAATGTTAATTATTAATGTAACTATGAGAAACTTAAATAAATACTAAAAATATGAGTGATCGAGTAAAATTATGAAAAAACTCGATATAGGTATTATATAATATATGTTATGAAGAATAGTTAAAATACTTAGTGAAAAGGAATATAAAATTCATAGCTGGTCTCTGATGATAAATTAAAAAAATATTGAAAATCAGATCTTTTTTAATTTTTAGTTATCGAATGTGAATATTATACGTTTATGTTTATCTAGTTACTATCCCTTTTAAGAAATTCATATTGGCAACATTTCCGAAATGTCAAAAACTTTATCATTCGATTGCTGTCATATGATTTTTCTCTCTGTTTTATATTTGTCCGAAAAAATAACGGAAAATGATACGTAACTGTAAAAGCATAGATTTTTCCTATCGATTACTAAAACATTAAATTATCGTATCTAATGGTTGTGTGTTTTGTTTTTATTAGTGCGTAAATAATGTGTGATAAACGTATTAATGCAAGAATGAAACATACTTTTGTACTCTAATAAAATAGAACGGCGGTAAGTGGCGTTATAAACGCATTAGAAGAAAATATGCTTTGTATAGGTGCATTTCATCTTGTAAATACTACTACAAGTCCGTATTGGCTATTAACCCACCTAGATGATTTACGATCGCGACAGCGAGGCCTTTCTAAAACGACAATTTGTTTTTTTTCTTTTTATTTATCTTTGGCAGTAAAAAATGTTTATTTATGTAGGCGGTATATAAATGATATATCTAATTAATATAATAATACAAATCAACGTATTTGGTTGATATCTAAAATACATTGTGGTTTTATGTTATTATCTTATCAGTCTCATGTAACTTATCAATAAGTTTTCTGAAGCATTATATCCTATTGTCTAATAATACATGTACTCATATCACATTTTCGAAAATATCTAAACTAACTTTCTCAATATATGAATCTTGCGGCAGAAAATAAGGGAATACATTTATAAATGCCCCTTGTCTTTTTATTTTATATATATCAAATTGTCCTAGTCCTTCACTATGTACTTAGTTTATATTTGAACTAGTTTTTGTGTAAATTTCCTGTTGGAACTTTAATTTACATAATTTTGAAAATAATTAACAATTGTGATAATATAATAGTGAGAAGGTAAATATAATAACATAATATGATAAAATAATTTTTATTGCCTGCGTAACAAACATAAAACAAGAAACATTGAACTTTTAAAAACAACAACATTTAAATGTATGCAATTGATATATATTCTAATTAGCATCTCATTTTCATGATAACCTCTGCTTTTTAAGAGATTGTATTCTTATTTCTAAAACCATATAGACATTTTTTTTCACTCTTTTTAACGGTGTAGTGGTTCACAATATTTGACTTCTATATCAAAATTCCTTAAAATCTGTTCAGGGTTTTGAGCTTGATTGATGAACTGACATTGAAATAAATGTACTTTCACATTTATAAAATTCTATAGATTGTATTAAAGATATTTATATATTTTTAGTCTATTGTGAGTTATTATTTATTATACTGCTTTAGAAACAAAAAATTATAAATATACTTTTGTTGTGTGAGCAAACTAGATTACTTGAATTAAATTAAAGAAAAAAGAGAAGAAAATTTATGTTGGTCTGAAGTATATAGACACCAGAAGTAATAAACAAGTAACTATGGTTATTACTTAAACAAATAATAATGTTGTAATAGACAAATATTAAGTTTCTACAATGGCTACTTATGGAATGCAGAATATGTTGAATTTTTGTAATATGTACTGTTACAGATAATCATAATAATGGAGCATTCAGACCTTGTGGCCGAAATGGCTCAGGTTGAACACCTGACAACACAGGAAAGACTTCACCTAGCTAGAAGGTAATTTACATTAATTTTTTTTTGCAAATAAACTATTATTTATTATGCTTTACTTTTTTGATAACAATTTCTTGAAACAAGTTTACAAAGTATCTATCACTCACTACTGATAAATGATCTGACAATTTGCCATATCCAAACTGGGCTTATCATTAAAATGAAATATATTTAAAAATATTTTTTAAAGTATAAAAAACAAAAGTAATACTTAGTCTTTAAAAATTTTGACAGTTGGGATGGTTGGTGAAATAATAGCTAAAGCATTTCATTATAGACATGAGTTGGCTTTTCTTGGATGGCTACTATTGTCTTGTTTTATAAAAATAATTACATTTATTTACTGTTTTATAAGCTATGTAATGTTGCAATTTTTTGAGATTGTCATATGATAGTAGGCTATGTTAGCTTTATACTACAAAAACATATATGCACAAAAAACAATTATACAAGCAAATTTATATCTGCATATAATTCATGAACAGTTCATATAATAGGAATGATTGGATCTCATTTATGTATGAATTAATATTTATTTAAACTAATTCAAAACAATTTTTCGTTAACATATATCTACAACCATGCTGATGATTATAAACTATATTTTATAGTATTGTAATTAAGGCATATGGTCACATTTGATTTATGTTTACATATACTTCATTTCTATGTACCTAAAAATATATAAACACATTGAGTTTCTTGCTGGTTCTTCTTGACGACTGGGTGATTTTCTGAACTTATGGTAGTTTTGACTGTCATAAACGGCTATCAGGGCCTAAATTGAGTAAAGATTTTTTTATTTTATTAAATATAATTGTTTTTATATGTGCTTATTAAACTTGTTAACATTAAAAATAAAAGATTTAGCAGAACAAATTTTTACAGAACACTTTTCTTGCAATTATCCAGAAAATCACATAATCTTATATGTTATAATAATGATTTTGCTTGATGATATATTGATCAGGCAACTGTTAAGAATCTTTTGTCACACAAAAGGAAGCAGTGTTTGTTCATTTTTAGTCACTGCCGTGAAAGTGATTGCAAAATCTACAGCCAAATACCTTTAGGTGTGTTCCAGTAGTTGCACTTGAGAACCAGACCCTCCACTGGGCTTAGCGTATCCACTTCACTTCATCGTCACTTAACATCAGGTGAAATTGTGGCCTTAACTAGCGTTAAGCTTAAAAATCTTAAAAATGTTTTTTTTATAACCTAAAAATAATATTTGTAAATTAGAATCAGTATGTTAATAATCACCATTTTAATAGATCAGTGGTTAGTTATAAACAAGTCATATTTTTTATAAAGATATCATAAATACTTCTTAATTAGGAATGAAAAATTCTTCTGTAAAAAGAGCATAATGTCGCTTACGATGTTTTTCCTAAAATTACTCGATATGTTCTACTACCGGTGCTAAGTCGGGACGGGTTGCTAGTATGAATATAAAGTATACCTTTATAGGAATATACAAAATTTACATTACAGTTTTGTTTAATTATGGTTTATTTTATTATTAGTTTCTATTCAGTAAAATTAATAAAATATTGAAGTTATACAATTTTAATTTATTTAAAGTATTTTAAACCATGATTGACCAGTGAATGAATTTTATTAGTATAATTTTTAACTCATAAATACTAATAATGTTACAGAGTTTTCTAATAAATTTTGTTGCCAAAGCCCTTACGGCTAACAGCGGATATCAGGTCGAAAAAAAAAATATGAATAGGGGCTCTAGGTTACGGCACTTATGAGGTCTATTTACTGTTAAATATGGTTCGGTTATTGATATAGATAGGAAATTATTTCAGATTACCAATATTTATGGATAGTATTAGTTGTGTATATAAACAATTTCAAAGAATTGTAATCAATAGAGGTAATATTTGAATATTTGTAGGTGAATAACGTTAATCATATTTTAGTTACAGAATTTTTTGGAAACAAATTATTTTAATAGCTTAGGTCCGAGTGTTTAAATTCCGAAACTAATCACGGTTTTATACGACATAATTATGTTTAATCATTAAAAATGTATTGTGTTAACTACAGCTAGTTAATTGACGTTCGATACTATTTATCTTTAGGTATCCACTATATTATCCTTAATTAATCTGCTGTCATAGTATTTAATCAATCATGTTACTTGTCCGAATTTTACGTTGCTAATAATACCCGTTTATAGATTTCTTTTATAACGAGTTGTTTTCTAAACTGGTTTTTGATTTCAAATGTTTTTTTTCGAATATATTTACAGTGTGAGTGGTTCTGATAAGATAGAAAAAAGTTAAACATAAATTTAGTAAGTTTTGGATATATTATAGTTAGTACCAAATAATATTCTAAATGTTACAAATAAAAGAAAACAGCGTTTATTTAAATAAATAATAGTTTAAAAAAACTAAAAAACACGCTTTTTATAGAAAACTGAAAAAAAATTAGAAAATAAGTTTTAATAAATTTAAATTAAGAATAGTGTTAAAATTTTCAATAAACATAAATTAAGAATAGTGTTAAAAATTTCAATAAATATAAATTAATAATAGTGTAAATAAAAAAAAATGTTTTTTAGTTAAAAAAAAAAACGTGGGTTGCATTTAAGATTATCAAATGATAATCACTCTACCCATATCTGTCGATAAAACATTTATAACTATTGACAACATGCTCCCCACGCTTTTTTTTTAAATAAAATTTAATTTATTTTTATTTACACTATTATTAATTTTCTACTTTTTAGTTTGCTTTATTTATAATAGCTTGTTTTTTTTTATTATAAAAAATTAAAATTAATATTCTGGCCTTATCGACTATAGATGAAAATTATATAAATTAACAAAAATCTTATTTTATAAATTGAAAAATGAAATAATTTTATCAAATTAGTGTATTGTCATCGGTCCTCGATAAATCTACAAAGTTTCAACGAAATCTGGCCGTTTAAAGTGGGTCAAAATCACGCACAAAGGAGGCGGTTACAAACATACAAACAAACATACAGGTGAAGTTAATAAAAAGCGTTTAATAATTGTTGGGTAAAGGTATGCTTTGTGATAAAATGTATTTAATTGAAACTGTTAAAAACATTTACTAGTAACTGTGCCCGCGACTTCGTTCACGTGAAACTAAAAGAAATTTAATATTTTTTGTAATTTTTTTAATACAGCTTTACTCCTATTTGTGGTAGCGTTTTGTTAAACAAAATAGCCTTTCTCAATTATTGCTCTATCAAATACAAAAAGAGTTTTGAAATCCAACTGGCAGTTCCTAAGATTAGCGCGCTCAAACTTCTACTTCATAATATTATTTTTTTATTATACTTGATTATTGTAGTTACGTGCTGTATTTCTAAATATACGGAAGAATTTGGATTGCCCATAAAACAACGTTGTGTGAACTATGTGAATCATTTAATGCTATTTCTTGAAGCTTTTCATTATAAAAACAAATATATATTTTAGTTATTTTATAATTTCAATACTTCGTAGTTGGTGATTTATTATTAAAACATGTAACGCACTAACACATCAATCTACTCTTTTATGTTATATTTCACTTCGAATATTTCTTAACGGTAAATTATGGTTTTAGTTGACTGTAACAGTTAATTTATAGATGTTCCGTGACATGCTAATGCTGGTATTAGTTTATTTTAAACTAGCAATATCTGTAATATTAAACATAATACATAATATGTAACCTCGTGAATCATTAAAGGATAAGTTTTAGGAATTTGGTATCTTAGCTTTCCATTAACTTAACAATACATTCTTGATAATTTAATGTATGTCCGCAAAAACTTAGAGAAGCAGCATTTCATGAAATACCGGCATGATTTAAATACTAGAAATCGTGACAAATTGGTCACCTCCTATTTTAGACTCAGTAAGATTAGTAACAGTATTTAAGGCAATAGTGTTAGGTTTTACAATAAAGTCCATAAAGTTCAAGAACCATGTCAAACGGGTTTAATGTCAAAAGACGATTATAGGGTGGATCAATTTGTGACCGATGGTGATGTCTGTAAATGACACCTCTCTCTGTACGTCCGCTAATAACTACTGTAAATACACACGTTAAACCATACCTACATAACCTATAACCTACCTATAATATACCTATAACATAAACATAAAAATGGACCTAAAAAAATATATGTGAGCAGATCGAGTTTCTTGCCGGTTCTTCTCGATGATTGTGTTACTTTCCGAGCCGGTGGTAGTTTTTACGTCTATAAGCGCCCTTCTTAAGGCCTAAATTGAATAAAGATTTTTGATTTGATTTGAATACAATAATATATATATAGTCTTACCGTAGCTTTCTATTAGTGTAACTGTAAATTAGTGTAGAAACAAATCAATAATTGAAAAGAATTAATCACCTACTACAAATGTCCAAACTCGGAAACTTCAACATAACGAAACGTGTTATTTCTCTTTTAAAGGTGATATTCTATATTTACGCTAATACATACAGTGCTTTCATTGTATACATGACTTTATAAAAACTAGTCTTACTGGCACATTGTACGTAGGAGTAAAATGAGATTATAAAAAGTTATTTGTTTATACCACTGTTGTATCACTTATTGTTGCATAATTAAGCGGTTATGCTAAAATGTTTGTAAACGTGTGAATTGTAAGAGGTAAAGATTGGTATTAACCATGCATTTATGTATAAGGAAGTATAAGAGTCCCTTAGATATCAATCAATTCCAAACTCCTGAACTTATCGGAATGAGACTACGACCATTCGATGCTTAGTTTTTCGTAGATGGTGCTAGGGTACTTAGTTCTTGGATTCCATTGTCTTTTTTTTCAAGTTACTGTTGTATAAATTGATTGTCATTTCTTTTTTATTCGCAATTATATTAGGGGAGCCAAAATCAAAAGATGTTTAGCGTGCCGAGTGGGTGACAGCTAGTATATTGCATCTACTATATTGGCACATATTTTAATATGAAACTTTAGTATAAACGTATCGTGTCTATTTTTTTACATAACTGATACTGATACAAAGCGTTTCATTTGAAATACTCAGATATACGTCGTATAAATATGGTGGTCACACAACCAGTTTGCAAGTATACACTCGATTTACATCAATTTCTCTATACACAAAGTAAGTGTTGACAGTTGTAAGGAACCTAAGCTAATATTCTAAAGTACCTCCCCCTGGCTTGACTTTGATAATAAAAAGGTCAATAAAAATGTTATCAATTTCATTGTTATTGAATTATGAAACAAATAAGTTTATCAATAAAATAATAACGAAATTATCTTAGTCTTAGATTCTTTACGTTTTTACTGTAAAGTGAATTCGATAAACAAAATTTTTGCAGCGTTTAGATTTTTTTTCTATGTGATAATATTACTATATCAGTAATTATGATATATTTACCGTTTTAGAGTGAAAATAAAAATCGTCACGTTACGTATGAATTAGTTATCAAAAATAGGTTTATTGGGTAGTTGCTCCTTTTTTTTTTGGTATTATAGTTTGTAGGTTTCAGCGTTATGGCTACAATCTCACCTGATGTTAAGTGATGATGTGGCCCAAGCTGGTACACCGCTAAACCTGCGGAGGGCCTGGCTATCAAGTGCAAGTGCCGGAACACATAGTTATTTCGCGGCTGATTACCAACTTGAGGGTGGTAGCTAGTAAAGCGGGAATTAGAAAAAGCCCTACCACTCCGCTTTGTTTTTATTACGATGTTTTCTTTTACCTTACGCACAAGCTCATTTCAGGGATTCGAACTCACAATCTTTGACGCGGCGTTCATACTCGCTACCACGGAGCTGTCATCGCTTCAAATGTTCGCAATGTAGATCTTTTAAAGACGTTTTATTATATCCATTTCTCCAGTAGCGTGTACTACAAATGGTTTACAAACAGTATTGAAAGAAGACGCACGGTTTTGTCGTTTTAATTATAACTGGTGCTGTATGTAACCTAATGTAACAAATATTATACTGAAACTATTAGGTACAGAAAGGTATTGCTTTTTGTAAAATATAAATGATAAATGTCTTACCAGTAGTAGCAACAGTAAGCTCTATGGTCAGCACGACACAGATTAATAAAATAAACATCTACACGAAATAATGCAATTTTTTTTTTGTCGTTATTAATTTAGAGACTTCGGTCCAAAAAGGACATGTCAGTCTCATCGTACCCTGACCTTATAGTATGTACCAAATATAATAAAAGTCAAATATGCCCTAGAACTACTTAGATCTAATAACAAAATTCCATAAAATCTTGGCTTCATCACTTGCAGGTGCAGTCAAGATACCATGGAACATGCCCTGGTCCATTAAATTCAGTCCTAAACATTTATGATCGCTGTCCGTTGAGTTCGGCTCCGTTCACATTCTCTCAACAAGTGTTGCAAGTCTTCTATAGATCCACACGTTATGCAGTTGGGTGAGACACTTTTCATCATAAGAAATGTAAACTTGTTGAGAGGCATGTGTCCGGATCTTACTCTATTCGCAGTAACAACTACAGATCTCTTTAGAGTACTATTAGCAAACCATGGTATACGAGGCGGCTCACTTTGTAATGTTTTATACCAAATACCTTTATCTTTAGACCATTCATTAAAATATTCTTTCCAGTTTAGGAGGGATTTATATTTAAATTTTGTAAACAGCTCTGTGTAATCTGGGCTGATGTTTATATTAGTACCTTTTAAAATATACTGTTTTGCTAGTTGGTCTGCCTTCTCATTGCCTTTCAATCCAATGTTTGACGGAATCCATTGCAACTTTAGAACTATCCCTTTTTCTTTCAAGTTTAGAACTTTCCGTAATATAGCATAAGCCGTCGATACACCTCTATTTCCAGAGGCACAACGAGCCAAATGCTGTAACGCGCTTTTACAATCTGTAAAAATTACTACTTTCTTACAGTCCAAGGAACTAGCATACGATATTGCTCTAAAAACCTAAAGATATTGCTCTAAATGAGTTCCATCGACATAATCGATATATTTGCAGTATTTTTAAAACATTTGGCTTCATTTCGAGTTGGATCATACAATGCAGCACCCATACCTTCAGTACTTTTAGGTCCATCTGTATATAACCTATACCAATTGTTGTATTTTTTATGAATTTCTTCTAAAATATGATGTCTAATTAAATCATTGTTATATTTTTTCGAACGTGTGACGTTATTTAAGTTTAGTTCTAAAATTCCTCTTATATTTATGTTGTATACCCATGTTATTAAGCTGAACATATCTAAAAGTTCTGATGAATATATATTCTCATTCTGAGTGTTATTGTATACTGATATAAGAATAGGTTTTTTTTTTATTTACCCAATACCGGTTTAGACTCTTATCGCTCAGACTTTTAAAGAGAGAAATTGTGCCACTTTTATCCCATATTTAAGTTTTTAAAAAGTATTTATAAGCAAGGATTTGTCTTCTCACAAACAATGGCGGGATAAATATTTTTGACTCCATTACATGTATAGGTAGGTGTACTTTTAATAAAGCCACCTATAATTCTTAGTGCCTGATTTTGAATTTTGTCCAGCTTTAAGACATGAGTATTGGCATTATGATCAAATAGAAAACATCCGTAATCTACTCTACTGCGAATAAGAGAGATATATAATTTTCGCAGATGTTTAGGATGAACTCCCCAACTTGATCCAGCTAATACCCTTAATAAATTGAGTAACTTGTAAGTTTTTTTTATCACATTACTGATATGTGTACTCCATAACAAAGATCTGTCTAACCACATACATAAATATTTAAGACATTCCACCGCAGTGAGACATGCATTATTTATATAAAGATTTATACGTTGCCTTTTTCTACTTTTACTGAATATACAAAATTTTGACTTGGTTTCCGAAAGTTCTAGATCTATGTTTTCTAAAAGTACAACCATTATGTCTAAGGAATTTTGCAGTTTAAGCGTACTATCGGCTAAGTTTTTCTCAGTAGAGTATAATATAAAATCGTCGGCATATTGGCATATAAAGACATTATTTATCAAATTACAAACTTTAGATGTTACTGTATTAAAGAACAATGGTGAAACTGGGTCTCCTTGGGCTAGGCCTTTATCGGTCCATCTGATTAGTGAATTATCGCTAGTGTACCCTTTACATTATAAATGTGTTTCACTTAGAAAAGACCAAAAGTAATAGCAAATTTTGGCTCCGACTCCAATATCGTCTAACCTACTGACAACTTTCGTAACAGCAACATTATTGTAAGCGTTTTTTATGTCCAAAAAACAAGCCAAAGTTGCCACATTGTCAGAATATGCTATCTGTATTTGAGTAATTAACCGGTCGGATATCCATCTTCGCGATCCCTTCTGAAAACGTATTCGTTTATGTTCAGGGAAGTCTCTGGCTTCAACCAACTTTCACATACGATCGCTATGTGTATCTTCTGTTGATTTAATAACAATTCTAATGAAATTAATTTAGGTTCCAAACTTTGGGAGTTCCAATGAAGTATGTTAAGCTGAAAATTATTACATACGTTATCCATCTTTGATAAGAGATAATATTTTACTTATTAAGTCACCGTTTTTTATATTCTTCATTAAATAGTTCTCCTTAGTATCTTCTTAGTAGTATTAGTTCTTCTTAGTATCTCTATCAAGTACTTCAAAAATTGACTTATATTTTCTCCTATAGTACAGTCAGCCAAAAATATCTTTGTAAAGTCTTGTATGACGGACTCAAAATTTAATATTCTCTCTTTGTTTTTGAATTGTGTTTTCTTAACTCTTGTTTGTTGTTCTTCTCTTTCATATGTGGTGGCTTTCATGTTTTCTGTAAATACCTGTTTTGTACTTATGTCATTATTACTTTTTTGATGGAGTCGGTTATCTTTCTTCTTATTTCTTGATATACTATTGTATGAACCAAACTATCTTCTTCATTTGTATTAGTTCCCACAGAATTGTCGATTTCCTGATGAACCACCGCTTTTGATAATAAAATGTTCCTGTAACTGACATTTTTTTTCTCAGAGTTAATTAACTGTTCCACAGGTACTTTAGTAACCTCAGTACTTATAATGATTTCTGTTTCATTTCTGCTGTTTAGAAAGTATTGCAAAGCCTTACGGTAAGTAACATTTTCTTTGCACATTATGTTACGAATTTCTTTTTCTTTAAGAAATACAGGGCAGTTTTTATAAAGTGAAATATGTGATTTGTTACAGTTGACGCACTTAAATATTTTAGTGTCACAGTTAGCGTGTGCTTGCCCACATTTTGGACATGATATTTTTTTAGCGAGCAATATGCCCATATTTCCAGCAACCTGAGCATCGTGTCACTGGAAAAGTGTATGGCTCCACTTTAAACCTAATCCCATATCCGTACACATACGGGGGTAAAGTGGAGCTTTTAAAGCCTATTCGAATAGTCTCGCTATCCTTCCATTCCTTATCGCTTGTTAATCTTTTTAATCTTTTAATTGAAAATATTTCATATTCGCTCTCAAATATTCCTTTCATTTCTTCCTCTGTAGTGTCTAGATCCACTTGTTTAACGATTCCATATATAAGATGTATTTCGCTCGTCATATGACACCTGAACTACATTTCGTTAATTTTCTTATTGTTTACTAATTTTTCCGCATGTACTTTATCTGTAAATTGTAGTAGAACTTTATGAGGACCTTTATATTTTACTCTTAAAATATTTTCAATATTTTCTGATCTTAACAGCTTTGCCATACCAATCTGCTTTGGTAATATTGATTCAAGTGATGTTAAACATACTTCAATTTTTTCGCCCGTATTTATATCTACGTCTAAATTTTTCGACAAGCTTCTGGCCAAACGCTTATGTCTTCTTTGCACAGTAATAAATCCATCATCGTCATTTTGCTCGTTATCTTCTTGATTTTCACTATTTTCTCGGACTCTCTTTTCAGTTACACGCAGTATATCTGAATCTTCCATATCGTTCTCGGATAATTGTTCACAATCAATGTCAATAACACTTTCTTCGCTTACATCACTCATAAGTTAAAACTATTATATATATAAAAAAACTACAATAAAATTATGTAGGTAGAAAAAAAAACAAATCCACAACTGCTGTAGATTCGAATGAGAATGCGTGCGCTCGCTACAAAGTACCGTGCGGTTATGGTAATTAATATTAAAATCTGATTTATTTGAATTCGACTGTTGCGTAGGTTTTGGGCATTGTAGACGCTTACCTTTATAACTTTTTTTGGCCATCTGGCAGCTTGGTGCTTTAAATGTTGACTCGTATATATAAAATATACAACCTACGAAATATGATTTAGTAATAGGACTTAAATTCAAACAGTTCGCAACACACGGTAAACTATGTATAGGTGAGTTGTTTCGGTGTCTACATTTATCAAACGATACCGATTTTCCTTGAAATCAGTGAATATCATTGAATTTGTAACTTTGAACTTTTACTACTATATTCACTTGCTTTATAACACCCACGTCTTTAGAATAATTAGATGTATGAAACCAAATTTAGTTCGATGCTATGGCGCAATCGATTGTAACTTGTTTGAACTTTCCAGCCTTTGGTTATATCTACCTACTGTATCCAAAATATTTGAGTAGACATAAATGTATTTTCGTTTTTAAGATTAACTAAATTGTTATGTTCGTTCCTCGTCTGGATAAATGTACGTTTAGTTTTATTTGAGATCATAAATATATTTTTTTTATTGTGAGTGTTTGGTAGATTCACTGCACGAGTCGGTTAGCGGTATTAGTGGTCGCCTCGCATCGCTGAGTAATATGGATTCGAATTCCAAATAGAATAATTATTTGTTTAATCCATAAATTATCGTTCTAAGACTTCGTCTTACGTCTATTTCGGTTATCATTACACTCTGTTTATTGTTTGGTAGGCTAAACAACAAAGGATCGTGAAGTCTGACAAAAAACAAAATCCACGATCGTAGAATTGTATAGTAACTAATAGCGCTTCACACTGCAATTTCGTTTAAGGTGATTTGTTTTCCCATGCGACGCATTGACTATTCAAAGGTATTACCTTTTTGCTAATTCCATTTCATATCTCTATACATAATGTAAAATAATTCTTACATCGGTAATTCACGGACTCCAATCTATACAATTGTTTGATTTTAATGGCGCCAAAAAGATCAATGTTAACATAAGTAAGCATTCATAGAAACAAATGTAGTGATCGTTATCAGAAGTGATGCCCATCATTGATAAATGTGATGTATTGAAGGAGCGAACTCGATATTTACGTTTTCAATATAGATAAATTTGATATAGATTATTTATATCAAACGGTTTGATATGTTAAACTCTGGATTTGGTGGCCGTGTACGCTGGGAAGTATGTCATTGACAATAAAATTGTATTGAAACGGTTTTATATCTACGTTTTACACATAAACTTCATTAATTGCTTGAATACAACTTTAATTTTGGTGTGGTAGGCGGTTGTAATAAATATGTTAGCCATTGTAAATAATAAAAATACTATATGTTAAACGAATATTGTACTAAGGTTAATTTCTATTTAATTAATTTACTTTTTCCTTTAATTTTTATCAGTGTGCTTAGCGCTATGAATTTACACTAATAATTAGGTGACCTGTGTACCGAACACTGAATATTATGAAAATAAGTAAAGTTATTGCGACAATATTAACTTTAAATATGTTTTTTTTTTCGCTGATTACGGTACAACATAAGTTTCATCAAAACAAAATCATGTTTTAATCATTTATTATAGCAGATATGGCATTAGCACAACTTTGAGAAATAATCTACGTATAGATATCTATATTAAAAGAACACCTTTTGTTGCCATATATATAAAACTCATTCAGGAATCTATTACGGAAGACGGAAATATCGTTAGGTTGTTAACACTTCACAATACTTTAATTCGAGGTGAAATGGAATAAACTAGAAAGGATGCAATATAGTTTAAAGATATATTGAGATACTATATAAAGGTTACTAGCTGTTCGCCTAGCTTCATTCGCCTGGTACTAAATGTTATTTAATTATTTTTGTCCGTTTTATAAATTTTTCAATACGGCTTTGCTCCTATTGGTGGTAGCGTGATGTTAAATAGCTTAAAATCTTTCCAAATGATTGCTCAATCAAATCCAACATAATTTTTGAAATCCGACTGGTAGCTCCTAAGATAAACGCGTTTAAACAGAGATACAAACTTTACCACTTAATGTTAATATGAAAATAGTCTTATTAATATTATATAGACTAATATAGAAATCATATTACTATATTCATTTTAAGAGTCGTTTGTAGTGTTGTCATATATAATATACCTGTTTTTTACCTGATTATTTTTTCGACTGTATTATAATTCGTTTGAACAATATTTTAAACAATGTCTTCTCGGTGAAGTTATAACATAAAGTTATATACGATTCATAATTGCGTACAATGGAGTAGCTACGAGATTCACCAACGCTCAATTTAGAAATTCTGTTATAGTTCTTTATGTAACATATAACTTTCTATTATAAGACGTTTGAATTGTTTATAATTTATGATACTAATAAAACTATTAATAACGTTAAAATAAATGTTTTCTATTTAAACGGTGGAATATTTTATTCACCTTCGACTTTATTACCAGAGTATAAGAAATACTAAACTCTGAGATTACACAACATATTATTCTGATGCGTTAACAATGAGCGATTTATAAACAATCGGTTGCTGTCGGTTGCAAAAAGATAGAGAATGCTATTTTTATGCATATGTTCGTGTAAACGCTTAATATCAAAGTAAACAATAGTACAATTTAGCATACGACCAGCCGGTTGTGTCAACATACAGTGTTGCCTCATCTTGTGTTTGTAAAAATACGTAGTATATCATACGCACATTACACATTATGGGCGTCTGGATGAGGCCGTTCTGAAAATCGAAAAATTATGGGTTGATAATTTATTCAATAGTATTTTCCTTATACTTTATGGGTTTAGCGTTTTGGCCACATGTCACCTGATGTTATATGGTAGACACGCTAAGTCTAGTGGACGGACAGTTTTTAGTAATTATAAAATATAGTAATCAGGTATGTATTATTAAATCTATATCCTATATTATAAACGGCAAATTTGTTGGAGGTAATCTGTAGAACTACTTAGACAACTTTTTTTCCGAAAACAATTCACATTATTCTCGAGGATCCTAATTGATATACATATTTTTTATTATTATTAAGTTAATATTGCGATTAATACAAACAAGTACATAAGTGGTAACTACAATTAATTAAGCGATTGGTTAATATTTCATTGCTTTACTATTGAAATAATATATATATATATATATATATATAGTAAAAGTTTTGAGTAGATGTTTTACATAATAACTTATTTTTTAATATTTATTTATGCAATTATATAGATATATGATTTGTATCATTAAACAGTATAGTATGAAACACATTAACAAAAATAAAGCCAAATGTTTTTTTTTTCTAAGTTCATGTAATACTATGTAAATTAATGTATTTAATAAAACCGTGACATTGAATAAAACTTTCATACCTGGCAGCATTAAGCGTAACTAGTGTTATATTATGAGCACACAACTTTGTTTGGTTTTGCTAATAAAGCTACAATAATCCCACGAGGGTCGACGTCAGCGGATTAACCGCGGTTAGCTACAGTGATAATAGTTATCAACTCATGCTACTGCGGTATGGTTAAGATAAGCGGTACGGGGCCTATTTACCTACCGCATTCGTCGTGTAAAGGTAAACCACTGGATGCAAGTTATTCTTAATAATTTAACACTTAGTTAATTCAATGACCGTCTTGGGATAGGGTAGCTCAAAGTCTGCAAAATGTTAGTGGTATCTCTAGTAAAACAAGCGTCTAAACTACTGTAATTACTTACTATCAGAAGACCCATACGCGTTTTAACCTTATTAGTTATTTAAAAATAATGCAGAACTATTTATAGTAACAATTAACATACTCCTGATATGTAGACAATTGAATGTTGTTTTCTTTAAGGCTATATTGAGACTTATATATGTTGATCCCTTTATAACTTTATATATTAATAATGAAATCAAGTGATATATTGAGTTGAGGCCACTGTGATAGTGACTGTATTTTTTAGTAGCACTGTAAAGTAACATCGCTATACCTAATAGAAATTACGGTATAATCCAAAAACAAAAACTACTAACAAGAGATCGATAATCAATAGCCGGTCTCAGGTGTTATACGCATTGACTGATTCTGAGATATGTCAACCGAAACAATCGCTGGTTGTTCCCGTCATGCCGGTCTGCAAGCTTGTCGGCATCTGACACTGAGTGATTCCGGAACGCGACTCCCTTGCCATGAACATGTCAGTACCTTTTTTTAAATTCTAACGTGAATAAATGCCAGTCCGGATTTCTTTGGCAGAAGGGCGTGAATGAATCTGCCTCTCCTGCTGCTTGTGGGTCTATGATGGGGCGGCGACCACGGGGATCTACTTCGTGGGTTCTTGCCGCATTCTCCTTCTGTGAGTTAACTGTCTCACAGATGGAGAGTATAGCACAGTTGTCCACGATCTTTTGCCGTTGTGCATGGCTCTAAATACATCGGGCTTAACATCGGATGTACGGGTTATTGTAAATTAATTGAACACAATTTTCATGTTGCCGAAAAATAGCACATAATATTCTTTAAAAATCATTAGTCTTCAACATAATTATAATCTCTTTCTAATAATTTATTTGACTTACATCCTTAACTGATGAACCCGTGTAAATTGGTATTTGCTTAGTCGATACTATGTATTAGATTTATCAAATAAGAAAATGTATGATGCTTGCATTTTAAACACTGAAATAGTTTGTTCATAAACTTAAGTATTGTATATTTTTAAATGGCTTATTATAAATAAACAAATCTTTATAGGTGTCATCATACTATATACTTGTTACTAATATTATAAATGCGTAAGTGAGTTTGTTTGTTTGTTACGCTTTCACGCCTCAAGCGCTGAATCGATTGCGATGAATTTTGGTGTAGAGATAGATGGTACCTTCGAGACGGTGATAGGTTTACTTTTTCTGGCAAAAACTTATTAGAAGTGAGGTAGCGACAGAGATAAACTTTGTTTGAGACTTTTTATTGCGTCATCCCATTTGTTTGACAAAGTCAATATTCACGCGAGCAAAGCCGATGGTAAAATCTAGTAATATTATAATATCGATAATTATTTGATCATGAAAGCATTGAACCATTATTCGTATAATTCTTTGTATCAATTATTTTAGTGATATATTCTCCAATTATTATCTGTGTACAAAATACAATCGTACTTATTGCTCAATTCGCATATGTTTATTTTGTGCTCGCGGCAAATTTATATTAACACAGTTTAAAAGACAAGGCTGTTCTTAAGTAGAGCGACCAATTCACTCTGTCCCTACAAGTTGATATTACGTTATTTTTTAAATCTTTTAACATTTTAAGATATGCAGTTGTGTTTATATATGTAGGTTTAGTTAGTGGAATCGAATATTCAACTCATACTTACAAATGTTAAAGATCATGAACGACTTGAAACTTTTTTTTTATTAAGATTTAACGTTTTGGTGTTAAGTGTTTATGCGGTCTAAGATGCAAGCAAGTGCCCCTGCCGGTAATGAGGAACCACTAATAACAAAGTGACTTTGAAATGACCTATAACAACTCAATGTTTTAATTACAACGTTTACCATAACAGTAAGCTTAGACTCATTGTAGTATTCTACCTCTGAGCCAAGATTAAATGTTCTACATATGTTAGTTAATGTTTTTTATAAACAATTTATTGACCATCTCCACGAGCGTAAACAATATGCTTACGTTATATTGAAGCAACAAATGACAATGACAATAACATTCGTTTGAACACAGCGTTCGTAATTTATTTTATTTGTATGTTTTTTAATACTTTAAAGCAGTGTTTTTTAACCTTTTTTATGACACGGACCTTTTAATATGAGGAAAAATTTCGCGAGCCCCCTCTACCCCTTGCTTTTTTTTTAATGTATTTTATTTTGTGACAAATATTCAATCGAACATATTTATTCAGTTCCATAATTAGGGTTCTGATAAATACATAATTAAGTACGTAAAACACATTTTTTTACTAACATCGAATGCGTCGCAGATAGATAACGCAACTTACAAACAGAATTGACTTGTGGTCATCGTCTCTAAATCAAAACCACTTCGATCCATTTTCTTCCATTTATACCTGGTATAAAAATGGTGTTAGAAATGTTGAAAGAAGTATTGTGTCATTACTTCTCAACGCAAGAGATATCAAAGAATACTGGGCAAAGGTCGATCTTAAATCCGTTTTTAAATGTAGCTATGAAAGAGGCAAATATTAGCAACCAAGCTCAAAGAAAATCTGCTGGATTTATCTGCCCATGGGTTGCTGCAATTGGAATTTAAGTCTGTCAATTTGGATACCTTTTGGTTAAAAAGGAAATCAGAATATTTAGAATTAACAATAGAAGCTTTGAAGTGTTTGTTTCCATTGGCCACCTCGTACTTATGCGAGTTGAAATTTTCATTAATGGCCCAAATAAAAAGTAAGGAAAGAAATCGCTTAAATTTGGAAAACGATTTAATTCTCAATGTAGCAAAATCGAATCCACGATGGGAGAAATTGGTTGATGAAAAACAAACGCGACATTTGCATTAAGAGTTCTTTATAGCTTTAGCGTTATGGCTACAATCTCATCTGATGTTAAGTGACGATGTAGCCCTAGATGGTCGACACGCTATGCCTAGAGGAGGGACTGGCTCTCAAGTGCAAATACCGGAGCACATCTATATTTACTTGGCGGCAGATTTTTAAATAGAGGGTGGTAGTTGGACATTAGAAAAGCCACATTTTTCTAATGTCAAACACAGTTACATCACTATGTTTTCCTTCACCGAACACTCAGGCGCATTGTAGGTGGATTGAACTCTCGCTCATTGACGCGCCATCCGTACACACAACTGAGCTTTTATTTCATTTGGATGTTTTTGAACTGCCTTTGAACTTATGAATATATAGAACGAGTATCTTATTACATCAAGTTGAGTATACGTATGAAATTTGAGAATTATAATCTTGGTTTCTATATAAAGTTTTTATCGATAAGCGGTACAGACGACTTAAAGTGAACTTCCTATTTCCTTAGTAAAGCAAGGACCGTAGCTTTTAAAGTAAGTCGAGCTAGTCTTAATGCTACATTTTTTTTAGTAAAAATGAAACACTTTATGTAAAGTGAAACCTTGTTTTCACTTTTGTGATTGCATGATAACTTACAGTTATTTTTAAGTTTGGTAGGTAGGTATTTGCGAGATTAAAGTGGAACATGTTAAATGAATAATTACGACGTTGTTTTGGAGATTTTTAATTATTTTACGCTTTGTGATATAAAAATTAATATAATTCTGTATATAATGAATACTACAATATACAACCTTTACAAAGGTTTTTGTTGTAATTTTTGTGGTATTATATGATTAAGAACTAATCTAGAAGAATGTCGTACATTAAATAATATTAAATGAATATTTGAAGTACTTGTAACACAAAATAACTAAATACAATTCTAAATTTACTGACGCGTTAGGTGTGTCCATATACAAGAAAGGTAGTGTTAATATTAGAGAATCTGGCTTTATATTTAGTCTGTCTACTGATTTTGAAGTGTGCGAAGTTGTCGAACATAATATCTGTTTTTGTTATCTAACATTTAAGGGATTTTACTTTAAGTAAGTTTGAATAAATATGTATTGTTCGATTTTGTGTTTGGTAATTGTTGTAAAAGCCGATTATTATACGAACGTACATTTGGAGTGAATTGTATAGTGATACAGCTGGTTGAGAAGGTCGTTTGTGATCATTTAGTGACATAACATTATAATGCATTAAAATATAATCAGTAATATTATCTGTTGGTAACACATCGTAGTGGCTCCAGTCAAATTCCATTTACCGGAATCATTACTATTTATTTACATTACAATTATTTATATATATTATGGACATGTGAATAAATAAATGCAAATAAATATAAATATGAATTTTTGTATGGTTGAATGTTTATTACTCAATCACGCAAAAAAGGATGAATGAATTTGAATGCATTTTGACACACGGATAGTTATTAGCTGGATTAACCTAATACATAGGATATGTTTTATTCCAGAAATATTTTTGATTCTATATTCTAATGTTGCGGAAAATAGCTAGTTGCTTGTATTTTGTACCTTCACCGTTAGTTAGGGGACGCAAACACATATCATTGAGTTATTATGATGTAATAGGGGAACGAAGTACACCTCTCTCCACCAGGTGTCGTACATAGGTGCGCATAGGTATGTTGCCTTTCGCTACCAGCTCATACACTCGGTAATCAAGTAAAGTTGTAGGCATCTGTATCCGAATGGGTCGCGACTACCATAAACATGGTGATTAACCTGGCCTTAATCTTTTGGTTTGTCTTATTTTGACATCATTTAATACAAGGCTACCGTTAGATTCCTAATCTTTCGATTGTTAAGTACATCATTCTGCCGTGCTATGAACAAAAATATAATACGTTTCCCCAACATTTACAATCAAAGTGATTCCAATTCAAACTGAAATCTGAACTCGCGTTTCTTTTCAACGTATCAACTAGTTTACGAAAGATTGCAAAACTATATGTTCCGCCTTTATGATTTAATTCTACATATTCGAAACAGTAATATGTTTTTCATATATAAAATCACTCCCACGTTAATAGCTCGTTGATATTTCTTTCAAAATCAAAGCGGTGTGTAAATAGTTCATATACAAAGCTATAAAGTTTATCGCATTACGCGGACTCGGTATATCCAATCAGTCTCGACGGAGAAAAATTTCGGCCTTGCTGAATTTCGGCTTTTACCGCTTCTAACATTTCTAGCTACCTCCTAACTATTTACAACTATGTCTACGTTTACATATTTGACGGACACATGTTAAAATTATCAATCGTTCGTGTTAAATAAAATGTGCTTGTTTTGGTTATATCATATAACTTGGAAATACAACATTACTAGGTATTTTTATGTTTGTATCAAGAAGAATTTGTACTATAGTGTGACATCGATATGTTGTTGATAGTTAATATTTGTTTTTGATGTATTCATATAATTATTTTAATTTTGTATATTTGAGTAGGTTGATAAAAGGTTACGACACATTTTGAAAACTAGTTCAAAGCGTTTGTAGTTTGTGTTTTTCAAAATACATGTCCATTAGTTCTTAGTAAAAGTTATTTTCTACTTATTATAAACCTGCTATTTAAGATACCACAGTACAGTTGCACATTGCTTACTTTTACTTAAATCGTTTTTTAGTCTATTTTTAATGCCAAACAAATGACTTGGAAATAAGTATGCATACACTAGAACGCATTGTAATAGTTAAATAGCTGTAAAAGTCGCGCTTAAGAAACGTTATCAGTGAGATTTCTTTTGTAATTAGTAAGGTAATAACACATATATTTATTGCAGACGTCGCATGCAGCAGCTAAAATTATGGCAGCAACGCGAGAAGGAGTGGGCGCGCTCGCGAACCAAACGGGAAAAAAGCGCAAAGAGAAATATATTTTTCAGCGACAGTGTAATGTTGCTGGAAGCGGCCGCCAGAAATGATATCGATGAAGGTATGATGTTAAAAGTAATAGATACGTTACCTTAATAATTTATTTGGTCCTAACGTTAAAAGAGAAAGGAACTTAGTTATACAAAGCCTGTGTAATGTAAAAGAAATGGGATTTCGAACAAATTAGTCAACTTTTGAAGCGACGATAGCTCAGTGGTAGTGTGTGCGATTTGGCGTCAAGGGACGTGAGTTCAAATCCAAGCACCTACAATGAGCTTGAGCTGTCGGTGAAGGAAACCATCGTGAGGAAACCATAGCATGGTGGTAGGGCTTTTTCAATTGCCCGTCTGGCTAGCTACCACCCTCAAGTTGAAAAACTGTCGCCAAATACCAACAGGTGTGTTCCGGCAGCTGCACTTGAGAGCCAGTTCCACCACAGGTTTAGCGTGTCTACCATCTTGGGCCGTATCGTCACTTCATCAGGTATCACACATCAGGTGAGATTATGGCCATAACGCTAAACCTTAAGTATAAAAAAAGGTATAAAAGTAAAAAAAAAAACCGTAAAACATGCTACTGCAATATGAAGCCTTTTGGTTCAGATTTTAAATTGATAATTAATATTATAGGTAAACTATATATTAATTGATCGTTGTAACTTACAGTTCGACGTCTACTCGGACGTGGTGTGACTCCAGACGCGACAAATGAAGATGGTCTCACAGCACTGCACCAGTGCTGCATCGATAATAACGAAGCTATGATGAGGCTTCTGCTCGACCATGGTGCAAATGTAAACGCGGAAGATAGCGAGAAGTGGACACCTTTACACGCGGCAGCTACCTGTGGAAACCTCAATTTAGTCCGTATATTAATTCAGAGGGGTGCTAATTTATTGGCTGTGAACGGTGATGGAAATATGCCGTACGATATTTGCGAAGAAGAGAGGACATTGGATGCGATCGAAAGCGAAATGGCGGCTAGAGGTGTGACACAGAGATTGATAGACGAAACGCGAGCAGCAACTGAAATGAAAATGTTGATCGATGTTGCGGATTTAGTCAAGGACGGCATGGATTTGGATGAGCCGAGAGATAACCAGGGTGCTACGTTGGTGAGTTACACTTTTCAATGTAATATACATTTAACAAAAGAAGTTAAATAAACATGATAGGGTAAACTAAATACACCTCGTGACATCATTTATTAGCATATAGGATGGACTTTTTATTCTATAGGTGTTAATGAATTTGCATTACGTGCACTTGTGATGTGCGATTGTTAGGCTTGTAAAGTTAAGCGTCCACATATCCGTAGCGTACGCACTGATGCGTCGGATCTAATCCTCTTCAATATATATTTTAACCCTATCAATTAACTATATAACATGGAATTTTTAACTTCATAGTTTATAACTTTGCTGCTGTGTGATTTTTATATACGCTATGTAAGTATGGTAGCTTGAGTCTTCTTAAGTCTTTATTATTATGATGCTAAAGAAAAAAGAAGAAAGAGCAAGTTACAAAGTAGACTGAAAGTCTGCGAGAATCCGCTACATGTGACCAGCGCATATCCGGTTATTGTGGTGATCTAAATAGATCGACATTCGCTTATTCAGTAATACAAAACTGGACAGAGTGTAAAATTGTATAAGAAAAATTTTGCGAAACTTATTTCTCGTCTTAATATCGACGTCCAATATAGTATAGATTAGTTTGGCTTGTTCAAATGTTACGCTAATCGACAATTTATTACCTGATAGCTAAATCATTATATAAATGCATCTATATAATATCACTATGTTACAGAAATTGAATGAATATAATACAGTATTAAAATGGCAAAAACTTTAAATAAAGTTATGTTATTCGCAGTATCGAGTACGAGATTAAGTATATACGTAACCAATTATTTATAATCTCTCGCACATATTTAGCTTTCACTCCATAATCTTATTCTTAGTGAAGACGAAATTAATGTTTGGCCTATGTAAATTATTATTTTTTAACAGTACTGTAACTAAGTACTTTATTTGCATATAAAGTTAAAAAGAATTGCGGCTTTCGTTATTAAGAGAATTATTTAGCGCATTTGTAGTGGTTTGTTTCTTGATAAGCAAATATTTGTTATAAACTCTCTAATTTTTTAGAGTAATTTTTTATTACACACTATGGTGTGTACTTAGTACTTATTATGATAAGTACTGAACAGTTCATAATTAAAAATATATATACATAAATAAAATCGGTAAATAATAAACCTAAATATGGTTTATAACTCATGTTCATCAAAAAACATGTACTGGTTTTCTATTACCTACACTAGGGACCAAATCTCACCGCAAGTTGGATCATATATTACAAGATCGATACCGACAAGCCAGTCAGCGGAAATAACTTATGTGCTGTGTAAAGTGTGCTTATGGTAATAATACTAAGTCGGTACTGGTGCAATTTCTATTCATTACGTTTTTGGGTACTTTGCGATGTTTTTTTAAGCAATGTTAGATACTATTGGTGTAAATATTAATCAATAAACGCGTATCGTTATCAGATGATTATTCCGGTGACGATTTTTTTAGTATTTAATATTACATTTTTCGATACAAGCACTGTAAGGCGTAAGCCTCTGTTCATCGCCATAAGACCTTTTAAGTATAATAGAGTGGTACAAATTTATTGCCGCACCTGCATCAAGATTCTGTCCCTAATGTAGGTGGTATTTTCCAGTCCACGAGAATATAATTAGGTATGAACGACTGTGACTTTACTGGAAATTTAACGATGTATTTGGTTACTTTTTTATTACAGCTACATATAGCATCGGCGAATGGGTACATAAAAGTGGTGGAATTTCTTCTGGAACATCGCGCCTCGACGGATGTCGTCGACCACGATATGTGGCAGCCGGTGCATGCAGCGGCCTGTTGGGGACATGTAAGTTTATTTTTTTAACCTGGCCTAATATAATTATCTCTTGAGGCTAATTATAAAACCATCACATGTATAAAAATAAAATTGAGGTTATTGGTTTTTCAATATAAAATCAGTCAGATTGTATTTATTTTCGGAGATATTTTCTTTTATATTACAAATCAGAACTAGAAATTTAGAAAAAGTAGTGCAACTTTTTTACTTTATATATTATATGTAATTAAATAAAACTTTCGTAAAGCGGTGATACTAAATCTAACTGTATATCGACCAGTTTTATTATAATATTATATATAACTCATTTGTTGCAGTTGCAAAAGAAAGAAAAGGTTCTTTTTTTAAATAACGTATTAATTTTTCATCTAACGTGGTTAAATAAGTTTCATTTCAAAAAGTTAAACATGCGGTCATTATAATTTCGTTTGAACTCGTCTATTAAAAAGATGGTGCCGCCATTCTAAACAATACTGTAACTGAATTAAATCATACATATTTATATTTTTTGATTATTATCGGGGTGTGCTTTGTTATTTGTATAGCAATTATACAAGCAAAAAACAATATTATTGACGATCTGTCTCACACCTTGTACGTGCATACCACTCCGAAAGTACTGAACGAATTTTAATGAAATTTGACACGGTGATAACTAATATTATGTGTCAACATATAGGATGCCTTTTATGCTATAAAACGAAAGACTTCCTCTCTCCTCGAAGAATTGGCACATACACATATATATCGCACCTATGCTTAAATAGTGTTACAACCCAAAAAATATTAAAATCTTTTTTATTTTTCTATTAGATTTTCAGGACATTAAAAATGTTATTAAGTAGTTTCAAGTAAGCTTTTAATTTGCTGAAAGCCGTTTTGGTATAAAATGGAGTAAAACCACGAAAAGTGAAACACAGGAGACGCATTCATGCCGCTGATGATCAAATAGTTTTCGTGTTGCAGAAGAGAGCTGTTCGAGCAGCTTATAATTTATCCAATAAACACTCATCAAGAGATAACTTTAAGGAGGCCAACTTATTAACAGTGCCATATCCATACATATTTAATAACATCATATTTGTTCACTAAAGTATTGATATTTAAAAAAAAACAGACATTTTCATAGCTGTAATACTAGAAATAGACATCACTTTGCTCTGATCCACACAAAGTTAACAAAAATTACTTAAAGAATAATGTGTTCGATTCTATAATAAAATCACTCACGAAATACGTGATCTGCAACTAAAACAGTTTAAAATAATTGTAAAACAAAACTTATTAAAAAAGCGTAATATACAATTGCCGATTATTTAGCAGATAAACTTGCATGAGATTAAATTATTGTTAATATTTTTAAGTTCGTAAAACTATATGTTACATTAAAAACAAAGAGCGATTGCCGAAGAGTTTCTTTCGCCGTTTCTTCTCTTCCAAAACACCATGTCGTTTCTGAAACTGTAGTAGATTTTTGACTTCTAAATAGTCATATTATTATCCTATTTTTGAGAAATAAATGATTTGAATTGATTTGCATAAATTTTAAACCCCTTTTTCTCGAAAATATTATTTTATAAGTTATTGCACTATTTGAATGCAGGTGCGATATGTATTTTTGTGGCGCTTTGGTGAAGGGATCGGGTATGGAAAAATGTAAGATCACTTCTGCGGGCTATGTAGTTCATCAATAAAAATTTACATCCACGTCTCTTAATTGACGTTATAAGAGATAAGCACGCGCATTACTATTTCATATGAACTACAAATTAAATATTTTAATAAATTAGTTCCGGATTTCTTAAGTATAAATACAGCCATTAGCGTGTCCATCATCTTGTGCCAGAACATCACTTAACATTAGGTGAGTTTACGCTCATAATGCTAAACCTACAACCTAGAAAAAAAAATTACTATCGAAGTTAGCATATTTAACAATGTCTCGATCATTTTAATTCATAGAACATGTCTGATATATATTAGCTCATATTCATATTAATAAGTCTGTAGTCATTCTATATGTATACATATATTTTATCAATTGTTCATGAAGTCGTATATTTAAGAGGACCCTGAACACTATCCGTTCCTTTTATTACGTACAACTGACCCGACAGATGTTGTTATGTTAACTATGAATATTGAATTCAAATCGGTGTAATTAATAAAAATATATTATTCAAAAATATAGTGTTATTGTAATGCTATATGACAACTGACAGTTATGTAAAGTTAATACTTTCGTTAAGATTTTTACAATTTTCTTAAACTTTTCTAATGTTCCGCTACACTTCATTAATTTTTTCTTTCATAAGAACCTTCTCCTGACAATAAATAACACAACAAAAAAATAATTAGCGAAATTGTTGTATCCGTTCACGGGTGATGCGATGACCAAGGGAAATAGAGTTTCGTTTATATATATATATATATATATATATATATATATATATATATATATATATATAGATTTAGCAAGAGAAAAGCGTTAACAAAAGTCGCAATATTTTTGGTACACTATGGCTTATATATAATACGAATTTACTGTGTCGTATATTTAGAAAGTTCCGCAATCGTTTTGATATAGCAAAATATGTAACTAGAAGGACGGTTTGATTTAAAATTTGTCCTGGTTTTTTATGCCGTTTTTTTAATGGAAACGTATATCAATCCACAGTTGATATGTTGTAACAGTTTTTTATAATACGTTTACAAATCGTAAATAAAATATATTTTTTATTAATTTTTAGGCGAGGTTGATGAAATTCAGTACTCGGGAACTATTTTTCATTCCGCAATAGAGATGAATATTATGAATGCTATTTTTAAAATCATTCAACTGACAAATGTTTTATTAATATATGCTATTTTTAAAATCATTCAACTGACAAATGTTTTATTAATATATGTATATTTATTTACAACACGTTTAATCTTCGGCATCGTCTTCACTTTCCATCAGGTGTGACTGTGCCAAGTGTCATATGGTCAATTAAAAAAAAAAAGAATAAAATTTCGTATGTAGGGAAATATTTTATTTTCAAATTGATAAATTTGTATTTATCAAGAATATTTCAAGATATTATATGTAATGAGATAATGAAAATTACGAGACAAAATAATTAATGCGTTACAAATTTGCGCGAATTCGCGGTACATCGTTAGCGTATAATAAACAACTTAGTCGTGTTTAATATACACGGTGCACCTTTACTATTATTATAAAAAGATAAACCACGTACAAGCTTATAATAAATTGCAACAAAAAAAAATATGTGGGTAAAATGTTGGCGTCGAAAATAATTTTGAATTAATGCCAAATAATAGTACATTATGGTTTGTTTGTTATCGAGACTGACGTATGAACTTGCATTAAAAGAGATACTGTGTTATGGGAAAATTAATTGTATGATTATTTCTGTAGATCAAAACATGCGAACAGATCAATGTTTCATGTTACTTTGTATATCATAAAACATGTAAATTGGCTTGTTACAAAAAGATACAGACTGTTTTCGTCTTGTTGAGCTAATATAAATTTATGTAAGATAGTCGGGTATTAAGCTTGTTTAAAAGCAATATTAATGTATCTGTGAATTTGTAAATGTTTTGTTATCTGCGTTATATCAGTACTATTTAAATACACACTTTGAGCAGGACCGATATTTACGTTCTTTGAAAATCCATACCAAAACGTTTAGGAGGCTCATTCATTTGTTGTTTATCTATATTAATAATATAAAGCGGAAAAGTTTGTTTATTTGTTTGTTTGAACGCGCTAATCTTAGAAGCTACTTGTCGAATTGCGTAAAAGTATACATACATACATATATACATACTATCACGCCTCTCTCCTATAAGGGTAGGCAGAGACCACATCCTTCCACTTGCTACGATCCTGACATACATCTTTCGCTTCTTCTACTTTCATAAGCACCTTCATACATGCTATTCGGTTTTTGACCTGGCCTTTCTCCAGAACTTCCTCGATCTGATTGAGATATGTAAAATCGCACGTAAAATTATTTCTGTATTTAATAGAGCGATCATTAAGCAAGGCTTTAGGCTAACATCACGCTACCATCAATAGGGGCTAAGCTGTATGAAAAAAAGAAAAACAGGCAAAAATGTTTAAATAATTTATAGTTCCATGCATTCGCAGTTACAGCTAGTCAGTACTATTTCAATGCACACTTTGAGCAAAACTGATATTTATGTAGCTTAAAAATCCATTTCAGAACAAACTATTTCGAGGCTCATTCATTTGTTATGCATTTTAGATACGCGTTACTTTGAATACAGTAGTATAATTAGATTGAAAATAGTTATTTTTCTCCAATAAAAACATTCATAATGCACGTCTAAAGCGTGTATACAAGGTTTCTTTAAGTATTTGTTTTAATTGTTATTTGTACGTTTTGTTTCAGTTAGAAGTATTAGAATTACTCGTACAATACGGAGCGGATCTAAATGTGAGGAACAAACACGACGAGACACCTGCAGGTGAGAGTTACATCATACTTCAGTAATACCTAAAAATAGGTGTAATATAATACGGCATTTAAGAATAACCTAGGAGTTTGTTGTGTCCATTATTTAAATGAGCTAAATTGATTCTATATTTGTTATAGTTGAGATGAGTGTACAATTAATAAGATCATATTCTGCCGCAAACAATTTAAATGTATTGAGTTTATATTCGTCAAGTATTAAGCTTAGATCTTTTCCAGATATACTCTTCAGTAATTATCCAGACTACAGAGCTATTACATTGATGTTAAAAATCCGTCGAAAAACACCTTATGAATCGATCTAAGGCTTAGGGATTCAGTTCCTATCTTAAGTTTATCATTCAAACTAATATTATAAATGGTCTAGTACCTGAATCTGGTTTACGTCTTTACGTTTAAACTACTGACTTTCAATGATTGGCATAGAGATACATTAAACCTTGGAAAAGGCTAGGGGTCAAGTGAAATACCGGTCCACAGCTTTTGTTGAAATCTCACAATTTCTTAAAATAGGAATATTAAAGTTCATAGTTATGCTATTGGTAAAATATAATGTTCCGCGTTATTGAAAAATCATAGAATAGTGCATACTTTTATTTATTCAAGTTAATGTGAACGTAGTCGTGGGCAAAGCTACTATTCAGTAATAATAGATTTTAGTTAATCTATTGATTTTGTTATACTACCTTTGGACTTAAATCCCACCTGTTTTATGTGGTTTAAAACGTTATCACGTTATGTCTAGAGCGGCAGTAATTCTCAATCCTTGCCGCGACTACATGTACACTACTTATTAAATGTTTACAATTCTAATGTTTAGGCGTATGTACTTGATTAATTTGACTACTAAAGAGGACAGAAAACGTCTACCGAATCAAGGAGTTGTTTAAGAAAACTTCAAAACAGTTATGAGGACTGCCGACAGAAGTGAAAACTTAAAACGATAACCAACAGTGGGTATTTTTGGGTATCCAAATTAGATGTTTGATCTTAAATTAAAACATGTAAATCAAAACTGTTTACGGCGCAATAAGTTATACTAATAGGAACAGATACGGTGTTATCATGTCAATGTTAACACGTCACGTGACCATGCCGATGACGACTTACATGAATTTACTCCCTATCCAAACCTGCCTATAGAAGTTATAAATATAATTAAAATATTGTTTTAGATATATGTGAAGAAGGCGAGTTGCGTGGTCGTATAGCCCGTCTCGCTGCGGAGCAAGAAGAGCGAAGGAGACGCGCTGCACACGCTGCTGGCGACCGGTTAAGAGCGGCCAGGAGATCATCATCCACTGCCAGCACCAGCAGGTACTAGCATAACCTACAAACTTATCCACACTAAACTACATACATATATTCAAAAACTTATAGGCTTAAAATTCCGATCACGCTCTACATCCAGCATTATCGAGTAATAACATCACTAAGGAACATAACTATCGATACTAACCTGCATATGCGGTATATATGTCCACACTTCGCACCAGCGGGTAATAATATCGCTAAAAAACATAACTGTCGATACTAACTTAGGTATATGTATATAAGCGCTACTTGGTATATAAATCCATACATCCTCCACTGTCGTCATTAGCGGGTAATAACATCTCTAACGAACATAATTATCGATACAAATGGTATATATTTCAGTGCTTATATTGGGGTAATTGAAAGTCGAACATATCCGTTAGATTTAGTTTAAGTGAGACATATAAAAAGTTACAAATAATATAAATACTGTAAAGAGTCCACTGATATAATTTAAACACGATAATTACAGACGATAACGCGCCATTGATCAATAACAATTATTATAATAAGGGAAAGATTTGTATTTTTATTTGTAACGGATAAACTCAAGAACTGTTTGACCAACTTAAAAATTCTCTAACCATTAGAATGCTACATTAGCCCTGAGAAACAGGCCATATAACGTTTTTTCATTAAAACAATTAAATAAAATTTTAGTTCCACGCGAACGGAGTCGCGGACACAGCTAGAAAATAATAATAATCATAAAATAATAAATATTACTTATTTTCAGACTAGCAGATCCATAGTGTTAGTAACAATATAACTTATAGACTATGTTAGTGTACAAAGGAAATAAGGGAAATAAAAGTGATATAAATAACAAAAGTAACACAATCAATGGACAGGCTCTCCGAACCTTTACATGTAGCTCGGTGAACCTGCTAGCCAGGGCTCAATCAAGGCTTTCACTCACCATCTTCAGGACTCGGTTCGAGCTCCGCCGCACCCTGTAAACCAGCGAGGCAACCTTCTTTCGCATTACCGCGTAAAAGTCATCCACGCTGGCATCGGCAAACAGTGGGAGCCGGAACAGAGCCCTGAAGATGTTATTGTATTGAACGTGTAGGGAATTGTAGGATTTCTGCGTTAAGCTTGCCCACAGGCTACTCGTGTAGAATACCTAGCAATATACTTTAAATAGCGTGATCTTAACCTCGACTGTACATCGAATAAACCTATGTGCCTATTACCACGTACCAACAATGCCCTTCGCGCTCTCTCTATGTTCAAATCAGCACACAACTTTTCGGTGACTACATGACCCAAATATTCAAACCATGCGACACAGCATAAGACTCACAGATTATCAACAGCTTTCTAAGTCCCCCGATTGAAGGACTCAGCAACACCATATCGTCTGCGTAACTGAGATTATTTACGCAATAATTATAAATTTTGTTATAGAGTACGATCAGTACGTCGAACATCGCTCAGAGAGAAGCAGCTGACAGCAAAGGCTGATGTTAGGGGCGAAGCGCGGCTCCGAGAAACCTTCGATTCGGCGGTCGACGACGAGTTACAGGTAAGAAATGTACACATATGTTTTTAGCTTTGCACGTTTTTAATCTACAAATATAATTAATCTATAACTGAGTAAAGTATGTCAATTCACCATTATTTTTTAAATAGTTCTCGAGCTGTACTCTGCTGTCGATAAGGGGCTAATTTATTTTTTGTTTTTGTTTGTCTCTCTATATCCTTCTACGCGCATAGCTATAAAAGTGGTGGATAGTTTTTAAAGAAAATTAATTTTCGGGTTAATGAGGATACTTTAATCCCATAAAACAAAAGGGATAGGGAACTTATATATCTTAATATTTTCTATTAAACAGAGTTCTTGGCGGATATTAATCCAATTTCTTCTGTTCTATAGCTGATAATATAACTAAATTAATATAAATTGCTATCGAATATGTAATTGTATATGTAAAATGGATGCCTGTATATACGAGAACGCTAAACTCTGCAATCGACCTATAGAAGGCATTGTTTTAGAGTCATTAACAACGGGTAAATTCAAGATAACAACTATCGTGTCAGCTAGTTTATTAATAAAGAAAACGAGTGCTTTAAGCAATAAAATATACTTTGAAATAAAACATAAACTTTTCTGGACAACCTACACCTCAGTCCGCCCCGTGACCACGAAGGCTGAAAAGCTTTCGAAACGTCGGGATCAAAATTTAATAAATAACCGCGATAAAATCCGTTTAAATTAGTTTTATTTCAATGAATAATATTCGCGTAAACCTAAGAAATCATTAAATAAAATATACTTACAGTGTTTACTTTACAAGGTTTATTTAATTAGTTGATTTAATTTGTTTGATTAAACTAGCGTGAGTAATTTAAAAGTACGAAAACAGATTTTTAATAAAACTCCGTCATAGTAACAAAATAACTGATCTTGTCCAATATATTAGCAAATTATGTACACAAATATTCTACTTTTAACACTCTTTCTATTAGTGAAAACCATATTGCTATACTATAAACTAGTTTCGCAGAAGGAATCACAGAAACTATTAGAGATAGACAATGACGTTAACCTTGGGATAATGCGTTTGAGCGTTGCGATGAGGAATTCTGTAAAGGATAGGGTATTAAACGCCACGTCAATAAAAAAAGAGCGTGGCCCTATGACGGTGACCAATCAACTCTACAAGTCGTAGCAGTTGTGTCTGTATAAGGGCGTCTACACACTTCGTGATTGTTTTTATCGAGCCGATGGTTCATAACAATTCCATAAATAGAAGTTTGAAACAAAACAACAAACACGAAAGATTTATTTAAGACGTGTTAGTTACTTAGGAACCCGCCCACCTATAACTAACTACGGTAAAAAAAATTGCGAGTTTTAGGGTGTTAAAATTTACAACAAATTACCACCAGAAATAAAAGAAGAAAACAGTTATGCTCGATTCAAATAGCTACTTAATATAATTAATACATACAAATAAATAAAAACTAGACGTATAATAAATTAACCAAAATATTACAAAAAACAAAAAGTTGTTGATATGAAACTGCCATCAATGCCTCATCTAAATTTAATATAAATTCATGCAGCCGTGTTTCTGCTTGGCAATGATTGAATTTCTTACGGTTTATGTATTTTATTTGTATACCCACATCTTTTTTATTATTTCTTGTATTGTAATCTAGTTTTACCTTTGCGGTCTAAATATTAATCCTAGTTTTAAACATTTGTTCTGCAGTATTTGAGTCAGGTAATTCTTTATGATAAATAGAGTTAGTCTTAAACCTTAATATGATAGATGGCGACGTGGGCGAGTTATTAACTGCTTAATGGGACAGAACCGCGTTGCAAGGCTTTTGATATATCATTGTAGGTTATGTTTAAATATGCACATTGTTTTGTAAGAATAATCAGCTCCGCTGCCCACAAATCATGTATCACGTATAAAATGTAATTTAGACCAACAGTTAAGTTATTTTTTTATTGACGTAAATATACAAAATATTCAATAACGTCTTATCAAATAAAGTGCCTACCTAATCGAGAGAGACAATCGCAATATATTGACTATCAGACGTAATCTAGATATCATATACCCTTGTCTTGATTGACTTATCTTCCATCCCAAACTAAGCATAGAAATGAAAAATTTAGGGAGTGCCAATTTTATATTAAAAGCATCGCAGTTCTGTACTAAAGTTTGTATGGAAAATATATAATAGTTGTAGACTTGGTTTTATTTTAATATTGGTATCTTTACTAATATAATAACCCTGAGGTGTACTTCGTTTTTATCTGTTTAAACATGTTAATCTCTGGAAATACTAGTAGAATTCGATTTTTTTTATTTACTTTATAGGTTTAGCGTTATAGCTACAATCTCATCTGATATTAAGTGACAATGAAGCCCAAGATGGTGGATACGCTAAGCCCAGTGAAGGATCTGGCTCTCAAGTGCAACTTCCGAAACACACCTATAGGTATTTGGCGGCAGATTTTCAAAATATTTAAACGGTTGAGCATTAGAAAAAGCCCTACCACCATGCTGTGGTTTCCTCACGATGTTTTCCTTCGCCGAAAGCTCATGCTCATTACAGGTAGATTCGAAGTCACGCCAATTGACGTAGCTTTTGTACACACTACCAATTAAGCCATCAACGCTTCAAAAACGCTTTTGCAGATTTGTGAGGAATAGTGTGGAGTACTTATTATAGAATGTAACTAATTAAAACGCATATATGAGAGTTTTTGAAAATTCAATCCATATTTAGAAAAGGAGTAAATAAACTTGTATAGGAAAATATTTTTCGGTTTGTATTTACATAAATTAAGGATATTGCTTACACAACTTTTAAATTATACACAACCTACAAAATTTGTTAAAAAATATATATCTTATAATTTATACATATAAGATAACCCGAATATGGAAAGTACTCTGATATATTTCTTCAACAAAGCTTCCGCCTTCCGCAATTCAAAAACTCGAACTTCCGCGATAGGTGCGCACAAGTGGATCCGAGCGGTAAACGTCGTTAGTCAATTTGCATAAATTGAGATTTAATTTGCCTTTCGAATTATGCTTTACTAAGACTTGTGACTAAAGAAAATATTAATTTATAGTTTTAATTTTATTTATACTAAGAAATTATAATACAAATATTTTTTTAGGTAATATATGCAACAAATAATATATTTCTACGTAGTGCATAAATGTAAACAGAGTCATTTTTATTTTCTATTCTAATTTTCCTACTATCTAACAAAAAACCTTTTTTTTTTGGTTTTGCTCACGATACATTACGTGACACATATACATACGTTTATAATATTTTTATTTCTTTTTGATCAAAAATGCGCTTTTACAAAATCTGTAATCATTTTGGTAGCTGAACTTCCCGTCAACATTATCTACTTTATCTTTTATTTCTAATTGGATCTAGATAACTAGATTCACCATTGTCTTGACAATGTAGCTCATATTTATGCTCATGAAATATCTATTGTCAATTTTTTTAGTCTACCTAAAATCCATTTACGTATCTCCCTGTCATGTTTGTCTGAACAGGTTACGAGGAGGATATGTAGTACACACTTGGTGTGAACTAGCGATACCGACTAAAAACCCTACGGTGACCTTACATTCCACCCATTACTTGGCACCGGGAACCGCTTTCGCATTTCTTTTGTATACACCAACGACCTGGTGCATTACTGCAAAGTGAATAGTTGTCCAAACTTCTTACCGTAGATACTGTCTAAGTTAGCATGAGATTGTTTCCATATCTTCGTTGACCACGAGGTCATCATCACCATCTTCTTTATAAACAGTACAAAATGAGACGACCTAGTTTCTTCGTTTCTCTGTTCCACCGCTGTCGGTCGCCACAATCACCTTGACGATAGCTACGACTGAGAAATCGGTCCCTATAACTGCACTCAGAATACAACATTCCGTGTTCCACGTAAGAGAGATACCTAGATTAATTCGCGTCATCGAACGTTTAATCACAATGAATATATCTCAGTTCGATCTCCTGACCGATGCGACACAGGTAATTGCCGAAACAACCTTCTCCTGTAAACATTTGCGTCAACCGGATTGCGGGGTGCCCTATCAAATGGATCGATGCGATTTAACTATCGCGAATATTTTGAAGTCGCGTTGAGGAAGTAGTGTTAATTGTGCGATAGGGATGGCGATTCTTTCTGAAAAAAAACGATTCATCAAAAATCGTTTTTTTTATTCGCGTTACATCTTTCTTTTTTCAATATAATAGCAATCATAGAAATGGAAAGGACACCAAAATAATCGATATTTTATCATTCTTATACAATCAAAGTTTTGGTTACTACTACAAAAAAGTATCAGGGATACAAAAAGGCATTTATTTTACAAAATTGGTTACATAAACAGTTTTGAAATTGTTTGAAAAACATTCAAATAATTGTAGATAATGTACAATAGAACCTCTATAAGTCGAACATCAAGAGAGTCGCCAAAATTCGAGTTATAGAATTTTCGACTTATAGAGAATGGAGGTTTTGGTGTTTGAAGCGAAGGGAGCAAAACATTATTTCGAGATTTGGAGGTATTCAACTTATCGAGGTTCGACTTAGCGAAATTCTACTGTATTATGAAAATAGATAAGAATCGAACCTCGATTTTTATGGGAGAAATATCGATTGACTACATCGATACATAATTGTGAAGCGCAAAAAAAAAACGATTTGTTTACACAAAAAAAAACAATCATTCGATTAATAATTGATTTTAGATCACCATGCTTATAGAGTTAACGTAGTTGAATCTTTGTATAGTTATTATTATATAATTTAATATATAAGTGCACATCCGCCTGCGTTCGTTTTATGTGTAGACGCGAATAGATACCACTCGCGAGTCTGTTGTGTATAATGTGAATAGTGTGCTGTATGAACGTAAATTTGTCTAATAGGTTTATTACACTCGAATTTATTATGGCGAACATTAAATAATAGCATGTAACAAAGGAGTGGAGAATGTTGGTAATAAGATTAATTTAAAACGGCAATATAGAAAGTTATTTGGTCTCGATCATGAAAATATGGAAGTAATAATGGTTCAGTGCAGCGTGTTCGAACACTACTTTGATCGACGTAAGGCTCGGCCTTCCAGTGATTAATAATATTGTGATTAAACCATAGCATGACGGTAGGATATTTCCTAATATACACCTTTAAATAATTGTTTTTCCTTTAAATAAGAAAATCTGTCGCTCAGTATGGGTAGGTAGATATTTCGACAGCTGCTCTTGAAATTAAGCTGCATTAAGTTTAACGTATTAGCATTTTTTCACTATAATGTCTTATGAGATCAAGAATAAATACACCACAGCTATAAAGAATTAAAAAAAACATTGAATGTCTTAGATTTGAACATTCATTATCCTTGATTTTAATAAGAAAGAAGGTATCAAGAAAGCTCTCAACCAAATTTATTTTTTTCGTAACATTGCTATACTTCATACTATGGCAAAAACTAATTTGATCGTACATATAATAGTTTTATTTTTTTCTTTATAGTGCAATTAGTGATCATTACAAGTCTGTAGAATAGTAGAATAGTCAATTATTGTATAGTGCAAGCTGACCCAACTAACTTTGATGCCTTATTTTACAGCGTAAACTGTCCAGATTTTATGATTTTCTTTGCTGGCACTGAACCTATGTAATTATATTGTACATAAAAGTAATTTTTTATCAAAATATTCAGATCCATAATATTAGTTATCGTCGTGTCAAACATCACAATATATCCAGAAGTTTCAAAGTGATGCGCGTACAAGTGGAAAAAGAAAAAAAAACAAACTCTACTATTACATATAGTGAAGTAAAAATTCAGTTTTTTACTGTACTTTAACTTAATTTTTATCGTAAAACACATTTTTTATCATGAGACAATGAGTTCATAAACAATGCAATTCATTTATTATTTTCTCGTTTCCAAATTTATAATTGTTGTAACTTAATTGAAGTAAACTCAAAACGGTAACATTTAGGTAACTTGTATAAAGAGTTTATTTATGGCTACATGTTTTTTCTAAAGATGTTTTTATACCTTTTTAATCTATAAAAGGATCAATCACGTCAATACTACAGAACGTATCGGGATGGTTTTTCGTAGATGGTTCTAAGGTACAAAGTTTTTTAGATCACATTGCCACTTTTTATTTGTTTTTTCCAGTTACTGTTGTATAAATTGATTGTCATTTGTTTTTTATTCGCTATTTTATTTACGGTTGCTAAAAACAAAAGACGCCTAACGTAGCGGGCGGTTGACAGCTAGTAGGTACCTATATTTATATAATGAAGCGGTTTAATTAAAAATATTAATGACCCCTAATTTTAATGCTAATGAAAGTATAAGACGTTGTACGCCGTGCTTATGTGACGGTGAAACGGACGGTACTGTCGTGCTGTTAATATGCGTATTACGTATGTATGTTTCAGTTTAGTATGCGGATGGATTTTGAGGTTATCTTAATTTTTATTGTCTCATTAAATTACGTAAGACCGCATTACCGAATCGTGTTCTGTATTGTAAATTTGTTTGTTATTACGGTAACTGTTTCGTAATGAGAATGTTGTTTTATTTTTAATATACTTTTTAAGTAATGTACCGTCCATAATGTAAACAAAATATTAATTAAGTATTTATTTATTCCACTTCCGAGCAGTCGTGTGTTTTTGCATAATTTCTTAGGTATCGTAAAAGTTTTATGTTTATTATAACCTGTGAAGGTTCCTGCGCTGGGCAAAGTTTTCTTCTCAAAGGTAGGCACGCAGTTAATCACCATCGGATCTGGTGGCATCTAGCATCTTCAATCGTATTTTTATTCCACTAATATTTATTATATTAAAATCGTTATATATAAATTTTTTGTGTCACCTTGTTCGTCCGCAATGAACTCCTAAACCACTGAACCGAATTTAATCAAATTTTGCAGCCTTTGTACAGTTTGATCCAATTTGAGATATAGGAAACTTTTTTATCTATATAAGTGATCATAGCGCGATAGATGCGCTGTAGTTGATGTGACTGACCACTCGAAAAGGCAGAACAAGGTCTGTCAGGTCAGCTAGTTCTTGTATATAATCCGTATACATGGTGAATTGTTTGCTGTAATCTTGTCTCATACTGTACCGTGAGCCACTAGAAAAGGATGCAATGGCATATAAATAAAAAAGTGGATTGGCGTGCAATTAATGTGCTGTGTTTTTATACATTTAATTTTTTTTATTCATTAAAATGACTATTTCCTAACTACGTATGAACTATGTGGCAAAGTACACCAACAGTAAGAATGGATATTTGTCATGACACAAACAATTGTTCTGTGTACAGTTTGAACCCACGATACTCAGCTGGCTGAACCATAAACATCTAGGGTCACCATAAATAAGCTAAATAACTTTGATGATGTTTCAAGTTACCAGGATGTTAAAAAAGTGGCTAATGAATTGAGTTCATTTTCATCCATTGATGGTACTTAAGCAGAAAATGATATTACATATTTTCTTAAATTATATTGAAACGTATGCGCATGCCACGCATGAAAAGAAAATAGTATTTACTTTCACACGTTGATTAGTAAGTCATTTATGGAGAAATCGAGATTACACGTTCTTATAAGATGTATGTACTTTATGTTGTCTGTCGTTATGCATGTTATATCTCGCACAGAGTGTTCTACGGCGGATGCTTGCGAAGTCGAACAGTGTGCGTAATTGAACACTAATTAGTCGAGGAACGGTATTGCGCTGGTTTACGTTCGTATTAACACATGGTATTTGGTGCATTTATCAAACCCGTAGCGTTAGATAAAAACTTACGAACGAGATTAATCTTGCCAGCGAACAATCAGTGAGAAATGCATTATTATTTCAATTTTTTATACCACAATATTAGCAAACAAGCATGCAGTTCACCTGATTGTCAGTAGCCACCACCAGATTGTTTAAACCACTAGAACTAGTACATGACCATAATCGACCCTATTTCTTTCATTTTGAAGATCCCTATACTGTAATCCCTTTTGATAACTAAAGCAGCGAATTTATTCCATATCTGAAGATACTTAAGAAAACTGTTCTGAAAATGGTACTACACTAACTTATGAAACTAACTATTAGTAATAGTACCACGGTAACTACCAACCGATATTAATCAACATTTGTTGATACTCTATCCTGCAAATAAAACAAAAAACTGTAGGGTTTGGCTGCTCCTAATGATTACTGGCCGGAAATGAAAAAACCCAAACTATTATCAATGTGAAATTAACTTCTTACGTGTATGTTATATTTTAGCTACCGAACCCGATAAATCAGTTTCGATGAATTTTGGTATTGAATATCACCTTGCGAAAGAAGTGTAGGGAAGTACGGAATTAAATTTTATACAGAGAACTAATTATTTTACGAACTAAAATATGTAAATTACAAAGAAATAGTGTTCCATGTTTTTGAAAAATCATCCACCAAGGCGGTTTATTTGGGGATGTTTTCCATTATTCAAGTTAATACAAACGTAGTCGTAGACATAGCTAGTAATACCATGTCTCCAGCCCCGTTTATGAATGCGTTTATAGATGGGGTATGTGCGTGTGTTCGCTTTAATGACTGTAATAACTCGTACTTGCGATAATTATTGGATATTACAGTGAATATTTACTGTGAAATGAGTTTTATAGCGTGGACATTACACGATTGATGTATGAAGCCCCCCCCACCCCCTTTAAATCTATTAAACTTTACAATGAACTGTAAATAAGACTTATAGAAACTCTCGCTAAAGAAATGGATGATAAACCGGTCCCTTAACTATAGGTAATGTTTTCTTGTACATAATTAAAGAATTTAAAAATAGTTTGCTGATTCGTGGAGCTGTAGAACCATCTTACAGTTGGCGTGTTGCTGCCTTCCTAAGAGTATTGGTTGCAAAATCCATTCAAAAGAGGTACCTAAGCAGGCCAGCATGATAGCGGTGGCTGGCAATTAATTTCGGTTCATTGTCAGTCGCCGGTGATTTGTATTGTAGTGTACTTAACATCAGGTGAAGTGCAGTTACTCTTTTGCGTGACATAAAAAAAAAAGCGTATTTGTCATCTTTATTCTGAGGCATAGTTGTATATACTAACGTTTTTATATCTGCGAAATACGTGATTTGAAGATCTAATCGAGTTTCCTGTCAGCTAAAACGTTTTCCAAACCTCTAAAACAGAAAGTGCATTCTTAGCTCATTCATTAAATAACATATTTATTTTTTATTATATATTATCAAATAAAAGTGTCTTGAGAATGGATGGAATTGCAAACAACAGCTAGATGGTTTGTTATGCTTTGTTTTTTTTTTGTTACAACACATTCTGTCGATGTAGGTATATATAAAACTACGCTCTATGCGGGTGTTGTTTTACATAATGAGCACTTTCTCTGCTTTTCACTAAAGATTGGTTGTTCACAATCAATTAAAATTATTCATATTACTACTATTAATTGATACAAATCGTATGTAGGTTATTAATGTATGTAATTTTTTCAGTTTACATGATCACTAACAACTCAATGTATATACTAAAGTGCCCTTATAAGTATTTCGTTAACAAACATCCATTACTGTACAGGTTAATGTGCATGCAAAAATTCATGTCAAGAGTTTTCCTTTCTAAAGTTTTCAAGGAAATTTAAATCCGTTGTTAAAGAGTAGTTAATATTTTACGTAAACCATCACGTATAACGTTTTTCATCATATTCGTATTCATGTTTTTAATATAAATAAAATGGTGTATGTGATGACTGTTATTATTATATATTTTTATAAATCATCATAAACAAAATGAAGGTGTTAAGATAATTTTGTGAAGTCGATTTTTTTTCATTTTTATCAATAAAAAAATCATTATTAAAAATGCCTACCCGAATAATTATTTGCTTTTTAACTGGAATAGAACTTGAAATTAATATTTTTATAATAAGGAACTTCGTTCCTATCTGGTGTCCCGCGATACCACTCGTTTTATAGATATATATTTTTATTTATATTCAATGTGATTGTGATTTAGAAAGTCCTCCGATCAGTGGTGTGATTCTGTTAAATTATATAATTTCTGTATTTATGGTATAGTTTACTTAATAGAAATTACTAGTCGCTGCAGCCTATGAATCTTTATAAAAATACCTCAAAAAGGACCACACTCTTCAGACCATTTGCTGATAAGTCGCTATTCCAGAAATGCCTTGTAAATCCATTATCATGATTCTATTTAAATTTAACAATATCCATTATCCATGTTATGTTAATATTTCGGCCTTGATTATACAATATGAAATTGTGTGTTAGTAGCCGACGGTCGTGCAGACGTGACAGCCTTCTTATGCTATTCTTAATCTTATGTAATTATTTATATTAGCGTCTATTTACTAATCTTATTCTTTCAGAATGTATTTATTTGCAAATATGTTCGTCTCAATTCTGTATATAAGATTAGTGTCGTTAACTAAAATCAATCCAATATTAGATTTTTATATTTTGATAAGATAACAACATCTGTCCCAAAAATATCATTTTGTTTGTGTAACTGGGCCTTTTAGAATTTGTTTGTCATGTATATTTATGAATAAGGTATATGTTTTATTATTGAGATATCCTTGTCTGTTGTTGGATTATTATGTTATTGTTACTGTTATCCTGAATTTATTTTTGTGATGGAGCCCTATTATAAGCGAATATTTGATGGAACACTAAAAAAAACAATTTTGTTTATAAATATTCTTTACTAAAAATTATGTTAAAATGTAACAGTTGCATAGTAATTAAATATCTAACGGTGTGTATGAAACCGTTTTTGTTTTCATCATTTTGTTGATATCAGAATTGATAGAAGAGAGTTTAAGGCGCATATTAGGTTATTTTTGTTTTTTTTTTCTCATTAACAGTAATCTCGTGAAGCCGCCACAGAAGTTTTGCGGAACCCTAGGGTTCCGCGGAGTAGGATTCCGCGGAGCGCACTTTGAGTATGGCTGCCGCAGTAAAATTGTGCAATAATTGATTAGTAGTAATTTGGATAATTTGCGTTTTTGATCTTTATTCTTTATCATATTCCTAATATACTTAGGTTTGTTCGTTAATTGCTAAAGGTAATTATAATTATCCCATGTTATTAATGTTAGAAACGTGTAGATCTTATTCATTATAGTTTAAAAAATACCGACTAAAAGGATAATAACTTTCATTATTTAAATTTAAAAATATACAACTGGCAAATGGATGAACTTGTCGGAAACCGATTAAATTCGAATAGAAAGTTTCACGTATGTTTAATAAATTTTATTCAGACTAAGCATTAAGTCTATATGTTTTTTTTATATATTTACTAGGAATAACAATCTATTATATACTAAATAATAATAATATAATATATTATATAATAAATATTTCTTAAAAGTTTTATATATTCTATATTTATGAAACCGAGCAATTCATAAAATGTGTCCTGTTAAAGTTAACTTATAATTCTAATAAATATTTCCTATAATATTTTTATTATATAATTTTTCGTCTAATAGACAAACTAGTTTTAAACAGTTACAGACATAAATATTTCCAAAGATAAGTAATTTTTTGAGTGTATTACAAAAATCAAAAAGTGGATAATATATTTTACTATTATTTCGATACCCACTAATGGTGCACCTTCGAGCTTATTGTATGTGCGAGTTATCCAAGCTACAGACATACATAAATTTTGATGACCCTCTAGGGGAGATGTTTTTATTAGTATTAGATAGCACACTAAAGAAGGAAATATTATTTTAGTGAAATTATAAAATTACTTAATTTAGTAAATTTCATTATGATTCATTGTCACGTTATATTGACCTCCGCCGTGGTCTAGTGAATAAGACGTTCAGCTATTGGTGCAGAGGTCGGAGACTTTAATCGAGCGTGAATTTATTATTTAATAGTTTAGAAACTATTGATAGCAATGGAAATAGCCCTAAACGTGATTAAAAACCCCGAATCAAAAAAAAATACTTTACTGATAGGAAACTATATAAACCTTGAGTAATATATTTTGATATGGTAATCAATGCGAACGAAGTAGCTAGATGAGTATATTTGCACCTACGAATAATACAAAGCCGGCGGCCGCAGCGATCTGTAATGCTCATTAATTTACAATAAATCGTGGTACCCAAGTACGTACTCGTTTTTATAGCATAATGTTACTTGATTAGAATAACACTACAGTGAAAGTTGTAATTAATATACTTTTTATCTGAAGAAGTAACTGAACGAACAGACAAACAACTGAGGTGTTTAGTATAGAGATTTATAAATTATATCAACCATGAATACTGCAGTGAATGGCATCTCGTTCTGGTCCGCGAATTGATTAACGACATTATGATTTACTACGTTTCCCTGCGATTTCCCTGGTGCGCTTACCGTCGCAAGCGCAGTAGTTATTATCACGCAGCGGACGGCGGTTGGATGGATGCGCACACCAACCGCAATATTTTTTTTTTATCATTATAATGCACTTCGATATACAAAAATTGCATAATTCACTAATAAAGTGATTGGATTCTTAGTGTTTGTGATGTGTATAAACAAAATTTAATGATGTCTTTGGATATTATGTTTTTAACGCATGACAATCTGCGTTGTATTCGCAAAAAGCCCCAGATTTTGGGATTACGTTATAGGGTGTGTAACCAATGACATAAATTCATATATTCTCATTTTCTACGGAGCACCAGTATATTTTGTGAATTAAATTTGTCCTTCAAGTACCCGAAAATAAGCATCTATATATCTGCATATATATATATATTCTTTACGCCTATGTGTTTAATCTGTTATTTAATTTAAAAAGCATGTAATGAATTTGTTTAAAATAAGAAATTAACGTATCTAGCATACTTTCATCATAAAATATTGTTTTTTATACAATCATGAAATGAAAATTATTTACATTTTCAATTTAAGCATTAATAGGAATTCAATACAAAAGTAAAATTACGACTACCATATATTGTAATAATTAAACACGCAACCAGTAACCAACTAATTAATTAATTTCAAACAGCTGCGTACGCACTTAATCGTGTAGTTGTAACTTTCGATTTGCCTACTGCGCGCTCGACAGTGTCTAATACTTCTTTATTCCATAAAACATTCACAGAGATCTCTATTCTGTTACAGGGCTTAACGAACGGTGTGGAAAACGACCAAAACAGTGCCAGTCACCAACCATCCGAACTGACTCACAAACGTTTATCGACAAGCTCAACTACATCTAACCAGAGTTACGACTCTACAGTTGACTATGCGGTTCCCAAACACTCATACAATCAACACAACTCACACAGAACAAGTGACGTCAGCGATACTTCAGAACTCATCCCGTACAGTCAACCAAAGATATCGAATCCACTGTTCGGTGTTAACGCTGCTTCACATTACGCGCCGGGGTCTGTCCCAGCGCCTCAGCCCGAAGCTGTGAACGAACAAACGAAACATTACGACATACCTAGTGTACCGAACGGCGTGAGGAAAGCGCCCGAGGGACAGGACAATGATTCGTACAAAACAGAGGACACGTTAGACGGTAGGAAAGAGGTGATCGTGAATCAGAACCAGATCGCAATCACTGATGGCGGCACCGCGACCTACACTACAGACAATAATGGTAAAATCAATGTTCATGTCACCGTCATGATTAACGCAGGTAATTATATATGCATCCTTACGAACTCAAGTTAATGTAACGAGCACAACTAATCAATACACATAAATATATATAAGCACAATTGTTATTATCATTATTTTTTAACAAAATATATTGTAAATTAATCTAACAGTTTTGCACAGTGATGGTTTTTTGTATATAAAATATAAAATGAAGTTTGCGAGGGGATCGTGTGCCGGTTTCCAGTTTTGAATCGCTCTCGAGGATGCATATCGAGGCAAGATGTATCTGGTTGTAGTTGCATGTTAGTGTGATGTGTTTTCCAAATGTTCCTTCTACACTTGCGTGTATGCGTTGTCTGTTTTAAACGTAGATTATGTTGTTTTATGTACATAGTGAAATGCATGGTGATTCACTCTATCTATCCAATACTACCTATCCAATAACTCTTATGATAAATTTATTATTAAGTTGTTTCGTCTATATATAGCTTTTTTACTATAACCCTATTGTCTTTCCGTTTGTTTTTTCGTTCTCCGTATAGCGTTTTTGTATTTACTAATAAAGTATTAATAGAGCTCTAGATCGTCCATACCCAACTTCTTTTACCCGTGAACTTTAAGGTATTTTGAGTAATATTTGACACTTCTACATTTAACACCTCGGTCATTTACAAAATCTCAACAGACTACATATATAGTATGGACGCTCTAGGTCAGACTCAAAAGGTTGCTCAAACCTAGGTTTTTTGGCCCTACAACGTATTTGTATTTGTCACCTTACGATTGGTGGCCTACTTTTTGTTTTTATTTAATTTTCATAAATAGCTTTATTTAATTGCAATATATTTTCTCAGTTGATTTTAAATCGATCTATCAGAAGCACTTGCTGGTCTGCCAGCTGATACAGCTATTAAAATGTAGTCCACATGTTAAATAAATTGGGCAGCCTTGCTTTAGATTATTAAACTTAACTCCATTTGGCTTAATCAGCATCTGTTTAAGAACCTATTGACAACGACTCGGCTATTTTCCAGGCACTCTAGCAGATTTGAAGAAGCAACGAGCTCAGATAAGAACAAACGGCAGCCCAGTCGAGAATAGTTTGTCGTCGACGAATAACCACAGTATGAATTCGCTCCCAGAGGTGGGTAAGCAGGAAATGCCGGTTCAGTTGAACCCATTGAACTTATCGCCGAGTTCTGGTACTGTGCCTCGGTTCTCGGGGAACACGAGCGATGTGGTCGGTGACACCAGATCTCACAGGTGCTGTATTATAATGTAGATAGTACAGAGAGATATGTACATGTAGATGAATTAACATTTTAAGCACCCCTTTTGTGTCCTTATTAATAGCATAAATAATTTCTAATCAAAGCGACTTGGCATAATAAAAAAATCTATGTCTATATTATTCTCATTACCCTATAAATTGTGTTTGAATTTAAACGCCCAAGAAAAAGTCTATAAGAACGCAGTGTAGAAAATATGTCTCTCATATAAATAAATTGTGTCCTTCATGACATTCTTTGCAATAACATTAACAAATGCCATATATAAAAAGATTGTGTTCTATAATTTATTTAAATGAACGTTAGTCGCATTCTAGTTAATGTCATACAATCCAAGTATACAGTTTTATAAATAAACGCATTTTTAAACAATTATTTATTTGTTCACCCCAAAAACGACTTGGTAGCCATGAAGTATATTGATTCGTATGTCTGATTATTTGTATCTATTGATTAAAACGTTCGCTTTGAATGGCCACCATTTTGATGTATGTTTGTGTCACGTGACTTTAATCACGTTTTTCCATAAAATTTAACAAACTCAATTTCAATATCGCACTATTTTAAATAAAAATACTGCAACTTTTCACATAAAATATTACAATAACATATTTTTGTCTTTTAACAAAAAAATTCATCTTAAAAGCGTGTCTAAAATGTTGACTCACTCGTGTAGGTTTTTTTTGTGATCGAGAAAAGTGTACAAGTCTGATTGTCATTCCAAAAGTGGCGCTAAAATAAACGGTTAATACGCGAATTTGTTTCAAGAGACATTATTCTATTTGGTATTTAAGTTATTTTTGTTATGATTATGATTGTAAATATACGAATGGCAGGTTAAAGATTTCATTGAGATGTGTTAATTAAATGTATGATACTATCGTCGAAGGTAACAAAAGTGATCGTTCCGTTTGATTGAAAATTAATCAATTCTTGATTTTCATATTAATCCAATCTGTTAATATGCCTCAAGTATTGCAACAGTGAGACTATAATTATAATTCTTAATATTGGATAATTCATAATAAAATACTCACTCAATATTCGTAATTATGTAACCGCCGCCATAAGTTGCCTGACAAGATACATAAATCCTTGCCATCGGTGATAATGAAATAACGAGTCCGATAGAAAACTTTGAAATAGAAGTGAGTTATAACGCATATAATAAAATTAAAAAAAAACTTAGTACAGAATAGCATGTTCCAAACTGAAACAGTTTGCTTTTGTATGACACATTACTCTATGGAGCAGGCATGTACGAACTGCTTTTTCAATTTACAGATAACAGTTTTAAACTGTTACTTGTGGTTAGCTGTTGTTTATAACTATTCTACTAATTGAACTAGAAATAGCAATCTGAGATCGATTAATCAAAGAATCGACTTTTTAGGGTAAACATATATCGATTTTTTATATCGATTCACAATGCTGAATTAATCCAGTAAATGGCGTTCGATTTTATCTATCTTCATAAAACATTATTTACAAGTTTTTGAATATTTTATCGAAACATATATAGAAATGGTAATTTTATATTTAAAAAATAAGCACGAAAAGTGAATCGAAAAAAAAATCATTTTTTGAGGATTTGATCTTTTGGACCTCGATTTTTTACTGTTTCGATTCATTTGATTTCGATTCGATCGATCCAAGAATCGATCTTTTTCAGAAAGAATTGCCATTCCTAAATTGCATCTCACTCCTATTTTAAAGTTGTTTTCGAATATGTGGTGCCATTATTGGTAACGTTGCAATGGCTTGCCAGTGGGCGGACAAGAGTGTGATAATGTTAAGAGCTCAACTGTTATTATTATTTATTTCTAAGTGGAATTATACGGTCGCTAATAGTTGTTTAGCGTTAAATGGTTAATATATCTGGACGTTGTCAATAATCTAAATATCGTCTCGCTAATTTATATTTATGTAAATTTTATGTTTTTTAGAAGTTAATTATAAAAAATAAAAAAATAAAAACATTCCAGTAACAATCAAGATTATTGTATAATTTTTATCTGTAGAAATTGTGATCATTAAAGGTGTATAATAATTAATAATGAGTACAGTATTGTCTTACTAATATAGAACAGATTTATAATATTAAAATAGTTGCATAATATTTTTCCCTTATATATAAAAATAAATAATCCATTTCTATAACACATTCCTAAATGATGCAATAAAATAAAAGAAATCTTGTTCTTGTTAACGAAAGTGCCTCGTAATTTGGTCTATTGTAGTCAACTATGTAAAGGTAGAAATATATTTTAAACTAAAAAAAAATATAGGTACAACTACTATTATATATATTATATCAAACTTCATCTATTTTATTACAACTCGTTAAATATATTTAATGTTATCGTTAAAAAAAAGTAAATGTTTCGGACCACAAAACAACAGTGAAATATCATTAGGTTGTAAAAAATGATTATATTTAAAAAAAATCCTGGTAACATTAATGTTTAAATTGTCCTATTTTTCTTCTTATCGAGAAATAATACTGACTTTAAACATTACTTTAATGTTATCTATCCGTATTATAAACTGTTTAAAGGGGAATGAGGGCGGGAGCTTGAACGTGGACTACATTTGTAAATGTTAGAAAATGATTTTTATATTCATTTTTTATTACTTTGAGGAATATTTGCGAATTTTATTGAAGTTTAAGTCACGTTTATTTTCCACTAAAGACTGGTTTTTTATATAGTATTTATATTCATTTCATACGTATGAGCGACCACAAGCTACAAATATACAACTATTTTCAATACATAGTAAATTCAGTATATAAAAAATTCTAAATTATATATCACAAGGGAATAGATTAGTCAACAATGTCTAAGAATTCGAAAAAATACAGTTTCATATTAACTTCAAGTATCATATTACAAGGCAGCTATATAGAATATTAAAAATTATTTTTTAATATACTTATTGATAAGTCAGTTCTTAGAAATCAAGGGTTGATTTTATTTTTGCGTTCTTTAGTATTGACAACTAAACAAATCCATCAAATAACTAAAACCTATTGGTAGATTTTAAATGAAAAAAAAAAATACTACTGTTTTGCCATTTATACATTGTTTTTATATACATATTAATTTATAATATAAAAAATAACCTTGTTAAGTGACATTTTAATTATCAAATATAGTTTTAAAAACCGATACTTGTGATCTTAGGTTTTTCATTTGATCTTGTTATAAAATACAGCTGATTGTTGAAAAAGCGAGGGGGCCACTGCATTTGCTTTGTTGATAAGTTAAGCAACCAGAGATCAAAATGAGTTCAAATATTAACTTATTCGTTAATACGCTGTCAGTTAAAAAATAAATGACTAGTCCAATAGAAGCATAAATAGGCGAAATATTGGTTAAAATTTTTGGGATGTTAATTGTTTGAAAGAGTGAAAAACTTTTTTTATTACTTTTTATTACAATTTAGAGAAAATGAAAACTACAAGTAAAGTTTGTAACATAAATAAATCTAAACGACCATGCCCCTTTTTTCAATATTAGGGCTCTGGGAAAAATTGTGATACCAATTTTTGTGAACAGTGACGTCATTAATCTACATTTAGAACTTTGTGCCAACAATTCATTGGTTGTACCCATGTTACTATTTGTCTTGCCAAGATATCCTCCATGCTTTGGTATTAAATAATACCATTTGTGAGAAAGTTAAGCCGAGTGCCTATTTATTGTTTATTGGCGCCGAGTACTAAATTTGTGCCAATTTTTCTTTTTATATAATTTTAATATATAATTAATTGGAAGCAAAAATGGTTTTTTAAGTTAATTTTGAAAATGTATTAACGTGCATTAATCAAAGTATTCTTGAACATTTATGAATAATCAAATGAAGACTACATTTAATAATATTCATATTTCACTTACATAAACTGCTCGATCATGCATTGAAGTACTTAATACTGTTTTTTAGTAAATTTTTTCCTATTGGCAATCCATTTTATAGTTCCTCATTAAAAGTGTTGTTTGATGAGAATATTGTTCGTAAATTGTGGTATTCTTGTTAGAAAATTGTGACAGGCATTTCGTTGGCTTTCGTCTTCTTAGAATTTTATATATACAATTATACATATATGTACGTGTAATTATAAGCTTTTATAGTCATATTCTTATTTATATAAATGTCATTATTACTACCCATCCAGTAGCAATACATTCGTCCATATCGTAGTCATTAGGGTAGCTATTTCTTAAATTGATTTTATTCGGTAGTACTTAAAAAGTACTTAATAGATAATTCATTATACATTACAGTAGTTCATGAGAAATGTAATAATTATCATTATTCATCTGTTGAATTAGGAGTAAAACAGTTAAAATAAGCAATATTAAATGGCCTTATAAAAATTAGCACAATACATTTTCAAATGTTATTTTTTATGTTACAGTATTATTCAAAGAAGCATTTTATTACGCATATTATGATACTATTGTATCTATAATAAACTTGACAGTGCAAAAATATTGTTTGTTTTTTTTTAAATATATTTAATAAATTCTTTATGGCGACATATCAGATATCATTATTGTTTTCTGTAGAACGTACTGTTGTAAATACATGTCTTGCCTATACTTGCAAAAAATATATTATAATTACGGTTTAAATTATCAAAATTATACCTTATCATATTAACATGTTAGCATGAAATTGTATGTCATTTTACCATGTTTTTATTATCTAGCTTTCTTGTATGTCTGTCCGGGTGGAATGCTGTCATTGATTTTAAACTAACTTCCCGATGAGCTAGATACTTGAAATTTGGACCATAATTCAGAAGTGGGTACGTATGAAAATATGAAAAAAGAAGAAGGTTATAAAAACATGGTACATTTAAAAAAATGTAAATCCAGTTTATTTGTTAATACAGTCAAAGAAATTCACTAAACGGCTTCCACTTAATAAGTTGTGTTGTGAATGTTTCTTGTGAAGATTGAAACCTTACGATTAATGTGGAAATCGATGTGATATCTTTACATACATATAAAGCGTTGTGAAGTGGAAATATGGCCTTACGTGATGTTCCATTGGTTGTCATACGTACTTGAATTGTTATAATTTTAGAGCTGATTTTGGCATATATCTTTAATAGGGTTACACTCTGTATTTTTCTTAATTCTAGTCTTTCAGCAGGTGAAATGATCGGCATAAAAGAGATGCAGATGTTTTGAATTAAAAATAATGTTTACATGTCCAATTACCGTAGATCTGAATGAGTAGAGTGTATTATTTATCCAAACGCCACGGAAGGAAGTAAAGTAGAATAAATATCGCAATAATAATTCCATTTCATTCTGGGATATAACATATTACGCTTTTAATACATTCATAAGGCATTTTTTTAAATATCTTATTACTTTTTTGGTGTTTTAAATTGTTGGATTTGTTTTAAAAATTGAACCTTAAATCTAAGATATAAATTCTCTTTTGCTGCTTTCATCTTTTTTTTAAATTGCATTGCATTGCCTACATAGGCATAATAGCTAATGTGAAGTTTATCTTCGAACCTACAATAAGGTGACGACTGCTTTATGTTTCCACGAAGTTTTTGTATCAATTTAAAATATTCACTGTTCCTACCTTTTCCGACACTATGCTAATTAAATGTTGAATATAAAGCTGAAAAATTCTGTTGTCAAATATAATGAAAATATGTGTCTGAGAGTAACTCTATTACTGTAATTTGCCTATCAAATAGTGCCTGATGTCAGTCTTGCCTTAGAAAAGAATATCTGCTCTAAATATTGTTAAATTGATACACGTCTTTGTATGTTCGTGTAATGTATAGTAAGATTCAAAGAAATGTGTACTATTTAAAATTAATTAGAGATTAGGTATATTATGTTTAAAGAAATGTTATATATAGGTACCTATAGTAATTTCGGCGTTTTTCGCATAACAGATTACACGACTCAGGATTGGATTTAAAAATTTGGAAACTGCGTGATTATGGAGAAATTGACACCTCCTTTTTACTAAGTTAGGTTATACAAAAAATAATAATATTCATATTGTGGATTCCAATGTGTTAAGTAAAAAATCGTTGAATCCTCCTTGTTCACTGTTTCTAAATTGAACCCTGACACAAGTGATATCATAAGTACAGTGGCTTTACTACCGTCTATATTATGATCTATGAAAAGAAATTTAACTAATAGTAACGTTAAATATTCTTATAGCTTTTACCGTGGTTTATAATCTTCAATCAATCGTCAAGTTCATTCAAATAGTTTTTCTAAAACGTTTCTCATGTAGTCAAAATTTTATATAAAAAAATCGTAGGTAATTTAAAATTAATTCCTCTTAGAGGAAAGATGTTTTGATTAACTTTGGAATTTATGCGATCATATCAAGCGATAAGTTTAAAAGTAAAGTCGTTAAGTAATACTTTTTTAAATCAGAATTTCATTAGAAATTTACTTTATTCTGAAACTGTTATGCAATCAGTAGTTCTTATACGTAAATAATTTGTAAAATAAAGTGTAATAATATGCTTTTAAACTGATGTTTCTACGGACAATGTACAAGGCAAATACTTTTATAATAATTGTGGAAACAATTCAAGTTTCGTTGAGTTTTATTAATTACTGTGGTAGTGATGTTGTAAAGATATTTAATTTAATATATATAATTTATAGCCAGCCCGAAATCCAATTGAATTAAATATATGATTTGTTTAAATTATTTTGTCGTTTTATTTAATGTTTTAATAAGTTGAACACAGGTAGGGTCGGATTTAGATGAAAAGACGTCTTAGGCTATTCCGTTTAAGAGACCCTTTCACCTCTTGCGTTGATTTTTGTTTGTTTATTGGTCATATGCCTACAATTACTCCTTATTTTCGGTTAAGTATTTTATTGTTCAGTGTTTTTAGAGTAGTGTAGTTTTAATTTTGCTAATAAAATGTTCCTTCAATGGACCTTCTTGATCTTGGGGCCGTAGTCAAAAGTCTAGTCAGTCTATAGGAAAATATAACCTAACCACAGGAATTGTGTACATTGTACAACAACTATGTCTATCATTAAAGCCTTATAATACATTGGCGGACAGAGTACGCGCAAGATGGACAGATTTTACTTTAAGAAGTGTAGAAGCTTTCTTTGGTCCTTAGGGGTTTGAGAGTCGCCGTGGTCTCTTTTTAGTGTGTATTTCATAGAAATTGTCATATCATGGTTCTTACCATAAACTTATCTCGTGTCCTTGCGCTTGGCCACCTTGCGAAATCGATTTTATTTTCTTTGAAAAACTTTAAAGTTATACCTAATAATACAAAAAGACAATAAAAAAGTCACAGTAAAGAATATACTAGTAGTAACACCTGACCCCTATCCTTATCGTGGAGAAATGCATTTATGCATACCCTCCCAGTCCGGAGGAAATACCCACTAAAACCCAACAGCCACTTGTCGAATACTCGACTCTTAGCGAAGTTGCCATTTTCTACAATCTTTAGCGACTATATTTGTGTTTTCTCTTATGGTAACGATCATAAGAAAAGACAACTTGGCTCTGGATTAAATTTGATATAAAGTGCTCCGGGTTGAATTTTCCTATAAACTAACTAGACTTTAGCCTACGGCCTCAAAATCAAGAGGATCCTACATTAAAGTTGTTAGCCAAATTAAAATTACACTACTCTAAAATTACAAAACAATGGACCGAATATACAAAGAAATTATACGCATATGACTAATAAACATACATAAAATGTATTTGTTAAAATCAAAGGGCCACATAAGTGGAATACTATTTATCTAAATCTAGCCCTGGATGTAATAAACAATTCATTATTATTGAAACTCAGTGTAATATTATGTTGATCTGAATATAAGTACCAGACATAATAAATAATTCCGATTAAAGGTTCGTAAATAGTAACAAAAGCATAAACGTATAAGAAGAATAAAGTAATTCAAAGAAATAATCTCCTACTAAAACCTTTTTGCAGATAGTAGTATTCTACAATTAGTCCACTTATCTATATATTCACGCAAACTTTATTAAACTTATCGATATGGGACTATGACCAGTTGTTGTGGAAATGCGGAACGCTTTGTAGGCTACTTTTCTAGATTCCATTTATATTTAATTTTTCTTATAGACATTTTTTCCAACTAGTAAATGATACGATCATTATTTTCTGTATTCACTTGTCTATACATATTTCAAATAAACATTTAATGTGTTTCATAAATGTTTGATTTTTGTTATATTATATACATCAAAATTTACGTCCAGCGAAGCAGGCGGGTAACGACAGGTAATTGTATATACTTAATATTTACGATTAGATCTAAGTAGTTACAGTCATAATTAAAGTAACTTATCAGTATATTACTAGCTCGGAGAGTAAATTAGAACACCTCGTATGTCTTTTTGTTGATCAACTTGATTGCACTGTAACGAAGTTACCAAAATAGGGCATTGCGGCAAAAATAAATGTGTCAGTGGTCCGTAATGTTCAATAATGTACGTTATGCTCTTTTAATAAATTTTCAGTAATGGCTAATATACAGGTAAACTATTATAAACATTATAAGTTGTATATTCCGAAGTATCAATAACCATTCATAAATCATTGGCCGTAAGCAAAAAATAAATATTATTTTGAGCGCGAATTAGGAAATATGTATTTTCATTGAAAATATGTATACCCACAAAAATTTTTGAAGCCTTTATACTAGGAAGAGCCGTAGATTAAGAATATGGTATTAAAAAATTGTTCCGCAATAGATAACAGTGCAAATTCAACATTTTTTCATATAATATTTTATCTTATCAATACCTACGTCATGAACGGACAATATGTTCGCGTCGCATCAGACGTCGCGCGACCCTCACCGCAGGCAAGGTTGCGTCACTAAATTAAACTATGTGTTTCCAGCGACACGTTCCGACACTGAAGTTATACTGCTTCCATATAATTGTATACATTGTTCCTCATACAATTTCCAGTAATTAATATACAAGTTACAAGTAAGAAAAACATATTGTAACATATTTTCATGTTAATATTAAGTATATTTAAGATGTATGTTGAGATATTATAACACACACATCGACTGTTGGAATACGATATAAGACTAGTGATTACTGATTTGCCGAAGCAAGGCAAGGTAATGCCGGCCAACTACCTACGTCCGCAGTGTTCGCCAGACCGCCACAATACATCGACGTGTCACGGCCTCACTCCACATCCCCCGGCGATATATATTACGCGGAAAATATCTTCCAGTCCGTTCAATCAAGAATAAAATATTACGATAAAGAAGCTGCAGAAAAATAACAGCCTAGATTATTTGTAATATCCAGTTTATGCTGAGATTAATTCGGAAATTCTGCACGATGAAACCACCGGTAAACGTAAGCATTTTTTATTATTAAAACACGTGCTATATTACATCATATTATTTCAGTATATTCATAATATTAAAAATCCTTAACATAGTGTTATGGCTTTATTACAACATTTTTCTTCGAAGATTTTTACTGTAATTGAACCTTTATCCTTTCCTGCAAAGGGCAAGCGTGCACTCATTCTAAAATTATAATTATTACTCGTTATTTTAAAACGTATTTGAAATAAGAGTAGTCCTAATAATACCTACTCATTTATAAGTACATAATTTATATAACGTCTTAGTACTTATAATTAGTTTCGATTAATTATATAAGGAATAAGCTGTGATGATAGGTTGGAAAAAGTAACCGTCAACGCGCTGTTCTGCGATAAGGTATTAAATTCTCAACCATCCATACATCCTTCAATACTAATATTATGAATGCGAAAGTGAGTTTATTGTTTGTTTGTTTGGCTTTCACGCCTAAACCACTGAATCGATTGTGATGAACTTTTACAGAGATAGATGGGATCCTAACGACGTAGATATGTTACTTTTTCTTGCTAATAACTTACTGGAAATGGGGTAAAGAGAGGGACAAACTTTGTATGAAGCTTTTTGTTACCTCGTCCAATTTGTTTAACAAAATCAATATTAACGCGAGCGAAGCCGCACGTAAAATCTAGTACAGAATAATTATTATATAATTTAACAAAAACGGAATCAATAAGAAAACCAACTAACAAAACTAAAATATTTTAATACACAGTCAGAATATTGGCAAAAAAAATCTTAACCGTTAAAAGAATCAGTGGAAAACTGACATTGGTTTTTTCTTAATTGTCTCAACTTTTACCTGACCACATTTTATTGTATAATAAAAATACTGACAAGCTTTGAGAGAAATCGGTGTCTACGTAAAACATTGATTTGCTACGATATAAGTAGCTCGGTCAACTTCCAGTTATTACAGGCAAGATAAAATATATGTTGTGCCTGCGTCTTCGTTCGCGTGGACCTAAAAATAATTTAATAATTTTATCCGTTTTTGTAACTTTTTTCAATATTTGCTTTGCTTTTGCAATTGCTTTGCTCCTGTTGGTGGTAGTGTGATATTAAATAGCCTAAAGCCTTCCTGGATGATTATTCTATTAAATACAAAAATAATTATTGAAATCCGATTGGTTGTTCCTAAGATTTGCTTGTTCAAACAAACGATCTTCTCCGCTTTATATTATTAATATAGATATATATAAATTAACACGTGAGTCATATCTCTTACGCCATTATTAAAAGTTTGTTCTATATTAGCAAAATATCATTTATTTTAAAAATAGATAATTTATCTATATTTAAAATAAATGATATTTAAGAAAAGGCATTAAATGTCTCCATAAAAATGTCAACTGTTTTATTTCTACGTAATGACCTACTTAAAAATGCAAATAAAAATTATAAGGGAACCGCTCGATGACTAATGTCGCTTACATATTGCGTTGATAAAGTATAATTTAAAATCTACGATTATCTAGCCAAGGTGCTGATAAAATAGGTACTCCATTTTTCATTCGATCCTGCAATTCAAATTCTTTAATGATAATGAAAAATATGTAGTTAATAAGTACTTAAATTTTAGAATTCAAATAAGCTCATTTGTGAATTGTATTGTACAAAAAAAAATTTTTTTGTTTGTAACGAATAAATTCAAAAACTACAGGACCCATTTCAAAAATTCTTTCATCGTTAAAATGCTATTTTGTCTCTTAGTAACATAGGCCATAAATTAGTTAAACCATTTCCCGTTCCATGTGAACGAAGCCGCAGGCAGAGCTAGTGTTTAATAAATGTATTTAATGAGTCCTAGATACATTTGTTAGACTCAGGTTGATGCTAATGAACTTGGGAAGAAGTAGCAGAGGTTTTTTTTGCAGAAAACAGAACAATGAACTTTGCAAGACAACTCGATTAAGTACATTTTTTGCCTATTCTGTTACTCCAAATGAGGTTTCTGGGTTTTATTGAGTTTTGCGTTCGCTCTCCCTTCTTTTATCTGCATATTATTTTATGTACGCGTATGATTCTTTATTAGGAAAACGTAAATTTGTTTAGTTATTATAAAATAATATATTTTTAATCTTTAATCACACTTTGAAATTCTATATTTCATTTACCGTTATGCTTGGTTGAAATAAGTAGATCATATTGTTATAATTACTGTAATTATTCACTCCATGTTAATAATAGCTTCTTAACTATCAATGAAAACTGGTTTTTACAGCTACATAGTCATACATGTAACGTTATAAAGTTGGACTTATTAAACTATTTAATTTGCAATTTAATCATACCATATAATTACAAATCAGTAACATGTTATAGAATAAAGAAACTTCATATTTGAAAATAACCTTTGTAAATTTTCTGTTACAATTATTAGTATTGATTTTTGAAAACAGCATGACGTCTGTAGTTTTGTTTATTATGTAGTTTTCTTTATTAGATTACACATTTCACATTTATACACACAGAATGTATAGATTTCTATATTTTTAATCTTTATAAGGTTTGCCTTTGGGCACAACATTATCCCATGTTAACAATGAGTCCTAAGTTGGCAACACGCTAAACCTAGTGGTCGAACTAGTTTTCAAAGGTATCATCGGAACACATCAATATGTATCAGATAAAACCTATTCAACTTGAGAGTGCCGCTAACCAGGTCATTAGTATATTTTTGACCATCATATATGATACAATTTCATCACGACATTTTCCTTTAATTATAATTCGTGTTCATTACGTGGATACCAATGCACTTAGATCATCGCGGTGTCCATACATGCAACTATGGAGCAATCATTGTTTTTATATATAGTATTTCAACGTATTCAATAAAAAAATATTTGTTATAAATAAAATAATAGAAATGCTATAATTAGAAAAAATTACCAACCATATTATGATGGATAATTTTCGTGTTTGCAAGTTTTGTTTATTAAAACGTACAATAGTAGGTATTTGTCCAAGAATAAGTCATCTCGTGCATTTTTCATAGTATATTTGTGTTATGTTTTTCTTTTTTGTGTACTTTTTATTTTAATCACTATCTTATCTAAAAAAATTAAATAAAAATGTGTCATAAGAAGGTATACAGTACAGTTGGTCCAGAATGATTTGCTTTTAACTGCAGCTGTGACAGATTTCCGCTTTGAGGGTATTGGTTACCCGGCCCCGTGTTCGAAAATAGTTATAATTTTATTCTACTGTTATTTTGTATCGAGAAATCGTGTTCATTATAGAGTTCGAACTTACTTCGATCGACGCAATAAACAAACATGAATATGTATACTTACAAAGTTTACAATTTGGTGTATATTTTCTCGAAAGGGCTTACGGGATGCGTATACTAGCTGCGCCTGTGACATCATTCACGTGGAACTAAAAATTATTCAATAATTTTTGCCTGTTATGTAACTTTTTTCGATACATTGCTTCTATTGGTGTTAGCATGATGTTAAATAGCCTAAAAATGTCTTAATTGCAGCTTTATTGTTTTTTTTTTATTTGACATTTAGTTTGTAATATTAGCGCGTTGAAACAAACTTTTCCGCTTTATAATATTAAGTACCTGGATGACCGAGCTTAGCTCGGGTTTTTTAAATTGTGTTTATATCTGATATTATGCTTGAATGCGCATCACATCACATTATGGTGTTACACACGTACGAACTGATTATTTTAATTAAATATTACAAATGTAATTAATATTTTTGGAAATATTTATTGAAATAAAAAATCGGCAAATGCAACTGTATAGGTGAATTTATAAAGTAAAAATCTATCTAAATACAGAAATTCATCGAAATCGTTACAGCTGTTTCCGAGATACCCGAAATGTATATATATATATATATATATATATACAAGAATTGCTCTCTTTGTAGTATTGATATAAACAGAAAATACTCTCTAAACGAAATTTCTAAATTTGTGTCAATCAGTGTGTGATTACTCATTCTCAAGTAGTTAGTTAAAAAAATACATATTACAAGTAAACATAATGAAAATATTTTGTCTTTGAATACGAGAATATCTGTATATATAAGCCAATTATCACTAAGTGACTCAATAATTTATCATGAGATACCTATCTAAAGTATATCTATTACTTTCGCCACGTGGACGTTCAATAAGTACGGTTCTTACGAACACAGTAGGTTCGTGGGAAAAACGTGAATAAAGTTAAAAAGCAGCAGTTGGCAGGTACGTTAATTTTTGAGTTTCTAATAGTCTATTAGGTTTTTTTTCTGTTTAATGACAACGTGTTTATACACAAGAAGCCTACGATATATGGATAGAATTACACTACAATAAACTATTATATATAACAAGATGGTGACGTATTAACGTAATCAGTGAATTTTGTTGTAACCGTGAATGCATTGGAATATACAAGGTATTATAATCCACTCTACTTGTGCACGATAACAATACTTTTACATCATACTATCATACTTAATATTATAAATGCGAAAGTGAGTTTGTTATAGAAAGGGATTAGGGAGATAGAGTTAGAGTGAGATGAAAGAGATGAATTTTGGTTTAGAGATAGATGGGATCCAGGATACGGAGACTTTTTTTGCGAAATCTTTATCGGAAGTGGGGTAAATAGAGGGATAAACTTTGTACGAAACTTTATTGCGTCATCAAATTTGTTTGACAAAATCAATATTAAAGCGAACGCACATAACATCTAGTTAGTTTATAAATTAGAGTTAAAAAAGCCACACGAGTTTCAAAATCTCGGTAAAACTCCTATCATCAGTTACACTGATTTCTTTGCTTGAAGTCACGTTACGTGACCAAAGGTCTCTCAATGAGGACGTGAACGATTTAGTGACAGAAATAGATTGGAATTGATTTTAACTCGTATAAAATACATAAGATTGATATGATTGCTCTTAGTATGAATGAAGTTTTTGTGAGGAATGACCATCTATATAAAGGTCAGCTTTATATTTGTCGTAATCTTACAGTAATATTCTATATAAATTAACTTTTCAATTTCTTCGTTTCATATTTTACTAGCTTAGAAGTAAATTATATGAGGAGTATAAAAACAAATCCGTTTCAGTTCAAAGTTGGTATTTGAACATGTTTTTATTAACTCGCTTTCTTCTGTGTCTGTCCGGGTGGAATTTTTTAATTAATTTTAAACTGACTTCCTGATGAGCTAGATACTTTAATTAACCAAGAATCTCATAGATGAACAGAATATATCAAAATTTCATTCACATAACCCTAAAAAGCAGATCATAATAATAAAATAATTGTTTTTAGGCAGTTACAAAAACATGGTTCATATATTTTACCTTTTTTTTTAAGTAAGTACACCAAAATGTAGTGCTCGAAAGCAGCAACAATTTCATGTACCTACTTTAAAAAATACCAATTTTGGACTGAAGCGCATTTTCTTTTCTACCCGGTCTTATGTTCTTATAATTTCGATAGTTAAAATTATTCTATATGTAGCCTGTTTTAAGCTTTTTGATTACAGAATGAAATAGTACAGAGTTTTTAATCTAATATAGCTTAGTAACTCGAAAATATAATGATTTTTAAAAGAAAAATTATAGTTTTTTTCTCATTAAATACAAAAGAAAAAGTTATTAGTGTTTCGTTCCTCGTGTTGAATGAATATGTACTATGAGTTATTTTTTATTACTCTTTTAAAACAAGCACACTAAAGACTAACTGGTAATATATATGCAGATTTTATTAGTCTTAAATAGGTACCTACTCGATAAACGGTATCATTAAAACGTGCGCGGAGACATTATGTTTAGGTTCTAGTAATTAACCCAACTTGTATTTGTACAGATTATCTTTTAAACTATAAATCGCGTGCTCGGCGCTTGCATTAGGAGTTACGCGTGCCACGGTCGACACTTCACAAATAGAAATACTACGTAGATGCTTTGTTAGGGGTCCCTTGATAACGGGTATGGCGCAGTTTTATCTCTATTTTCGATGGATCATCGTTTTCACGCTTGCCCTTTTGACTGTTGATAATAGTTGAAACTTAATGTATCCCTTGTGTATAAAATTACGTTTTTGTTCATCTTTACCTATTATATATTTACATCCATACTGTTATGTGACATTTTATACTCTAATAACCTATAAATATGAATAAATCGCTTATTTCGTTGTATGTAAACTCGGTTTGGACTTATTGTTTTTGTTTTATTAAAGAGATATTGAACTCTTTTCTATGTTAAAATTCATGTAGGTATATTCATTGGGCCATGCAGATTTTCTGAAAAATATTTAAATCGCATTATGGTCGTATATATAAAGAAGAAAATTTGGAATCAATTAACAACAAATAAATAAATAAAACAAAACCATTAAGGTATATTATTTACTTTTTTTTTCATAATTATTGTAATCAACAAGATTTTAGCTTTTTTCATATAAAAAATAAGACTTATTTGTACTGACCTTTATATTTGCGATCATAATCGGAATTAATTTTTTGGATAGTGAATTATATCGAATTGTGTATCGGCAGACAGCACACAGCTTTGTTACTCCATGGTGAATCAGGTAAAATGAAGGTAGCTTAGCATTATAACTTATAATATAGAACTGTGATAGTTGAGAAATAAGTATAAGAGTATAAGGCATTATTATATCTCATTATAGGATTACGTTGTTCTTGCTCGATCACAGTCAAAATTTCTTAAAAAAAAGGTTTCACGTGTACCTGTGTAAAATTTGAAACCTATCTAATAATTATCGTAGTGTGAGAGAATTATAATACAGAGAAAAATAATACCATTTACATTATTTTTTACTTCTTTATCTAATGAAAGTGACAAATTAACCACACTTTTAGCTAATAACTTTTTAAAGCTAACCACAAATAGGAATACGGTCTTAGCTGAGGACAGTGTTCTGATATACCTATGTTGCTTGTCGGTACCAACTTTGTTCCAATTACGAAATTAAGATGTTATATTAAAATCTCACTATAGTTCACGGCAACAGATGGTTCATATCATAAATGCAATAGGTTGTGCTTCAAGAATGTCAGAGTTTTTGGTGCTGCAATGTTCATACTCAATTTACCTATATGATCGTATTATTTTACCAGATGCGACACTACGTCGATAATTCTTTCTTTTTCATTCAACTAATCAACTATGTAACGATATTCTTTCAGGCACTCCTGTTACACGATGTGGATATCACAACGAAGAAGGCGACTTTCGGTATGGGTTGCTTCTGGTCAAATGATTCCTTATTCGGTGCTACTTCTGGGGTGGTCCGAACACGCGTCGGCTATGCCGGTGGAACGACGAAGAATCCACACTATAGAAGCATGTTAATATCATTTATTGAATGTAGATTAATTTAAATCTTTAAATGACGTTGCCAAATTTTAATATAATTTAATTGTTTAAATATTGTTGCTGACCGTGTTTCGAATAAATTATGCGTGTAAGAAAACAGATTACTTTTGGTTGGAAAATTATATTTATATTTAACTAATAGAGCCCGCGATTTCGTTCGCGTGAAATAAAAAGTTGATTAAATTCGTTGTCCGTCTTTGTAACTGTTTTCAATACAGATTAACTCCTATTGGTGGTAGCGTGATGTTAAATAGCATAAAGGCTTCTTCAATTATTGTTTTATCAAATACAAAAATAGTTCTTGATAGCCGACTCAACTACACTTTATAATAATAATATAGATGTAAAATTAATTGTTTTTTTATTAAATCAAAATTACTTAAAACATTCTATTTTAGAATTTAAATTAATGCTTTTTGGCTTAAGTTGTAACCATAGTTTACAAAAACAACAGTGACCACTGAAATACGTGAAATCATCTATATGGTTGCTGCTGTTGACCAATGGTAGCAGCCTCTTAGTAGCTGAATATTATACACTGGCTGAACCTGAAACAAATTCAAGCAAAATAAAATCACTATAACGGGGTTTTTACTAAATGAATGGTGATCGCGGACAAATCGGATACAGAGCCCTACTAACCCACTAATCCCGGTACGCGATCGGGCTAAGCATGTCACTATAGTGGCCATTAGATCTGGCTCATAACGGTCGTATTGACGTCGATTATTGCCATAAAAGTCATCGGGTTAAATATCTTTGATGCAAATTTAATAACGCGGTAGACCTTTTTCTAATACCCGCCTGGCTATCACCCTCAAGTTTAAAATCTGCCGCCAAATACCTATAGGTGTGTTCCGGCAGTTCCAATTGTGAGCCATGGTCTGAACTGGGCTTAGCGTGTCTACCATCTTGTGGCACATCGTAATTTAACATTAGGTGAAATTGTGGCCAAAACGTTAAATCTTAACAATAAATGAAACCAGCTTAAGACTAGTCATTTTCGCTATTTTAACTGCTTTACAAATTTGTTACATCTTTGTGCAGTGATCAGCATATAAAATTTATTTACTTCGTAAACAAAGTAAACAATAATTATCTAAGCAAATTCCCCGCAGGATAATTAAACCTTAGTATAATGTTTGCAGTTATTAGTAATAACATTAAGCACGTTTTAGTTTCTACGTAGTTAAAACGAGACTGAATTTACTAATTTCTGGAAAATAAAAATTTTACGACCTACTGAAATAGACTAATGTAGGCGCCGCAAGGTCTTTGAAAGTCGTCCAGTAATAATGTATTGCAAATACTTTTGTTTTGGCAAATACATCGTAAGATTTTTGTAAATAGAAAATCGTTTACACTAGAATTGTGTTAAATTGAATAGCAGTACACATTTAGTGGTGCGTTTTTGATTGTAATGAGTCAGCGCAATATGATCACTGAACCCTATATGGACAGCATGTCTCACTGGTATGCCCATTACATTTTCTGCTTTTATTGCATAAAGACTATAGCTAGATCACGTTGCATTGTAAAAATAAAACTCCAAACAGGTTGTGGCGCTGAGAGCAAACACGATTATGTAGCAATTTGTACGGGTAAAGATACGGGTAAAAAGAATAACTATATAGTATCATCAGAGATAGGCCTCGCGGCTCGTATAGATACTATTGATTCCTGAAATTTAAAGTTTGATCAACGTCCTTGTATGGCTTTTGTATGACAAGCATAAATGTCTTTTTGGTTATTATATTTTTGTAAATTTTTTGTGTTACAATACCATGTTTATTCATTTAAATATTTATTTCCGCATTAAAATAAAAGAAAAATCTCTATAATCTCAACATTGTAAACGATATCAAAGATATATAATAAATGTGTAATTAGTCTCTAGGCAAACAAAGATTCAAATAAATGTAATCAAGACGCTAACTATTTCCGACTACGTTTTTCAAATGAGTTTTAAAACTAGATTTGCCAAGGTCGCCTAACTAAACAGACGCGAACGGTATACAAGGTCATTAATAAAATTGATTGCATAATATTATGTCAGTCTTTATTTATATGTTTTTGCGTACTTGTCCGTCGAATTATGATGATAAGTTTTAACACCATTTTTATGTACATATTATACGAATATAATATTTTAAATTTTAAGATCTAACATCTTAAGATTAGTTACAGTGTGATTACAGATTCCGATATTAAATTTTGCAAGGAATAATGGTTAGGGATAAAATAAGTGACATTTGAACATTTGCAGCTGAACATTATTAAATTGATTTCAGATCATTATTAATTAGATTTGAAATCATTTATGGTACTCGACTTTAAATTATTCGAAACATGTAGGATGCTGTCACTTTTTCAGATATTTAATAACTTCAGATATTTGATAATTACAGTTGCGGAGTTCAGTGACTTACTTTAATAGTTTTAATATTTAACTCTACTCTTGCCATTTTCCACAAAAAAGCATAATATTCTATAACAAAAAAATCTAAGTTTATAACGTTACAAGTTTATATATCAGCCTGAATTGCTATTACCCTCAAGTTGAAAATCTGGCGCCAAGTACCTATAGATGTATATACCGTTTAATACCTTAAGTCAAATTGTCATTAAACATCAAAATAGATTGTGGGGAAACCTATAAAATATATAAATAGTAGGTTATTATTAATAAGTTTATTTTTTATTTTAATCACAAAATAACATATTTTCCAGTGGCGACCATACAGAAGTGATAGAAATTGACTACGACCCTAAGACTGTAACGTATGATGAACTTCTCGATATGTTTTGGGCTAACCACGAATACGGACTTACAACCAAACTCAAGAGACAGGTGAATTATTTGTTATAATTATACAACATCACATATACCTGTCGCTAGCCATCAAGTCATTGAGCTAAATTATAGCGTGTTATCTCAGTACTTTTAAGAGAAAATATTACTAAGAAGGAAATTTCTAAACATAGATTTATCACGCACTTTGTGTAAAGAAAAGGGCGATGATGAATAGTTTCAAGCGTTATCAATGTATGTTCATAGATATAGTTACTTGGTGAACCTTTTCCCCTTACATGCTTAATCTTATATGTTGAATAGAATATTAGATAAAGCTGCTAGTTAAATGCAAATACTTTAGAATCTCACTAATACGGCACGTCAATAATCTGGCCATCCATTAGTTCAGCACGCTCCACAAATTATGCTCTTACCACCAACATGCCAATGGATCAAAATGTTATTCAGAAAGTAAAATCCTTGTATAAAAATAAGTTGCTCTTTCATACTATATCACAGGCTGGTAACATTTGAAAAAGGAGTGTAATACATGTATAAAAATACAGATATGAAATTCTTTATTTTATTTATTTTAAATTTTTCAATGCATTTCAGTAATCCGAACATTCCGATAATCCGGCAAACCAATGTTTAGAATAGTCCCGGATAAGTGAGATTCTACTGTATAGTAAGTATGTTTATATTCACATTTCAGTACCAGTCAATGATTCTGTATCATGATGAAGAGCAGCGTGAAAGTGCAGAGGCGTCGTACAAAATAATGCAGAATCGCTGTAATGGTCAACTGCGCACAGAGATCGCCCCGGCTGGTGCTTTCTACGCCGCTGAGGAGTAAGTTAACGCATAATCTTCTAACGAACACGCAATTTTACCCAATCACTTATGAGTGATGACAGGAATCAATCATAGATTGATATTTCCGAAAACTAAGTTTGGGACACCTCATACGGCTTCGTTCGCGTTAATATTGATTTTGTCAAACAAGTCGAATGACGCAGTAAAAGTTTCATACAAAATTGATCTCTCTATTTACCCCACTTTCAATAAGATTTTGGGAGAAAAAGTAGCCTATCACTGCCTTTAGGTTCCCATCTATCCCTATACGAAAATTCTTGATAATCGATTCACTGAGAAAGCGTAACAAACAAACTTATATTCGCATAATATTAGTAAGAATATGGATTAACCATTTACGACAGAATATAGTAATAGTGCTTGAATTCTGACACAACAAATGTTGTAGAATAACTGTCTCTCCATATATAATTTCAAGCCTTTCGTACAGCTATTTTGTAATTATTGGATGTACTATCACTTACGTTTTACCGTAGTAAGGTCACATACTGATGCATTTACATCTTTTCGTAGGTGGTATTATAATAAATTTTTCCATTAGGTCACGTACAGTCATTTTCTCCCAAAAGAAATAAAAAATATCTGCCCTGGTTGATCTTGGCCAACATACAATGCCAACAACAATATGTAATTTATATCTTTTTATAACCATTATGTTGATGTACTAAATATACAAAATATTTGCTATACTAACTTTTACCTGCGATTTCCTTCGCGTTACTATTCATTTTGTGAAACAAATCGGATGATACAATAAAAAAATACAAAGTTTATCCCTCTCTTTACCCCACTTTCAATAAGTTTTCGGCAAGAAAAACTTGCCTATACGCGTCTCTAGGTTCTCGTCTATCTCTATACCAAAAGTCATCATAATCGATTTAGCAGTATAAGCGTGAAAGCGTAACAAACAAACAAACTCAGTTTCGCATTTATAGTATTAGTATCCACATAAATGGTATAATGAAAAACAAACATTAATAATATCATAAAGGAAACTTGTAATTAAATATTCTGCAAGCACCATTACTTGGATTAAGACAGCGGATTGTCTATAACGGATGACAGCGTAGCATAAATTAACCTTGCTATTAAACATACGGCCTTTGGAAGTTCAGAACTAATTTACCGCTTAAGTTGGGTATTGAATACAAATCGATAACAGAGGATTGCAACAATCAGGTCACGGTAATCCGCATTCAGTACAGTGCATAATTACCGATTGCAACGTAATAATTTATATTTTCCTAAATGGAATATTTTCATACTCGGGACTTTCTTGTAGATTTAGTAGTTTTAATCCAGCGATCTGAAATAACTTTATCAGTGCAGTTAATTGAACTGCAGAATAAAGTTGATCAACAATATGAAGTCATGTTATGTAGCTCTAAATTTACTTATATATTGCTGTACGTAGACTTTTACAGCTAGGATGTTGTACACATTGGTTGGATGTTTGTTTTGTTTGTATGTTATTTAAAAAGGTAGCGTAGATGTTATCAGACCAAAGTCTTTATAAATAATCAGAAAAATAATATTTTTGTTGTAAATAAGGCAACACTTTAGCTTAGTGTAGATTATTTATCGGAATAACTTTTTATGCTAATGGACAGCAAACAGGCAGACGGCCCATCTGATAATAAATGGTTACCGTCGCCTATAGACAGCAGCAACATTAGGAGTATTACAGCTATATTGCCGACCTTAGATACCGTATTTCAATCCCTTTTTGAAGAGCCGCATATCATATTTCTGGAGGGAAACTGTGTTGGGTAGCCGATTCCATAGACCCAACATAGGCGACAAGAAGGTTCTATAGAACCTAACTGTTGTCGCAATACAGCCAGGATTTAGAGTATGGGTATAAGCGTAGTATTCGAAAGTACCAAACATAAAAATCAGAATCTGAACTTATTGCGATTTTACTAAAATCCGCTCTATTATTAATCAACAGTTATCATCAAAAATACAGACTGCAAGGCCACAAGGACCTGTGCCATAGCCTCGGCTTGGATTCTTCTAAACTGCAGACATCACATTTGGCTGCGAGACTAAATGGATACTTGGTGGGAGTCGGTGGAATGACACAGTTCGAACAAGAAGTATCTCGTTTGGGCTTAAGCGAGAAACAAGCTGAATACGTCAGAAGAGAATTGAAACGCAACGAGGGAGGAGGCCTGGCATGCTAACTTGTTTTAAACATAATCGTGGTTACGAGTCGTGAAAATTTTTATATGAACAGTACCTTGTTAAAGATCTGAATAGTTGTATAGGTACGTCGCATGGTATGATTGGCCTATATTGTGGTGACGTCATTAATGTCTTGTTTCGATTTAACTACATTGTTAGTGAAGGGCCTTTGAAAGTTTGGCGAACTTTTCTCATTAGTTGTACACTCGGCGCATTCCCTAAATTAGAGATAATATACTAACTTGACTACATCACCATAGTTTTGTAATCACGACTCGTAGCTAAAGCTTCTAATAACAGTTAGCATTAGTTAATTGTGTTCTTTCCGTTTTAAATATTAAATCTACATGGTAAAATAAATTATGATACTATATTATAATGTGAGGTTTATGTAATTTATTAAATTTACAATTACATTACATAACTAAAATCATTGCAACTACATAAATAAGGTGGTTGCGCTAAAAAAGGTATTTTATTAGGTTGATTTAAAAAGGAATACTCCAACTGTAATTTTATACGTGAAAATGACCCATAATTTATATGATCATAAAGTCCTTTAAGGAAAATTCTACGGTTTTTTCGCTTCATTATTAGCTATTACATTATTCAAACTATTATTCAAGGTTTCCACGGTGATTTAGTGCGGCTTGTGGTAAACTTTATTATTACATTTAAAATCAAGTTTAATACAGACAGTTACATATGTATTTGGCACAAACTGATCTTAGGCTAAGACACTATATTAAGTTTTTGCTACAAGTGACCCTGAGAGGTTATTTGAAATAATTATATTCATACTTGAAATATTACATAACGTTGTTGGAATAGATCTTTCAAAATATGATTGAGTATATTAATTTCTAAAAATTCTAACTGTACCAGTAAGGATGTTATTAATTATTTATATTTATGTACAAATCCCATAAAGACAGCATTTTTTAATTTGTTGTATTATCGTCTCACGTTCATTATTCACGATATTATTTCATTTATAGAGACATTGTTAACAAATGATACTGTCTTGATAATTAGTTAGTGTTAGTTGTAATTATCAATTTATATTTAATATTGTATTTAATTATAAGCACTGAAATATATATAGTAGTTTCACATAATCGATTTTATTATTTATTTTAATATAATAAAATGGAAATGTGTTCTTTGAACGCGCTAATCTTAGTAACTACCAGTTGGATAACAAAAATGTATTGGATAAAGTAATGTTGGGGAGAAAGCTTTTTATGATCACTCTAATAAGAGCAAAGTTTTAAAAAAAAGTTACAAACACAAATTTTTTTTATATAAATTTTAGTTCCACGCGAATTACTAGACAGCAGATTAGACACAGCTAGTACTGTAAAAAAATAACAAATTGTTTATTAAAAAACTTATAAAATAATTTTCAATAATTATGTCTTATTCACAATTTAATTTGGTACTATAAAAATACCTACTTGTTACCAGAGACCAGGAACCGTTTTAGCAATAGTACTAATGGTTAACTACCTACTCTCTCAAGTTACAAATCTGTTGCCAAACTCCTACCGATGTGTTCCGATAGATGCATTTGAAATCTAGGTCCTCCACTAGGCTTGGTATGGTCACCGGATTGGGCCACACTGTCACTTAACATCAGATGAGATTGTAGTTAAAGGATAAAAAAAAACACATTCGTTTATTTTACAATATATTCAACCCGGAAACGATATTATATTAACATAATTGGTAATATTTATATATAAAACTTTTATGTCACGTTGTTTGTCCGCGATGAACTCCTAAACTACTGATCCGATGTTAATCAAATTTTACACACTGTGTGCAGTTTGATCCATACATAAGATATTTATTATTTCGATAACTGGCCATAACGCAATAGATGTCACTGTAGTCGATGTGATTGACTACTCGAACAGGCAGAACAAAGTCTGCCAGGTCAGCTAGTTATTTATATAATTCCACGTGTGAGCAAACTAGATTTTAACGCCATCTCACAGTGATTAAATGTACTTAATATTTCATTGACATACTTTTCATGAGAATATCAATTGAATCTTAATTCATATTGCTGTCAGATGTCGTTCTAATAAATATATTTGTTTGAATATGTACTTACAAATTATAATAGTAGCTACTAATGTTATACATATTCATTAACCGCGGATGAATACAGACTAAATTAGTGTCTTTTTTATATTATGGACTTTGTAGGCCCGTATGCCAATTCATAGCCATACAAGCAATGAACATAAATACCCAACTCAAGACAAATATGACTTTATTACGTTTTTTAAGCTAGTAGCTTCCACACACGTATTTTCAATATTTCATGTATACTACAGGAATGCAGGCCAGAAAATAAACATACACTATCAATAAAAGTTATAAAGTATATTATAAAATATCAAAAAATGTGTTACAAATATACAAAAATCATGTAGGTATTACGCTTAAATTAGATCTGCTGGAAGCGGTCATGCTACGTACGCAAGCACCTGTTTCAATCAAGGTAGACATCCAGTTATATATCGAATCGAACTCATTAACAAAATTTCCGTCTATTATACAAAATATTTTTTTATGTTAATGGGCATCAACAGGCAGACGGCCCATTTGTTGGTAAATGTTTACCGGTGAATATGGACAGGTGCAACATAAGGGGTATTACAGCCATGTTGCTTAACCTTGGAGACCGTAATCAAACCATTTGAGGTGTATCGACAATTTGTTTTAAAGTAAGATATATTTATAATTACCTAATACCTAATCTTCAAAAAGGGATTCCCTGATATCAAATTTTAATTAAATGATAACGGAACGGTTTAGCTTTGATGGAGACTCCCTTAAACTCTTTTAGAAGCCTAGTCGTAAGTGGGCAGCGTAGTCACTATTATGCATGGATGTTCTCGTCGTAATCTTTGCAATACCTGGCTCCAGGTTAACCTAAAAGATGAAATATAAATTAAGAACCTATAAAATAGCCTGAATAGTTGTGTAACATTTCAAAAATATTGATGATATATCTATGGAAACAAAATCTATGGAAATAGCAAAATTGTACTGCAATAATTAAAGATTGAGAATATTTTCGATTAGCACATTCTCGCAACATAAAATTTTGGCTAAACTTATACCTTATAAACGAAAAAAATTTAACAACGTTATTGTTTTTTAATTGCTCAAATAGCGGTATCGAGAAGATATATATTTCTTAACACAGTGTAGTAGTCTAGTCAACAAGTTCAAAAACGTGAAAAATAGAGATAAAGGTCCTAAAAATATGAGCGATGGCTCATTCGATTCGTAATCACCTCTAGAAAAATGTTTTTGAAGGATTTTGGTGCAGGTTAAAAATTGCAATTGTTATTAACAAAATAAGATGAAAAAAAAATGATGTTTCGTTTTTTGTTAATAACTCAAAAAATATTAACATTTAAGAAATTTTAAAAAAAGCTCGTTAAAGAGGAGGAAATTTCCAATAAAAAAGTCCTAACTCCCGGAATTCTATCTCCATTATTTATAATTTTAATTAGACGTTGAAAATAGGGCTCTGCGCGGCAGTTACGGCATGCGCGCGCCGCCGCTAAAGAAAGTTCAGCAGTAAAAATAATTTTTTTATAACATAAAATGTGGTTTTAAAAATTTGAAAAAATTCTGGTATCTTCTTAACACTTGAAAGAATCGAGCCCTGAAGAAAAAAAAGTTTAATCACCATTTTTCAAAAAGTTATTCAATTGTTAACTAACCATTTTTTTCCCAATCTCAAGTTAAAGATCACAAAAGATACGAAAAAGTAAAAAAAATACCGAATTTTTATAAACAAATGCATTAATAGCTAATAAACAATAGATACGAACTTGGTCTTAAATTTTTCTGAAAGAGAAATTCATTCTTTATAAAAAAGACCTGAATGTCCTTTATCGTATCTCCAATAGTTTAAAAGATATATCAATTTTTTAATTGACAAATCAAGTAGGCGCTACAATTACCGTATCGTATGATATTAAATAGTATTGTAATAAATAAAAAAAAATTTTTTTTTGCACTTTATAATATATAGCTATTTTTATAATTTTTTTCTGCTTCAGAAAAAAATATAACGTTGGTCAGTATTTGTTTATAACAAATTGTTAAACTAATAAACAATTAAATAATTAATAAAAAAAATGATTTTTGCCAAACTATTTAAAAGTGTAAATTATAATTTTTGAAAGAAAAATTTTTTCTTAACGAATTATTTAAACAATCGAAATATAAAAAAATCGTTTTTAAACAATTAAAAATTAAAATTAAGAAAAATTTTTTTTTTTTAATCATAATTTTTTGTAAAGAATAAAATAGGAAAAAAATATTTTTTAAAAATATTGAATTTCTCAATTTGTTTATAACAATTTTATAAACAAATTACGTAAAAAATTCATAACCTATGTAAATTACTGCCATTGTTCAATGTGAAAACAGGCATAGCTAAATATTCATTGAAAAAAAAAATTTTATCAACATTTTTTATATTTTTAATTTTTCAATAGTTATAAAAAATCATAATTAACAAATTAATAAACTTTAATGAAAATTTACCGCAGGATCTTATAAAGTACATATACCAAAAGGGCTCCACGAAGTTTAAAATTTATAGGCCAATTATTTATACCTTTCATCCCATTGTTTATGCCAATGGAGATTGGGAAAAAAATGGTTAGTTAACAATTGAATAACTTTTTGAAAAATGGTGATTAAACTTTTTTTTCTTCAGGGCTCGATTCTTTCAAGTGTTAAGAAGATACCAGAATTTTTTCAAATTTTTAAAACCACATTTTATGTTTAACAATTGAATAACTTTTTGAAAAATGGTGATTAAACTTTTTTTTCTTCAGGGCTCGATTCTTTCAAGTGTTAAGAAGATACCAGAATTTTTTCAAATTTTTAAAACCACATTTTATGTTATAAAAAAAATATTTTTACTGCTGAACTCTCTTTAGCGGCGGCGCGCGCATGCCGTAACTGCCGCGCGGAGCCCTATTTTCAACGTCTAATTAAAATTATAAATAATGGAGATAGAATTCCGGGAGTTAAGACTTTTTTATTGGAAATTTCCTCCTCTTTAACGAGCTTTTTTTAAAATTTCTTAAATGTTAATATTTTTCGAGTTATTAACAAAAAACGAACTATCATTTTTTTTTCATCTTATTTTGTTATTAACAATTGCAATTTTTAACCTGCACCAAAATCCTTCAAAAACTTTCTAGAGGTGATTACGAATCGAATGAGCCATCGCTCATATTTTTAGGACCTTTATCTCTATTTTTCACGTTTTTGAACTTGTTGACTAGACTATAGAAAAGAGTTTAGTACATACGACTCAAAAGCAACTATGACTACTGATGAATAAGGTATCTATCAAGGGTCGTGACTGTCACGTCGACATTTGAGCTACCCACGCAGCGAATGATAGCGATTGAAGTGATGATAGCTCAGTGGTAGTGTGTACGACTTTGCGTCAAGGGGCGTGAGTTCAAATCCAATCACTTACAATGAGCTCGAGCTTTCGGCGAAGGAAAAAACTGTGAGGAAACCATAGCATGGTGGTAGGGCTTTTTCTAATGCCCGCCTGGCTAGCTATCACCCTCAAGTTGAAAATCTGATGCCAAATACCAATAGATGTGTTCCGGCAGCCGCACTCGTGAGCCAGTTCCTCCACAGGTTTAGCGTGTCTACCAACTTAGGCCGTATTGTCACTTAGGATCAGTTGATATTATGGCCATAACTAAACCTTAACTCTAAAAAAAAGGTAGACTGTCTGATTCCGATACGTGTTAAAACAAAACACAGCTGCAGATACTGCGTTATAGAATGTCAGTCTGTTTGATTATTGTATACACACCGACTGTTTCCGGAACAACACACACGTACCCAGCATGATTGTTACACCTAATTTTAATGGTTGCAGTTATGTCAGATATATATTGTACTAATTTCTAGCATTCGTACTAAATTTGATATTCGAATTTTACCTGAATCTTGATTTGTCATGTTGTGATTTTTATTTTTATTCATATGATTAGTTATTTGATTCCAGGATGTGTATTAGGCCATTTAAATATTACCTAAACAAAATTCTAGTAATTTGTGACCTCCGCGCCCTCTTGTAAGTAAAAGTAAGCAAAGCTCTTACCCCACTCACTATGCTTACGTAAATATATGCTTATATTTTTTTTTAATTTACAATAAAGTATCACGTAAGATTGAGTAACCAATAGGAATTATTTATCGTGTTCACGAATGTTTTTCGCTTTTAAGCATAGAAAAGTAAGGTTATCAGTATAATTAATTGAATTTAGCAAAAAAAAAAAAAGAAAAAGTTATTAAATATAAATTGCTGATGTAATAACTATCTAGAATCTCTAAGTCCGAGTCCGTACTCGAAAATCATCAAAATGAAGCTAAGCGAAGAGGCCCCCTCTCTTTTGGTGCGTATGTCATACTTGAGTGGCCACATATCGGTGACATTTTACGTCATGTATTTTGGCGAATGCCCATAACTAAAGTAAATTATGAATAATGACTCTGCACACGATATTTTGGTTGCCACAAAAACTCCCTGGCCAGTTTTAACAAGAGATCCACTATACTGTTAGAGCGCTAATATTTAATTATGAAATAGCGTCTGAGATTTCTACGTGACATTGTTCTAATCATGTATAAACAGGTAGCCACGAAATAAAAAAAGGAGAAATTTGACAAGAATATAGATTGCTTGTAGTTTAATTATATTTAATATAGTTTAATTTCATATTTATTTTCATTTGTATATATAGAAAAAAAAAATATTTAAAATTATACAATGTTTGTATAGATACACAATGTTCCTTAAAAATGGAAACAATTTTGCGTCTTCAAATGTTTGCATATTTCAAAAAAGTATAGGTATAATTTAAAAACCATATAGTATGCTAATGCTGTAGAATAATATATATACTATTGAATGATTGTGGTTACACCGAGTAGTACTTATAAATACAACGGGAACACGGCTATTGCGTGTATTCAAAGTAAGGCGTTCGAGACAAGACATTCATCGGTCCTTGATCGGTCATTCATTGATCCTTCATCAGAAGTAACCATGACGTTTATTGGGAACGTGTATATTTAGATATCATCATTTTATTACTATCGATTTTTTAAAGAGTTCGCTGCTGATTGCTAAAAATACACATAACAGTTCTGAGAGATTTCAACTTCAAATATGACACATTCAAACAAACTTGTATTTACGAAAAACGAACTATTGTAATAACGGATGTTAATATTGATAATTCCTATGTATGTAGTTATGTACTGTTAATAATAAACAAACACGAAAAGATAGATCGGAGGTCCGGCTCGTAATCACGTAGGTACCAACAATTTACAAGAGATAATAGTGTCAAAATATTATTATCACAAATAGAAGAAGTTAATTATAACAGAAAATATATAAAACTTATTTTTAAGGTTTACAAGTGAAGAAAAAGTAATTACAAAACAATAAGTGTAATAATTTTTTGGCTGCTGTTTATTATATAAGTAACTACACTAAATATAAGAGGTAGGTATATACGAATATTTATTTTATAAATGTTATGTATTAAATAAAACAAGATTAACCCCGTAATCAAAAATGAACGCCTATAATTTTTATTTTACACAAATAATCAGTGAACGCAGTGAAAACAAGAATAACCGAAAAAAATTTAAAAAGTGTTACTGTATTTTAACTATGCAATTATAAAACTATAATCTAACGAAATCTGCACATTAAATATTTTTTGTTTTTTTTTTTTTTTATCAGGATCCTAAATGTTTTAATTGAATAGAGGTCTTAAATATGTAATTTTCAAAGTTTATCTATGCCCTTGTACGCGCATTACTCTCTTAATACTTGATATTATTGAGATTTCTCACGATGATAACAATTATTTTTATCCCCTAAATCGAAATGATTCCTTCGGGAAAGACATTAAAAATTAAATTAATTATGAAATAAGCTAATCAATACGTCATCATGAATGAAGCAAGTACATATATGTATAATGAAAATTGATTGAACAAGTGCAATTGTACTCCACATCGCAAATGTTGACAAATTTAAACAGATAAAATACCTATGTCAGTAGTTTTTAAGATAAGCGGATCATCCGAATAATAATTCATGAAATTGTCAATCTAGTCACGTTTCACCTTGTCAACTTTATGACTCATATTGGCAGGCATAAGATATCCAAATAAAGACGAGGTTGAAATGTAAAACCAAAACTTTTTATAAAAGAAACTGCAGATTACCTAAAAATGTCTAAAACACGACTACAATAATTACATTTGCTTAGAGAAACAAATAGATATTATTCTATAGTAAAAATTCATTTAACGTAGTATTGCTATTGTTTTATACAGTTTTTACTAGTTTTGTATTGTTTTAATATTTTAATACACGTTCTGTTGTATTAATATATCTTTTGATGACATCCTTATTTAGAACACCTATTCATACCATATTTTTTTCTAAATTTACGTTTCACAAAAAGTGGTGTTGTCAATCATGAAAAAACGGATTAATGGAATTTGGATAAAATGTGATATACATATATAGAATATTAGCTGGAATAACTTATAATGTATTATATGTTAACGCAATCGAAGTCGCGAATAATAGCTAGTATTATATATATATATGTGTGATTGATTGCTTGAAATGGATTTAGCGATTTCGGTGATTTTTACCTTCAGAGTAAGTAGTTTCCATACACAGATAATATTTTACAGTCCAAGATTATCTAAATAGTTGTTATTTCTTCCAAGAAGTCGAGCCCATGTGTTTTTCTCAGATATCAGTATTTTTAACATAATATACCTATTATAAATTATGTGACAATAAATAAACACATTAATTACGAGTTAATGTGTTTATTTCCTAAATAGCCTGTATTTATTTCAATTAATTTATAGTCAGCTAAGTTCACGGTGTTAATGGACTACTGAAACCAGACTCGTGTTGGTGAAAATCTTATTCTTATAACATCGTAAGAGCCTTTTCATGAAAAACATTGGAAGCGACAAGCGACCTTTTTACAAGAGAGAGTTTTTACATTTCTAATTAAAGAGTATTTATAATATCTTTATAAGAAAGCATAACTTGTTGTAAACAATTAAATAGTATAGTAGTGGCTACATTGATGCATGCTTAATTTACAATTTTTTTTTGAGCACTACAATAAAAAACACATTTTTAAGCTGTTTGACTCCTACGACATTTCTCCTAAAAAGACTCGATACTTAACTGTGTCTACGAATCTTCGAATACGTAAATTCGTATCAATTCACGAATGTAAATTGTAATAATCCGTTAATCAAACGTGCTTGCTATCAAAGTTTAAGCGTTGGAACACCTAAAATGTATTGTTTGTTGTACAGATACCGATTAGATAACTCCATGATTTATTATTAACAATCATATTATCTGCCCGAATCATTGGAACTGAGCAACGTTAGTACGTGTGCCTTAATTCGATTAAACGCGATGTTTACATTTTCTAGCGTATAATTTTTGTTTCTAGGCAGCTAAAATGAATGTGTTCAAGGAATTTTGCAGTAAATGAAATTAACGTTTTTAGGTAGATAAATATAATAAGAGTATTACAAAGTTAAAGCTGTATATAAAGTACTTTTTAAAAATTATCTTGGAGAGGAACTTTATTATAAATGATAAAAAAAATTTATTTGAATTTTATCGCAACCTTTTTTATTTGTTCTATTAAACTAGTATCACTATAAAACTACTCAACGAATTCGATGAAATTTTATACTCTGAAAATTATTATTACGGATTAATATACAGGATACTTGTTACCTCATAAAATCAAAGATCCGTTTAGTTAAGAGATAGAAGGTGAAATTAGGTTTTAGCTTATTTGTGCATTTGGATTAAGGTGCAACAGGTATTCAGGAAGTTTATCAAGTAACAGTCATAATTAGCATAATAATATGGTGTCCAATACAGTTAGACATAATTACGTCGACCCGAGCAAAGTCATACCAACAGCTAGTTTTTTATAATTCACCTCACTTGTGTACAATATCCGATTTGTACCATCAATGCCATATTATATGCCACGCAGCTAAATAATGTAAAACGAATTAAAACAAAACCACAATTTGATAGAACAAGGGTCTGCCAAAATCTTAACGCCATTTTTTATGTTTCTGTATACTTTATATATCTATCGTTATCGCCACAATCTCATCTGTTGAGCCTAAGATCAGCATCTACAACACGCTAAGGCTAGTGAAGGGATTGGCTCTAAAGTTTCACTGCAAGAACCTATAGGTATTTGGCGGCAGATTTTTAACTTGAAGGTGCTAGCTTGTCAGTTGGGCATTAGATAAAGCCATGCTTTGGTTTCTTCAAGTGGAATCGAACTACCGTCCAGTGCCACGGCCTCTTAACATACTAGCAACTAAACCATCACCACTTCAAAAATGTGTGATTTTTAATAGATAGAAGGAATATTGTTATGAGTTGGAAGGAGTTGTAATGAACTTCACAACAATTCCATCCTAAAACTAAATCTAAATCTATCTAAGTCTGTGTTCTAAGATGATACCAATAATTCGAAGATTAAAGTTCCTTGTATTCTGAACTCATCACAGGAAGTCCTATTTTATCTGTAACAAGATAATTCACATTAACCGATCAGTGAGACAGAGGCGAGTGCGTTCGGTGCAAACAAAGGTCGTGACCTCCACAGGTTCAAACCCATTTCCCCATAACTGCCTGTTTGCATTAGCTGAGTAGTTTTTACGACAACGCTATTACATTATTCACATAAAATTGGAACAAAGTCATCTATACGACCGGTAAATAATTTATATATTTAATAAATTGACCTTTAACATAGAGTCGGAAAACTTAAAAAAAAATTATATTATAAAAAAACTTAATTGGTATGTTTTTGTGTTTTATCAAATTAAAAAAATTGGTCGCAAAAGAATGAGTCCAATTTCATTCGATAACGGAACACACAAGATGTTATTGTATTCTTTCATTCATTCATGTATTCGTTCGTTCGTACATTTATTCGATAATTTAATTATATATTTAGTTAACATACAGGGAGCTTTTGGCGGGATCTTGATCTGTCATGTTGTGATTTTTATTTTTATTCATATACTTATCTATTTAGCCCTGTATTGTGTATTATAGGCGACATTTTACGTGATGTAGTGTAGCTTAAAAGCATAAGTGAAGTGTATTATAATTCGCTATTATAATAAATCGGAACATGGTATATTAATTGTCACAAATACTCCCATGAGAGCTTCAACAAGAGAGGCGCCATTTTGTTAAAGATAGTTTCATCTGTCCAAAATGTCTTAATCTTAACCCTTGAAAATTACAGTAATAGTCTCTAAAAAGGACTAAGTTGCCAAGAATAAAAAGAGAATAGGTTAACAAACAGCGACAGCTGTTACATAAACCTATTTTACAACAATATGAACTAAAAGGGCTGTAGTACCATATATTTGATATCCACAACCAGTGTATAAGTCAATAACAAAAAGGTAATAAGACTAAAAAGTATCAAAAGAAAATTTTGTAAAATATATTTTCTTAATATCTGTTATGTATGGATTATTTGTACGCATGTTTGTATCTGCCGTAATGGGCGGCAACGTCTTGTTCACTAAACCCCGTAGCCTTCCACTTGTCCCGTCCTTGATATAACAATATCCGTCTTTAAAAAATACATCGCCAGGTTTCTTTTTGTAAAGTTATATACATAAAGATGAATAGTTAAATTTAAAATCATACCGCTTTAGACATCAAGTCTGTTTTATTATCCGAAATTATTCGGATTCTTTTATTGTATACAATTACACAGTGGTATAATAACATCTCTATTATGTATGCATATATATCATTTCATTGGAATTGAAGCAATTCACACGGTATGTATATGTAAATCGAACCAGCCGTGAGATTAATCAATTTAAACAGTATTATTATAGTAATAAACGGCTTCCTGTGAAAGAGTGTATTTGAAAAATAACAAGTATCGCATTGTTACAGAGTCGATGTTTCGTGCTATATGATACTGTATACATATATTTCTGAACCATATGAAATAGTTACCACACCCGATCATTTTTGCCTTTAATGTGGCTTGTTGTAAATACTAGCTGTACCTGCGAGTTCGTTCGCGTAGAACTCAAAAATATTCAATCATTTTGCCTGTTTTGTAACTTTTTTCAATACAGCTTTGCTTCCATTGGCGGTAGCGTAATGATAAACAGCCTAAATAAAGCCTTCCTTAATGATTATTTTATCAAATCTAAAAAAAGTAACTGAAAATCCTACTGGTAGTTCCTAAGATTAGCCCTAAGAAAAGGCGATAGATATAATGCCAATGGTATTTATCAGGATCTAAATAAACCCATTACAGTACTCTCTATTGGTCTACTGGTATATTTTTTTTTGTTCTCATGGTGAAAATTTTGCATAATAGTACCATAAAAATTATGCCAGTATATTTAAAAGATATTTATTTTTAATATAAATTTTGTTACAAGCATCGAATATAATTAATCTCGCGTGTTTTCAGGAAATGACACTTAAATACCATACAATACATGTTATAAATAGTACTTTGTAAAAACCTATGCTCTAGGGAAAGGAAGGGCGTAATTACCACGCTAGCCTACTACTCAATGTATTAGCCCATTCATATACCGACCGAAAAATCAATATCCCTCTAATTTACTCGGTCGCAAGCCCTACTTTTAACATCAGTACGACTGTTTCTTGTGTGATGAATATCAGTCGAGTGATTTATCCGGCTGTTAAATATCCTGTACACATAATATAGTTTACTTAATCAGTTGCTTATCATAATTACTCGCTTAGTTTTGAATCAAAAGTGTCGCTTCAAAGTCAAACGCTGAAAGTCAAAATCAAGTCATCTAGTCATTGACATTACATGAAATAAAGTACCGATTATACTTACGTACTGACCACCTCGTTAAAAACACATTTCAGTTAAGCCTAAATATGGTACTCCAATCCAAACCATCCTCGGAATACACACTCGCTTATTCACTTTATCGTTTGTTATAACTTTCTTCTCCAATCCAAACGACTGACCCTCGGAATACACACGCTCACTTCATCACCATACCATTTGTTATAACTTTCTTCGATGTTTAATTTTGGTCGTCCGAAAATAGAATTTCGCTGATTTTTCCCTGCGTACCGCAGTTACAAAGCCTTCATTCCTTTCAGCCTCATTATTTATAACGCTCCTTCAAAAATATGGCCTGTCTTTTTACGATAAGTTCGTAGTTTTGGGTCTTCGGTGGCTTCTATTGGTGGGTTGTTACAGAACTTATTGGGTTCTGACAGAACTTACGATCCGAGCCGATCAGGTACGTGTCTGCGTAATATGCTTTAAATTGCATTCAAAATAATTAAATGTAACATCATTAACAATATTTATTATAAATAATTGATTTAGTTGAGCATTACCAGTTCTTATTAAAATATTTAATCCGATTCTATAATACCACACGCTTAAACTCTATGTAATAATACTTCATACTTAAACTCTAGTAGGCACCTCAATCCCCGTGGATATTACAGCAGGGGGGAGAAGGCTCGTATCGCTTTCCTGCGATGTTGCATAGATAACCTGGTAAACCTGTGAAAATAAACTAGTAAGATTATTTCAAAACTTCAAAATGGTTCAATTTAATTTATACTAAATAAAGTACCTCTAAAGCGGCGTTCGCAAGGTCTTACCAAGAGAAAGACGTGAAGTGAAGGTGAACGTTGACGCGCGTCAGAAGCGGACCCTTTAAACCTACATCTTTATCTCATGTCTTGGGAACTGCTCGGAGTTTCCCTCTCTGCCATACGATAAACCCGGCACCCGCATAGTGAATCCATAGTTAGCTAAGCAGTTCGTTTCCTAAAAGAAGTAAAATAAAATATTCTGCCAGATCTACAAGTGATTCCATACACAATAAATGCTTATTATTACTACCAAAACATACATACAGTTCTTATATATTATACAAAATATAAAGTCTTCAGAAATAAAGTTTCAATATCGAATTTTTCTGATTACTTATTTACCATGTCAAAGATAACCTGATACTCGAGCCTATTTTAAATATGGATTAAGATAAACTTCATTTTCCAAGTAGTTAAAAGAAACATGATAATTGATAAGATATTTTTAAAAGAATATGAAATAGTATATTGAATAAATCTATACATATAATAAAACTGTAATGGTAGAAAATCTGTACATACAATTTATTTTTTTAATTTTTATTTGGAGTCTACGTTGTTACCGATACAGAGTCCAAAAAAATATATTTAAAACTGTTTGTCTGTCTGTCCCGTTAAACGCGCAAAACTCAAAAAGTACTGAATAAATTTCAATAACATTTGACAGGGTGATATCTAATTTTACGGATCAACATTTAGAATAGTTTTTGTTCCATAAAATTATAGGGTTCCTGCGGGATAGGAGATATAAGTTCAACATTTGTACTAAACGAACGGCTACACGAATTTTGATAAACATTTTTTGTTTTATAGCTAAGACATTAGCTATATTTGAACATTACACTGAACATATACAGGTGTTTATTTGTGTATTTCTATTTTTTCTACCATTGTATATTTGGATTTTTCTTCCAATACAGTTTTATTTTTTCTACAGGTAAGTGTTATTAACAAACTCCATAATTAGCCGATAGATGACACACACATTATAAATGCTGAAAAAAGGGGCATATATTTATAAATAGATATGATATGAAAAAATATACTCCGAAGTTAGCCTATAGATAGCACTGAATTATTAAATGCTGAAAAATATGAGACATCTACCAAATGTTTAAATATTTAAAAAATACATACGAGCCTCATGTAATCTGTATATATAAAAATTAATCTTTATTTCCCTCGGTCATCCCATCACGCATGAACGGATGGAACGATTCGCTAATTCAGTTTTTGTTGTGTCAGGAGAAGGTTCATATGAAGGAAAAAATTAAAGAAGTTGAGCGGAACATTAAAAAATCTCTAAATTTAAAATATGGATCGCCGAAATGAATGTACACGCATAACTTCCGAACGACTACACTAAATCGGATAATTCTTTTTTTATCGTGTTAGTAATTTTCATTTGTAATTTGGTTTGTATAAAAGTAAAAATAACGAACACTATTGAAGTGAAAACTTCTGTAGAAATATTTGGATAGGGAGTAAATTCATGTGAGTCGTCATCGACATGGTCACGTGACGTGTTAACGTACACATTATAACTGTTCCTATTAGTATAACTTATTGCGATGTAAACAGTTTTGATTTACACGTTTTAATTTACTATCAAACAATTAATTCAGATATCGAAAAATAAGTTTGTTAATAGTTTTAAGTTTTTATTTCTGTCGGCAGTCCTCATGACTGCTTTGCAAATATTTATTCATATCTCATAATATGAAAAGTGAGTGAATGAATGAGACAGAAGACTGTGCGGAATCTATGTATATATAAAAATGAATCGCCGTTGGTTAGTCTCGCTAAAACTCACAAAATACTAAACCGATCTCATTCATATATACTTTCAAAGTGTTGTAATACTTTCTAGAAGGTTTGTAAGGAAATAAATACTTAAAATAAATATATGATTGCAGAAAACCTGAAAAATATTAAGCAAAACTAATTAGTAATAAAAACATGATGATTATGTTTTGTACATTTTAGAAAATGGCGTTATATTTCGCTATTGGCACGGAGCGGTACATAAGTTTTATTTTCATTCTATGACATAACAATTAAAGGAATTAATCTTATGATTTCAAACGTGCGACGATCCACTTTACGTGTTTACCGAGCTGATGACCAGCGTGCGACAGATATTGAGAATAGGTATTGGTATGCCCGTATTGTGTTCGAGAGTTACTGACAATAAAATGAGTTCGGATTGTGTTGTGTAGGGTGAAAAGTATAATTACTACAATGGGTCCCACCACCAAATCTATTAGCTTATTAGTTTATGAGAAGGAAAATAATTCTAACCATTTCTTGGCCAACATTAATAAATACAATAAATGTATCCAAAAGACGTCATTTGCCGCAACTCAGATTGCAAAGGACAAATTCATGACAAGGTAAATAATCGCTACAATTCAGAAAATATAATTGTTAATCTCAATGCGACTATTCAGAATTTTCTTCGAGGTCAGTTATTATTCTTTAAATCAGTTAATACAGGTACACTGCGAAGTGCTAGTGTACTATTCCACAGAATTTTTAAATTAACTCGAATTGCCTGGAGCATCACATCATAATTTGCTAATAAAAGTAGATTTTGCTAGAGGTACTCTGTTGACTGGTAAAAACTTAGTCTTCAACATGTGCACATTTTATTGTGGCTATTTGACAAAATATGGCCAGATGAAATTGATTCCATTGATTGATCTCAGTGTAACGTGGCGAATAAATATACCAAAAGACGACACTATAAAATAAATATAAAGTAAGTACTACGAGTTACTAAATAACCTGATCAGGATTGGCTACGAAGTTATTTCATACGCGGACGAAGGATCCAAAATCTATATAACCTACTATAAGATCTTGGCATGTCTAGGACAGCAGTAAGTTCTATATCAGAGCTCCTCTCTAAAGCTGCGCTAGCCGGCTTCTAGCAAATTTAACTGGGCAGGGTGAGAAACATAAGTAGTAAAGGTGAAGTTAAAAAACAAGATGTTCATGTACGCAGTAGTTGGATTGTGTTATACTCTCCACAATATTTCAAGGTTTATGAGGGTTGACATAATATGAAATACTATAACGTCGTCGAGTTACTAAAATAGAATTGTAAATAATGAAAGCAAAGACAGTTATATGGTCATTTTCGCTGTAACAAATGCAAATGGCAAAGGACTAACATGGCTATGCAATGTAACAAGACTGATTGAAAAAAAGTCAATAAATAACGCCAGTGAAGCAACAATCAAGGGAAAATATAAAGAAGTTCATTTGTTTTCGTTTCGGATTCGTTTATACAGATGATTCCAGCGGATTTTCCATTCGATTTTAGGCGACTATGGTTTCCTGTGTGACTGTCTAATACGTAGACAATTAACAAATAACAAAACCAGTCGTTGGATGTTTACGTACTCAACTTGAGTTTTCCAAATTCTTGAAAGAACGAATTGATATCGTGTGTTCGCGCATTGGATAAAAAAATGTATATTTACGCACCCTAAAGGAAACGAAAAACATAGTTAATTAATAAGCATAATATTAACTATAATTAAACTTCATTTAGATAAAGATTTATTGAATAACCAAAAGAAATGAAAAACGGAAACGATATAAGATATAGGCAGTTCTATTGATCTTATTTTATCTTATTTGAGTATTAGCGAGAATAAAGAACATCGATTATAGATGATACAAATTTTACCGGGTCAGCTAGTAATTTATAAATGTTTTATGGTTTTATATATAGCAACTAGCTAGCCTGGCAGAACTTTTGAAGCCATGATAGGCCAGTGGTAGTGTGTACGGACTCCACGACAAAGAACGTGCGTTCGAATCCACCTACAATGAGCTTGAACTTTCGGTGAAGGAAAAAATCGTGAGGAAACCATAGCATAGTGGTAAGGCTTTTTCAAATGCCCATCTGCAGGTTATTCACCTGAGGGTGACCTTGAATGAGAAATACATTTGAGCGATAGATCACAACGATCTGTCTGTCCAGGATAGCATACTATCTCTAAACGTAGGTACGTTATTGAAAACGGCCAATTCGAACTTGATGACAAAATATTAAACTTATGGCGTATTTCATTATTGAGGTAAAATTCCCTTTTTATTCGCAATGCTACGTGACATTAATTATTTTGAGTAAAAAAATCAACATACTTATATTTAAGAATGTATTTAAAAAGGTCAGTTACTTTTTTCTATAATATTATCCGTATGCTCTCTGTCTACATCATTATCTATTCGTAATTTTTTTGTATAAAATTATTCAGATGTTCTCTGTATGTATGTAGTATGCTGTAGCATTCTACCTAAGGTACAAAGATCGCCAATTCTTTTCCTGTGTTGCTGCTCTGTTTTATAAAAAAAATTAAAGAATTCAAAGCTATCTACTTCTGATAGTAATACCAAACAATAAGTACTCAAAATAATATACCGACCTTTGCACACGCGTCAAACGTAATTACTATGTGCCATGTTCGAGATACACAGGTCCAATATTTTTTTTCGGATTAATAAGAAATACTAAATTTGCTTATAGAAGGACTCACTAATTGTTCCGACTTATAGAGGGTTCCGATTTTTCAGATTTCGAGAGGGTGTTGAAGAGAAGGGAAAAACATTTTCATCTAGTTTGGGAGGTTTCTACTGTATTAATTTCAGGACCATAAATTATTCATTGTACATGCGACTTTGTTCGCTATAGTAAAATTATGACTTTGTTCGCCATAATAAAATTACTACTTATCTTTGACATTTATAATCACCGCGTCATGTTGGGCCTGTCTAAAGTTTAAGAGTGTCGAGTGTAAAAGGGAAAAATCAAGTGTAAAAGGGAACAACGTTGATAAAAAGATTTAGTTTTACAATCATTAAACGTTCAGATTTTTTCAGATTTATTTAGTTTACATAATGGTTTATATACTCGTGCATAATGATTTACATTCATCATCAAACAATTGTTTGATGAAGAGTGTAAATCATTATCCACGAGTATACTTACTATTTATGTATTTAAGTTGTTAATTTGTTTATATTGCCAAATTAAAACAATAAGTCAAATCTTTTATTTCTCAAAAATAGGATCATAATATCACTTTTTGAAGAAAAACAAACACTACTACCGTTTCGGAAACAACTTGGCGTTCTGAAAGAGAAGAAACGGCGAAAGAAACTCTCCAGCAATCGCTCTTTTTATATGTGAATACAATGGTTCAAACTTAAAAACATTAACAATATTTTTATCCGTATTAAATCTAACGCATGACCGATCGCATCTTAAATCTAACGTATGACCGCATCTTAAATCTATGACCAACCGCATCTTAAATCTAACGTATGATCGCATCTTAAATCTAACGTATGATCGCATCTTAAATCTAACGCATAACCGCATCTCAATATTTTTATCCGTATTAAATCTAACGCATGACCGACCGCATCTTAAATCTAACGCATGACCGCATCTCAATATTTTTATCCGTAAAAATGTAACGCATGACCGACCGCATCTTAAATCTAACGTATGACCGCATCTTAAATCTTAACGCATGACCGCATCTTAAATCTAACGCATGTCACCGTATCCCCGGCTACGGGACACCGGCACGTATAGTTGATGCCCTCAGCGTACGCAATTGGAGCTGGAGATGAAGGTTCTCCACCTACACATACAACGCCGCATTATTATTAATAATAAATTACACCGTACCACGCGCCATGTAAGGCCTGGTGAAAACTACCACCACTACTACTTTGCAATTCGCATAATATGCAATCCTTTACAAGGCTAGCTACCACCCTCAAGTTGAAAATCTGCCGCCATATTCCCTCTATAGGTTTGTTCCGGCAGTTGCACTTGAGAGCCCAGCCCTTTCACTTGGCTTAGCGTGAACCCCATATTGGACCACATCGTCATTATTTAAAATCAGATATGCACTTGAATAATTTTACCTCAATTATTCTATTCAAGAGGTTCTTTCTATTCAATTCTATTCAATATAATTTCAGTTGTCTATTTCACCTAATTTGCATCATCTATGCACCCGAAATGATTGTTAGAGAATACCACAAGAAGTCCGCCTTGTACAATTTGTATAAATAAAGTCTAGCGTTATGGGCATATTCTCACCTGATCTTAAATGGACGATACGGCCAAGTTGGTAGACTGCTACACCCGTGAAGGGACTGCAACTGCCGGAACACACCCATTGGTATTAGGCGGCAGATTTTCAACTTGAGGGTAGTTGCTAGTCAGGCGGGCATCAGAAAAAGCCCTAAAACACCATGCTATGGTTTCCTCACGATGTTTTCCTTCACCGACAGGTGAAACTCATTGTACGTGGTTGGATTCGAACTCGCGTAACTTGGCGCGAAATCTTGCACACTACCACTGAGCTATCATCGCTTCAAAATGTAATGTAATAAAAAATATTTATCCAAATTGTTGTGAAACTATTACTTCAGAGATACGTTTAACTTCAATGAATACATAATACAATACAACATGTACGATGTGCTGCGAGTCGTATAAGATTTGTACAAAGATATGCAATGGGACACTTACACGCACACCGAAACTACCGCTTTTAAATACATACAAACGGGATATCCAAAAAAAAAAAAACTAAGAGTATAAATTAGAAATACAAGGGGAATAATAAACAAATTAACATTTATACAACGCACTATAAAACAATAATACATCGCACTTACCCATTCGTCGTATACGGTCTGGTATAAACGCTGCCAGCTGTTGTACAGGGTAGTCTTGGGTAAACGTTGCCAGGGGCACCGATGTGAGTGGATACCCCCACAGCGTACTCCGTGGTTGATGAAGGAATTGTCTGCTTTATGCTGTGAAATAAGAATAATTAAAAAATCATTGATAAAACAAGACACTCTCCGTATGCACTATTATATACACTACGCTACGCTACAAACAAATACAAACACCGCAACTACGTATAACATGCACCATACATAACATACAACTATGTATAACATGCACATCACACTTAATACATACATCTTAATAAAATAATACTTATGTCTAACCGTACTTATTTCTATTTATATCGTACTTATAGCTAATGTTCACATTACAATTATAAATAATTTACAGTATCTGCACTTAAAATACTAAATACATAAAGAGGATATATAAGAGATTGTGTTCAAAACAACTATATATAACATGCACATCACACTTAATACATACATCTTAAAAAATAATACTTATGTCTAACCGTACTTATTTCTATTTGTATCGGTACTTATAGCTAATTTACACATTACAATTATAGATAATAATTTACAGTATCCGCACTTAAAATACTAAATACATAACGAGGATATATAAGAGATTGTGTTCAAATGTCAAGCAGCGACAAATAAGATCATTTCCGAAAATAAAATGAATAGAACCGACCAGCCTGCCTGCTTAAACACACACACGACAGACCTAAGACTAGAACCAACCAACCTACCTACTCTACACAGACCAGAAAAGAAGCGAACAGAACACAGGCCGACCGACAAAAGCTAACAATCCTACACAGACCAGAAAAGAAGCGAACAGAACACACAGGCCGACCGACAAAAACAACTGATCCTCGCACGATGACACTTGAATACACTCTGTTTTTCATACTTTTTTTTTCGAAAGGACCTACACTGTTAGCCTTAGGGGCTTTTACAGCTTCACCTGAACTAGTGGGGCGAGCGCGGAAGGCGCTCAAACCCGCGGATAGCCAATGATTTATATACACCTGTACATCAACAGGTGGCGTGTATCCCTCTACTTCCGTTATTAACTCCATAACGTTTTGGCAATATCTACATACTGCTACCCATACTGAAAGTTGAAAATTCACCTTCTTATTGTTGTACGTATTCAGAAATATGGAAATAAGGATGAAGAATTCCCTATGAGTTTTTAATTTAACAAAAATTCCAACAAATATCATAAGTTTAAAATTAAGTAAATTACCACATTGGCGCTAGTGTACCATAACAATTAAATGTAGTAAATATTAAAACTATCTATAATCTTGTTAAAAGTAAAATTACATATAAACTAATATAAAATTTTCCTTTATCCTTTATAATATACGTATAAATAGCTAAAAACAGAACAGATCAGTACATTTTTGCTTCCTCTGTTTGTGAAGTGACTATCTTTTATTGTCCAGTAATTATTGAGGAACTTTAATGAAACCAATAAACAAATTTTGGTAACAGTTTTTTACTAACTTGACAAGAAATTCCTCCAATCTCCAATAATAATATGTTCGAATTTCGATCACTGAGTAAACAGTAGTTATTTTTTAAATATGCGTATTAATAAAGAACGCTTAACTAAGGCTACATCCGGTATTTTGTAGACACGTTTTTATATTTATTTATAGAAAAGAAATAATAATAAATTTTATGTTTCAAATTTAAATAACAAATATTTTTTTTCTACGTCAGCTCCCGAAAGTACACGAATAGATTTGTTTTTGCATTATATTTGTCAGCATGATCTGTGGAGTGCGGAGATGTTATTTTTTTTAACTTCTATTTGCATCATGAATATTCTCATACATGTTGTTAGTAGTACAGAAAAAGACGTACTGTACCAGACATCTAGGAAATAAGTATTATTTTCGAGGTATATCAAAATATGTTGTATACTAAGCGGCGACATTGTTCGCAAAATCATAAGTTTAAAATTAAATAAATTACCACATTGGCGCTAGTGTGTACCAAAAGAATTAAATATAGTAAATGTTGAAACTATCTATATTCTTGTTAAAAGTAAATTTACGTATACACTGATACAAAATTTTCCTTTATCTTTTATAATCTACGTATAAATAGCCAAAAACAGAACAGTTCAGTAAATTTTTGCTCCCTCTATTTGTCAAGCGACTTTCTTTTTTTGTTTAGTAATTATTGAGGAACTTTACTGTTATCAATAAACAATTTCGATTACTGTTTTTTCCAACTTTTCAAGAAATTCCTCCAATCTGCAATAATAAAATGATATGTTCGAATTTTGACCACTGAGTAAACATTTGTTATTTTTTAAATATGCGTTTTAATAAAGAACGCTAACTAAGACTACATCCGGTATTTTATAGACACTTTTTTATATTTATGTCTAGAAAAAAATATAAGTACGTTTTACGTTTTAAATTTAAATAACACATAATTTAATACTACGTCAGCTCTCGTAGATTTGTTTTTGCATTATATTTGTCAGCAACGTGATCTGTGGAGTGCGGAGATGTAATTTTTTTTAACTTCTCATCCGCATCATGAAGTTTCCCATACACGTTATTAGTAGTACATAAATATACCCCTATGCATTAATTGATACGCGGCTGTTAATGTGCTTATGAATCAATTACATTGTCATCTCTCTTGGGTATGTTATCCTACAAACAAAATAATAACAAAATCGTGTTGCATTCATTAATTTTATTTTGTTTCGTTAATATATAACTGTATATATATAAATATTTTATATACATAAAATATTCTTTCATGTTTTCTTCGAACCCGAATTAATTAAAGTATCTGTTTTTGCTTTGTGAAGATGATGTTATATTACTTTTCCAATTGTAATTTGTTATGGAAATAAACTTGTTGATGTGATTTAGGACGTAGCTAGAGTGGTTTCGACGGAACAGTATAAAATATATAAACGAAGAACCGATTATCGGTAATAATTACAAGATGTTGGTATTGTTGCTCGAGAAAGTGGTGACATTTTTTCTGATGGTATGTATAGTACAATGGAAAAACGATAACTTTGAGAGAATAGTAATCTAAGGATGGTCACCTGCAAACAGGATCCCGAAACTTGGCATACCGAAAGAAAGTTACTGTATGGTGATCGTAACCTAGTCGGATCCCTACAACTTCATTTGATTACTGGGATGTACACTAGCTGGTTCCGGAATACGACACGCCTAAGCGTGCCACTATGCCACTATGACGGTTGTTACGAGTTAAGACAGGCAATTAGTGGATAGTCGAGACGATGGTGAAGAGTAAGAGTGGATGGAACTCTTTCTGCGAATAGGTCATGTCCCAGAAGAATGCGGTGGAGCGGTCGCCGGAGCTAAACGCGGGGCACCCATCTTACGCCCGGTAAACAGGCCGACAGAGGGGTGGGTATACTCTTAGGCCTGCCGTATCAAGCCGATTAGGTAAGTGATGCCTAAAAGACTGAAGAATTCCGGATACCTACTTCCTTAGACTTTTAGTGGGTGTTTCAGACCTGATTAGATCGACACGCCTTTCTTGCGAGTCGCCTGTCATAACCTTTTCTGTAGCTAAATAAACTATTATAATACTACTAAATACGAGTAATATTGCTAAACATATATGTATATTATTGTAACATATTTTTGGTTTTACGTTATCACAATTCAAACAATTGTTACACCATATGATTACGACAAAGACTGTATATTACATACGTAATTATCTATCCACATCAGAGAAACGATAAAATAATCAAATAATACTTTTTAATATGTTTCGGAGGGCTTAACAGTCAATAAAATTACAGCATTAGTCAGTTAATTTCCCTTTAAACTCTTACCAAATTGTATTCTTTTGACTGATAAGTTACGTATACAAATAAAAATTCTGTATACTAGGAATGCTATGATAGCTAATCGTAGAAGATAAGAAAAATTTTGCACATGCCTCCATTTTTTTTTGGTACCGCAAAGCGTGAAGAATGTACCTGATGGTAAAACAAGACATTCCAAAAATAATAACTGCTTTAATGCACACCTTTTTGCTTGTAACCCTGGAACTCGAATTAATAGCTATTTGAAAATTCTATCCAAAAGGTTATTTCGTTTTTTTGTTGTAACTAACTAATATTTTTCATGGAAGTCGATATCTCCAATTATTTAAAAATTATATTTGTTAAAGTTTAGAAATTTACTTACAGAAATCCTACCTTTGCCTTTTTTTATTATATAGTCCCGATATTATTTCATACTGACAGGATTAGGTTGACAGTTAGTGCGAATACAAGTTTCTAACTTCAAGAGTAACTACATAAATTTATGACTGACCATGAGCTGCAGTGAGACCTTAACGTTAGATATACGTCAAACCGGTTTTATACTACGATACATAAACAAATAGCATTTACAAAATCGCTTATTTCGTTCAAAACTTAATCATCGCTAATTGTGAACTAATCATCAAATCAAATGTATTACATTTTTTCCGATCTGACCACATTGTCAACTGTAGTGATTTTAACTGTTTCACCGGATTCGAGGGCAAGTGGGCAAGTGCTGCCCAAGGGTGCCAAAGTAGCCAGCTCGGCTTAGGTTGTTGCCAATATTGGTATACGTACAATAACTCTTGTACATGTACCATAATTTCATGATCTTTTCAATGTTATATCCTTAGCGTACAAGAGTATTTTGTGGGCAGCATCAGTCAATAACAACTTTATATTTTTAGACATATTAGTATGGTTGGTTAATTTTACACTGATCAATGTTTACCTAGTATTTTGACAAACTACATTTTCAATAAATAATATTTCAAGATGGAAATACAATGTTACTTTACAAAGTATAAAAAGTGAAAGTTTAGTAAAAAGTGGTACAATAATACTTTTTCAAGGGTCTGCCAAAACTGGTTGTTAACGAATCGAAATAATTCCCCATGATTCAACCTAAAGTAGTTATACATATATATATACATATCGTATAGTGATATGCGCAAATGTATTTAGTAACCATAACCTAGAATCGTAAATAACAATACAACTAGAGTTTTTATATTGGCGTTATGTGAACCGGTGGGCGATGAATCATTAAGTGCGGATGTACCGAACTTGCACTGGAATGTTAGAATCTAGTACCTATTGTAAAGATTAATATCATGGATTTTTGTTAGTAAGCACTTAATGGCTTTATAAGATAAACGTGTATACCAAAAAACCATTTAAAAGATTCATAATTTTTAAGAGGAATACCTAATAAAGGCTATAAAATACGAAAACGGAAACTCGTGTCCTTGGAAGTTTTGTTCGGTCTTGTATTATAAAGTGATTATGAAATTATGTTTACACATCAATCAATTTTACAGTAACAATAGTTAGCTTGAATTACACAGTCGTACTTCATTGATTTATATTAACTATTGTAATTTCATTAATATTATAGTTATATTTTTAAGTATACCCTTAATCTGGAGTTTCCACTAAGCTTTTTTCTTTTTATTAAAATGATGTTCGACATCATATTCTTTACAGATGAGGACGTCATCCCAACGTGCAAGCCGAATACCCGGGGGTAAGGCGAAGGCGAAAGGGGCATTAGCATCGGGTGCTAGTGACCCAACAATACCAACTAAAACGCACCACGGCGACACTTCAAACTCCCGTGTTGCCAGAGACTAAGGACAGCGCCCACGATTCAGTCTTACTACCTTCTAATTTACGCTTCCAAGAATTAATTTCTCCTTCGCACAGTAAAGTTGCTAAAGTACTGAGTGTTTAGTTAGGAATAATTTTTCAATGTTATTATTTATTAATACTATTTTTATGAATATTATAAATGAAATAAAGAAGTTTACATTATATAAAAAACTCCGACTTTGTAGTTAATTCATGCCCTTGGTTCACCTATTACGGGACCTTGAATATGTTTCAAGGGGCCTAATCTTCTGGTAACGTTGTTTGTATAATTTTTTACGGTTGAATAATTTTCGAGAAATGCCTATTTGCTATTGTATTTAGTAGAGTACTAGATTTACATACGGAAGAAGACGTTACCGGTAGGCAAGTCACTATTGCGGATTTGCGTTGAATATTAAATAATCATGATGAAACTACGTAGGTTATGTATGGTGGTAGGGCTTTTTTTGATGCCCGCCTGGCTAGCTACCACCCTCAAGTTAATAATCTATCGCCAAATATCAATAGGTGTGTTCCGGCAGTAGCACCCAATAAGACCGGCAATGTACCTACGATTTCCCCGACGTTGAGAGTGTCCATGGGCGGCGGTAATCACTTACCATCAGGTGACACCCATGCTAGTTTGTCCGCTATTACATAAAGAAAAAACAGAAATCGTTTATTTAATAAATAGCCGTACTATTACTGAACTCTGAAAGATTTACTTATACACTATTACACCATAGCTTATTTTAATCTAACCGGCGACTACAGTTAACATGTTACTGTTTTTTACGACTTGAATAAAGTTGTTGACTTGAAACAGCTTCATCGGGCTTTGCATCGAGCCCAGAAGGCACTGAGCCTTGCAGGAAATTTCGGGTTGGCTTGAATTATAATTTCATTTTACTCTGGATACTTGTAAATGCGATGCTTGACGAAGCCAAATTCAAATGTAAGTGTCGGGAATCTAATGTTTAGGGTGGTATGATCAGTCTGAACAAATTGTCGCACTTTTGCCTTTTTGTATATGATAGTGTTGTTATTTGTAAATAAAATGACGTACAGTATAAAATGGCAATCAAACAAGTAAGACGTGATTTGTATCATAATATTTTAAATTTTCTTTGTTTAAATAAATTATATTTCCCATTCAGAATATGTTATGCTAACTCTTGACCTGCAGATACCAATATGATATCTCAAGATGAGTAAAAGAGCTGATGTTTCTATTTTGTATCGTTATAAAATCGTACATTGTCGAAAGTTTTTTTAGTCAGTAGTTTCACATAATAATTCGCTTTAAAACAGAATTGTTACTATTTTTTTATTTATTATTAATCTAGGAAGTTGTATGTTTATTATTAGTAAAACTCTTATATAACTACAGTAAAGGTTAGAATAATCAGTACACTTGTTAGAATTTACGATGGTAATTGGGTAATGTAATAAATATGATCAAAATGTGACGTGAGGTAAGAAAGGTATCGTATATGTAAATAATTTATCTTGAATAATTGTGGTATTTAGTACTTTAGTGTCTATAAACCTTTATAAATGTAAATATAAGCATATATGTGACTTTGGTGTAAGCATGCATATAGGTTCTATGTGCATACAATTTCATTTATATCCCACTACCCACCTAAACAACAAAGATCAGGGAAACAATAAATACTTGGCTCATTACATGTGAAATATTGAAAGCTTGGCAAGTCGCCACGATTTATATTATAAAATGTTTAAAGATAGATGTTGAGTATATAAAGGAATACATAGTATTGTTTGAAGTGTATCATCTAAAAAAAAGAACAAACGTAACATAACCATCTGGCCATATAGTTCTTAAAATACAAATGTTTTAAAAATATTGCAAATTAGCTGTGGGAGCTAAAGAATAACAAGTAAGAAACCCAACTGGGAAGATTACATATAACGAGTTTGTTGACAAACCAGCACACAGTACCAAATAATAAGAAATACGAGTGGCCTTTTCTTTTTGTGCTTGAAAAACACCGATATTAGGTTTGAAAATGTCTTGACTTGAATATAAAGTTAAGAATAAAAATATCATACATATTCGTTTTTGTTTCGATACTTGGCGGATATCAACAATAATTTTATTGATGCCTTGTGATTCAGTTTTTCAAATACTGCTCATACATAGTTATATAACAATAAATTTTATAAATACTTCCTATTGTCGTTTTGCTATAATTCGATTTTATTCATAAATTAATTAATATAAGAGCAAGAGTATAAGAACCATCCAGAGTTACTAAAATAACCTTGTTATACAACCGACACCATAATAAACTTAGAAGTTTCACGAATATAGCATATTTTCTTCATATTCATTTTGAAAATAAATATTTGACTCAGTACCTGCGACATACCAAATTCTACATACATTTACGAACTATAATATACCGTTGTTGATGCTTCCGACTTCGTTTGATTTGCGTTCTTACATCGTAAAAGGAATATTCATGACAAATTTCAAGTATACACTCATCAGGCAGTAGTATTTTGCACACCTCATAACTTATTTATAATTGAATGATATAGATTAGGCATTCATATTAAACAGGAAGTAATCCGATGTAATTCTAGAATTATTAAAAAAGAAATGGTGCCAATACATTAAGTTTTTTGGGCTTAACATCCGGACGTCCTCAAAAAATTTAATTCAATAATTTTTTTTTTGTATATAATGAAATAAATGAATTTAAATATCATATAGGGTGATAGTGAGAGTATTTCTCAGGAGTAACATTTGCATTGCCGTAAAAACACAAAAGATTTAAAATAATGATCATTGAATTCTCGAAAATTGCTCGACTTTGGAATGTTAAGAGTTATGCATAACCTGAAACTGTCACGTTATGAGGCGTGCAATATGACCATATTTCCTCATAATGGAACAAACTTCTACATGGTTGACTGATTGTACAATTATTGTCATTCGATGTCGCGTGATTCGGGTAAACACCTAGTGCTTGCTTTCAGCGATACCAGAAGTGATGCGTCACAGAGATGACACAAAAGGTTAATAATAGAACCGTAATGAAATTAAAACCTATACCTAAGCCACAACTGAACGTAGTTGTAACTTTATTATTCATACTATTTCTAATTGTTATATTTTACTCAGTAATTGAATGGAATTTTTCATAGTAAGATTAAGGTAAACTAACGACACTTTAACTACACGCTTGGTAGCAATTTGGCGATCGCCTTACTGACGCGTGTTGTATATTCAATCTCCACATGGGTCATTATTTGTGTGAACATTATTGTTCTGAGTTTGGATGTTTGTGTTCCTTACTTGTATGGCTATTCTCATTTGACATTGGCGAAATTGCCTACATAGGTAGATGCCTTAATATAAAAATAACGACACTTGATTCCCAATTGCGACAAACCAAAACAGAAACGCAGTTACGAGCTTCGCAAGATATGCATGATAATTGCGATTCAGATGGTAGAGATTTCTTTGGGCGCCGCTAGGATTACTTTCTGCGTGCTGTATTAACATGTACACACAATACAAAATACAAGTACCTCATAACATGTAATTTTTAGATATTTTATACAAACGTAATTTTTTAGTAACAAAAAATTAAAAAAAATATTCTTACTCTTTTGTGTGTATTTTTTTCGTCAGGGTGGCGCAAGTGCACTCTATGGTCCCCTTTTGCTGAGGCTCATGTCTATAAACATCTTTCATGTTTAATTATTAGATATACTATGGCGGCTGTTTAGTGTTCACAGCTGCTGGACATACATCTTACATAATTATTATGTATACTATGACCCAAAAAAATATTTCACAATTGACTTGAAAATAGAGAAAACCATAAAGTGAACTGTGATCAGAAGTTATCACGTAATGAAAACCTATGTAAAAAGCTTAATAAAACTTATAAGAAAAGAAATTAAAAATAATTTTCGTACCTTTTTGGATTACATTTCACTTTGATTTATAACTATGTATAATGTATAATATACCTATTGTTTTCAAAATATAAGATTTTTTATTTTCGAGCTGACTGACGCTGTTAGCCTTAAGGGCTTTGACAGGTTCACCGAACTTTTTGAGGCGTGTGCTTAGGGCACTCAGCCCAAAGGCTGTGGGCGCAAGGGTGCCAGAATGGTCGAATTTTGGCTTCGGCTGCTACCGTAAAAAGAACAAAGACTCACGACTCTGACTATCCAACAGGACCAAACTTACTCATTTAGTGATCCTAACAAAGACTTTATCGGGCAAGCCGGTCAAGGGCCGCGGAGGTAATCCGTTACAGGACCGTGTACTTAACGTATGGGTGTGCACGAATGGTATGCGAGGTGATGATGTACTCTTAGTGATGTAGAATGTCACTGTATCGCGCGAGCAGAGCATTGTATATGCAAGTATAATTCATATAGTAGAAAAATAATAGTATTATAACTGTTGTTGTTATTATAGCATGTCTTTTTCTTATACACAAATATTATTTACAATTACAAAGACTTTGTTTTCTATTTTGCGTTTATTTACCAATTATATATAGGTATCTATCTAATATCGAATAAAAAATAAATGTAAATTTAAAAAATCTGTATATCTGTATGAAGATGTAAATTTATTCATCATATTATATTTCATTTCATATGTAATGGATCTCGAATTTAACATTAAATTTTTTTTAGTTCGTCGTCCGACTGTTTGTATTCCAATACAAAAACCTGTTAACTGCCTTTAACAAAATGGTGTCATTTGTAGGCATATGGAATTAATGGACGATAATATTGTAATAAATATAAACTGATGGACTTAATTTTAAAACAATGTGACTTCAAATAAATTATAATTTCTGTACGAGGATGCAAAAGGTATTTAGAAATTGCAATAAACGAGCAAGAAACTGAGGGCACGGCTAGTTATGTCAGTAGAAACTAGACACGCTAAGACACGGAAGCCAAGCCTACATGAATCTAATACGAATTCGTCTAGTACCACGCCCCAAGGTAAAACCTTTTTATGAATGCCATTTAATATACTTATATTGTCAAAAGTTATTTCCGAACCTAAATATTATTGATAGAATTTTTGTATGTACATTCCAATGTGTCTCTGTTGGTAATTCTTCATCTAAGCTGACCAGTTTTGAATGATTTTATTATGTACTTATAGCCACCTGGATTGTTCCTATCGATAGTTATACCTGGTAGGTGCCACTTTTTTCGACGTCCAAGTATTTTTTTATTTTATTTCCAGAGGTCTAGGACAACGTCTGCCGTCTACCAAATCCGGAACTCAGTTCGTGTGGAACTCAATATTATTTTATGATTTTTGGCCGTTTTTGTAACTTTATTCAACACAGCTTTGCTCCTATAGGTTGTATAATGATTGTTCTATAAGTGCAACAGAATTGTTGTAATTCGAAGTAGTTGCTATAATTACCTTCAAACTTTTCCGCTTTGTAATATTATTATAGATGTATATGATATACATTATATACGTAACTGACTTCTCAGAAACTAATGTGACGGTTTGTTTGAAATACATAATATAAATTTAAAAGCTTATTTGCGTACGTGTTTTTTGTGCCTAAACCCAAGATAATTTCGATCACCTATATATTAAATACTTAAATGTATCAACATGACAATAATTCTTGTTGAGCAAATGTGACACACACACAGTTCCAATTATAAAGTAACATATTTATATATTCTTTTAGAAAGGCGAATTATATTATACACATTGACGTCATTTATTGTGAAAGCATTACCGAGGAACAAATGGTCGCAAGGTAACATTGAACGAGGGGCGGTAAGTTACTGATGATATGATACCTTGACCTGCCCGCTGGTGGAATTACTTTCAGCAGACGGTAAATAAATATTGGTAATAATGTTTTACTAGAATCAGTTTGCTCATTTTATAAAGATGAATAAAATTAGACAATAATCAAGTCCTTACAAAAGAGTAAATGAAAATATAAATTGATCTGTAATGATAATATATGCATATATATACTAGCTCACCTAGGAGACCTTATTCTGCCTTTTCAAGAAGTCAAAAGCGACGTCTATCGCGTTATGATCGCTTATCGAGATAAAAAGTTTCCTATTTCTCACGAGGGATCAAACTGCACACAGTGTGCAAAATTTAATTAAAATCGGTTCAGTAGTTTAGGAGTGCTTTGCGGACAAACAACGTGACACGTTTTTATGTATAAAGATTTTTTTTTTTTTATTATTTATAACCTTTTTCTGCATGTATTTGTCTAATAAAAGATAGGTCAAATGACCCGTAGTCATATAAACATTACTAAAATACATATCATTATTATTGATTAAAGAACTTGAGTCGAGTTCGTCAGACTTTGTTTTAAAGATATCGATGATTCATTAACGAAGAGCATAAGCAAAGGCATCTGAGGTCATATAGACTTTTAAAGATAAAATCATTGAGGATTTTTTTTAATGTAACTTTTTGTTAAAATAATAGTTATATAGGTAATAACTTCTTATATTCTGTTGATCTTCATAACTTATTCCTTTTTTATTTTAGAATAAAATAGATCTTCGGTGGTGTATATATATTTATATTTCATATTATAAAGCAGAAAAATTTGTTTGAACACGCTAATCTTAGGAACTACAAGTCGGATTACAAAAATTCTTTGTGTATATGAAAGAGCTATCCTTAAGGAAGGTTTTAAGCAATTTAATATGACGCTACCACTAATAGAAACGAAGTTGTATTGAAAAAAGTTATAAAAACAGGCCTATAAACAAATATAAGGTATAAATAAGTTATAAACAAACACACCTATTGGTATTTGATGGCTGATTTTCAACTTGACGGTGATAGTTAGCCAGGTGGGCGATAGAAAAAGCCCTACCACCATATATGTATATATATATATATATATATATATACATCATAAACAATATAATTTTTTAGCTAACAAAAGGATTGATATCCGATGTTTACCATATAAATTTATCAACGAATCGACCACCGCGGAGTCCCCACATTCGGCGCCCCGGGCAAATGCCCAGCTTGCCTAGAGCGGGTCCTGTTAGTAGTTATAAAACAATTGCTTCCGTATTTTGAAGGCGCCCAATCAAAGCAAACCGAGACTTTGCCTTATTCGGACTCATCAATTACTCGCTTATATTATCATTTATTAGTTTCAATTTAGTGCGTAGTTGGTGTTGAGGGATTCTGGTCAAAAACAGTAGCTACGCTCTATTGTAGATTTCGTCATTATCACATATTCATATGGTATATTTCCCTGCTTCGCACACGATTATTGCACATTGATATCTTCGCTTACTTTTTTATTCATATTTTATGATTTCTTAAAATGTTATTGATCATTATGTTATAATGGGCTTATAAATCGAGGAATGACTCCTGTCTGGCAGCGAAATGAATAGCATCTGCGATCTATAAATTTTAAATTATATTTTTAATTACTACTAAAGTAACTGTTTGGTGAATAATAATAAGTTATTGAAAACTATCTATGACCGCGACTTTGTTCGCGTGGAAATTAATTTTTTTAAATAATTTTGCCCGTTTTTGTAACTTTTACCGACTTAGCTTTGCTCATACTAGTGGTAGCGTTGTATTAAATAGCCTAAAGCCTTTCTCAAGGACTGTGCCATGAAACACAAAAAAAATTTTTGAAATCGGACTCGTAGTTCCTAAGATAAGCGCGTTCAAACAAACTTTTCCGCATTATAATAATAATATAGATGACTATATGAATATGATGATGATGAATATAGATTCCGTTTCCTTTTTTTTATATATAGTGTTCGATGAGTCTATTATTGTATACCCTTCGTTCGAAAAAGCTATTACATCCTATCTGACAGATTCTTTCATAACATTTAACCTTAACCTTAACTGCCATACGCCGTCAGGAAGATTAATGTATGGTTGTTCGTTCTATATTTTAATACAAAACTGTCATACTGATTTTGCATCAGTTGTAATTTGATTATTTTGTGAATGCTTCTAATTATAAGGCATTACATTTGAATTTGAATACTAGTTTTATTTGTAATTGTGAGGTATTATGAATTTGTAATAAAAAAGTACCTTAATTTTCTATACAAATAATAAATCTCTAGAAAAATCGTTTTTGTACATCGAAAATATTTCCAAAAAAAATAGCCAGGGTGTTAAATGATAATCAACACAACACATTATCATCATTTTTGGAATTCGTGTCGGTTTATTCGTTTGTCCTGTGTACGTATCTGTGTCAAGGGACGTGGCTTCGAATACTCCTATTTTAAATCCTCCTATTTTAAATCCTCCTAAATTTAAATAATTAAGTCATTTAATTCGTTGAAGTTATAAAGTCACTAGTTTTTAATAAATTATGATTACGGATATACTGGAACTAACGGAAAGTCTACTTTAATAGCATCTGTATTCTTAATTCTTGATTTTATCTTGAAAATCCTTAATCTTATATTGAAAATAGTTGAAAAAGCATAAAACAACATGGAAATTGTAATAAAAATATCAGTTCAAGTGACAACATGATTTATAGAAGTAAGCGGGCACTATATTCACAATAAATGTAGCCTAAAACGTCAATTAATAATAGATTTGATCCAAATACCAATGGTGGACATTTATGATGAATAATGGATGCTAATGGAGAATTAATTTTTCCACTAAAAGGCATTCAAAATAGGTGATTATTGCAAATGACATCATTTAAAATAAATTTTAATAAGTTTTTACTCTAAAATATTTTGATTTTACATCTAGAACTCCGTAGGTCTCGAGCTATTAGCATGTTTGAACTTATCTCCAATATTTCCATTTCAGACTCTAATAATCTAATTGAATTCATAATTATATTCTCGAGTATAAATCGAAATACCCAAACAAGACAGCGACAGCCATTTCCACTAGGCTTAGTGTGTCCACCATCTTCGGTCACGTCGTCACTTAACATAAGGTGAGGTTGTGGCTATAACACTAAACCTATTAACAGTTTAAATAATACAAAATATTTTTATGTTATTATTTAAAGTAGAAACGATAAATAAAAGTTATCGAATAGATAAACGTTTCGTATAGGTCAGCCATGTTGATAAGAGTTTACTGTATAATGGTGTATTAACAGAATTTGAGTTATTGAACTGATAGCAGTACTGACAATGAGTAGATAAACTAAAGTACCACAGAATCCGGGTATAGTTTCTGGAAAACGATCAAAGCAGCAAATCTAATTTCCATGCCCTTTTCATTATTAACGTGGTGTTTAAAATCTAATCTTTACGGAAATCCTCATCGCAACACGCAAGAGCATTACCTGGGCTCAGGCCAAGGCGAGAGGGGCATGTGGTGAATCATCGGGCGCTAATCACCCAACACTATTCACTAAAACGCACCATAATGACACTTCAAACTCCCGTGTTGCCAGAGATCAGGGATAGCGCCCAAACTTCTTTTAGGCAAAGATCCAGCCCATAGTTTTTAAATGACAGTATGTTTCCCTCCTTTTTTATGACCTATCCTTTTTTATTAATCTGCAATGTTGTTTGTTTTTTTGAATGAAATCTTGCAACTGAATTTTAAAGGCGTTATACTATACCAGTTGAACTGAAATTTTACATAAACGTTTAGTTTGGATGTCACTGCATATTAAGCTAAGTGACATAATTCTAAGTCGTCTTTTCAGAGCATTTGAATAAAAGCGTGTTTTAAAAAAATGTTTTTACTATTATTATTGTTATCTCTAACTCTAAAACATAAACCGAAAATAAATGAAGCACTATCAGACGAGTTTATTTCTAGTAAATATTAAGTTTTTTTTATTTTTTAGGAACAGCTCTATTTTACAAAAAACTACTCTAATTTATCAAATTGTCTACCTTTATCAATTAGGGTATGCGTAAAATTATTTCTGTCTATCGATCAAATGAAACGGTGTTATAATGTATCGGCCTCGGTAGCCATTTGCGTTAAGCTAATTGCACTCTATTAGCGAATTGTCTTGGCATTTTTCCAGCGATGGAAAAGTAGGAAAACAATAATACTATACTGTAAGTACATCTATAAAGTTTCGACTGTTTACTTTTTATACTGACTTGGTTGAATTAACAGAACGAATTTTATTGCCAGTATTTATATTTTAGCCAAAAAGCGTCAGTTGGTGATAACTCGTTAGTGATGTCGCCCAATCTTAAATAAAACACTTATTTAGTTTTTCTACACTACTAAGACTTACTACCACGACAAAAAAAAAGAACCTGTGATCTACTCTGTGTCCATATCTTAAGGTAGCCATTCTAACGCTACCTTGAGGTTTCTTCGGATGGGCAAGGAGTGTGCAACCAATGGATTGCCTTATCCCCATGCATGAGACAACATTGTATTATGCGGTACTTGACTGCGTCCTCTAGGATAAATCGCACTTACTTCCCTTAAAGGGGGGGGGGGCGCGTATGGTTTTAAAATCAGAAGACAAAATATTATCTAAATATCAAATTTCATATAAATCACTTCCTGAGAAACAATCATACTTGTGATAATTACATTTACTTTTATTGATGAGCTGTATTCTATCGTAGTAATAGAAAATGATTACCATTCAGTCCATCTTGCGGAACAAACAGTGTTCTTGGTGTTACAAATCGCTAATATGTATTTTTATAGAATAGAAAATAAACTTTACCTACTATTGTTATATTAGCGTGATAAAGTGACGTCATTCTATGTGATGGTACAAACAATGTAAGTGACAAAGTCTGCTCCAGGTGCCTGTCTTATGCTTGCTGTATCAATGAATAAGATGCTAGATCCCTACTATCTTAGATCACCATCTACCATTAAATAATATGTACTGTAGATATTCACGTAGTTATACCACGTTCATCGAAACTCTTAAAGATACAAATTAAATAACATATCAAGTAGTACCGACGGAAGATTTCCAATTAATAAAAATGCAGTTCTCAACATTCAGACATATGTGTAGGCAAATATAGCTCTGGTTGCGCGTTTACGAAACTATTTTTATAGCGCACTGGTAAATAAAATATAAATATACCGAGCCGACCGCGACCGAGTGTCATTGGGATCTTTTCGAGTTTTATGAGGGTCTACTAAACATATGGCTAGTTGGATTCATCCGGTGTATCGTGATTTCAATACCCAACAAAAACTCTGCGTGCTTTAAGTGCACTTATGATATGGAAATCTTAATTATTTAGTATAAATTAAGAGATTTTCTCTAGAACTTTTTAACTCAGCTACACCTAAAGGGAAATTAAAGTATATATAATAAACAGCATTTTTTGAGTTGTTGGATGAAGTTCGTGAAGATTTATGTGTTTGTTTTTTTTGGAGCGGATGGCGCACGAGTCGATTCATTATAAAGGGGCTAATTTCGCAAACAAAGGCTAGTCTTTTGTAATAACTATATACGATGTTATGTATGGCAACTATCTTCTACAATAAAGTATTCCTTATTAATAATTATTTTATGATTTTACATGCTATTCATCGTACTTTGAGTGTTGTCGGTATAACTACTAATTTTTTTTCCAATATATTATACCATCTGATATATCAATATACTTCTATACACTTTTATACAAATTATTTTCTCATTTTTTTCATTCATCGTTATTACACATAGATATGACTACAGTTTTTCGTTCATCCAAATGATCCGAGTAAATGGCCATTAATACTACAGTTAATTAAATTAATGTTATTTTAAAGGCACATTGTCATTAATTAAATGGGCCTCATTTGACTAAAACTTATTACTGTTTACAATTCCAAACGTATAGTATTCCCATGTCATGTTAGGTAAGCCTCGTTATTATGTTAAAAATATTATATATTAACAATAGTAAATAATGCTACCCAATATTATGCTATAATGATTAAAAAAGATCTTCAATGAACATGATTTCTTAGTTTTTTATAAGCAAAATTTTTGCCAGCTATATAGTTTTTTATAAAATAAAATCAATTGAAATTTTCCAGTCACAAAACTATAACTAAATTTGGATTTGTTTAGTATTAATTTAAGATTAACGTTTAGGCACAATCTAAACTAATATTCAATGACGATGACATCTAAGATGGTAATACTCTTAGCTTAATATGAAACTCACAAATGTATACACGTGACCGCATTTATATGCTGGCCGATTGATGATAGACTTGCTCTTTGAAAATAGTAATTATTAAGATAAACATTATATAATATCTTACAGCTATGCTGGAGTTTCATCACCATATTTTCCTAGCCCAAAAATCCTTACAAACGTACCTTTTATGAGTGTGACATTTGGGCTAGGAAAACATAGTAATGAAACCCCAGCATAGCCGTAAGACATTATATAATGTTTATCTTATTCATTACCATCGTTAGCTAATCTATCATCATTCAGCCAGCATATAAATGTGGTCCCGTATCTACACTTGAGACCTTCATATTAAGCTAATATATTAATATAATATATTAAGATACGTCGAATCGCCGTAGTCATATATGCTACCACAAATTCAACGTTGTTAAAAAAATTTTACTATTAAAAAAAAAGTTATGTGTATGTTTCTACAAAAAAAATGTTAAACCTGGATAACTTTACAATTACGTAAACGTGTAAACATTCCTAAACAAGCCTTTTCGAAATATGTTTAACGTAACTAGTTATAAATGTCAACGAACCATATAACTAATATTGTTCCTTTCTAGAAAAAAAAAAACCTTATTTTTTAATATATATATATGGTTCTATTAAAACAATGAAAATGCATGTAAAGTTAACTTATTGATTTATTTTTAACTATGGGTATGAACTACTTGTTGGAGATCGACATCTTATGCCAGACTTTAAATGGCTAAAATTCTACACGACACCTTGTCTTGTGTTCATAGTTCGTTCATGGGTTCATAGCTTCATGAATATCGGAACCTTTTTTATATATGATTACTTTGTTATCTGTCTGTATGTATGCCAAGACCCTTATTTACAAAATATCATGAGGTAGGTAGGTTAAAAAACTTTTAAAGTTAACGCAATAAAATAATACTGCGGTTCATAAATTAAACCTCACAAGCTTACTGACTTATTATAAAAACCTATTGGGTAATTCCCGGAGACATACAATTATAAATGAAATTTTGACATGAGGGTAAATTCTTTAAAATAAGTTAATGACAACGATAATTTAATAATTAATAATATAGTAAATTTGGAATCCTGTGTCGAATCTAAAAAATATATATCACGTTTGTAGATTTATTGAATTTAATTATACCATGATCTATCTTCTTTCACATTGAATAATTTTTTCTATTGAATTCTTTTTATTACAGCTTACTCTTTATATAAATGCATAATAACGCTTCCCTCAGGCCTAGTTGTATATTAATCTAAATAAATTATTCAAATTGGTTAAATAGTTTTACAACGAAAGTACATACTGTTCAACGGAGTGATCGTGATTTGAACTCCCAGACAGGATGAATATCTGCGCGGTGAATATGATTGTCGATTGTGTCTAGGATTACCACCTTTTATCAAGAAAAAAAAACGTATTTTCTTATTAAGTTTAAAAACATAGTACACAATATAGGACACAATAGTACAAATTTATTTCTCATTATCTACTTTACGATTTTACTTATTATTACTTTTTGCTTTACCAACAGAGTTATATATTTTTTTAAATAATCTTAGGATATGCAACAATTTACATCCGTATTTAAATAAATTAAAAATCCATTATTAATTGAATTCCCAAAAAAGGTACTTCTTTTGTCTTTTCTTTCTATTATGAAAAGTTCGAGTCAGAATATATAAAGATTTTTAATGTTAAAGCGTAAGTAAAATATTAAAAAGGGTTACATTTGAATTAGTATTGAAAATACAAAATATTTCTAAATATATTGTCTTTCTATATTATGAAGTACAATTTTCTAAAATATAGTAAGACACTATAATTATATTATAATACGTATGGGAACCCTAATTGTGTCATCGTATTAAATAATTGTATTTGTAACAAGTATTTTTATTAGCTACTTCATTAGTTTCCTTTGAGATTGTCTAGTGAATATTTATATTGTTAAACAAAATATCTAATATCACTAAACAAATAATAATAGAACGTGCGTAGAATAGTGCGTAGCGATTTGGTCGAGTGTATTTTTTATGTCCTATAGCAAATTGACTAAACAGCACTTGTTGTTAAATGTAGTACAATCCAAATCAGCGGCCACTGACTATGAACCAAAATTCACTACCAGTCACCGCTGTCAAGCTGGCCTCTTTAGATATCGCTTCACGCCTCTTTTGAAGGTCCTTATATCAAAGGAAGAAGGAAGCACGCTTCGATTGATTTCTGTGTCCTGTACGGTTGAGAAAAAGATATATCTAACATTAAAACTATACATAATGAAATCATAATCCAGAAAGATTTTTTTATTATATCTTCAATAATAATAAAGATTACATTTAAAATACAAATATTACCTTTGTGACAACATCAAGTCCAGACAGTAGGTACACGTCGTATATAATTTTTGTTATTGCTATATTTTTATTTGTTGCACTGTACAAAAAGCTTTAAAAATAATATGTGATCAAAGTTTAAATACGTCTGTCTAACACTTCGAAGACGAGACATGTGTGTGTAAAGAACACAAAAAAAAAATGAACAAAAAGCAAGCCGCCATGTTTAAATTTAAGTTGGATATTTGCGTCTGTGTCTGCATATTTTCTTAAATTATTCAAATGAGAGTAAATAAAATTTATTTAATGAAATTAGGTTTTATAAAATAGGTTTTATAAAATCCATGATTTATTTATTTAGAATATGAAGCACGTAAACTTTATCATCATCCTTGCCGATTTCGGCTACAGCGACTTATTCTACTAGAAGAGAGAGAAATAGATTAAGAGATCAGATGTTTCGCTCTTATGTGGCTAATGTATCCTATTTTAGCAGTGAACGTACGGTTACATTGTGCGCACGTTAGGATTCCATTTTCATAGTTGTGAGTTATATTTGCAGGCGGTGTATTTTTTTGTTCGTTCTGTTTTATATCAAGTGCTACTCTACGCCTGTTTTCAAAATCAGTGACTTTGCATTTTACCAAGGATCTCCACTCAGTGCGGTTCTGTGTTAAAGACTATCAGCATATAGGCTTTATGCTGCATTGCTTCATATGTCTCTTCTGATCATCCTTATATCTAAGGTACTGGCCACCACGTTTACGCTTCCCATCCTGGAGTTCAGAGTAGAAGAGTCGTTTTGCAACCCTCTCGTCGGGCATATGCAGCAAATGCCCACAACAACGCAATTGGCGATGCATAAGATAAGCTTCTATTCCGCAAACATTAGCTCGTCGAAGAACTTCAGTGTGTCTAACATGGTCCGACCAATGAATGCCCATAATGTCGCGGAAACATTTCAAATGAAACCTATCAAGTGTGCGTATATGCCGTCGGTATAGACACCATGCCTCCGAGGAATACAAAAGTATAGGTAGGATAATAGCTTTATATGTGCTTACCTTGGTGGATATCTTTAGGTCATGCGAACAGAAAATCCGGCTGCGTAATCCACCGAAAGCAGCAGCAGCACCACCAATCCTGTTATTAATGTCCGCATCAATATCGCCTTTAGATGTCAATGTACTTCCCAGATATTTAAACTGGTCCACTTGCTTGAGAAGCTTACCGTCTAATTTGATATCCAATGATGTTATGTTTGGAGCATTGAACACCATTACTTTAGTTTTAGTAACACTTATTTTCATCCCAAATTTACAGCATGCTGCATGTTTGTATCAACATCTGAAGGCCCTCTGCTGTTTCTGCTGCGAAACACAAATCATCGGCATACATGATTTCGGTGATTACATCACATGTTACCTTGGTAGTTGCTTTCAATCTTGTTAAATTGAATATACCTCCTCCATATGTTCGAAAACGAATACGAATGCCATCTGTGCTGCCTTTTAGGGCCTCTTGCACAATCGCTGAGAAATACAGAGCAAACAGAGTGGGAGCTAGTACACAAACTTGTTTGAGACCACAAGTTACATAAAAAAATTCTGACTGCTCGCCGCTTACTGCTACGCAGCATTTCATACCATCATGAAGAAGCCTTACCATTCTTATAAATTTATCAGTAACGCCCAGTTTTGTAAGTACCAACCATAATGCTTCACGAGGCACACAGTCAAACGCTTTTTCGAGATCTATGAAACACAGATACAAAACTTGACCCTGTTCTTTACTTTTCTCCTGCAGTTGGCGTAAGGAAAAAATAGCTTCACATGTACCTCGATTGGGCCGAAAACCGAATTGAGTCTCAGGTAATACAGATAACTTTGCAAGTCGATTGATGAGTATTCTGGCGAAGATTTTTCCAGGAGAAGAAAGTAGAGATATGCCTCTATACGAATTTCAGTCAGTACGAACACCTTTGTTCTTATAAAGACAGCAAATACAAGACATTTTAAAACTCAAAGGTACATGTTCAATATCCCACATTCTTGTAAAGAATTGCCATATAGCATAGTGCAACTCATTCCCACCGTACTTAAGCAATTCTCCAGGAATATTGTCAACACCCATAGCCTTTTTGTTCTTTTGAGCTTCAATAGCATTAACTACTTCTGACACGGTGAGAGGCTCATCCAGAGAAAAGACTCGTGGTCGCTCCGGAAGCACTCTGATAAAATCGAGATCTGCTGAGCGATCTATATTAAGTAACTGATTAAAATGAGTTGCCCATTCCTTAAGCATATCTTCCTTGTTCGTTATTAGTGAACCATCAGCAGATTTGAGAGTTGTATGTCTTCTATAAGGAGATCTAATAAGTTTTCGGACCTCACTGAAGAACTCCCCAATCTGATTTGTGTCCGACAACCATTGTATCCAATTTACTTTTTCAGTCCACCATTTATCTTTTGTTAAACGTGTAAGTTTCCTTAAATCAGAAGTGCTTTGCTTTATCATATCACAAAAATCTGTTTGCCTATTAGAATTATATTTTTGGATAAGGACACGATGACTAGATATAGCCTTTGTTAGTACCTTGTCGTTTTCATCGAACCAATCTTCATGTACTCGCAGTTTGATTCCCACCACTTCTTCGGCTGTGCTGAGAATCCTTGACGAAAAAGCTTGCCATTTTTCTTCAATAACTAATGATACAGGGTTTGTACTGAGTGCCAGCTGATAAGTGGATCGTATATCAGTGGACTGTAGTTTTCCTACTTTTAAACAAATGGGTTTACTTCTGGTTGGTCTTCGAGGAAGATGAAGCCGCAATTTAAGTTTTATAACGACTAGCCTATGTTCAGTCCAGCAGTTTGCTCCACGCATAACACGCGTTATTATTACCTGCGAGATGTCTCTCTGACGAACAATAGCATAGTCAATCAAATGCCAGTGCTTTGACCTCGGGTGCATCCATGTAGTTTTATACTTTGCTCGAAGTCTAAACATTGTATTTGTAATAGCAAGGTTGAATTGTGAGCATAGGGTAAGTAGCAGTTGTCCATTGCTATTCATATTACCTATTCCATGTCTACCGAGCACCCGAGGCCAAGCTGCATGATCCTGCCCAACACGGGCATTGAAATCACCTAAGAGGAGAATCATTTCACTGGCTCTAATTTTAGTCAAAGCTTCTGAGAGCTCTTCATAAAATTTGTCTTTAATGTCATCAGTTTTATCTAATGTCGGTGCGTAGCAACTAATGACATTCATGTAATTATTCTTATTCAGGTGAAGACGGAGGGTGATCACACGGTCTGAAATTCCTTTTGGATATTCTTGTAGCTTATTTGCCAAATGGGTTTTAATAGCAAAACCTACCCCAGATCGTCTATTTTCAGTAGCCGCAGTGCCTTTCCAAATAAACGTATAACCACCACCCTCTTCAACAAGCTCACCTTCATCTGCTAGATGGGTTTCGCTTAAAGCTGCAATATCCACATCATAGCGTCTAATCTCTCGAGCTACGATAGCAGTTTTTTTTCAGGGCACATATTGTTTGAGTTATCGAGAAGAGTGCGCACATTCCAGGCGCCAAACGTCATTTCCTTGTAATGTTTTGTATATTTTTTGCTTATATGTCGACCGCGTGAAAATGTATGCCTAGGCAGCCGCGGTTACTACCTCCAGTTAGTTTTGGGGTAAGCATTTGTTTGAGACACCTTTTCTAGTCTCGTCCCCGGCTGAGCGCAGGAAGCAGTGCCTCTCTAAATAGAGCTGCTTCGCCACTTAAGGTGCTGCCGAATCCACATTGTTACCCCGTTGCAATGCAGAAGCGACCACTCTTCTTAACTTTAATTATATAAAAAAAACATATAAATTTCTGATGTTAGTCAAATGATGTCAGAAAATAGAACATACTATATTTATATTGGTAATTAACTTGATTATTTACATATTTAATTACCTAGAGGAAGTTCTTTATTATATACGCCTATATCCCCTGACCTAAGCCTTTATTATGTATTATTTAAATAAATGTATAGACATAGATATAAAAACAAGCTTTAAATTCCTGTTCATGAAATGAGATACTTATTTCAATATATTTTATATTTTAATTATTATTCATATAAATATATATAAAGCAAAAGAAGCGGAAGGGACAATATTAGGCCCTTGAGGAATAGCCCTGTACCAACAGACCGTACCTACTTTCACACGCCTTATTTGTGGACAACTTTTTCCTATTTTTTCTATCAAGAATAATATTAACTATGTAAATAACGTACCCGTGAAGATAAAATAATTTCTTACTTTATTTGCATTTCGTTTTAATTTATAAATAATATAGCATAGGTGGCGATTTGATTCAGCCTATAGGCGGCATATTTGTAAACCTACCACTGATTAATGGTAATAAATAGAATATGTAATTATAAAATATATTCAAACAAATAAAAAAAATCAAGTCTTCAATGATGTTGTATACATACTTACTTATGGAATAAAAAGTTTAGAGAAATGTATTCCTGCAACTGATGTAGCATAGAGATTAGGCAAGAGGTATTGAACAGTGGTGTAGTTAAAACTTACGTATGAATACGCATTAGCATTCAGTGTATTCTAGACTGACGATATCATCCTCGACCCAGTAATCCTTTTAATAAAATTATTGTAGTTATTGTGACATAAATGGAAAGAATAATGCTAACACGTTATAGTGTATTCGATATTTTAAAGATTTATTTGGACTTCCTGAATATATCAAAAATATGTTATTATATATTTGATACAAAAGCGGGTGGTATATGTTAATGATCGTTTTATTTTAAAATAATAAAATTTTTGTTTACGTTTTACTATCGTATGTAGTCTATATTATAAATATTCTGATGTGAGGATACAAAATAAAACGACGGAATTGTCATCAATGTAGAGGGCAGTATAGATCACATTACCGTAGAAGATTGAATATGTAATTGAGGCGGAAATTTGATATTCATACATCGTTGGTACTATATAACTAAGAAAGGCATGTAAAATAATTTGTTTACTACAAGTTTTAAAGATAACCCGATAAAAGATATTAAGTACCATCTATCTTTATTGTTCAATGTACTATTCTAGTTTCATTTGTTAGCATTCCGACTACAAAAACAAATATTCGATATCCACAGCTTGATATAACTGAGTCATCTTTCGTCATTCGACGTACCGACTGTGGAGCGTAGTGGATTCTCAGGGCCACCAGTTCGCATGCACCGACGCTCGAGCGCGGTCAAACCCGCTTCGTACTCGACCGTGTCACTTCGGTTTATTATCGGTGCTATTTTTGTACGAGCCGCTATATTGATAAGTCAAACTACCCTTGGGCTTGGCGGACGGCGCACGTTTCTCGCGTATTCAGTCACTTTACATTTCAATAATATCATTGTTGTTTAACCGTTTGGACAATTTTATTTGTTACGTCGTGCATACGCGTTGTAGCGAATGAGTGAATTTACAAAGTGCACGTGGGAGCGCGAAAGCGAAAGCTCAGGAGCGATGGACAGCTGCTACAAATTATACACATGGATCAACCATACATTGCTGATGCTCCTTTTCCAGATAATTTGGAAATTCAGCCAGATATCAGACTACATTAAGGGGAAGTGAGTAATATTTTTGTTATTACCGTCATGGGTTATTGTATAACTTCGATTGATTCCAAAGTTCCGTGCGGCAACGGGTTTATTTATGTACACACTATTATTTTCATGCTTTGCATATTACAATTTTTTATTCTTAAACTGCTATTCCGATGTGTACATGAATGCTATGAATATTATTATTTTTTACTTTGAAAGTATTATTTATCATTTAACTTAATGTATCCGTTCTATTTTTATTTTGAAAGTCATACTACCTTAGTACCTGCTTTTATTTTCCATAATTAGTTGGAAGTAAATTAAGATAAAGTATGCCTATCTATAAGTGAAAAAAATATTACTTTGTAAGGAAAAATTGCATCCTTATAGGATCCCCTTTTTTCTGTCTGGTTTTACGTAAGTCAATATAGAATTCAATATTATGTACCAAAGGTCTATGACTCCATACTTCTGTTAAAAATCGTGTTTATCACAACAACGAGATAAGGCACTTAGTAGTAAAAATACCGCCTATGGCCAACCATTAAAACTTATTTAACATTAACTAATGAATTAATTAGAATACATTAAATATAAAAGTAAAGTCTTCAAATTTATTAAGGCGATTATTGAATATTTTTAGAAGTTAAGGAATAAATCCCTAAATGATAATCTTTTATTCTTTTATCGAATTATAATGAAACGAAATTATACTGTGATTTTTTTTTCTCAAAATGGCAGGGAGTTTTATGTTGCCATCAATATGAAATACTAAGATTTTTGAACACGTGTGTGCTGTGAAAATAATCAAATTTCTAAGACACCGGAATATACATTTGCAATCCTTTATACTAAACAAGGTAAAAATATCAAGTTATTAATACTCACAGGTCCTTAATCCCTGAATACTTGAAATTAAGAATGAATAAAAAACTTGTGTATCCATAGGATGAATTTACCATCCCTTAAAAAAGTTTTCCGACAAATTAATATGATGCTTTATTTTTTCCTTAACAATTTCTTAGCGTAAAAAGTTGAAATTAATACAGAATACATAGGCTGACTGTGAAAAAATAAATATTCTAGGTTAGGCAATAAACAACTGTAGCCCTTCGTACTAAAAGTCTCGCTTACTGACTAAACACCAAAATTTATAACTTACTTTCATACTACATATAGTTTTAAAACCCCTTTTTTGTTTATGTATGAAGATTATTCATCTAAATGTATAAGCATACGTATATTGATTTATTTTCTAACAGTAAACTATTGTTTCACCTATTTATGTTGTACTTCTATAATCGTATTTGACGATTCCACCAACAGTGATCTTTTTACCGAGTTACAATTTTATTGTTATCCTATTTTTCGCTATATAGCATAATAAAACGTTGCCTAAAAACTTTTAATAATGAAAATCGGTTAACTAATTTTTGGATTGTCAGTGCACAAATAGATAAAGAGACCGGGAGAGGCTTAAGAATATTTTGAACTTTGAACGAGCTGTGCTCGCGACTTCATTGTCGTGAAACTGAAATGAAATATTTATCCGTCGGAAATAGTAGTTTTTCCGAATAATTCGTACTCTATGCTCTTTTGTGTACCCTTGACAAATTGGATAAAAATTTTCATGATGATCAGTTGAGTAGTTAAAGCGTGAAAGCGAAACAAACAAACGACTAAACTTACATTCGCTTTTATAATACTACTAGTTAGGATACATCCTTATCCTTCCTTTCTAAACTTACTAATATTATAAATGCGAAAGTATGTTTGTGTGTTTGTTACGCTTTCACGCCTAAACAGCTGAATCGATGACGATGAATTTTGCTATAGGCATAGATGGGACCGTGGAGACGGTGATATGTTACCTTTTTCTTGCAAAAAACTTGTAGAAAAGTGGGGTAAAGGAAGAATACCTTTGTATGAAACTTTTTATTGCGTCATCCGATATTAACGCAAACAGAGCCGAGGGTAAAGGCTAGTAAACAATATTTATGCGATTGATGGTACAATAGCGGTATGTAATGTAAATGTTAATGTAAGGTAATGTACATTTTAATTGGGTAATAAAGTTGTATTTTGTAGTAGAATGATAGGATGTGGCCTTGTCACATCTAAATGTGCATATATAAGCTAAGTAATCAGGTTAGATGGGTTTTAAGATGAATGATCTCATCGATGATTTTACACGTTTAAACAGATACGTACTTAGGTAGAGTATTTCGTAAGCTAAAAGGCTTAATAAGGTTCTTAGGCTTATAAGTGTAACAAACATAACAACATGATCCGACCGATTATCCACAATCTGACGAGATTAATGTATTACGGTGGCTACGTTCCACTTCACAACGCTCACGACCGCGGGTTTTCCCGTATTATTTGCTTGCCAGCGTTACTTTTTAAATCGATTCACAGCTCTGTACCGATACAATACATCGATATTTCACTTTTAAAAATCGAGGTTCGATTCTTGTCTATTTTCATATAACATTATTTACAATTATTTGAATGATTTACACAATCAATTATTGTGGTGTTATTTTTGTTTTCATTTATTGGTTTATATTGTAAAAATAAGTACAAAGAGAGAAACGAAAAAAAATTTTTTTGATGATTTATATTTTAGATGTCGATTTTTTTAATCGATTCCGAACGATCCGATAATCGATCTTTTTCAGAAAGAATCGTCATCCCTAGTAACTATACCATCTGAACCCCGTGGCAAGTTCATTTTTTATTTTATTACCTTTTTTGTAGTTAAGGCTTAGCGTTATGGCTATAATCTCACCTGATCTTAAGCGACGATACGGCCCAAGTTAGTAGATACGCTTAACCTGTGGAGGGACTGGCTTTTAATTGCAACTGCCGAAACATACCTAATTGTATTTGCGGCACATTTTCAATTTGAGGGTGGTTTTGGTGGCTAGCCAGGCGGGCATCAGAAAAAAACCCTACCACCATTCTATGGGCTACCTCGCGATGTTTTCCTTCACCGAAACCTCAAGTTCATTGTAGGTGGTTGGATTCGATAACTCACGTCCCATGACGCGGCGTTCCTACACACTACCACTGAGCTATCATCGCTTCATTCTTAGATGGAGCCCCAGTAAAAATTGCCATGCTATAATTTAATTTGAATAAATCACTAAAGTAGTCATCCGACACTAATGTAGTGTGTATTTTTGTTAAATATCTACTAAATTAATTTTCAAAAGTATAAGATAGGTATTACATATTTATTATAAAATAACAATTTAATCTTAACCATTAAAATGTTAAAACTTAACGATAGACGCAAACTGCATGACCTGGTAATCCTACATAAGATTATTGACGATCGTATAGACAGCCCTGCACTTCTAAAAATGGTTAAGTTTAATATTATCTTTAATTATCCAAGAAAGAAGATCTATAAAACTTCTTCTAGGACCATTCTTGTGTTTAGTTCGCCACTTGTGAGGATGTACTGGTTAAATAAATCTTACATTAGAATATTTGGATATTATTATATTCCACTACTTTTGTTAACAAATTTGAAAATTAATACACTAAAGCTATTATTATTATTATTTTATGTTAATGCTTGATGTGATTATTTGTACTTTATGAATGTAGTGAGCGGCTATAATTGGTTCGCCTATTATAATTACACATTATAAACGATGTTAATGAATATATGATATGAGCACTGTTGGCGCTGCCTTTGTAAATAAATAAATAAACAAGATTCATTAATAAATTCTTTTCTCTGAACTTTATGTTTCGTAAAAGTATCAATAACATTATCAAAGTTTCAAAAGAATTTTCACCAGACATAATAATCGAAGCAATGTTTTCTAAAATTGATCCTTTTCTTATGAATGCATTTAAATCATAATAATTTATTAAAATTTGTAAATGGTGTTTAGTTGTATCTAAGCATATTTTATATAGTTACGAATTTAGCTTTATGGCTACAGTCTCATCTGATGTTAAGTAACTATGTGGCCCAGGATAGTGGATACGCTAAGCCTAGTGGAGGGATTGGCTTTCAAGTGCATTTGTCGGATGACACCTATAGGTATTTGGCGGCATATTTTCAACTTGAGGTTGGTAGCTTATTAAGTGGGCATTATAAAAAGCCATACCAGCAAACTATGATTTCGTCACTATTTTATTAAACTAACTAATTTTATCTCAATAAGACATAATTGGTGCAGTGAAATCTCTTTCAACATTGTACCGATGCAGGTACATGAATTTCTGAAATATAGCATTATTGTTTATAAGTATATCGTGTTAAGTATAAAATTGCTTATGTATAGTAAATCATAGTTTCAACATGATTATTCAAGTATAAAATATGAAAAAGTTTGTGTATTTAATTATATTATAATTTATTTAATGATGTTTTCGGTAATCTTGAATTGCAAGATATGAGATTACCTAATTATGAGCACTTATCAAGACAACGCTTCAATTGATAAGCTATATAGTATGTAGATAATTTAAGTAAACCTTTACATAAAACACTATGGTATCAAACTTACGCAATTTATTTATTATTCATTTTATAGATATTCCTATAAAGGTTTTTAATCGAAATTATATGTACATTAATATTATTAAGCGGAAGAGTTTGTTTGTTCGTTTCAACGCGCTAATCTTGAGAACTACCAGTTTGATTCCAAAATGTATTTGGAATCAAACTGTGCTTGATAGTGCAATCGGTAAAGGCTTTAAAGTCTTAGACTATTTATCATCATGCTACCACCAATATCAGTAAAGGTGCATTCAAAAAGATACAAAACGGGAAAAAATATTTAATAATTTTTAGTTCCGAGCGATCGAAGTTGCGGGCACAACTAGTATTGTATAAATCAATTCTACAATATTTTTTTACCTTATGGTTTGTCTCGAAGCGCGTAGGGTTAATTACAGTTAGATTAAATGAGAAGTTTCGCTAAGAAGTGCAATCATTATAATTAAAGTAGTTCTACTTAACCAATGATAACATGATATAATTGAATTGTAGTATAAAAAAACTTTCGAATTAATTACGTAGTTAAGTGAAAAAAGGTTAAATGAAATTACTAGAATTCAGCTTCTAGAATCGTTGAAAATACTTTTAGATAGATACTACTAGATAAATATTTATACGCCGGGATTCTTGATTTTTAGCATAACTGCTTAGAAATCCTAAATTTAATGTCGTATTGAATCATGTAAATATTATTGCAAGATTGAATAAGAAACAGTTTTATTCCTTGACTGGAAAAATACATACGTCTTCGAATACACTTTGAATATAAAACAAAATCGACGTATACTTTGAACCTACTTGTAAATACATGTAAGAAAACCGGTGGTGTTAGAAACTTGAAAAATGTATAGCTTGTATGGCAATATAGTGAAGAATAATAGATTATACGATTTAGTTAAAGCCGACAAATTGAGTATAGAATATATTAGCGAAAAAGTTAATTTTTCTGCTGTAATAATATGTGTAATAGATGCAATTGTATGTGTAATATAATACGTTAAATATACATAGAATCAGGTCAAATTAAAACTGGAAATAGGAATATACGTATTTTTCAAAGAGTAATATTATAATAGCTAAATAAATATACTTGTTCTCTTAAATGTTCTAGAAGGAGGTCAATTCAGTTTTTTTAATCTCCGTTTATGCAACAATGGGGCGTTAATAGTGTGTTTATATATTCTAATATAATCTTACAATAAATGTTATAGTACTGAATTTTAACTATGAATATAAATAACCGAGTCGGCATACAGTGAGTATATCAATATCAAATATGTTATCTACAGACGTATTATTACATACATACGTGTTGTACTTGTACGTTGCATGCTTGTCTCTTGATAATATAATGTTTTAGTGGCTTTTAAATAATAAGTCTTGTATATTAGTTGTTACGACGTTTCTAGAAGATAATGTGGATTTTATTACAAATCAAAAATATTCAGTTTAGTCCCTGAGAAAGGGCTTATGAACGTCAAAACTGCACTGGTTCGGAAAACAACCCAGCCATTGAGAAGAAGCAGAAAGAAAATCGATCGTTTTTTTTATTTATTTAACGTGCATGTTCAAGTAGATTAAAATTACACTCGTTTTTAAAGGATCCACAGAGAGGGGTGTTTATTTCCAAACATCGCCATCATTCACATATTAGTCCACCCTATAATAGTCTTTTAATATCAAAACTCGCTTGACATGGTGCTTGGACTTACTGTTCGGCAAATCGGTGATTTTCTCTGAGACTTTGTTGTAAAACCTAATACAATTACCTAAAAAATGTTATGTACTGGTCTTACTGAATGTGAAACATAGAATAACCAATTTGTCACGGCTTCTAGTATTTAAATCATGCCAGTCTTTTACGAAGTCCAGCTATATACTATAATCGCTGTTTTATAAATAATTTGATGCAGAAATAGTTTTCGTGGATGGAAATAGCCTGAAATAGCTTCCTCTTGTTTTCTTAGTTGTTATCTATAGAAGATACAGTATAATCTCATTATGGATTACACATCTAAATTACATATAAAATATATAAATTACCAATATCTATGTTTTATTTCGTATCGTTTTCGTATTATTAACATCGCCTTTCTAACTTTTGTCGTATGGTGTTTTAAGAACACCGTTTTATGTTTTATTGATTTAGCGTTTATCTATTGGTATCTTTAATTTAACGTTTATTGTTAATGCATCCTCAATATGATTAGCTGACCGTGGCACTAACTCGTAAATAGCAATACCTGGAAGTACTTTGTAATTGATTTTCTTGCTGAAGTTCGGTGGTTTAATTAGATGAGCTGCAGAAATGTTCAACGTCTTATGCTACAATTTCATCACGATGTTTTCCTTGACTTAGCTCCTAGAAAGACGTATCCTTATTCCTAAAAGTTTTCAACTACACGTATTTATATAAAACATCTGCATTACGTCGGCGGTAATTTACTCTGATGTTTCCTCACATGCAGCGCATACGCATTGCAAGGTTATTTATATAAGCATCGTTTGTTAACTCTTTCGTTCGTCCTTAGTTATATCTCGAAAGGTGACATTTAAGTCTCTAAGCTTAAGTTTAGGTGTCACTAAATATACATGATCCTCAGATAGATACATTTGAAATTTAAAACCCATCGTAAACCTCTTTGGTCAACATTCGATCCAATAATAATGGATGTGTGAAGGTACATTAAACAAAAAAATACCGTATCTTTACCTCTATATTATTAAAACTATGAGATAAAAATAAAGATATCTTTAAGTGTAATAATAGGACTTTTTGCCGGGATCTTGATCTGTCATGTTATGATTATTATTTTTATTCCTATACTTAGTTATTTAACCCTGTATTCTGTAATATAGATGACATTTCACGTAATGTAGCTGAAGAGCATAAGTGAAGTGAATTATAAATAATTATTTGGAACATGATATATTAGTTGCCACAAAAACTCCCAAGCGAACTTCAACAAGAGAGTCGCCATCTTGTTGAAGATAGTTTCATCTGTCCAAAATATCCAAATCTTATCACTTGAAAATGACAGTAATAGTCCGTAAAGAAGACTGAGTTGCCAAGAATAAAAAAAGAAGAAGATTAATAATGTAATGCGATGTTTTTGGTCAGATTTTCGTATGTTTTATCTGGAAGAACAGGGTAAGGATGACGATCTGAGATCGATTAATCGAAGAATCGATTTTTGAAGGAAAAAAATGGTTTTTTCAATCGATCCACAGCTCTGAATCAATCCAAAGATAGATATTTCACCCTTAAAAGTCGATGTTTTATTTGTTTGCCAAAATCAATATTAACGCGAGCGAAGCCGCACGTAAAAACTAGTGAAAAAGCACGAAAAGTGAATCGAAAAAAATATTTTTAATGAATAGATCTTTTGGAGCTCGATTTTTTTTTGTGAATTGATTCATTTGATTTTGATTCAAATCGATTCATGAATCAACCTTTTTAGAAAGAATCGTAATCCCTAGTACAGGGGGTTAAGAGCCTTCGTGGTGTCTTTTAACGGGCATTTGTGGTGTTTGTCACCTGATGAATCAGCCACACGCCCTTCTCGTGGCTTTCGCTGCATTACAATTACGCATTCCGAGGAAAAACAATTTTTTTTCACCAAAATACCAAAAATAAGGAGGAAAGCCTTTATATTGGCAACTGCGTTAGTTTTATGACCAGAGTGGAAACAGTGGTAGACAAATCCATAGTATTCCACTTAATATTTCATTCGACCTTCACAGTTATGTCCCAATTGGAATTGTACGTGCTAACAATAAAATTATTTACTTCGTACTGTTCTATGAAAACACGCGATCCGTTATTGCAATGTAATAATAAACATTAACAGAATTTTTAACCAAGCCATTAAAAAATATCACAGATGCTTTTAATTTGACCACGGATTCATGACATTGCGGCCAAGTGGTAACACTAAATGAAAAAATAGAATTCGTTAAGGTCAGCCATGTATAGACCGCATAGAGGGGTGTGTGTTAAAAAATCTCCCAGTTGAATATTAAATGTAATTTTCTGTCCAAAAGTAATAATCTATTATAACTATGGTTGATTCTTGTATATATATAATAAAGCGAATCGACATCGTTAAAAATGGGACCAAGTGGTTACCCAGGAGACGAACATAACATCTCTGAAGTAGTAGAACGGCATTACAGACTAGTTTAATTTGATACAAATAGATATTGGTAACTTTACTGGCCGAATACCAAGAAAAAATTTCGTAGTTATTTTACATTTTAAATTAAGAGCTTGTCAACACATTTGTTTTTAAGTATAACTATATACACATTTTTTTAATCCGCAACTTACAGTACGTACAAATTGTATAGATATATAATTAAAAAATATAATGGTGCACTTAGACCAGGAACAATCATCCGTGGATACTATAATAATTGTTCTATGCGTGATTCGAATCTATAGCACTGAGCGCGGCGGCAGTAGCGAGGCGACCGCTTAAACAGGTTAACGGTGTATTCTGATTTTAAACAATATGATATAAAAATATTGCTGAGTCTTGGTTTTATTATTATCAGGTTTCTCGCTGTAATAATAAAATATTAATAAAAAAATAATTTAATTTAAAAAATAATTAATGTCTGTTTTTGCAACGTTTTTCAATACAGCTTTGCTCCTGTTGATGGTAGCTTGATATTATACAACCTAAAGCCTTCCTCAATGATTATTCTATCAAATACTAAAATATTTTTTGTCATCCGACTGGTAGTTCCTAAGATTAGCACGTTCAAACAAACAAACAAGGAAACACACAAACAACCAACGAAATGACCGAACAAACTCTTCTGCTTTATAATAATAATATAAAATAACGTCTATCAATACCCAAGCTGTTGATAGTAAAGCATTAAAATGAATAACTATACATCAAAACATTGCAAGTATAATTTCATTTTAAATAATATTCATTTACCTCTATATGAGAAGTAAATCGACATTCGTCTCAACAAAACGTGTATTATCATAAAGCAATTATTTAATTGTTTTTGGCACCGAATTGCATACTTAATATTTATATGACATAGTATCTCTGGACTGAACGAAAACAAGACAAACTTAACGTTGTTGCCAATTTCCTGATTAATGTTATATATCTATATGGATACATTTTATAGAATGTACTTATAAACTAAACATATACAACTTTTTTATGTAGATAGTAACTAGTTGGTATCTACCCGTTTTAGCTAGAGCTGTTTTTATATATTTTTATATGTTCGATATGATTATTAGATATCTATATATCTATATATTAATATTATAAAGCGGAATGTTGTATTTCTATGTTTGAACACGCTAATCTTAGAAACTACTAGTCGGATTTCAAAAATTATTGTTGCAGTTTATAGAGCAATCATTGAGAAAGATTTTCGGTTATTTAACATCACGCTATCACCAATAGGAGTAAAACTAGTGAAAAAAGTTACAAAAACGGGCAAAAATGATTTAAAAAGTCCCACGAGAAGTTGCGGGCACAGCTAGTGTGTAATAAATCACAGCATTAAAGCCTTTCCGGAAAGAGTATTGTCCTGTGGTCAGCGCATAGGCCATGATAGCCCCATAGTAGCCATAATAGGTATGCAAAACGTGCTCGATTTTTAAATAAAGGTATGTGTTCAAAAATAAATGTTAATATGACGTAAAACAGCGTGTAAAACAAAACGGAAGGCGGTTGAGAAATACCCAGATCAGTATAAATGCCCACGATATTAGGTTTTCTATCTGATAGCATTCGTCCCGTTGCATTACTTATAATATTCGTGTTATATTATTTCATTATCGTTATATTTTATTAAGTTCGATAACTTCTTTTTATTCATATATAAATTAACAAACTAGACGAAGCTCTCGACAGAAAGTCTAATGCAACACAACATACTATTGTGATGTGATTTATATAGTGAAATAATAAACATGGAAAGGTCCAAAATTAGAAATAAGTATATATTATTCGCAAGCTAATTTTAGTTTAATTAGTGTCAATATTTAAGGCAAAGGTCAAGATGTTTTAATCCTAGACATACAAACGAAATCTCTCTACATTTTTTTATTACTTCTAAAAGTTGCGATCTTGTGCGTTAATTAAAATGTATTCTTCCAAAAAACAATAAAAATAAGCCGACGAAGAAGAATATCCTTAGCAAAGCGTATTAGTCGGTTCCTGATCACAAAACTTTGACAACGTTCCAATTATGAACGTAGGTATTTAAAAATAGCTATATGTACATAGATACACAGTTACAATTAAATATTTTCCTTTAAAGTTCAGGTAAAAGGGCATTGGAGAATCATTAAGCTTACTATCACGTATCCAATGAACGGGTACCCAATATTTATTACGTAAAAGTACAGTAAATGTGACAGTGTTTAACAAACGCTGAAAGAAATAGTAACATAGTTTCAAAGTTAGAGAACGTTGTACAATTTATTTGCCTAGTGAAAAATAGGAAAATCCAACATGGCTGTTACAAACGTGCAACAGTAAACATACACATGCTTATCATTATATGATATGTCTATAGAAAGGTACGGGCCATCAAGAAATAATATTAATAATGAAATAATTTAAATATATATTTTACTGGAAACCAATAATTACCTCGACAACCTTGCACGAACATTGTCGCTATTTGTTATTGTTTTAAATCATTAAAGCCTCTGGCTATACGACCTTTAAGCTTGACCATCGTCTAGTCTAAAGACTGGATAGGTTACTATTTTAAAACAATATATAGATATACATATTTCTAATTCGATTTTACCTATCGTTGTTCTAAGTTTGATTCAAGTTGTTCTACATTCAAGTTGTTAGTAAAATTATAATTACGCTATTCTAAAAACAGTGAACACGAAAACACTGAATCGAAAATAAAGAAAAGATTCTACGCATGTTACTGATAAACAAACATAAAAAATATGCTTACGTATTTCCTTTTTTGTGATCTGGATGTTGTTTGAATAAAGTTCCATTTTTGTTTTAGTTTAAGACTGAATATTCGTAATAATTCGGACTTTAAATGCGAATTATTATGAAATAAATTCATCTGAATTGAATTTGGATTAAACTTCAATATATTACTTACTACATGGTTAATTAAATATAGATCACTATCAGATATCACACTAATTACGTATTTTATCATCTTTCATGTAATTTACAAAATTAAAAATGAGAGGTGATAGGGCCTCGTTCGTGAAATAACCTAGGTCCTCCTTTCATCTAAATCTGCTTCTGGTCACATTACTGCCCCATAATTAATAGTTTAAGAAAATAATACGAAGAATAATCATACATTTTTGTTTGAAATGCGTCAGACCTATTTTCGAAACTACAAAAGATCTTTTCCCATAAACTTGGCCATACCACATAATGGCTGAAATGTTTATATGAAAAAAAAATACATATATGTGCGCCAGCAACAACGTCTTTGTGTCTAACGCATGACGTGGAGTAAAATTATTTCAAATCTTCATTTCAAACGAGCACGCCAATGTCATACATATATAGTATTAAACAAATAAAATTAATAAGTAAAATACAAGTCGAGCAGTACACTTATGGACTTATTCTTCTTCTTCTTTATAACCCTTATCACACCATGGTAAAGTCGACACGACATGGTTTGTTCTTTCTCTCTACTCTATTAGCAGTCATTTCAGTATTATACACTTTTAATACACATCACTCTTCACCCAGTCCATCCGTATATATTCTTCGGTCTTCCTCTTCTACGTCCATCCACTTTCATACTTATAGTTATATGGCTTTCATCTCTTCTCATAACATGCCCATAACACGCTAACTGATTACTCTTCAATTTCTCTGTCACTGGTGCTATTGTCATGCTGCCTCGAACATTTCATTCCTAATCTTATCCATTCTAGTTCCTCCACACATCCATCGTAGTATTCGCATCTCTGCAACGTATAATATATTATAGTACCGAAACTTATTTCAGTAATATTGATAATGTTGTAATAACAGAATGTTTGCATTAATAACGGCGATGACGTGTTTCAGTACTATGACTTACTTTGTACTGACTGCAATTTTATGAATAATTATTTACGGCATAAACAAACTGATAATAAAAGAATGTGACTCGTTACCACAGACCGCTAAAAGAATACTACGTCTCGTTACTATCATGACATAAAATTTTAGAGTCATGCATATAAGGTGTGTGTGAATTCATTTACAATGTTAATTATTGTTTGTATATGATATATAAATATTACGTAAACAATGGTGATATCTGGAAGTGACACCCCTTTTTATGCATTCGCTAAAACCTATAATGTTATGTTATTGTATATTGTGCCTACCTAAAACCAAAAAAAAAAAAAAAAACAACATCTAGTTTCTTGTCGGTTCTTATCGATGATTGGGTTATTTTCAGAACCGCTGGTAGTTTTGACGTTCATAACTGCCTTTCTAATAAAGTTTTTACATTTGATTTGATTACATTTATAAAATAATTACAATAAAATATAATATTATGAATTTAGTGAAAAATATAATATTTACAAATAAACAATATGCCTAAATAGCAATTTAATTTACTTAGTAGGCACTGAATTATTTCGATAGTATGACTTGCCGTTTTAATATTTTAAATAATAACTTGTAATTAAAAATAACGCGCGTAACACACAATGTAAAGAGAGGTGTCGGGTATCCGGATGGAACGAAACTTCTTTCGCTATCTCTTTTTTGTATTTCCATTAAGTAATGATGAAATATAAAAATAGTATTTAAATAATATAGTTATAAATATATTGCATATTCTTAAAATTATTGGCGAGCTGAATCGATAGAAAAAAGGTTTAGTGTCTTAAAAGATCGGGAAGTGCCACAAAGTAAAAATATGTCGGTATTTGATGTCGCTTTTCATTGTTACTCTTTTTTCGGTGTAGCCCCTCAGCCCGTAAACAACTTACACCGATAACGTGCGGTAAGGAACTCTGTTCCAAAATTATTTTGAACAATAACAAATTTTAATGATATTTAAAAAATATTATATTATTTTCCGTTAACACGTATATTTTGTGTCATATCCTTATAGGTATATAAAAACCGATTTGAATTAAATTTATACACTGTGTGTAATTTCGTCCAATTTAAAACATAGGACGTTTTTGACCTCGAAAAGTGACCCTAAAGTTATAGATGGCGCTGTAGTCGAGTTATTAATGGAAGGATCAGGCCATATCAACTAGTTTATTTATATAATTTTATTTCTTTACATATACGATTGAAATGTTGAAAGTAAACAACAAAGATACTCGTATACCGTTCCATAATAAAAGCTGTCTTTGATTTTGTAAAAACTTGACCTGCATTATTGATTATGTGCCAAAATGTTTCACATATTTAGTACAGAGTATAAATCAATGACCCAAAGTGGCCTATTAAATTTTAAATAACAGGTTCTCACAAACTATCCTCTTGCGTCTCGCATGTTATTCTATCTGCACCTCGTTACAAGATTAAATAAGCCTATGATTAATGCTTCCGATAAATATTCCGATCTTTAGAGATCGATTACAGATAATAACATAAAACAGACCAATACAACAGTAAGAAACCGGAAAGCGTGTTTCATCAATGACCGAAATTCTTTAATAATAGTTATATACCTAATTAAAATACCTAAATCTTTTAAATTTTTTACTAATCATGATATAAATTTATGTTTGTAGGTTTGGTATATACACAATATTATTTTGTAAACGAAATAAGTTTTATGCAGTATTTTACATATACGTATGTGTAGATAATTATTGAAAACCGTAACCTGGTTTGTACGTATATTTAAACAGCTGAACTTAGAAGTTATACTTTGATTATGCTATCTATGTTCACATCTTTCCTTACCATCGTGGGAGATATGATGAAATGCATGCTTTGAAAAAATTGTGTTTCAGTGCATACGGCATTCATTTAGGTTATGTATAGTTTTGTTTAAATAAATGATTTATTATGTAATACTCTCCTATATTTGATGCTATGCTGTATTTCACTCGTATACCTAGGTATCACATATATTTAATAAATCATCATAACAGACAAAAGTGACAGCCGAATCTAATAGACAAACGTGACTTATTTGCTCGCATACTTTTTCGTTCAATATCACTCTTTATTTACTTCAAAAATGTGGCTCGACTAAAAATTTCTACGATTTATTATATATCATACTTAAATATGTAATGTCGAGGCGACCGATTCTCACTCGGTGTTTAAAAAAAAACTCAGAAGGTATATCTAAATATATAATTTCACCCAAATCGTTACTGTGGTTTCCGAGAAACCATTTACATATTTATAAGTGTAGACAAGATTTGCTGAATTAACGACATTCGACTCGACCAAATAAGTATTTTAGCGAATGTTATCTCATAAATAACGTATTTCTATTGAAAAGGAATTAAATTAGTAATAATAAGTTGTTTACGAACAATATGACGTCATTTTCATATTATCTATAACTGTCGTTATCAAACAGGGCTTTTGATTAATTGAAGAGTAATCTGGGTTTTTCAAAATGTAAGTTTATACATAAGCACACATTTATTTTTCGACGCGACGGAGCCCGGCCGGGCCGCGATCTCAGAAGAAACATAACATTTCTAACAAAATGTAGTCAACGATATAAATTTAAAATCAATTAAAGTTAGATCCCAGTAAATAGCATATATAAATTCAAATATATTATTAATATCTAATCACATCCATATGAATTAATTGCACTACGGCTCTATCTAGCTATTCAGTGCTTATTGAAAATTCTATGGTATTCTATTAACATAATCTATATAATAAACAAATTAAAAAAACACTGATTAGAAACAGTCTTTAATAAAATAAAACAATATTTGTTTGTAGAAATAATTATAGATACCATTTTTTAATATGTGAGGGTTTTATGCATTCATAATAGGGATAATTACATTGTGAAATAGTGATGTAATTTGTTTTTGCATCATAAATGATGCCTACAACAGAATTCTTTTATCATTATTTAGTATTTGCTGTGAGTCAAGCTATACGAATTAAGGGATTCTATGTATAAAAAAAAATGGTTTAATACATATCTTTAAATATATTCATTGTCATCATTAATAATTATTCTTCTCTATCTACTGCTTTAGATAGCCGTCTCCCAATCAGTATCACTATTCATTGTATTTAGACCCGCGTACTAAATCCTTTATCTATATTAATATTATAAAGCGGAAAAGTTTGTTTGCTAGTTTGTTGTTTAAACGCACTAATCTTAATAACTATCCTGTTGGATTTCAAAACTTTTTTTATGTTTTCTGGAGCAATAATTGAGGAAGTCTTTAGGCTATGCATCTTAACGCTACCTCTAATAGGAGCAAAGTTGTATTAAAAAAAGTTACAATAACGGGTAAACATTATGAAATAATTTGTAGTCCCATGTGAACAAAATCGCGGACACAGCTAGTAGTATATATAAAAATTATAAGACAATATTGAAAATTTTACTATACATACAAATTTCATGTCTCTCTCGTCCCTTGATACGTTGTCCGTACACACTACCACTGAGCTATCATCGCTTTATAATACTTTTTTTATAAGATTTATAATGAAATCAATATACAATCTGTAGTTTTCGTTACAATCGAAAAACTATATAAAGCTTAACAGTCTATACGAGTGAAGCCGCAGGCAAGAAACTAGTGAATTTAAAATTATTGCAGCTTTGTTATCTAGGATTAGATTCTAGTGGCAAATGTGGTATTATAATTTAGAAACTGTTTTAAAACCAAAATATATATGGATGAAGAGGAATATGTTCCTCGTAGCGGGAATGTGTGACGTGACGGATAATATTATAATTTTGTTCTTTTTTAAACATTAGTAGGTAATAAATATTTACATATCCAAGTAATTGCATAAATAGTATATTAATGAACTATCGTATTACTCGATGTAAACCGATAAGTTTAATATCACTTCCTTATAATGCTTATACAAATACAAGATCGATGTAGTTACAGCAGTAAATTATTAACCCGTTTATTATCATGTCTCCTTGATAATTATTGTACTTCCTATTCGTGCACTACCTTACTAAGGATTACTAAATGTAACTTTTTGTTTTTATTTTTAAATACAGGTTTTCTACGGATGTTTTGGCAAATATATTTCATTCTTCAAGATGATTAATTTATATAAACATATGATATTGAAAAAATATATTTAAAAATGTATAATGGCTTATAGAACAAAAATAAAGATTTTTTTATTTTTATAATAAAAACTTGTGTACGTTTATTAGTAATTCAAACGTAAACGTAAACGTAACGTAAAGTAAACATTTCTAAACGAATTGACTGATAGGAGTTAATTTTCATGTAATAAATATCTTTTATCGGGACGATGACATCACCAAACTACATGTTCTCTTTTAGCGCTATGATTTTTTTGTAGGGTCCCTTCTACGGCAGTTGGTTCCGGGGTCTTATGTTTGCGAGTCCGATCGCGTTCACAAACCTACTGGTCACAGTTTCACCGAGGCCAAACCTTAGCTTACTACATTTTTACGCTGTCCGACATCAACTAAACAATACTACCACTTAGACCTAAACTTAACCTAATGAGGGGACAAGTGGGGAACCCACATCAGGGCTATATCTTCTGAGGGTGGGCCCTGCTCTGTCCGCAATGACAGATAGGTCACTGGGTGAAATCCACTAATGCGTCTCTCGTAACGTAATCTCCCTAGTCACATGAGGGATCTTTCTTTCGACCGTATCTCTGAGTGGTCATGAGGATGCGTCGATCTCTACGGTCATCCACCACCTAACCTATACCAATAACCAATAACCAAAAACGGCAGAACGTCTGCCGGGCCAGCTACTTTGATTATATACTAAAATATGAAAATTGACAAAAAGTAATTGTCGAAAAACTCGAGTACATACTACAAAATGTTTAGATAATTTAAAAACCTGTAATCGTATTAGAGGTATTACAAGTAACGTAGTACTTTTTATTGAAAAAAAAAATATCTATAGATAAAAAAAAAACTTATTTAATGACTTCAATGCGAGCGAAACCGCCGGTAAAGCTAGTATATAAATATTTAATCGTGCTAAAGATATATAAAGACGGTTTATCTTTGACAATATTATAATTTATATATTTCGCCTTTTTATGCGTATTTGCAAACGTGTTAATTCTGTTGTTTTTATCACCGAATACATTTGTTTATTTCGTTCGTCTTTTAATGACTTATTTGTTGGTTCGAGTTACTAATGTCAAATACGAACAATTCAAGTACATATTCTTTTAACTCTAATGTAAACTCATAAAACGACATGTTTATATGTCATTGCCTTTTTTTGTAAATAGGTTACGATAAAATTATCATTGTCGTGAGCTCCGAATCCATTGCTTTGTCTTTAAGATGAGCCAAATATAAATATGAAATACGATGGAATTTTCCGACATTTCTCCTGTTGTACAATAATAAACATGTGGCCTAGTATTCATGAATACATTATAAACCTATTAAAAATATATTTATGTACTAATGAAGAAATGTTTGTGCGCCACAAATTTCTAAATTATTTTCTCTTTATTTATTTTTTCTTTTTTATAGTTAATAGGTTTAGCGTTATTGTCACAATCTCACCTGATGTTGAGTGACGATTTGGTCCAAGATGGTTAACACTCTAAGCCTGATGGGGGGACTGGTTCATAAGTGTAACTACCGGGACACACTTATAGGTATTTGACGGTAGATTTTCAACATGAGGATGGTAGCTAGCCAGGCAGGCATTAGAAAAGCCCTACCACTATGCTATGGTGTTATCACAATGTATTCCTTCACGAAAAGCTCAAACTCATTGCAGGTGTATTCAAACTCACGTCCCTTGACTCGGCTTTCGTACACACTACCAACTGAGCTAGCATCGCTTCAAATTGTTACTAAGTTTCAGTGAGCTGTAAACATACATTCGCATAGATTCTGTATTAGTATATTCAGTTTATAAGAGATTGCGCGTGTGTCATTACACTTCGAATATAATGGAAACGAAGTAATATGTAAGAGTTATTCGTATGATTATTACAGCTCCACTGGGTTTTGGCTTTGTACTAAAGAAGTTAATCAAAATGATAACTATATATATATCAGGAGTTCCAAAGAGGCCGAATCTCGGCTTGGTCTCTTAACTTATATACAATTTCGTAGATTGTATTTTTTTATTGATATTTTTTGATTTTAGATAGATTTCGTAGATTGGTCTAGCTATATATTTATGTATATATAAGAATTTAGTTCATCTGTCGTAACCTACTATAAAAGAACTTTGATTGTACAGTGACATAAACAGAAAGGGCCGGTTTGACGAAGCATTCTCTGATTTCGCAATAAATTAAAGCAATAAGGAATCCTTTAGAACCAAACTATTCTAGCCATAGACATTTTCTACTGTAATTTCGTCGTGCCTAATTTATGTAATTTGCATGTATGAAGCAAGTCAAGAGTCATTAGACAGTTAAAATCTAAAACCAAAAATGGTATTTTGAGTATAATACCAACTTTGTGCGAGGTTCATAAGGCCAGGAAAACAATTCAGCGCTTTTAATAACTAACGGTGACAGTATGACATGTAATCTTCGCACTATTAATATGATGAATATAAAATGAACAGACAAATGTGTTGTAATAAATTAATGTATTACGTCACTGATTGTAGCCGACGCGTTAAACTGACATATTTAATTACAGATAGTTTGCGAACGTAGAACATCTTTACACAAAGATAAAATAGGTATGAAAATTGTTGAAATGAAACGAAAATGTTACTGCAAACTTTGAAGTAGGTGTGTTTGTTTGTATTATCAAACAGTGATATTTTTAGCTAAGTAGGGTAAATGCAAATATTTAGTCGCAAGTCTGTCTAGTCTATGATGCGAGACTAATAATGTCAGTCAAATGTGCCCATTAGTGAAACGAAAAATATTCCGTCGTTAAATCTTTTACAAACAATACAATTAACAATCCTCCTTATCTTCGATATGCTAACAAACAAACTTTTCCACGAAACATTATATCATACAATATCGAGTCATTCGAACTTATGTTTAAAACGATATACTATGTCGGTACCTATTTTAACTGTGACGATATGTGATGTATATGATATTTAAAAGTTATGGTAATAAGTTATTCCAATGCGATTAGATAGCAACCAAAATGCGAATGGTTAAAAATAGAAAGACTAGCTTTCTTTCATACAATCAAGTTCGCAAAAAGCGTACAGCGTTTTAAGCGGGTCGTGTAGTCACTTCTACCACCAAAGGAATCACTAACTCGTTACCACCCTTTAACTCTGGGCACTCTAATACAGCAAAAACAGAAGGTCTGTAATCTTGTAGAGGTCTTTCACCAATATAGCTACACATTGGCAGAGTGAACACGCTAGATATATTTCTGTTTCTAACCTCATAAAATATTACGTATATATTCTAGTTTTTTAATCATACAAGTGATATTACGCTACACCTAGAAAAGGCATTAGATGCCAAGTCACAAATACATCTATGATAATACAATATTTTCTTCTTAAGTAACATTACATACTGGTTTTAATGTTGCACGACAAAAAGAATGCACTGCTTCTACAGGCAAACATAATAGTACTATCCAATAATAACGATGAAAAATTCTGAAATCTATCTGCGATAATCTTTCTTATCATTCTTGTTTATCATAAATGCATCTTCTTGTGCTCTCTAAAAGACACAGCGGCTTTACCAAGTTTCAATCATTGCTACATTGCCGGAATGTAGATTTCGTAACAAATAGGTACGAGAAGCTGTAATCAATGAAAATGCTGGCATGCAGCTAGGATAAAAAACCTAATTCATATTGTATATATTTGTTCTACCTTTCCCATCTATTTCTATACCAGAATTCATTGTAATCGATTCAGCGGTTTAGGCGTGAAAGCATAACAAACAAACAAACTCACTCTCGCATTTATAATATTAGTATGATAGTTAAGGTATAGCGTTATGGCCACAATCTCACCTGATCTTAAGTGACGATGTGGCTCAAGATGGTGTTCACGCTAAGCCTAGTACAGGGACTGGCTCTCAGGTATTACTGCCGGAACATATAGCTGTTTGGTGACAGATTTTCAACTTCATGATGGTACTTAGCCTGAAAGACATTAGAAAAAGCCCTACCACCATGCTATGGTTTCATCACGATATTTTCCTTTACCGAAAGCTCATGTTTCAGTTCGAACACACGGTCCTTGTCGTGGCGTCCGTACTCACTACCAATTGAGCTATTATCACTACCTAATAAGTAGATTACATATTACTGTAAATATATAAACCTATTCTTGTTATACATTACAGGTCCCTACAAGAGCCGAAGAATGAAATGTCGCTGTCTTTTTCACCTCTCAGCAAAGAATCGAAATATAGGAGACACATCAGATCCATGTCAGATGTCCAAAGCAGCACACCCTGTAGATTACCCCACAGAGCGAGAAAAGGCAGCAATTCCATTCTCATGTATGATTCGGACACAAGAGCACGGAGAATCCTGTCCAGGCATAGACAGTTTGATTCCTCCGACTCGAGTGATTACTACGAGTCACCAATTAAGATCAGGAGCTTGGGAAGAAATATTATCAAGCATTCGGATTCAATGAGAATACTTTAATATAATACCTATATTAAAATTGGATGAGGCTGTACAATCTAGTTAAAAGCTAGATCGAAATCACGTCCAGGGAACCTGTCTGCAAGTTATTAATAACACTTTGAGCACAATGCGTTTCGTGTCCTAAAAAGTGCTGGGTTGGTAACAGTACTGAACACATTATTAAATAAATATATTAGATCTGTTTATTTGTTTGTTACAAGTTGCTATCTGTACCAGTGGTTCTCAAATGATTTAATTCTAGTGTACCGATTTTATTTTGTAGTAATTGGTAATATTGCCATTTCATACAAAATATACAGACTTTATAATGGTTTAGAGATTTATTAATTCAATACAAAATGTTGCGTCATGTCTTTTAGTTTTATACATCGTCTGGCGGACTCTGTAGGCAGACGTCGCATTTTCCTACTATACATTAATATTATAAAATATTGAATCCAAAAATGATTACATATGATGAGCAGCTGCAAATTAAAGATTACCTATTTTGAGAAATAAAGAAAATGGTGGTAAGATTAAAAATACCGCACCACTTACCAGATCCAACTATAACCAAGAATTATCCAGATAGCTCCATAAGTATACTAAAAATTGCATCAAGACCGGTCAAGCACTGTCTTTCGGTCGAAAAGAATTATGAACATCCGGAATTTCAAAACCGGATTTGTATCTTTTTACAGCTCAAATTTTGAGTAAATAAAGCTTGGCAGCACCCGGGTGATTGGTAAAAGTTTTAGAATATTACTAAACCCTAATACATATGCTTTGAGAACCTTTGGATATTTGTTTTGTAATTTATTGTTTGATATAATTGTAACATAATTATTCTAGATAATACGAATATTTATAAATAAATAGTGCCTTGGGAATGAAAAACATTAAATATATAATTAAGATTGCACCCAACGTGATTAACTAAGAACAGACATTATAGTGATTTATTTTTTGAGACTGTGATCGAAATAGTAATACGGTTAGTGTAACTTGGTACCTAATAGGTAGCTATAACAATAGATATAAGTATCTTTGAACTAATCTAATGTTGGACATGATTAGTGCGATTCGTGTCGAGTCAATTTATATTAAAATTTTGGTTTCATTATCTCTTTAGAATAGATAGCTCGTGTTTAAGTTATCGAAGTGGTTTAAAATTAGGGATGGCAACTCTTTTTGGAAAAGATCGATTCGAATAGAAATTAATTGAATTCATTCACAAAAAAGTCGAGATCTCAGAGATCAATTAATAATAAATCTATTTTTTTACGTTCCTATATTCTCAATATAAAATTAAATATAGAAAACAAAAAGAAAACCACAACAAACGATTTTATCATTCTATATATGTGAGAAATTACGATTTCAATAATTATATGACAGGGTTTCATAAAACGTTCTAATATTTTGTAAATAATGTTTTATGAAAATGGACTAGAATAGAACCTCGATTTTTAAGATTGAAATATCGACTCACTGGATCGATTCAGACTGTGAATCGATTTAAAAAAATGATGTATGTCACCTAAAAAATCGATTCTTCGGTTAATTGATCTCGGATTGCCATCCCTATTTAAAATACGATATCGTAAAAAATATATATCAATCAATTATGTTTTCTTTTATCCTAAATAAGTGGAATCGCATTAATCTAAAATCTTTCTAATAGTTTTAACTTTTATTACTACTTTATTAGAATACATGTACTACTTTCCTTATACATACATTTAAATGTAGGTTTATAGATTTGGGTGACAATTGTGTTTCTTAATTTGTATATAATGTAAATGGTGTGATTAATTAACATATTAATATATAATTTTTAAATTGTATGTACGTGGAAAGAAAGAACTGGTATCTCACGATCGTTAGCTGTTAATAAAATGTTTATTAAATAATTTTAGATTTTGTAATCATTGAACATATGTACATCGAATTAATAATAAATACTTGTACTAAAGGGTATCAAGAATATTAATACATATAACTGACTATCAAGTATGTATGTACAAATCAAATAATAAATACATAATATGAATTATTCTTGAAACTAACGAGTAATGACACGCATGTATATCAATGTTACCCATTGAATCATGCGGGTACTGATCCCTAAGGCGCTGCGCAATCGTGGACACTTTTTTCTACCGACACAGCACACCATCACCGGAAACCGTAGTGGCTGTGTCCTGTAGTGGCAATCGGACACATTCGCCCGTTGATACTCCTGGTCACTGGTAACTGTAGTTGCTTAGTACAATTGCAATCAGCTCAGTACAATTAGGACTGAATAATAATTATAACGAAATTTATCAATATTGCTTGTGTCTTTAACGGGAGACTTTTAGTTTCCAGTTGCCGAGACCGAAAACTTTTTTGAGTTGAGTAAAGGGGAAGCAACTGGACACAAAAGAAGTTTACGTCTACGCAGGGAGTGGATTATTTATAGAAATTAAGTATTCATTGGGAACTTGTATCCGACACAAGACACAAAAGTGTCCACATTTGTGCAGCGCCTAATACCCCGTTTAATTATCGGCTGATCCTGGGTCGCGACACATCTCAACGTACTATTTTTGATGTTGTTATACATAGTCGCGATCAAAGCGGACACAATTGTTATGGTCTGGTAGAAATAAACGATTGTACATCGGCATACATCTATAGACATAAGTTTTGATAATTTATAAATACATCACGGTGGATATAAAATTGATAGTATCAGAAAACAGAACATTTGACAGTATGCATCCTAAAACTGTCAAATCTGTGATTATTTTTAATGATCGTATCAGTTTTTTCGTGGTCAGTTTTTATAAAATATTTTTTTATGTTAGTTTAATATGTAGTGTATAATAATTATTCATAATTGGAGCCCATATAACTTAGAAGAATGTCATATTAGTTTTGTTATTAGTACCCATTCTGTCAAAGATAAAATAAAAGTTGTCTGTATATATGGTGTCTATTTTATTTTATACCGAAAAAAAGTTTATACGGTTTTTGTATTTATTAATCATTTAATTAAGTAACTTTTTTAGCCTGATGGTCTATGACATCAACGAAAATGCAAATATCAGATTTAATCGAAATGATTTCATCTAAACGATAGAACTAAATTAATTCTACGATAAACAAATTATGTATTCAAATATTTTAAATAAATATAAGACTGTATTTTAAGAGTCGAAGCAACGAGGTCAAAGTAAAAAATAGCAGGAATGCCCTTGATTATATAAATATATAAAAAAACCATAAAAGTCTGTATTCTTACATTTTTTTAATCTTTACTATATAAGCATGTCATAACAAAGATGAATTAATTATCAACGTAATTCCAGCATCAGATCTTCCTTTTTATGTGTTGTAACAACAATTTACAATAAATGCATAATCTACAAATATTGTAGTCTTTGGAGGATATTATTTTGATAACAATCATACCAGACTAAGGGTTTTCATTTAATTATAAATCAGCTTATATTATATAGAAGTGCTTATTTATTCAGAATACGATTTTCATTATTGTATAAATATATACAGAATACAGAACCGTTATAGAGAATATAGAAATAAGTAATACAGGAATTTTCAAACAAGTTTGGGGATTGCTAGTCGGATTCGGATTGCTATAAAGTAGGTGACACACGCTAAAATTATGGGTACAACATTGCCTTCAGCACTTTATTAAATAGATTGCAGGATTCTCGGTTAGCGTCTAAAATAAAACTGATATTTTATTAATTATGCGATAGTACGCGTCTGGCTGTTCTCTGTGACATGATTTATTCTGATAAATTTCAAATATCATTCGTTCATATATTTGTCGTGTATTTTAAAGAGTTTCTAATATTCAATACAGTAATAGTGGCTATCGAGGTGTTACACAAGTATGTATATTAATTACAAGGTTATCTATCATAACCGCAACAAACTTTTCTACTTTTCCCTTTGTAATGAACTAATGTAAAGTAATAAAAACCACTAGTAATGGCCACTAAATCACAAAGTGAAACTACTGAGAAGAAGAACAATTTTATAAAGAGTTTACCGATCAAAACCTATACATAAACTAGCTGCTATCGCCGATTTTGTTCGTGTTTTTCCGTCAACCTCATGTGACCGATTTTGTTAGTCTTTGTCATGAAAGGATTTTGAAGGAGGTAGGAAATTTCAAATCTATTGGTATGGTAGTTTTGGAGATATTGTGAATTAAAACAGTATATTGTATATTGCTAATACAGGTTAATCTTAGTAAGTACATATGCTCAATTATGCTCATTTAAGTACTAAAACTTGATCATATACATTTCGATGGGCACTTTTAGAGTTAAAGTCGTATATGAGATTTTCTTCTTACCTCTACTTTGAATGGGGAGACTAGATAAATAGTCATTAATAACGAAATAATCATATGGTTTGTTAGTCTTTGTTAGTCCCACAGTTCTTACTCCGAAGAATGTACTCTGTGCTCCGAAATATTCACCTGGCTTTTTCTTAAAAATGTGATACCATATAATAAAAACTGTAAGATCAACGAACTCAAATATTTGGTTATACTAATTGTATGTAAATATCTAATTATTACCTTATGCAGCTAAAAAAAGAATAATTTATTAAAAAGTGACTGTAACTGTACTTTCATGTAGGTGTAACAAAATATATTAATAAAAAACATCTGATGGCAACACGTTTTTTTTTATAGAGTATATAGGTTTTATCGTTATGGCAATAATCTCACTTGATCTTATGTGGCGTTACTGCCCAAGCTGGTAGACACGCTAAACCTATGTAGGAACTGGCTCTCAAGTGCAGCTGCCGAAACACACCTACTTGTATTTGGCGCTAGATTTTCAACTTGAGGGTGATTGCTATCCAGGAGGGCAGTAGAAAAAGCCCTACCACCATACTATGGTTTTCTCACGATGTTTACTTTCACCGAAAGCTCAAGGTCATTGTAGGTGGTTGGATTCGAACTCACGTCCCTTGACACTAAGTCGTACACACTACCACTCTGAGCTATCATCGCTTTCTAATGGAAAGGTATATCTGTACTGTGTGACGTTTGTAGAAATGCTTAAAATATAAAATCTTTATACGCGGTAGCGTGTCCAGTCAAGTACAAGCTAACAGAACTGGCGAGGAGCACCGTGTGTAATATTACTCGAACCATACAACCGTATTTCACATATAACTGTCAAATTTGGCTCATATATTGAGACTTGCGAGATACATATGTGCCACACCTCAACAGCTATTTAGATATTAATGTTCAAAAGTCGACATTTTTAACACTGACCTATAAGATCATAATTGTAACCAAGTTTCAGATGACCTAGAAAGTTCAAATTTGGCATCCAGATAGATAGTTAGGTGAATACAAAGGATTAAATCAGAATCTAGTAAATTTTTATCATTTTATTACAACTTTTCAATTAATCGATTCTATTAGGAATACTTACTTATTATAGCGCTCATACGCCGAAACTATGGATTTTAGAATTTGATTTAGATTTGTAGAAATTTTTCTCCAGTTTAATTTGTACGTGCATGTTATTATCGTAGATTAAGTCAGAAAGAAGATATGGGCATAAAACTGCTATTGAGCGCCATTTTTCCAATATGGCGGCACGAGCAGCAAAGATACGAGGTGGCAAAGTTGAAATACGAAAAAAGCACATCAAAATCTGTGATATTAGTCATTTTCAAAACTCTCGCAAAACTTTCCAGATAACCCTCTTTTTTTAATCAAATGACTGGACCTGAAGTACCTACTAATAATTTCTGTACAAAAAGTAATGATATCTCATCAAAAACATAAATGTGAAACTAGAGCCAAGTTCAGTGTTATGATATATGCCTTAGTATGTGACTTCAACGACAAAAGCAGTTAGATCTAAATAAGTGTCAAGTTCAATAGTCAGTCCTGAAATTTATGTATAACAACATATTACATTTTATAACAATTTAAAGTATAATTTTTTTCTACAACTTCGGATAATATATTGAAGTCTAAAGTCTGACTTGGCTAGTTTGAATATACGAATTATTATTAAGTACCTACTAAAACAGTCATGGATGAGCAGTACAGATACTGATAGATCTGTGAACCATGACTTATTCGGGACAAGTTATAATGTGACTTAATAGTTCTTGGTATATATATAACGATATTTTTATTTAACTAAAACCGTTATGAAGAAATAAGAAACTGAATTTCACAATAGGCAGTATGGATTAATTCCTTCGAATGTCCTATTGGATGAATATTATTACTGATACTATTAGAACGTAAAACAAGTCGTCACAGAATTTACGTTCTTACTTTATGTGAGTGCGGGTTTGAAGTTGTGTCGAAGGAGTGATGTTATTGTTATAATGAAAAGCAAAATAATTGTAATGTAGCCTACAACTTGTTTCCTAGGTTTTAATTCTTGGTCACTGATAATAACAGGTATTGTGGATCGTTGTAGTGTCTTTTTGTGGATATTTGACAGTTTTTCTCGCCTTATGAGCCTCACGTGTCCCTCTCACAGCCCTCCAGGCTTAAAAGGAAAGAATGTACTAATAATTAATTTTCAATATAAGTTAAAAAGAAATTAGTCTTGAGCTTAAAAAAGATAATATAACGACCCACGCAGCGGTAACGGTGGTTACACAAGCGTAGGAGCGAGGATTTTTGGTTGTTGAAAGTAGGAAGGTATAACCTGCTTGCTACCGTGATTTCGTCATCAGGCCGGAAACCATGACGCATGATTGCCTGTACCTGTTTGGTAAATGAATGTTCGTGGGTGCAGTCTTCAGTTGACACCATTAATCAGACACACATATAAACAATGGTTATATTTCGATATAGTCAATTTTATTTTATATGTTATATTTAATAATTTATTCCAGTAACCTTTTAAAATTCTGTGATTTTAAACGATCTACAGGAGTTATGGTACTTATTAAAAAAAATATAATTTCGCTCGAGCTATATATATCCCCTTATAGATAAGTACAAAGGTTAATAGGTTCCAAAAAAAATTTGTTTGTACTAACGATCGTATATAGAAAACAAACTGGATAACAACTCGTATTCCTGGTTTTCTTCTTTTAAAACAGAATCATTTAATTATATTTCTATATCGTAATTTTTTTATCCGGTGTTATCATCACGCCGTTACTGTTGTATCGAAAAAATTGCGAAATATATAAAATGCACCGTGTGGCTGCGAAATCAAATGTGCGTTTTTGCTTATTCTCTGGTAATGACTACAAACGAATAAAAATGACTTTGACATTTTATAGTCATACTTGACAGTAGTGACAATACTGATATGTTTACTTTGTTTGATATTGCTCTTACAAGAAGTAGCGCGTGTTGTTGAAAAATTTGAATCGAAAAAGAACTATATTTATTTTTAAAAATGAAGTGGTGGTTTTATCTTCTATTTTTCTTTAAGACGATCCTAGCATCGCCTACTCCAATTGTTCTATGGCATGGGATGGGTAAGTTTTACTAAATAAATTATCGATTTATAGATTTTTAAAAATTATTAGTTATTATTTTTCAATAAAAAAATATTATTCATGGCAGGCGATACATGTTGCTTCTCATTCAGTTTGGGATCCTTTAAAATATTCCTTCAGAATACCATACCAGGAGTATACGTTCTATCTCTAAGAATAGGGAACGACACAGTTGAAGATTTTGAAAACGGATATTTTATGAATCCAAACACACAAGTTAATGTTGTTTGTGATCAATTAGCTTCAGACCGACATTTAACGAATGGTTTTAATGCTATCGGATTCTCACAGGGATGCCAATTCATGTAAGTATGCTTAATCAATTGACTTGTAAACATTTATAAAATGCCTTTTAATTATTATTTTTCATTACAGCTAAATGTTAGTATATGTAACTGCACCTAGTACATGTGGCTTTATGAAAAAACCCTAATAATATTTCATGAACAAGATGAAATGAGTAAAAACATTTTTAAAGAAAAAAGTCAAGATACAATAATTTAAACCTACTGAATTCAATACTGATCTCGAGTTGATTTCAGAGTTAAACATGTTTTCAGAATTACCATGTATTGAATAATTTAAATTTATTACTATGAACAACCTCAGTGCAGGGAAAACATACTTAGAAAACCTGAAGTCTTTAAAATGGTCTTTTATTAGCACTTACTAAACTATAAATTGTAATGACCCAACACATTGTGGGCTGGAGAAGGTACTAGAGCCAAATCTACTTTCTGGAAGAGTATGGTATTATAATCTGGAAGGGCATGGTATTATAATATAAAATTTGGTAACTTACTATATTTAACATATGTACATATAGAACAGTGATAAATATGTACACAATTGAAATTAGTTATATTTGTGAACCAATATATTTTTATCAATCATAATAAAATTTTGTACTTAGAATAATGTTGACATCATTATTTTTAAGTGTCCTTATTTAGCTTACCAAGTTTCCAATCATATAAATCAAGTTTATAGTACTTTGTTATGTAGGCTAATACTGCAACTATAATCTAACTCATTTTAATTTTAGGAAATATTTCTATTCAATTTCTTATATAGTTTGAATAAAGTGTTCACTGTGCTTTTAATGGATACAGGCGTGCTGTGATTCAAAGGTGTGGTCACAAATTACCGCCAATTAAAAACTACATATCCCTTGGGGGACAGCATCAAGGAGTATATGGCATTCCTCATTGTGGAGCTCTGCAGCACAATACATGCGATTATATCAGGAAATTACTGAACTTTGCTGCATACAACAGGTAAAGTTGTACATCCTCAACAAACATGATTGCTTCTGTACTACTTGATATGTATATAAATGTTGGCATAAATTTAAAAAATTCATGAGTTTTCCATACTCTTATTATAACTAGTATCATATGTTATCTACTAAAGCAACTGGCTCTCAAGTGTAATCTCTGTAACACACCTATAGGTATTTGGCGACAGATTTTCATCTTGAGGATGATAGTTAGCCTGGTGGGCATTAAAAAATTCCTACCACCATGCTACAATTTCTTTATAATGTTTTCCTTCACCGAAACCTCAAGCTTATTGTATGTGGATTTGAACTCACATCCCTTAACACTGCATCCATACAGACTACCAACTGAGGTACCCCTTATGGATTGCTGATCTCTGATTGGTTGTTGTCATTTTAAAGTTATATTGTGCTTAGAATTAGTTACAGTATCATCACTATATATTAAAAAAAACCTGAAAATAAAATAATACATTTTATATTTATTAAATTGTAGGCACTATGGTTGTCTCAGATAAATATGTTTATATAAACCTTTCCTTGTGTATTCCTTATCATATTAATAAATCAAAAGCTTGTAAATAAAGGAAACTAACATTTGTATTGGAGGCATGAATTTTATATCCTTACCTTATCCATATCCTTAGCAGATAATCAATCTGAGAAGATCTGAATAATAATAATATATGTGATATAAATACCAGATAGTATTGTGACTTTGTGTTGAGTATAAAATGAATGTATTGTGTGAGCTAAAAGCATCTTTACATAGTATAAAATGAAGTTGATTCAACTATCTTTCTGTTTAGACCTTTTCAACTATACAACTGATTTTAATGCAGTTTTCAGCAGTACACAGAGTGATAGATGAGGAAAGTTTATATGTATAATACATAAATAATATAGTACAGAAAAGCCGAAAATTCTAAGATTTGTAATGTGATACGACATTTACGGGGTCAGCTAGTTTATTATATTTAAAACAATTTTCATAAGAATTTCTTGTTAAATGTCCTTTGTAAAATGTAAAATAATGCATAATTATACTATTTAGTACTCAGACGTTAAATATGTCAGTACACTGAGAATGTTCACACTTTATGTGGCAAAGTTCAACTAGATAAATGATAAGTAGGTGAAAATATCTTCGGTTTGTTTACAATTATATGATCATCTTCATATATGTCTCCGTTTAGAAGGAAAATAATAGGAATAACTTGCGAAATCGTGAATAAACTTTGTTTAGATTTTGAAGCGATGATAGCTCAGTTGGTAATGTGCCGTGTCAAGGGACGTGAGTTCAAATTCACCTATAATGAGCTTGAGCTTCTGGCGAAGGATAACATCGTGATGAAACCATAGCATGGTGATAGGGCTTTTTCTAATCTCCACCTGGCTAGGTACCACCCTGAAGTTGAAAATCTGTCGTCAGATACCTATCGTGACTAGATCCACTAGCCTTATCGTGTCCACCGTCTTTGGCCACATCGTCGATTAACATCAGATAAGAACTAAACTTATAATTGATAAAAAATACTTTTGTACGAAATATATCTTCAAGAACATTTGCAAAAGTTGACATCCTTAAAACTTTCATTGCAGTTGGGTACAAAGTTCCCTCGTCCAAGCGACTTACTGGCATGATCCTCTAGACGAGGCAGCTTACCAACAGAATAGCATCTTCCTAGCTGACATTAATAATGAGAAAACTGTGAATAGGACGTACATACGTAATCTTAATAGATTGGAGAAGATGGTACTGGTGAAATTTGATAATGATACAATAGTTCAACCCAGAGAAACGGAATGGTTTGGATTCTACGCGCCGGGTCAGGCGAAGAAATTGCTTACGTTGCAGGAGTCGCGACTGTATATACAGGTTAACGAATTTTCTTATTCAAGTAAATATGTTTCATGTTAGTATAGACACTCGCTGTTATTAACTATAAGAGGAATTGTATATTAATATCATCTTAGCTACTATCAGTCGGATTTCAAAAAAATTTTTTTGTATTTGATAGAGCAATCATTGGGAATGGCTTTAGGCTATTCAACATCACGCCACCACCAGTAGAAGCAAAGCTTTATTGAAAGTTACAATAGCGTGTAAAAATGAGTAAATAATGTTAAGTTCGACGCAAATAAAATCGCAGGCACAAATTGTAATTTATAAAATAATGGACTATAGTGTTGTAAAAAAAAAGAAGAAAAATTCACAATATTTTTAGAAAACTTCGTTAAAAATATAGTAATTCATATTTATGTTTTTCGTTTATTTCAGGATCGTTTAGGACTAAAAAATATGGACAAAGCCGGCAAGCTTGTTTTTCTTTCGACGCCCGGCGATCACCTCCGCTTCACTGACCAATGGATGATAAAAGAGATCGTTAAACCTTATCTTGTTAATTAACAGTTTTGTTTAATTAATGTACGATAAGATGTAGGATTATGAAGTTTTTAATAGCTTTACTACAAAACGATTTACTTGGATCTATATATATATAACTAAATCTATACAAGCCGGCATTATTTTAAAATAATATAAGAAAGTCGTAGTTTGTTATCAAAGTAGGGCTTGACATTGTCTATAATAATTTTGTGTTTTACTGAATGTCCTATTGGACGTGTATCACTGTGAAACTACTGAAGAGATATAAATAAGACTTAACACGGTGATAACTAATATTATTGCTCAACATCGATACTTTTATCCAATAAAATCTGGGACAGTGGATAAAAAAAATGTAGTAAATGTAATGATTTTGAATTTTCTCTACTTATGTTTTCTTAATTTTGAAATATAAGTTATTAATTTCACTGTTCATTAATGAAAGTGGGTGTTTATTTATATGACATTCTTTAATCTCGAAAATGGCCATGAGCTGGCGCTCTGCTTCAATTATTAATAACTGCAAAATGCAAAACATCTGCCCGGTCAACTAATATTAGATAAGTTTTGGGTCTGTTACTGTAAACTGTGTCCGCGACTGAGTTCGCTTGAAACTAATTTTTTTTTTGTACGGTTTTATGTTACATTAATAAATACAGCTGTGATCCTATTGGTAATAGCTTGATGATAAATAGCCTAAATCCTTCCTCAATAATTGCTCTATCAAATACAAAAATAATTTCAGAAATCGGACTAGTAGTTCCTAAGATTAGCGCATTCAAACAAACTTTTCCGCTTTATAGATTATTGTTGTAGTAAATCATTTCAACTTGCATGTTTAAGCTATTCTTATAAATAGGTAAAGCTATTTAAAATTTTTGTATTAAATATTCTATGAAACTATTGATTTGAACGAAAATCTTCACCAATTCAAGGCTTATGCCAATGTTATATTGTTATAGGTTATGTTTTATTTAATAATTTTTAGGTTCAATCTAAAATTATTAATTTTACGTGCTAGTTCTAACTAGAAAGCTACCAAGCCAAAGGCAATGCGATCTTCAAAGTAATACACAATCAAACAAATGTACTTCACATTCAGGTATATTATTCGTGAACGAAATCGCTATAACTACTATAGAATATATTATACATTTTATCTCCCGATTTTCCGTTTCTATGAAAACTTTAATGTCATTTTAAAAGTAAGGTAACACAGTATTAGAGTGTATTTAGTAAAAAATTGGCATAAATGGCCATTACCATGGAAAAATACCTTAGTATAGACATTTACTGGAAAATCTTTACTGGTTTCGCACACCTATATTGGCCTATACACTGAAACCAGAAATTTCGTTCATATTTAACCTATTGTATTAATTCTAAAGATTTACTAAATATTATAAATGAATTGAAATTATCAATTATGTAATTTTAATGGCGATTTATGTTTCGATTTCTAATGGTGGTGAAGTCACGGGCAAAACCTTGATGTTCTATATGAAAAGCTATAATTACTACCGCGGGCAATCAAATAAATAGTTTTTACCGTATAATAAATATTAAACGGGCGATAGCATACGACATGATGTAAATATAATTACATATAAAACTAACCAAAGGGGATATAGGTTTATAGTATTATTATAAGGATCAATAAGAGGAAGGACTATCGAAATATATATAGCGACGCTAGACAGCGTTAATGTCGTATCTGCAACAATATGAATACGAATTATATACATTATATGAATTAAAAACACAAAACGCATCGAATGTATTTATAAACAAAAACGTGTTTGATACAAAATTAAAAAAAAACAGCTGAAATATTTTTTATACGTATTTAAAAAAAAAAAAAATTGCATCTCTTGTAATGTTCATTTCTGCGAGATACGACAAATACGCTTTCTAGCGTCGATATTATAAGGCTAGTTAAATTACGGTTTTTAAATATTAACAATGTGAGTCTATGATAATAATATTTTGAATTATTAAATAATGAAAATTGATGTGTGTGGTTTTATTTCCATGGTTTATATTCTGTGAACTCATCGTCATCGGATTTTGGCCATCTATGTGTTAAGTGCAGTGTCCTGGAACTACTTGTTACGGTAAATCATTTATTTCATTATCTTTGCATGTTTACCAGCATTTTTTATTTGGAAAATGGCGTTTGAAACTATGAGGCGTATGAGAGGAATTAGCCATTAAGTTCTCCGGCTAGGAGAACAAAGGAAGTCGACCTAATTAATAAAAATAATACTAGCTGAGCTGACAGACCTTGTTCTGCCTTTTGGAGTAGTCAATCACATCGACATCCATCGCGTTATGAACACTCATCGATATGAAAGTACCCTATCTCTCATGTTGGATCAAATTGCACAGTGTGCAAAATTTTATTGAGAAGGGTTCAGTAGTTTAGGAGTTCATCGTGCACAAACAACGTGACACGACATTTTTATATATAAAGATAACTGCTTACACCCTACTATAACTTATATAAATGTAATAAAATTATATCAAAAACTTTGGAAAATCCATAAGTGCACGCCTCATACCATTAATTAAATTTTTAAGGAAAAGAAACAAGCCTTATTATTGACCTATTATTAATTATTCTATATTGTTTAAGCGAGCATGATATATTGCTAGGGACAAAAACTCTAGATAATTTTACCTATAGAGTTTCTAGCATGTTGAAGCGCTAATCTCTTTATTCTAAAATAACGTTCGAAATGTGTGTTTGTAAAATGTTTTTAAACAGTTTTGTTTTCAAGTTGTCGAAATAAAATTGTTATTCATAACATATGAGATAAATAATTTAAAGTATTTTATCGAACTCATATTATCGTATAAATGCAATTTGGTTGTGGTACAGGCAAATGAAGAGCAAAAATTGCTTTATCTTGACGTGTCGAGAGTAGAGCACTACCTCACATGCTTTGCGGTATGAGGCGTGCAGTAGATTTTCTGTAATTCCTTTTCTGATTAATTTTAAATCATATATGTGTATGACGTGAAGTACAGTAACCCTAAAATGCGAGTTATCGATTTTTTGACTAAGGAAAAATAACACTTACGTTGTAAAAGAACACAATAGAATCAGTCAGAAAGAACTGCTTTAAAAAAAACGTATGCTATATATAATATAACAATAATTATTTGGAGAATTCAGTATTATTTGGAGACTTCACATCTAAGTTATCTAATTCCGTAAATCTCTATACATACCTGCTTCTATTAGTGATATCTGAAATTGAATTTAACATGCTAAATCTCCATTTTAGAACAGCTCCCGTAAAATAACCGACCGGCATATCTTAAAAAACAAATAATTGGTAAAATAAATAAAAATACAGTAATCAAAGAAAAATACTTGACATTTCTTCTTACAAATATAAAAACAAAACGATAAAAATAAATGTCGAAATTACAAGTCAATAACACTCTCCAAATCCATTTGTTTTTGCTTAATGGCTGTACGTTCGATGTTGACGTCGTTGTGCGGACGCGTGTTTACGTACACTCGCACCCATCTGTTGTACTCCGAGTTTCGCTTAATGTATGGTGCGTGAGTACCGCGTATTTTATGTAAAGGAAATTTCAAGAGACATTGGAACATACACCTTTCTGCTATTTTGTAGCTGGGGAAAAAATATGGTGTTTTTGACAGATCACAGAGTGAGTGTGCAAGTTCAAGGTTGACACGAACGTTGTTCAAATTAAAAATATTTGACTTCAGAATTGGCAGTATAGATTAATTCTTTCGCCTGTCCTATTGGACGAATACTATTACTACTACTACCACTAAACACTAAATGTAAATCGGCGCTGCGGCCGGCTCAATGTTTTATGGAGGTAGTGAATTCAGTTCAAATATCAATCAGCACTGCTTAGCACCGATCAGCAAATAACATGGTAGTTGTCCTCTTTTTCACTATCACTTTATTTTTAACAAATTATAAATTAGAAAGGGCTCCACCAATCCTAGTGGAAGGTACAGAGTCCGTAGATTTTTAGTCAGTATGAATTTGATATAAACTTTCCATTTGATGCTGCGGAAGGTGGGTATCTTATGTAACATCTTTCTAAGAAAAAAACCTATAGCCATCACAAATTATCAGTCGTGGATAATTTACAACACGACCAGTAAATAAAAATATCATTTTTAAAATCACAATCGGGCAAGTGTTTTTAAGTCACACTGTTTAAATAACAATAGTCAAAATCAAAATACTTTATGCATTTTCAGTTCCTTTTTTTTTGTGACAGTAGTAAAAAGAAATATTTCCTACGTTCTCTCGCAACTGCTAAGAGACATTTACGAGGGCAACGCATGATTCATGGGGAGAAAAGCGTAATCAATAGGTACCTAATAAATAGATACCACGATGAACCATAATCCCTCATGATTATCCGACATCAGAGCTACTTTCGCACTGACTCGAGTATCAATTTAGGTTCTAAGAAGTCATTTATAAAAATGAAAACACAACTACCAGGGCAGAAAATATTCCACTTATAGAGAAAAACGGATAAAAATTCGATTGAGTTTCTACTTAATTTATCTTAAATGCATTTAAATAATGTTATATAATTTTTTATAAAACTTATTTGTATAACGTAACGTTATATATTAATATAATTGTAACAAGTATCTTATTTGTAGTTATTGTTAACTGCACTAAGTGTATTTTGGGGATAACTGTTAATGTATTTGTATTTTCGTCAACTATTACTATTTATATAGATAACTATAATATATAGTAATTTGTACAAATTTTATTAATGTGATTCTTACTCGTAAGAATTCAAGCAGTCCATTCGAATAATATTATACGCTTGGTTAAAAGCCTCTTCTTTGCTTCTTTCTACTAACATTACTGATAACCCTTGCCTTCGATACTCTGGTAATATTGTCAACATTTTTATCTATAAGAGAAATATGCATTTAAAGTTAATATATAAACTCATTTCACAGTTTATCAAGATAGCCCGAAAATTTTCTAACTCTAAGTTTGAATTTAGAAGAATAGTACAAAGTAGGGCTTAAATAACATGTAGGTATCTAGAGAGCGTAACAATACAAAACAATAGCAATCTCAAAAGTATTGGGCCGTTACTCGAGTTATTAAACATTTAGTAGAACCAATAGATAATCAACTTGTTAGGTTCTAACTGAACTAAGTAGGCAAAATTCGACTTTATCTTTTACAAGATTTTATGTGCGGCTTCACCCGCGTTAATATTGATCTTGTCAAAGAAATCGGATCGCATCGAATCGGATAAAAAGTTTCATACAAAGTTTATCCCTCTCTTTGTTCCACTTCCAATAAGGTTTCACGACAAAACGTAGCCTATCACCGTCTCCAAGTTCCCATCTATCCCAATACCAAAACTCATCATAACCGATTCATCGGTTAAGGCGTGAAAGCGTAACGAATAAACAAACTCACTTTCACATGGAAGTCAGCATGTATTAGGTTTTCAGAGATTATGAATTTAGTCAAGTAATTTAGAATCCTTGTTTATAACAGTTTTGTAGTTGTGACATTTTTTAAACAGCTTATCCATTACCATAATATCGGACCTCCTTATGTAAGATAATTGAGCTCAGCTGTTAATAGTTACTTCATTTGAAAAAGTAAACTCATTTAGAATTAATAGTGAACCGATCAGATGAAGCCACTTCCAGCTATATTCTGGTATATATTTCCCTAAAAAAGGTATTCCCTTCAAGAAAGAAGTTTGAATCAAAGTACCTCAAACACTTTTTGGTGCTTGAAAATTTCCCAAAGATTTGGTGTTTCCTGCAATTTAGCTGTAAAGTATAAGAAATCTTTTGTGTTTGGATCCTGCGAACAAATAAACATCCGCTGAATTGTTTACATACTATTAAATTTACTTCAAGCAATGTTAAAAATATGGTGTATTCTGAACACTTTAAAATATTTATTCCCGTTGAAAAATTTACTTAAGAGTTAACTTTCAACAAGTTTAACGAATATCAACTAATAATATTTACACAAACTTCTATCTTATTGTCAATGAAAAAAATGTTTAAATAATTGTAGTAAGCATTTTTCGCTTCGTGGAGCCTTTCTTATATATATACTTAACAAGGTCACGTTATAATTAAAAACAATCCTACTTTGTTTAAAACAATTTTTGTAAATGAACAAAAACTAAGAAGTCCTAGTAATATTGTTAACTAAGTTGAACCTGCAGTCTATTGCCTGTATGTTGGGAAATCATCATACCTGAAGCAATAAATTCTTTGAATTGTTTAGATAAACCGGGTAATCAATCAATTTACCTGTCGATAAAAGGCGTAATTCCTTAAGTTTTTAGGATCAACTTGGCTGCTTGCATAACTCACACACAATCCTGCAACTGAACCGTTGTCATTTTTCGCAAATAAAGAATTACCTGAAAGATTAATAAAATAAAATTATTATTTCTGTTTAAAAATCATCTACTGTACCGAAAAACTTTGCCCGTAAGTTAAGAAGTTTTAAAGCGATGATAGCTCAGTTGGTAGTGTGTACGGATGCCGCGTCAAGAGACGTGAGTCCGAGTCTAGAGAGCTTGAGCTTTCGGTGAAGGAAAAAGATTTTGATGAAACCATGGCATAGTGGTAGGGCGTTTTCTAATGCTCGCCTGACTAGCTACTTTCAAGTTGAAAATCTGCCGCCACATAACTATAGGTGTATTCCGGCAGTTGCACCTAAGAGCCAGTCTCTCCACTGAGTTTATAGTATCCATCTTGGGCCACATCGTCACTTAACATCAGATAGATTGTGGCCATAACCCAAAACCATTCTATATAATATAAAAAATACTAATATAAAGAGGAAAGATTTGTTATTTTGTTTGTAATGGATAAACTCAGAAACCTACTATATACCTACTATAACTAACTACTGGACCGATTTTAAAAATTCTTTCACCATTAGAATGCTATATTATCCCTAAGTAACATAGGCTATAAATTAGTTAAATAATTTTGAGTTGCATGCGAACGAAGTCGCAGGCATAGATTGAATAAAAAATACTTTTATATTAAATACATCTCCAAGACCATTCCCAAAAGTTGACATCCTTAAAAGTTCTTCTAGGACGGCAATAAGTTCTATATTAGAACGTGTCTCTAAAGCTGCGCTAACAGGCTCCTGCAAAAATTTGTAAGGGTAGCGAAAGATACACGAGTAGTGAAGGCTCGTGCTGACATCCATCGGAAAAAGGCCTCTTAAACCTACATCTGTACCATTTAACATCAGGTGAATTATGACCATAACGCTAAACCCTAACTACAAAAAAAAGGAGATTGAATTATAATGTTTTTTTACATACATTTATTTTACACTCTTTCAGCCAGTTTATTAACTAATCCAATTTACATAATACTGACTAATCCTAAATATACCACTCACTATGTATTATCACCTTGTTTCAGTAAGCTAATGAGATACTCGTCCATAGCGCGGTCATTGCTCAGATCCATATTACGTGCACGCACAAGGACATGGTCTGGTAAATAGTACTTTTTTAGCACGTTTATTGCCATCTCGTGATCTTTGCTGGTAACTGGAGTCACAATGAAGTGATCCGGCTATAATATATAAAAAAAAACACCACAATTCTAAATAGAAAAATCTTGAAAAGTAAAAAATATAATAACTTTGTTTAGATGTATTGAGCAATTGAATTTCAAATTATATTTCACTTCTAAATTAAAAATGGCATAGTTAAATTCTAAATATTAAATTTTTTGTGAACTATCTGATATTATTTTCTAGTAACAACCTCTAGAGTGGAGGTCTAATAATCGTCATCGAATAGTACAACTTATATTAAAACTTTCGCCAATGTCAAATGAGAATAGCCAAAGAAGCAACGAACACAAAGTAACAACCGGACTCAGAACAATCATTTGTGGATGACATAAGTAATTGTCCTGCGTGGGATTCGAACTGCAGGGTGGCGACTGCTTAAACCACCATACCAACTGTGCAGTCAGTGTAAGTAAATATGACTAATATACCATTTTAGAACTAATACATTATTATTGGTACCTTCTCCTGGTGAATCAACTCTTTTATGCCAAATACGTTGTGACATCTCCTAACAGGTGGGGATAATAATTTTAACGAACAGCAACTCGAAAATTTATTTAATTGTAATAACAACATAACTACAATTTTGGATCAGCCTGTTTTGACAAGTGAGAAGCATATGCCAATTTCGCATGAAAATAGAATTTTATTGTGCCAGTTCGTTATACACCTATCGATAAATAAAGTATGTATTCATATAACAATGATGCATAGAAATTAGTTATATCAGATAGATAGACCCATAGTTACATACCTCCAGTCACCATACAAAAAGCTTAATTTATAATGAAAAAGAAAACATCAAGAATGGTAAACTGGTAGGATTGCGTATGTTCCTAGTTTCTGGGATATTGGATGGATATAGGGCCACCGTGGAAATTTTGCTAAGTCTCACATATCCCTCTAGCTTGAGAGGCGATTGCTAAAGGTATTAACCCTCATATTAAAAACTGATATTGAAAAGATACCAATTGGCTAAATGTGCGTAAACACAATTATCAATTTTTTATATAAACTTGTATCCAAAGACTGGTATGAGATTTTGGATGGTAAACTTTACACTTTTATTTTTGTGTTTTAAATACTATAGACAATTTAAATAGCTTCCATGCTTACATTCTATCAGATGTCCGATTATAATTCGAAGTTTGTTTTACGCACTTATAAAAATATTGTTTTAAATATGAGCAATGTTTTATGGTTGTACAGATTAATTTTATTACTTACTATGATTATTACTTATTACGATGACTATAAGTATTTAAGGCGTAAATAGATAACTTATTTCTTGGTATTTTCTCATTATTTAGTGATCATAAAATATTTTGTTAATCATAATGAAAGTGATAAAGTACTGGGTGTAAAATACAATTTATATTACATAATTATCGTAGTAGTTTTATCGTCACTACATTAACAGGAAGATGTGAACATGAAGGTGGTTTTTGCTATTGTATGTGAGTCAATTATTATTATTATTAATTATTATATTACTTTACCTATATTTTTTGTTCGATAATACCTACTGACCCTAGTGCTATTGCTAAAAAGTTTATATTACATTTAATTATTTATTATGTACTTTAATGTAATAATAATTTGTACTTTTCATACATAATCTTATATATTGAAACAGAGAAAACATTACGTTCCACTATAGGCTATGATTATTTTACATACCTTAGGTTACCACTTGTTAGTATATAGTTATCAAGTACATATTATTTGAATAATTATATCATTGAAATAACTTAAAGTTCATTTTCAGGTATATTTTACACAATATCTAATTGTCTTGGAATAAACTTGATTGATCTGCCGACAGAAAATACACACAAACCAAAATTGCGTTTTCGAGTAATAAAATCATCGAATACGTATCCACGGGTAAAACCAACAACAAATAATGACGTACGAAGACATTGGCTTGTAACCAAATCAATGGATTCACAGGACATCCACACAAGACAACGAGAGGATGATAAAGATACAAATTTAAAACATAAAATTACAACCCTCGTGTTGCAAACTATGCATGACACGGACAAGAAAATTAAATCCGTACAATATTTAAAAGATAGATACAGGGATCGAGGGCCTTATCGAGTCGGTTTTATACTAAGCATGGTGAAAAAAACTAGAGACGTACTAAACGAGTTGTTCAACGTGGCTGTGAAACATAGAGACGATTGGAAGGCTCTAGAACAATTGAAAATATTCGAGTTAATCGTCCACACAAATGTAGATACAACAAATCTAGTTAGGCAGCTTGTAGAGATACACATCCAGAATTTAAATACTTCGACTACAGATTCGAGAAAGGTTGTTTTATTGTAAATATATTAAAATTAATAGGAAAATATAATTAATAAAAAAATAAGTAATCATATTTTAATTGCATTCAGTTTGGTAATTAAGCATAAAACGTATATTTGTCGCATAATTTTAATCGTCTATAAGTTAAGCGTTATGGCTACAATTTTCGTTAATGTTAATTTAGTGTGTGGCCTAAGAGACGTTGTGGCCCTAGAGGGTGGACACACTATCCCCACTGGAAGAACTGGCTCTTAAGCGCAACTGCCGAACACATCTATAGGTATTTAGCGGCAGATTTTAAACATGAGGGTGATAACATAGTTACTATGCCATAGTTTCATCATGATGCTTTCCGTCACCGAAAACTCAGGACCATTGCGGAGATTCGAACTCACGTCAATTGACTTGCCGTCCGTACATGTTTCCAATGACATCTGACATTGGCAGAAGCCATTATAAAAAAAGATATAGTTTTAACATAAAGATATCATCGTGCGGCCTGAGCTTTCATAACATTATCATAAAACTTTAGCATGATGTTAGGCCTTAATAATATTTTGATTGTTGGTCTGTTGACGATTAACTTGTAAACCATAATCCTCACTTAAGGTTCATTGTGATAGTGGACAAAAACTTATACAGAGCCAGCCTATCTATGCTAATATCATAAAGAGAAAAGATTTGTAATTTTATTTGTAACGAATAAACTCAAGAACTAGTGGACCGATTTCAAAAATTCTTTCTTTCTTTCTTGAGTTATATTGGCTATATAACATTTTTTTTAATGAAAATGATTCAATAAAATTTTAGTTCCACGTGAGCGGAGTCGCGGACCCAGCTACTAAAGATAAAACAAATTCATAAGTATTCAGAATAAGCAGAGTATATTTTCTTAAGATATTTCAGAATATCAAGTTTGATATAGTTACAGTCTCTTTGCTAATTGCTTTTTTACTTTAAAGAAATAAAAAACAGTGTATTAAAAATATGCAAAATATAGAAAATTACAATTCAGTCTATATCGTACGTGATATGTTTTTCATTCTTCATGTTGTAAAACATTGCCATAATAAAAGATGGAATACGCTGATAAATTCGGCACAAAGTATACATACAACCAATAAACCGAGACAATAAGTTTCTTAAAAAAGATGCTTTAAAAAACAATTGATGTACCATAAACGTCTAAAATAAAATTCTTACACTTACTTTGTATGTACATACTATTAACGATAAAATTTATTAATCTATATTAATATAATAAAGAGGTAAATTTGTTTGAAAGTTCTAATCTCAGAATCTACCAGTTGTATTTCAAAATTATTTTTGTATTAGATAGATCAATCATCGAGGAACCCATTAGGCCATTTAACATCACGCTAACACTGTATTGAAAAAAGTTACCAAAACGTGCGGAAATGTTTAGATAAATTTGTAACAACGGGATGCGGAATTAAAATTACTAATCTTTGCCTAAGAAGTTTCATTTAAAAAATACGATAGTTTTGCTTTTAAGGTAAGCTACAATGCATTGAGTAGACAATACACATGTGCACACAAACCGCATACCGTAAGATCTTAAATAATGAGGAGGCGCATCCCATCTTTTCCAGCCGGTAATTACTTCTCAGCAACGAGCCGCGACGTGGAAACACCTGCGCGGCTGATGAGGTCGGCGTTGCGCTGGCGGCAGTGCATTAGTTGATGACGTCACGCCTCGATGATAACATTCAACAATCTTACATGTGTATTACATAACACGAAAACCTTTTTTTTTTTGTTTTGGCATTGCAGGAGCATTTGCCACTGCCAATGTTTTTGAATTGTATGTTTCATTTCGTGTATCGGAAATTTAATTCTTCTTCTTTTTTGTTCTTGAAAAGTTAGTACTTATAGGAGACTATTACTGCCATTTTCAAGTAAAGTTCAGTGAAGCTGTCAAAGCCCTTACAGCTAACAGCGTATGTCAGGTCAAAAGAATCCATTTTCAAGTGATAAGATTTAGTCACTTTGGACAAATGAAACAGTTAGGGCCGGATAGTAAATCGCGGGCCCTTCGAAACTCGCGATCATGAGACTTCCCACCTTCTTTGATTACGAATGTTCAGGGTCCACCAATAATTGCGCCCGACTGACTGTATTGACTCAGCTGGGTAGTCGTTGGTGATGGTCTCATTGTTGTGGCATACGTGACCGGGTGCAGCACTACACTTTGTTAATCTTGGCAGCCGCCATTATCCATATAATGACATGCTGATACACTGAAAACCTCTGCTGGCCACTTGTAGGATCACAGTAAAGTTCGCAATAAACAAAAAAAAAGAAAATACGATGACTTGTTCCGATGCCGACTTTCCATTACCGAGCGCGTATTCAAAGTAATGTATGGCGCCCCCAAGCGTCAAAAACAAAAACAACAGGAACAAAATTTACAGTGTTGCCTGAACAGAAACCATCTTCAACAAAATGGTGACTCTCTTGCTGAAACTCTGTTGGGAGTTTTTGTGGCAACTAATTTATAATGTTATATGTCACCTATAATTATACACAATTCAGGGCTAAATAACTAAGTATATGAATAAAATTAAAAATCACAACATAACAGATCAATATCCCGCCAAAAACGCCCGAAGAGATGTTAAGACAATGTAAACAGTATCACGAAATTAAAGAAATCTAGTAATTCTATGCCAAGATTTCGTTATATGATGAGAAGAATGAAAAACAACCGGATTTCTCTAATAACAATATTTTTTAATATTTACTATGATTTTATTTTAGCTACCTATATCATGTTTGCAGTTTCTTTCCAAATAACACAATACGTAATCTGTCTAATACTTAAATATGTAACACAGTAAACATGTTGTAGGTAATTAAATATGGACAAATATTTATTATGACCGTAGTTATCTTTATTAGACTTCGTTCGCATAGGGCTAAATTTATTTAATCTTGCGCCGTCATTCACATTACATTAACTTCTAATAGCGTTAACCTATTTTAATGAAATAGATACTAAATGTTACTCGAGGACTTGCTTTATGATTTCCTTGGTGAGGTTTTATCATAAACGTTGTACTTTAGCAGTGATGCGTGCACAAATAAACAAACACACAGACATTTCTTATTATATGTATGTATAGATTTCAATAACTGAAGATTTAGAAGAAACTTTTGTAAACCGATAACAAATATTATAACAATATTATTAATTATTAATTGAGGTATATAAAAAAACTTTTTTAACCCTATAAAGAATGACCGTTGCGATATGAACAGAGTATAGATATATAGAATTTAAAATAATCCAATAAAACTAAGTAACAGAGAGTTTTTCGGTATAACAAAGAAAATACCATGTAATTAAAAATAAAACATACAATTTATATAAATAGAAGTTCTATATTGTTCGTTTTTAGTCCATTACATGAAAACTACTTAACCGATGTGATTAATAATATTTTTGAATATTAGGTAATTTAATAATCTAAAACTATAAAAAATCGCCCGGAAAATGGGAATATACAAATTATTATTTGCAATAACACCGAAGTGCTTACATGAACTCGCGACTATTGCAGTAATATCGAGATATAACTCACGATTTGAACGATAGATATATATGAATATTTTTTATGTGTTATGTATTTTATTTATAGAAAGTTTTCGAGAAAACAATTTGGAATAGGTACCGTTGTATACTAGTTATAGACTACGGAAAAGCGTAGAACAACATCTATGGAAAAGTATAAATATATGATTCATTTATCAATAGAGTAATTTTCAACCAGAGAAGAATACTATTTGCGAAATCTAGAACAAATATTTTAATTCCATGAAAACAAACTTACCGGCACAAATAGTTTCCTATATGATATATGTATCTATTAAAATGTAATTCTATTCCAAGATCTTAAGTTGTACTATGTTTTCCTCCAAGCAAAGATGAACATTAGGCAATATTAAGAAAATATGTATACGGAAGAAGTTTCATAGAATAAAAAAGATATTTCGCCAATTTATAGAAACAACCGAGTGTCCGAGGTATTCGTATCGCATAAAACAAAAGAGCAACACAATGGAAAATACGAAAACTTTTTTGGCGCAAACAACTGAGTGTAGGTAAACGCGGAATAGACGTTTTGGTTTCAGGGGTGACAAAGGGACGGTATAAAAAATCCCATGGGAGATTCATATTTTAAATCTGTGAATATTGAGAAAATTCAGATTTTTAATCCCTTATAAGTGTAAGGCTTCGTTCCAATTTCACCTGATATTATTCAACGATGTGGCCAGAGTAGGTAAAATTCAAATCCTAGTGGGAAACTGACCCTTACCTAAGCTTGTTTTGCTTACTAGTCTTGATGATTTTTTTTAATTGAGCATTAGGTATTTGCCACAATTTAATTTTATTTTTTTTAAACCGTTTCAAAATTCACGTTTAATTAAAACGTTTTTCTTAACACCCAGCTTAACTTCATACTAACGACACCAAATTATATCGTCTCTGTATACCTATTCTAACGTTCACCCATAGTTGATTAAACTTTTTATACTGGATTTATAAAGTGTTGGCACTGGCTGATTTTCAGTTAAAGCTAGACAGGCTATATACCCCATAGCTGCATATTTTCAAAGGTGCCACTGAAAGCCGAGTATCCATGTTCAATTTTGTAAGAAATGCAGCATAGGAAGGGTTTTGATTCAGCTTATAGGAGCCACATCTTTAAATGTTCCGTTGAATGTTAATTTATACATTAATTTGGACATTCAAAGTCAAATTTGCTAACCTGTAACCGGTTGGCAGTAGTTAAAATCGAAATAAACAAGGATAAAAAGAACTATAGATCTGATGATACACAACGCGACTATTATTTTTTGATAATCCTACATTTTTAGGTTAGCTAGGGCATGACTTTTGAAAAGTTAAATTCGTTTCTTAAATATAAACTTACAAGCTATTCAATTATAAGCTTACAATATTATAAATGAAAGCTTAACAATTCGGCCACAGCATTTGTGAGTCTAAGATTTCAAGGAATAACTCAATACATCGTGTTGAAACGGTAACTTTGTGGCAGGCCCACTTTTATGGCTTGTCTGGCTACTTTACGTTGGATACATATATATTATTGTTAAGGTTTAACGTTATGGCCATAACCTCAACTGCTCTTAAGTGGCGATACGGCCCAAGTTGGTAGGCACGCTAAACCTGTGGAGCTATTGGCTCTCAAGTGCAACTACCGAAACACAGCTATTGGTATTTGGCGGCAGATTTTCAACTTGAGGATGGTTGCTAACCAGAAGGGCTTAAGAAAAACTGAACCACCATGCTATAGTTTCCTCACGACGTTTTTCTTTCACCGAAAACTCGAGCTCATTGTAGGTGGATTCGAACTCACATCCCTTGACGCGGAATCCGTACGCACTACCACCGAGCTATCATCACTTCAAATCATATTCTGGTAATATAGCTAGAAAATATCCCTCATTCTAGTTTTAATTTGTAGTACCTGGGTAATATGACTAACGTTACCTAAACCTGCTATAAAATATAGATATAAGTAATTTAATCCCATAAGATAGTTTTGTATTCTGATAACTAAACATTATAGGTATATATAGTTAACACCCAGATAAATATTTAATGACTACGCTCATCATCACATATTCGTAGTCTAGGATCGTAGGGTCGACATCAACTCAACAGTAGGGCTGATTAACACTGCATTTCAAAGTATATATATATCATGCAGATTAAATAAACTGTATTATTTAATGATATTTAAGCAATCAGTGGTTTATATGTGATAAGTAAGTATCTTAATGTAAGACAAGACAAAAAAGAAATAAAGATGTTCAGGCAACCCTGAACGATTTTTTTTATTTTCGTGCAAAACACTACAGCAACATTGTGATTGCTAAATTGATCATTGTTTCGGCAGTTGCTTTATTTAAAATATGAAAACACTGCATTTCAACGGACTACGTGGATGGAAACCTTCATATATAGGCTGTTACGCCATTCATATTTTGATTTATATTATTTGAATTTTTTACCACTGATATCGTTATGTGTTCAAATAAATCTGGCTATAACAGTAAATGTTTTTTATAACATCTCCATTGTTTGTGATCGATTCCTTTTAGATACTATTGATTCCGTGTCTTTTATGTATAATATTATGTAAAAGTGTCAATAAATTTAGTTTTGCCGAAGAATATTTTGTTAGTCGTTTGGTAAGGTAGCTTGCCAGGCTAGTTACTAATAGTCATGTAGATGTAGATCATACATACGTACTCATCCAATGTAAGTGACGATGTGCCTCAAGTTGGTGGAAATGCTCAACACAGTGAAGTGACTGGCCCTCAAGTGCAGCTGCCGGAACACACCTACAACAATTTGGCAATAGATTTTCAACTTGAGCTTGGTATTTTATCAGACGGGATTTAGAAAATGTGCTTCTAGCACATTATGGTTAAATCCTGATGTTATTCTTCACAGAAAGCTCAGGCATATTGTAGAGATTTTAATTATCGTCTATCGACGATAAATCCCCTCATGCTACCACCGAGCGCCATCATTACTCGTTATCATGACAAATAGCTGCCAAATAATATACTACTGTTTAATTGTAACAATATTATCTATATACTAATACATGAATCAAAACTTTGTACCCCTTTTTACGGAAATTGCGTGGACAGAGGAGTATGAAATTTCGCACATTTATAATAATACATTAAATCAATAAACAAAACATTACACACACTACCATGTGTTTGACACACACACGCATATATAAATTAACTATGGTCGAACTTCGACCACTGGGCGACCATTTTTATGTTTAATTCGTCCAACAAGGAGCACATCAACTGTATCCGAGAAAAACGCGACCACTTTACATGAAGAGTAACATCTAATGTACGTTTATGCGTGTTGTGTTCCAGAAACAAATTAGCCAGGCTACCAGGAATTTCTTCAAGATTAAAATGCATCACAGTAGCTTACTTTTAGTTTGTCAAGTATTGAAATCAACCAACAGTATATGTGCAGTTGCCAAATAGCTCAGCAAGACTTCGGCAACTAACCACTGATTGTAGAGAGACCGGTAGTTTTCGTAGTCTTTGGATTGTACTGTGTGCACCATCAAATACAGTATAATATCTTGTAAACGTTAAACTATTTTTTTTAAATATTCGGACCCAGTATTAGTATTTAATTAAATAAAGGAATGCTTAAAATTAAAATATTATTCTTTTTATTTTTGCCTCACTCGTACCCATTTATTCGGGAAGGTATGAAATTTAGTTTTTTTCTTTTCATAAACATTTTATAGTTAAGTTCTGTAAAGTCAGATGGTTTTGAAGTTATATGACGAGAAAAGGGGTTAGTTTCTTGAAATGCCAAAATTCAGTAATCCTTATGCGTCTATGCATATTATAATAAACATATAAATCTAGGGTGTCTGTTCTTTTATATTTATGTGAAAAAAATATTGCATAAGTAACTATGAATATGTAATAAACATTTTCATCGTTTTTAGAAATATCTGTCAGTTTGTTTGTGCACACACTACTACTAAAGTGCAACGGTTATGAAAAAACGCCACCAAAGAAATCATTAAGCGTATCCCCGAGTAATATAACATTTAGTCTTTGTTTTATTAAAATTGGTTAACTCTATCATAAGTTACTGAAAATTGAATGACGGACCGAGATTAAATAAATTTAGTTCCATGTAAAAGAAAGTAGCAGGCACTGCTAGTATTAAATAATATATACGCGTTAGTTAAATTTTTATTAATTACATAATAAAAATAACATAAGTGTATCATTCAAAGTTAATGTAACTTGAAGGAACTTATAAAATTTTACTGATAGTTCTTGAAATTATTTCCACAAATATATCACAAACTAGTAGTATAAATGTAAGCGAAATGGGTTTAAATCAAATACGGGTTTTTTAACCACTTTAACATATGCTAAGACATAATATTTAGCTAAAATATCGTAGTGAAAGCTGGCATGGAAATGTACAACAGAACCTATAACGAAAAAAGTGTTATCTATATCTTGTGTGAACCAATAAATATACAGACACATACTCATTCATACACACACGATCACAGACATATACTCATATACATGCACACGTAACATCTCATACACATGAAAATTGCGCTAAATTAAATTAAGCATTTATGTCCTCTATAAGAATAATATTTTAGAGTAAGGAATTATGTACTTTGGAAAGACACTGGCACCTGAGATACAGGTTAAAAAAAAAACTAGTTCAGGTAACAGGGCTTAACTTTATGTTGTAGTAAAAATATTTTTTTGGAAAATAAATTATTATTATTATTATTATATTCGATAAAAATTATTACAATATTATAAACATCCTGTAAGGTTCTGATTTCGACAAACATTCAGAAAATATGTTGGTAGCACATGAATGGACATCCCACCAGTACTGGCTTACCAAACGACAGCCTAAATTTCATGTACTACGGACAAAATATTTTGATCTTAGAGATGATAATCAAAATAAAAAAATAATCAATTCTTTCAAAACTCAATAGTAAAATATCGATTTGCAGAAATGTAGGACAATGATTAATAATAATTTGAAAACTATCAATAAAATTGGAAAATGTATTAATTAGGCCAATTAACATTTCTATTTTTTTTTTTATCTGAACTAATAAAATAGTATGTATATAAATGTATATTTAATTATCAATCTATAGTGAATTGTATTAGATAAGTTTACATAATGTGGCTCTCTAGAAAAAATAATTTTCTATGTTTTAGTTTTTTTTTTAATTATTTTTATTTTTTTATTATAAACAGAATCTGCGGACTCTGGGTCCGCACCTTTTTTTAGCTAAGCGTGATTTAGCAGGCGTTAAAAATAGCTTTACAACAGTAGGCATTCCAGTAAAAACTAAGAAGTGAGATTTTTTTCACTTATGGAGTTATTACAATTTTTCACTTGATTGATTGATGATGTAGTTTATATGTGTTACCTATGTACAATATATGTGATATTACATTTTTCGTTTCAAATGATTGTTCAAATTGCTAAAATAAAATATGGTAAAATTACTGTTCCTTTTTGTCTCATATTAAAAACTATTTATTTTTTCATTAAACTACGAAGTTTTATTGGTAGTTGGTAATATATATATATTTTTTATTTTTATTTTTATTCATGGAAGACATAAAAGAGATGGTAATATTTAAAAAAATATCAAGATTCCTCTGGTACAGTAGCGTGCAGTCGTCGACTTGGTCAGTTTCTTTCTTCCGACTACAATTCGCAGCTAATTGTTCCATTAAACAATAGAGCCTCTTTACAACAGGAGTAACGCGCCTCACCATTTGCAATTTAAGAACAAAAATTTTGTAGTGTATTATATAACTTTTTGTAATTTATTCTCAGCAATAAAAGTTTTTGTGTAAATAATACAAAAATATTTAAATTTGCTTTAAAATTAATATATGATAAAATATTTTGCTAATGCCTCAAAATAATTATATTTACTTTTTATCCTGTTCATATAGAAAAATTAAAAAATTACTGATAATAATCATTTGCTATTTTTATCGATTAAAAAAACAGTTTTATTTTATTGTAGTACATTGTTTTTAAATAATGCTTTTAATGTTTATTAAAATTATAATATGACAATTTAACTTTAATAGAGTAATGATATTTTTTCCTAAATGTGTCGTACGTAACCAATGAATTTGTATTTACAGAACTTCTATAATAAATAAAATATTTCAATCAGTCAAAAGCGAATTTTAATTAATTACATTCATTTAACATGGAAACATCACTTGCTTTCAACGAATCCCAAACAAAGCGCAAAGTGTATTATTTTATAGACAAATCGAAACAGGTCAGAATTATAAGCTTACATAATATAAATGTAATTTTTAAGATATAGTTCTTTTATCTCATAACGTAAAGTTCAAAATTTATTGTAATATTCAAGCAGTTGTTATCTTTTGATATGTAAAGTGAATATAACAGGGAATGAAAAGGGCGTGTCCGTGGCTCGTCGCAAATATAATCAAGAATTGAGAAAGCGGTTGACTTGAGACTCATCCTTTGTTTAAGTTTTTTTTATAGCATATTATCACACGAAGTCATATTAAAATTAGAATATATGATGTATATTACTTACAATTATTTAAAAGTAACGACAATTACTTTGTTCATTACCAAGGATTAAATTTCTTGAATTTACTTAGCTGTCATGAAACGCGGATTTGTACTTAAGTGGCCATCAATAGAATTTTCTATACAATTAGTATCGAAAACATTATACAAAAGGAAACAGAAATAGAATTTATTACGATAATTAAAAATTACATTTAGTTTTGAGGGGCAGTTACAGATACAGAAATAAGCATGGTTTAATATAATTCCTAGTAGAAGATTGTTGTCGACGATCTACGGAACTACCGTAGGGACATAGTATCTCTCTGTGTTTTCTACCGCATGTACAACGAGGAGTGCTCTGAGGAACTGTTTCATATGGTGCCCTGGTCACAGTTTCAAGGCCAGACTTCTCGTCGTTGGCTTGCTGCTCATCCGCAGACTTTAAAACCTGGCCGGGTTCTGAAAACAGTTAGGTTCTCTAGAGCATTCCTGCCTAGAGCATTAGATCTTTAGAACGGACTGCCCGGCACGGTTTTCTCCCAAGGTAACGATATGGGGCTCTTCAAAACGGGATTGAAATACGGTCTGCATGGTCAGCAACACGGCTGTAATACCCCTCGTGTTGCGGTTGTTCTTAGACGACGGTAGCCATTTAACATTAGATAGGCCGTCTACCTGTTTGCTGCCCATTGGTATATTAAAAAAAAGTTGGGAAATAGGGTCAGACGTTAAGAATTATATAAACCAATGTGGGGTGTGCATTGTAGGGTTTTTTCAAATTTCCGCCTGTCTAGCTATCACCCTCTAGTTGAACATATGCCGTCAAACACCTATCGGCCTGTTACAGCATTTGCACTTGAGAGCCAGTCCCTTCCCTAGGCTTAACGTGTCCAACATTTTGGACCACATCGTTATTTAATATCAGGTGCTATTGTGGCCATAACGCTAAACCTACAAACTATAAAAAAAAATGGAACGAACTAGACACGTTAAGCTCAAATTGATTGATCTTGACCTTCGCTTCGAATAAATTCTATCAAAATGTGGTGCTCAATGTCAATGAGTCCGCTACTCTGGCACAATGGAGATGGAACTTTTTTCATAATAAAGTTGAACTTTTTGGATGGAATATGTACTGAGCGTAAGGATTTAATAATTTAACTGTAATGTAACTTCGACTCTACTCCGTTCCTGTGCTCTAATCAACGGCACTCGATGTCTGTACTCAGCCGCTTTCTATATCACAATGCCGCTATTACATTTGCTCAATAATTGCCGCCTGCCGCCCTCCAGCACCACCACCCGCAATCATAACATCCCCTGAACTCGCTTAAATTAATATGTATTATAAAAAGTTTTATAAGAAGAAGAATAGCGACGATGCCGATGCGACTTTACGAACAATTTTATAGGTTTACTTATGTAAATATTAGAAATATTTTAATGATTTTTTCCGTTTTTGTAACTTTTTCAATACAGCCTCGGTAGTAGCGTAATGTTAAATTGTCTAAAGTCTTTCTCGGTGATTGCTCTGTTAAATATAAAAACATTTTTTTAATTCTACTTGTAGTTCCTAAAATTAGCGAGTTCAAACAAACAAAGAAACATTTTCGCTTTATAATATTAACATAGATGTGTACAAATAGCAGCCGACTATCAAATTAGAAGAATAGGGTACTGAGAAGTTTACTCTGATAGCTTTATTACTTTCTCTGGACAATGTAATATTATACTTTGAATTATTGTTTCATTAATACTTAGCAGTTAGTATGTACCGATATAGTGGTATGAAACCGAAACTTCACTATAGATAGTGCTAGCTATCTCTTTAAAGACCGTTAGTCTGCTTCTGCATAATCTGCGCCATAATCTCTATCTAATATCTGACAAAAATTGTCAATACACTACAACCCAAGTTTCATACACTGGTACATTTTTCTACAACCTTAAACATGTTGTGTTTTATGCCTACGAACTACATTTTGCGGACAATTTTGTTTTTCTGTTTCAGCATCTGAAGACAACTGTTGCAGAATCGCATAGAATGCTAGTCCAAACTTACAGTGATCTTGTTCTTGGTAAAACATAGTGTTTCCACTGGTTCATAAATATTAGAAATTGGTGATATTGACATGAGAAATGACAATCGTCGAGTGTTCTGTTTTTAGTGCGAACTGAAGGGTGTGTAGTCTATTATGAGCTGCCAAAACCTGGTGAAACCGCTAACAATGATCGCTACCAACAGCAAATGTTCGATTTAAATCGAATATTATGAAAAATGGCGACGCGAAGTTATTTTGCTTCATGATAATTCCCTCTTACAACACAGTTAACCCTACGATAAAGGACAGAGTTTTCCTTTCTTTGTACATATATTTGTTTTTAAATAAATTAATAAATGTTGTTATTTTTATATATATATAGTGCTGTGCGTTTCGCTTATTATAAATGTCGGATTGGTTCTACATTTCAGTCAGTCTTTTCGTCCATGTTTTATATTTTATATGGATATATGAAGCTATAAAATAATGATATATATAAATAAATCGTAAACCTGCATACCTAAGTTAAATTTGACACGATCAATCGACCGAATATAAAGAAAATTAGAATTTTAAGCAATGTTTGGAATTAGCCACTAGGTAGGTATCTAAAGTTTATCTCGTACAAGCATACCCATAAGCTTTGTTTCTTTTTGAGAATGTCTTTATCTTATATGCCAAAGTCCATGTATGCATGGTGGTAGAGCTTTATCTAATGCCATCTGGCTAGGTACTTCCCTCAAGTTGAAAATTTGTCAAGGTGTGTTCCGGCAGTTGAACTTGAGAGCCTGTCCCTCCACTAGGATTAGCGTGTCTACCATCTTGGACCATATCATTACTTAACACCAGGAATGATTTTGGCCAAAGCCACCGGGCATTAGAAAAAGTTCTACAACCACGCCCATGCCATATCTAAATGTTTTTACAATACATATAGATTAAGTTTGCAATTTTAAAAAATAAGGCTTACGTGCAATACAAAAAACAGTCGTAATAAACCATTCCATGGTGTTCAGATATCGTCTAATGCACCCTTGGCTGGATATCAATCGTTGGTACCTAGTTAGTTTCCTCACTTGGTTAATCATTTAACATTCAGAGTCACACCGTTATCTAAAGTCAAGTCAGACTGTGGTGAAAACGTTACATCTACAAGAATTAAAAAAAAAACATTTATAAACGGTACCTTTAACTTTGATTTATATTAAGAAATTTCCATTTAAATTTGTTACCACCACAACGTTTAGTAAAGCTGCCAAAGAAATAATTTACTTAAGTGTTAATCGAAATGAGATCAAAAGATATCGTCAAATGGACATTTGGCTAATTCCTATGAATTACGTGGAGAAAGACTAAAAGTAATTACTTCAGATGAAGCGGTCTGATAGAAATTAGTTTAAATATGGTCACCATAATCTGTTCATATTGTGGAGAATTCGAAAATTTAATTCTAAAATTCCATTTTTATAACTATAGTCTATAAAGACACATTCATTCTATTCGATTAAATCGTACCACTTTATACCTTAGCCAAATTATTGTTTTCTACATTTACTTGCGTAAAGAGTATTCTAAAAATGAATGGGATGACATTCCAAACACTGAATTGACTTCATATCCATCTATACTAATTTTATAAAGCGGAAATCTTTGTATTTTTGTTTGTAACGAATAAACTCAAAAACTATTGAACTGATTTCAACAATGCTTTCACCATTGGAATTCTGCATTAGCCCTGAGTAACATCAACAATATTATTTTTTTTTTTTTATGAAAATGATTAAATAAAATTTTAAATCGGCGCGACCAGATTCGCGGACACAGCTAGTATAAAATAATCTTGTAATGATCAGATCGTATTAAAAATGTGACGTTTTTGCTATGAGATGAGAAATGAACGTCAATGTTGTGTTTCAAATGCACATATGTAAACTTTACATTTTGTATTTTCTTATCGCGGGATTTAGTGTAAATATGTCGTCGATTTAGTGTTAGCTCTAGAATGTAATCCCATAGATTTGTTTTGTTTTCATTATGTAAGCGAATATAGATAAAGACAACTTTGTTAGAGGCTCAGGAGTAACACTCTCCACAGTGGCAAGCGTAGGTATATCACATTCCTGGATCAGCCAGTAGGTATATATCCAGTAATTAGGCAGGACGGTTGACAGTAAAAACCCATTACAGTACCACTTTATCAGTTTATAACGTTTCGGATCCAATCAGTAGGTATATATGTCTAGCTACCGAAACGGTTTTTAATGTCGGATCGCTATGAGTAACCAAAGCCAGTTTGCTGACCTCTATGGCCATCTTTAATTTTTCATTGTGCTGCATTTCCTTTAATTACAACGCCGTCACTTTTCAAAAACTGGTATAATATTTCAATAGCTCAATCTGTGGAGAGACTTAAATATCAGTTTGATAGCAGACACTGACAATAGATTGCTGATCTCTAAATGGCCATGTTTTATTTTTCATTATACAGCGTTGTGTTTAAATTCAACGCTGTGCCGTCACTTTTCAAAAGTAGTACAATATTTCATACTTTTTTTTTACTTGAGGTTTAGTGTTATGGCTATAATCTCACCTGATTCTAAGTTACGATACAGCCCAAGATGGTAGGCATTGATCAACCTGTGGAGGAACTGACTATCAAGTACAGCTGCTAGAACACACCTTTTGGTATTTGGCGGCAGGTTTTAAGTTGAGGGTGGTTGCTAGCCAGGCAGGAATTAAAAAAAGCCCTACCAAAATGCTATGGTTTCCTCACGATGTTTTCCTTCACCGAAAGCTCAAGCTCATTGTTGGTTGTTGGATTCGAACTCACGTCCCTTGACGCGAAGTCATACACACTACCACTGAGCTACCATATCTTCACAAATTAATTAATAGTAATAAAAAATGATCCATAAATGTTTAAAAGTTATTACACCCTCGTCTAAGTCTATCCTTTAGTGTGACCGCCACGTTCGGCTTAATTAAAGGATTGGTCGTTTTTCCGGACGCTCCGTCTGCCATACCGCGCCGGACGGCTAGTGCGGTGGCAAATACGGGTACTCTATTTTACGTATACATAATTAGCCGGATCAAACGAGCTTTACTCAGATACGAGTATTTCTGAGGTGGTTGATTCAAATGCTTTGATTGCTTAATTAATGAGGATATCGAATTAAACGGTAATGAAAGATTATATTGAAACTTTATTACGAACCTAGGGTTATTAAACATGTGTTTATACTTGAAATTGCTTTGTTTTTTTTTTATTTTCTTTCGATCGCTCAGTAAATTTAAGCCTAAGAATAGCTTTAACGGCTTATATAATTGCTCTAAATACTGGCTAAGGAATACCACGAGGCAAATCACTAGGTAATTGTTTTCCTTGCTTGATATCTTCTCGCCAAAAATAAGTATATTAAGTTTTGATATAATTTATTCTTATACAAGATGTGTTCCATCTAAATAGATGTTTGAGTGTGCCACTGTTTTTATCTTGTCCAACAAAGTAACTGCACTGTATATGATGCTAAGCAATACAAACCAAATTAGCGGCGACTGACATTGAACTAAAATCCAGTGCCAGGCACCGCTGCCATGTTGGCCTTCTTAAGTATCTATTCACGCCTTATTTGAAGGACCCAATATAATACGATACTTAATATTTGATTCTGTTATATTAAAAAATTCAGTCCGTTGGAGTTTAATTAAATACGTGAAAGCTACGCATTTAATCTCCCATATGTTTGTTGAACATACTCAGTAAATCCAACGAAAAACTTTGTAACTTTGTAGCTTTAGCATATCCTACGAAAGTTGTTGAGAAACATGACATGAGGCTTGAAATACTATGTGCAGTTTGTAACTGTGTGTGTAAATTAAAATTTAAAGAATAACGCAAAATACCAAATACGCTGTAACGTATAATTAACGAAGATAAACAAAAAAATGAACCCTTTTGTACTAGGCCTGTTTCCCGACGAATATTCTCTATTATTGTGCGCTCTTTAACAAACTGCATTCGGAATTAAAATTTTTCATTCTGCGCTCTCCCCGAGTCTTCGTCCTTGCAGGAACGGGATCACTTTGATTATATTCTCTCTCCTACCGCAACGTAATTGGGATATTTTGTCGGAACAACAATGGACTTGCACATTCATTCGTTTTAGGTATCATAATTTTTTTTTCTCTCATTTCTTCTAACAATGGCTCGCCTATCATTGTTAACGTTGTGTATATTTTCATTACTTCGTTGTATTATGATATGTGAAGATACTTTTGATGGTTTTAAAAGGTATCTTTATTTAAATTAAACTTGGCATAACAGGGGTTCCGCTTTTCCTATGATTTGTTAATGTAAAACCTTTATACATATAACGTGATTTCTTACGTTTCAATATTTTTTTTTTCGATTTACTAATATGCTCATAATTCTCTATATACATATAAAAACATATGTAACAAAGCCGTTTTTTTTAATTATCTACGAAATATACATATAACTATAAAAAAAATAGTAAAATGAATCGTTTCAGAGATTCTCGAGTAATAAACATACAATTGATAGATAATTAAATTGCATTTAAAAAAAAATACTTTGCTTAGAATGAAAAATTACGTAATATTACAAAATAACGTTTTTGTAACTTTCTTGAATACAATTTTGCTCCTTTTGGTGGTAGCATAATGTATAGTAGTAAGCCTTCCTAAATTAATGTTCTATCCAATCCAAAAATAATTTTCGAAATCTGATTGGTAGTTCCTAAGTTTAGCTCGTTCAAACAAACAAACTTTTCCGCTTTATTATATGAATATAGATATTAAACCTCTAATTATAACCTAAGTACTAAAAGTAACATTATTGTAAGTTGTTACAAAAGAATATAACACTACATTCTAAAAATATATAGAAAACATGTAATAGCAACAAAAAATAGTTGAAAGTTGTTTTTTTTCATCAGCGGTTAAAATATCTGATTACAACTTAATTATATTTAACAATATCGTGTTAACTTATTGAAGAATGTCTCATAATGTTGTGTTTGAACATATAAAAAGATGCTGATAGTTGTTCAACGTGAAGGTTCTTTTTTAAAAGACTTTGTACAACTGTTATATATATAATAATTAGGAAAAAACGAAAGAGTAGTAGGTAATAAAGTGACTATAAGCGGTAGCTCTATATATATTATACAGGAATTAAATGCGCAACATTGTCACACGAAGAGATTGCGTAAGTGCGACGCGACGCGACAACCCGTCACATCATCAACTAATGCACTACAGTCTACACCTAGGTTATTGTCGGAGGTGAAACTGATACCACAAGAAAAGGCTAACCAGAGAAATTAAATCACTAGAACTGGCATTTACTTTACACATTTACGTATTAAGATTCTTAATATGAACTTATAGTCAGAGCTGAAAGCTAATCATGTAGACATAATTCATTTAGATCTAAAGCTACACAATTAAAATATACATGTCTATTGTATTTAATATTCAAGTCTTTACTCAGATACTTTCAAAATAGTAACTGAACTTGTGGATACTTGAATTTGAATGAAAAATCAACCACAAAGCAGTGAAATATCTTGAATTTCTTGTAAATTTTATTATCTGTAAGTGTGATTTATACATAAATATATAGTGACAATCTAGTACAGATGGGTCCTTTAAATAACGTAAGTATGCACTACAATTTTTGGAAATCTGTACGCTAGAGAGTTGACTATAAGTTGATTCCTCAGATTAGATGTCCCGTATATGTGATTACTTAGTTGTAGAAAATTCAATCGATTTCAGCTATGAATACGCTGGTGATAATATTTCAATGTTTAATAAAATGACTGTCAGACAAGCCTATAAATGTTTGCATAATTGCATTAGGACTTAACATTAAGTTCATTTTAAGTAATTATTAGTAAAATATTAATTTATTTTTGATGTTCGACAATATCTCATACAATATCGTCCCTATCCAAAATATTTATGGTCGGGGACATAATGGGACGGTCTGATTGATGCAACGCCTCCTCATACACGATTACAGTTAAATAAGCTTGTGTCGTGGTCCTAGGAAGAGTAAACTGCCGAGTGTTGCCTAGTAGAGTACAGTTATCAGTTTAAAAAAAATTAATATGCTATACTAAAAATCTATCATTAATATTAGAAATATGCTTACAACTTTCATTAATGTTTGGTGACTGTATTAGTCTATGCTTTAAAACGATTTCCTACAAGCCACAGACCATCAAATAATTATTCATATCTAAATAGATGTTTGTTTTTATCCTATCCAAGTGAGTGATCTATTTCTTTAATATGTACATAGTCGTATTTCTAGATGCTTTGATGGTTAAACCTGAGATGCATTTGTGGTACGCTCATAAGTTTTATAGTAATATTTGTCTCTTCCATTGGTTCTATATGGATGTACGAACAGGTGTAACACTGATTACTAGCTGTGACACGCACCTCGCTAATAAACGGTGTCACTGCATACAACTCACATAAGACGCGGGGCAGACTGGATAATCACGAGAATACTGTATTGTTACTTTACAGTACTCATTCTGAGGTGTTGTTGATCAATGCACACTGAAATCGTATTCCGTGTAAATATGACGAGCTATAAATCCTTTTCAAATATATTAATATTTTGTATTGTTTATTTGTAGGAGATAATGGTCGGGCTACTAATCCGATTTTAAAAACCCCTTTACTAATACAAAGTAATGTTTGTCCTGAATGTCATTACCGCTGTTTTCGTATTTAATGTTTGCGATGTCACTACTTGAAATTTGTATTAATAAAACTATACTCTTAATTTTTTTAATCATTTCTTGATAAATTTATGTTATAAAAGAAACTCATTACGAATGTGATGTAAAAAATAATTTTATCTGTCTTTATATCTGAATTTAGATACAAAACGGCTAAAATGATTTTTAGGAAATTTTATAAACGGTAATGTAATACCATTCACCGATTGTTAGAATGTATGATTTGTCAATTGTACAATTAGAAAGTATAAAATTTTTGTTTTAAATAAATACGGGACAAAAACAATCACAGCGTCAAAAGAAATGCGTGATGTCCCAGGGTACCGCTAGTAAACTTACTCACGGTCAATTACGACATTAGAGAAATAAGTATGATAGCATGAAGTATTTTTCATCCAACGGACTTGTCATGTCGGCCCGAAGGACTCTAACAGCTTCACCAGTCTTTGTGACGGGTATAGAATGTAATAAAATAAATTGTTACTTATATCAAACGTTTAGAACGTATTCTATGCATCATTAATTTTCGAAAAAATAAAAGTGAATATATGTATATTTGCATGGTGATAGGGCTTTTTCTAATGTCCGCCTGGCTAGCTACCACGCTCAAGTTAAAAGTCTGCCGCCAAATACCAGTAGGTATGTTTCGGCAGTTGCACTTGAGAGCCAGTCCCTCCAATAAAAAGGCCGGCAACGCACCTACGAATCCCCTGGTGTTGTGGGTATCCATGGGCGGCGGTGATCAGTTTCCAACTGGTGAAACGCTTGCTCGTTTACCTTTATTCCATATAATACACGGATAGAAAAAAAAAATGTTTTTTTAATTTTATAAAACAAACAGTTCAGACTATTTTAAATACTGATTTAAACACGTCTTTTAATCATGCGAACCCTGTATATATATAAAAATCCGTTAAAAATTCTCACAAATCTGTCTAAAGTTATATTCTTATGGTTTCCAGGATATGAGCAACATGCGAATATAAAAGAATAGAATTATCAGTAAACGTCTTTAAAGTTCGTTTTTACTTGCCACAAAAACCATTTCGTTGAGGGACCCCTGAAACATATTTCTTAAATATGATTCTTTTGTGAGCATTTGTTTGGGATAATATTTTAACTGTTCTGCCGAAACGGACTTCTCATTTGGCCCTACCTTAGCTTCTATAAAATTATATGGAGCAAACAATCTGCGTGGGATGTACACGCTTTCTCAAATGTATATATCTTGGATACTTAGCAATAACAATTTACCATCTAGACAAGTTGTATTTTTGCAACAGACAAAAGATTGTTGGAACCCAACTTATCTAAAGGTACTTTGCCGATGTACTTATATGTCTATTATATTTTTGATGCAATAAAATATTTACTTGATGATATGATACTTGACATGATTTATTTCAGACATATCAGAGCGCTGGTAAGCTATGCCTAAGGCTATAGTTCTTTTCACAATGATGATCTATCACCATAGTTTAACTTCTTTGTAAATTTGCATTAGTTACTCTTGTTTTAAATTTATCTGAGCTAGTTATTGTTTATGTGCTTTTTAACTTAAGTTGTTTTTAAATCTTATGTTTGTTTTGATATTTTATTGTTTAATAATTTATAATTCATCACATTCCTAAATATGTTTCGCTTATTGAGGAAATTATAGAAATATAACCTAAAATATATTATTTATTCTGGTTGTCATAGCATATTATTAAATATTGCTCATATTTTATTTCCAAAACCAATAGATTAATACGTCACCAGAGAATTCTATTATAAAAATATTAAATAAAAACATTACTGATGTTCTAAAACGTTGATAACCACTGTCGGAGGGAATGCGCACTCGGTAAAAATTACAGAATGAAAATTGCGGCCCGGCGCCGCTGAATACATTAATATCGTATATTGAATACATTATATCAAAATATTGAATGAATACACCGCTAAAACGAGAGATGAATGGAAATTGGTAAAAATCCCTGGAGATTCTATTTGAAATGAGATGGTTTCAATTACACTAATACTCGATAAGTAATAAAGTTGTTTATTGTAATTTATTATACCAAGATACATTATTATTATTATTGGAATAATGTTTTATTCACATTTCTATCTTTTATCCACAGAACTAAGAGTAAAAATTTTTATACTAAACGTGTCCGCGACTTCGCGTGGTACTGAGCGTAATTTTTTTCCTTTGGGATTTTTCGGAGCCGACTGTATCATTGGAGACAAATATACCAAAAGATCACGCCATACATACAAAAAATTATATATACGCTATATATGAGCCACTAACTGATATGAACAGGAACGGCTACTTAGTTAATTTATACGCGATCGAAGTGGGAGCTATACTCACGATAGGTATACTAGCAAAATCTTTCTGTAATATACCAGAAAAGCTTAGTCTATCTAGGACTGCAGTAAGTGCTATACATATCTCTAAAGCATAACATAACATATTTCGCTGGGCAGGGAGAGAAACACGAGTAGTGAAGGTAAGTGTTGACGCGCGTCGGAAAGGAGCCCCTTAAATCTACATCCGTGTCACAAGTTTCGGGAACTGCTCAAAGTTACCTTTTCTGTCACACAATGGACCTAACAACCGTACGGTGAATCCATGGATAGCTAAAAAGTATGTCTCTCTGTTCCACATCCTTTCGGTACTTCCGGTAACGTGTCTATACAATCACACATTAATCGGTAGATTAGTTGAAGCGTGAAAGATTAATAAAAAACAAACTCACGTTCTTATTTATAATTTTACTTATGCACCTTTAACAATCCTTAATAGACAATGTGCTCAAATGGTAACGCCTACTACATGTCAAAGGAAGAATTCTCAAAAAGATGAATTTAGTCCAAATTTCGAAGTGAATGCATATTCTAAAGCACTGCTTATATCAACCATATAATTAAACCATATATTAATGAAGTTCTATTGAACGATTGATTCATTTGATTTTCGGGAACTATGAATTTAATCAACTTTGTAGACAGCGACCGAGGCCGATAACCGTGGCACAACAATACCCGCCTCGCGCAATCAATTTGTGTATTCAATCAGAGCTCCACTCCGTCAGATATGAGAGCTCTAATTGAAATGTTTTAATGAAAAATATAACTATTTATACGATAAAATATTAACTGAGCCAAATGTGTATATTAAAAATATTTTGTGAACATTATATTTGGTGTATAATCTATAAACAAACAGATCTAAAATATATATTTTGGTTAATTTTGTTTGTATGAAACTACTGAGTACATTTTCATAAAATTTAACAAAGTGGTAACTAATATTATAGATATTAATATAGGATACGTTTTTCCTATAAAATGAAAAGGTTTCTTCAGTATGGGAGATGAAAGTTAAAATTTTATAATAAAATCACTAAACATTCGTTTGTTCAAAAAGGATTTTATGGCATTCCTGATAGTGATAAGGAAATGGTCTGATAAAGTTGTCTCTAGATTTTGGTAATATGATGAATTATGAGTTATCCTGGTGTCTTTTTAGTGGTGTACGGACGCCGCGCCAGTGAACGTGGGTTCGAATCCCTGTAATGAGCCTGAGCTTTCGGCGAAGGAACGCATAGCAGCAAAGCGGCATTAGCGTGTCCACCATCTAGGGCCACATGTTCACTTAATATCAGGTGACTTTGTGGCCATAACGCTAAACTTAAAAGCTAATAGGGTAGTATTAGTGTAGAAAATAAAATAAATAATATTATCAGGAAAATAAAAAAGGCGGCGCTCAGTTGGAGTTATTAACTTTGATAAGGGCAGGATAAAGTCTTCCGGAGCACCTTGTTTTTTTAAATAATAAAAGCTATATAAATATGAACTTTATTATTACACAAATTTATCATTATTTATTTATCCTTTATGATTTTTTTACTTTATAAAATACTGAATAATTGAAAACAATTAATTACACTATAATTATTTCACAAATTATTGATCCCTTCTATTACTAATTCAGTTTCGTAAATATTTTGTTTCAATATATACAGCAAAGAATAGGAAAACGTAAACCTTGGAAGACAGTCAACATTTTTCAATACTCAAAAATAAATCTACAAAGACGTCATCATTAAATATCAAAAATAAGTTTTGTTCCCTTGTATTATAAGGTAGTTAATTCTACAAACAACTTTGATTACCCACTATTAACTTACGAGCATTTAACAATAAGTACCTAATCTATGATTAAAATGAAATCTGGGATGTGATTAAAAATAACACACCGCCCCTATAATACCGGCGATTAAATGAGGCTCGGATGGTTCCGTAGCGCGGTGGGTAGTGAGAAAAGAGTGCAATCACATTAACGGGTGAACCCTAAAATTTTAATCTGCGCCACAATGGGAGCAATCGCTGATTGCAGCCGGTGCGCATATGCATAGTCTTTGGGGATCGCTTAGCGTATAGTGCGGGTCATATTATTTGCCGAATCTCCAAATATATACTATTAATATAATAAAATCAAAGATTATGTGGGCGATCTTTGAAGTTGTTGATTCAACTGTTGAAATTCTGTCACTATCTCTTTTAGGTTTGACAGTTGTTATATGCTATATTTTATTATTGTTAAATTCGGTATTTTTATTCAAGTTGATGAATATGCAGGCGGCTAGTTATTAGTAACAAGCGATGATCGCTCAGTTGGTAGTGTGTACGAACGGCGCATCTATGGACGTAAGCTCTAATCCATGTAATGAACCCGAACTTTCAGTGAAGGAAAACATCGTTATGAAACCAATGTCCATTTGGGTAGCTACCACCCTCAACTTGATAATCTACCGCTAAACACCTATAAAAATTAATTACGAAATGTACTGTATTTTAGTGAATTTAATTTATTGATTTAAGATTATGTAAGTTTCAAAATATGTTTCGGTAATAGGAAGAATGATATTTCATTTATACATTCTGTATCTCTATAATAAGATTATTATATGTAAATATTAAAGAAAGCAGAGTAGATAACAACTATGAAACTTATTTTTAGTCAATCCAAGTCAATTAATATAATTATTATAAGAAAATAAATTCGAATAATAATTTTATAGTATACCTATGAATATTTAATGTTTTTTTTTACAATCAGCAACTCAATCATTTTGGGAGGTTTTCTCATAAACATAAACTTTTCTGGACAACCGACACCTCAGTCCGCCCCGTGACCACGAAGGCTGAAAAGCTTTCGAAACGTCGGGATCAAAATTTAATAAATAACCGCGATAAAATCCGATTAAATTAGTTTTATTTCAATGAATAATATTCGCGTAAACCTGTAAAAACCTGTAAAATTGATGAAAAAACATGTAACTGGTTACAAAAGATCCAGTGGTGACTATGACCATATAATGAGTAATGAAAAAAATAACATATTACAAACATATTAGGAAATTGAATACTATAACTCGTTGAAATCGGCTTGCAGTGTACGTATATGCGTAACCAGCAAGGGACGAATTGTTTTCATATTAATAGTATGTCGACAGGCATATTTACAAAGGCAACGAGAGCAGTGACAACGAACCCTTCGCTTGTTAAACTTGGTTTTTTACGGTTTGTTAAGGCGCTGCATTCTTTATACTTATATTAACAGAAAGCATGGATTACTGGAATAAAATAAATGATATGTTGTGGCTATAATACGTGAATATCTAAACTTGTTACTAGTCCAATAATAAAATTTACTTCTAATCGATACGTTGCAGCAAAATTTTAAAAGCGATTAAATGTGAACAAAACTTAAATAGTTGTTATTCATGCAACAAACACAGTATTCAAATAGCAAGTTAGTTTTTTCTTATACTATATAAGTTTTTATCACATCTATGGACGTATAACGACAGATTATCATCTTGAGAGAGTCAGTTATGTAGATGAACATTAAAAAATATCCCATCATCATGCCAAGTACTGAACTAACAATATTCTTTTGTTATGATATACCTATATACAATTGTTAATATTTTCCTACTGCTATAGAATACATTGAACCAGTTCTTATAACAGTTTTATGATTTCAATTATAACGCATCAACATTAATGATAAAAGTAGGCGATGAAGGGCGTTGCGACCAACATGCCCAAAGAGTTGATACTCGCTACTCTAGTCATATTTGATTTATCGCGATTCCGATTCAGTTAGTGTTTATTCAAGTATCCGAAGGTTTACTGACCACCTTGACAATGAGGACCGCATTTGAATTGTCTGTTTTGTATTGGCTACAATGGCTATCGTTGTTTTTGGATTGTATTAGGCATACAATCAAGTTCTAAGTATATAATAATAAAAAGATTAAATAGAGTATAAAAGAATGTAATCTTGCATTATAGAAATCCTTAATTATCAAATTGATTCTATTAGATAAAAGTAACAGTCTTTCATAGTAATAAGTTTAAATAGCAGCTTTACATTAATTGAAAATGTATTAATTCACAAATATCAATAAATACAGAGTAATATGGCATTGAATATAATATGGTAGTGAAAATCTTGGAGATGTTATTGCGTTGTTCAGGTGCGGCTGACGAGGTAGTTTTGTTTCATCATCGTTCCCCCTTTCCTCGATCCTTTGAGCCCCCCCCCCGAAACCCCCTCCCCCACTATCTGCACTACAGTACAGATTCGTCGCGCCTGAAAATTAATTCCTCAACATAATCAGAACTTCCGTGAACGCGCGCCGCCCGCGTCCCGTGCAGCGCTTTTATCCCGTAGCTTTACTTTGAGAAAATGTAAAAAGTGTACTTAACTTAAAATACATTTTATAAAATTACATGCATTTATTAGTAATTCTGAAAAATCAATTAGAATTGCGTGTATATAATCTCATTAAAATATACATATATTTGATTTAAGTAATGCCTTTTAATTACATAGGTAAATTTTGCCAATGTTATAAAAACCCACATTCACCCAAAGCATTTCAAGGGTCAGAAGAATCATTTGTGGATGGTATTCTTTGTGAGATTCGAATCGGCAACAGTAACACTGCAGCGATGAGGCAAATACTTAAGCCACTACGCTGACTAAACAATGATAAATAAAATATAGTCTTTCCTAATAACAACCATCCTGCTATGTCTATTAAGTAATTCTTACTATTGTTTAAATTAATATATATAAGAATATTATGATGTCGATGTAGTCTTTGTGTGATAAGGAGCCTATGGATTCATTTTGATATTAAATGAAATATAACAATTTATTTTATTTTTTACACAACACAACGTACTTGGTAGTACCGAGTTATTATTAAACTGTGAGCATTAATACATAATATTATTATGTTCCGAAATTGAACTCCATACTACATAGGTGCCGGAACTTCAGAAGCCATCACGTCTCTTGTTTCTGTAAAGACAAAAAGGCCCAACGTCATAATTAAAAAAATCTCGTGCCTGTAGAGAAAGGGGGGTAGTGGCGTGAAAGCAAGACGGATGGGGCGCCACAGAGGGCCTCGCAAAGACAATGTCGCGCTTTGGACGCACGGCTTAATCATAAATATATCAACCGGAGACATTTTTAGGCTTTGGGTACACTTCTATAACGCATTTTATTAATGTCATCGAATACCTTTGGCGCCAGTGCGTACTGAATCGATATTTAAAAATAGGTTTATTAAATTCAGTTCAATCTTGTTCAAAACACACAGAAAAAACATTTGCTTTTTAGGGTGATAAACCATTTTAACATTATAATTATGTTATAGGTACAGTTAACTAGACAGCTCCTACAGGTTATTGGATATTATCAGATAAGCTAACATTAGATTAGATAACAAGCTGATTGATTGAAGTGAACTTGCTACAACCACAGACTTTGCAGCGCGGCGCGGCGCAGGAAGCGGTAGCCATATGAGACCCACCCACCAGAAATTAATTTATTTTGATTTCATTTCATGTATAATTAATATAGACCTTCACATTTAATAATTAATACCTAGTTTATATTTTTGCATGGTAGTCCCTAAGATCCACCTATTTGGTTACCAACCTTAATTTAAAAAATTATCGCTAATTTTATTACACCTATTTTTATTAAAGCGGACACATAGTTCTCTTATCACACTTAGACCAATTATCACTTAACATTAAGTGTATTTGTACCTATAAACAGCAACTGAGGCAAATCTGTACATTACATATTAACTAAAACTTACAATAGGAGTATAGGTACCTAAGCACCTTATTAGGTTATTATTTTTATATTTTACGCGTATCAATTGGGATCTGTTGGATAGATTTTGTTGAAATATGGTATGATTATATCTGATATTATGGAACAACATATAAGGTATTTTTTATTCCATAAAATGAAAAGGTTCGTTCTGGATAAGATATAAAATATTAAACTGCATCGCCGTTAGACCTATAATTGACATGTATATGTATTTTTTGGCGTCACAGTTTTTATGGTATTCCTGAACGCAATAGTGATGCTATAGTCGACTTATTGTCTACAAGAAAGAGCAAAACAATATCTGCCATGGCAGCTAGTGAAGAATATTATTTAAAGTTTACCAGCAAATATTCAATTATATATTTTTATTACTTCAAAAATTATAAGTGGTGTTTAAAAATGTGTTAATAATTATTTTATTTTTATTTCATTATGTATTGGAGGAATTATTTGTGATTTATAATGATTGAATAGATTTAGTAAATCTTAACATAATATGACTCGTCTTGTATTGAATAATAAAAGTAAAGAACGAAATATATAGAATTATATGTAAAAGTAATTCATAATTTAATATATAAAATTATTTATGTAAATAGCTTTAGGAGGACGAAGGAAGCTTGCATATGTGTGCATGAAAGTTAAAAGGGGTGTTAAAACAAAACGGATGAGTCCGGACAAAGGAAGGAAGCGACGCGTTTCTCGTAAAGTCTTTTGATATAATAGCGATTCGTCAGCAATGGGAGAATACATATTTTGATTAATGCATGCCTTAATGTATAGTAATAAAAAGTGATGAATATTCTGACATGGTATTGTCAAAAATATATTTATATTTTATATTTCTTTAAAACAATTAGTAAATATCTAGTAATTAATACAATATAATTAGTAAAGGTAGAAAGAACATCATCCAAATATTCGAGGTTGATAATAAGCCATGTTGATTACCATCTGACACTGAAAAAAGGAATTTTTGTGGCTCTTAACAAATCATGTGCCGAGTTATTATTCATAGTTCACTCTACTTATGCTCAATAATAATGTAAGTATATGATTAAAAATGAAATCCACCACGTGAGAGATTAAGATCCAGCTAAAAACTCCTAACAAAAATATCAAGTTATTTCCACTAAACGAAAATTCGAAAGATTAAAATAAAAATATTACTAACTAGTCTGTCTGGCCTTCCAAGAAATCATTTAATCTCATTTCCTATTCAACGCGAGAAGTCGCACTATTCATGTAATTACTTACCTTAGTTAATCAAGCTGGCACACGGCTAGTTGGAAAGCATATTAATTAGTCCAGTGTGCACGCTGCGCGGCTGTCTGTATTGTCCTCGCTAAAGCCTATGAATAAGTAAACGCTGTTAACTTTCCAACTAAGGTTGTCGAATTTCTTTAGACAGAGAGAGACTTGATTCTAGTAGAATTATAAAACAATCATATATTGCAAGCTTTCCGTTTGTAGCTTGATTGAAATATTAAATTAAATCCTACTATATACATTTATTTCTAAAATTAAATTAGTTAATAGTAACTGTTACTATTCATTAGTATAATGGTAGAATTGTAGTATTAAGAAAATCAGTATATTTTAGTGTAACAGATTCGTTTTCGAAACTTTTAAATACAATTATGTAAAGAAATAACACATAGAAATGTTTAAACATTTACTTGATATTATATTTATTGCACACTATTACTTTTAACATTTAACCACACGTAATTATCCTACTGCGAGAACCATGCACTAGGGTACTGCCACCATGCGACTATCACTACACAACTGCTACTATGAGAGCGCTTTTAGTTGTGTGGCAATTCGAGATAGGTATGTAAATATAAATATAATAATCCAGCAGAGTATCTATCAACCTGGACCCGAATTGGTACACTAGAAGTCTTTTGGTTTGTTGCATTTGAGAGTCAGTTAGTGAAGGTTTATCAAATTGCCAAAAAGAATGACTCTTTGAAAATGACGATTGCTATTAACTTTTGTCTATACTGTACTTACCATTAGTACGCTCAGTTTGCTGTAATGTAAAGTATGATTTTATAGTGCAATGGTAAAATGATGGAACTTTAGGTATACAGCTTGTTAACTACACACACTTTATAATTTGTTCGAAAACAGATATGTCAACCCTATAAGGTAAACACGGGGGAGGCAGTTTCCCACTGGTTTGCGCTTCGTTTATAAATGCTATTTTAACGCGGAAAAAAGAATTAATTAACTAATTGAGCCGTTGGACCATGCTGCCGTATTGTGTTTAACTTTTTTTCATACGACTAATTAAGATGATTGCACATGACATCAGGAAATATAGAGTTTGCAGACAGACAGCCTTTTCAAATGACATCTTTGTCGATATAGGTTTTTAATTTATTCTTTATTGAAGTTGATATTAGATATTTTGTTAATTGTAGCGCTATGAAGTACTTTGAACTATAATACCACCTGCCTGATAGTATGCCGGCCTGTGAAACTCTTAGCAGATTTTTTTTTAGTGTATAAGGTGATGGCTATAATCTCACCTAATGTTGTGATGTGGCACAAGATGGGTGGAGACTCTAAACCAAGTGGTGGACTGACTCTCAAGTGCAACTGCCAGAAGTCAGCACTCGGTTATTTTGCCGCAGATTTTCAACTTTCAACTTGATTTTCAACTTCAAAACATTACAAAATGTTATGGTTTCATTACGATGATGTTTATCTCCGAAAGCTCGTTATTTGGATGATATTTTCAAATATAGCTACGTGAAGATAGTCTAATAATCTGCACCTATTTCAAACAATTCTGCGAGAAGAAAGTAATTGAAGGTCTATAATTAAAAAATTAACATCTCTGACTCTGTTTCTTACCAAGTAATAAATATAAACTGTGGTAATCCTAATTTGAGAAGTACTACTTCTACTTCTTACAAGTTTCGTTGTCTGTTTAACCTATTCAAGTTTTATTTTTACGATGATAACGTATGTCATTCTCTAATGTCCGTTTAACTCTATGCCAAAATTTACTGAAATTGATTTGAGTACCTTAGATGTGATAGCGTAGCAAACAGATGGATTTGCTTTTCTAATTATAATATTTGCTTGAGATTTTTAACTGTTTAGCACTTTTTTGGTCTGCATTCATTAAATGTTAAGATTTTGTATTTAGCACTTTCTTGCCGATTTGAATCGATGTCTAGGATTGTTTTCTAAACCTTTGGCACAAGTTTGTCTTTCATAAATGCATATGTAACCAAACTAATAATATGAACAGAATAATTTTTAAATTTTATAATCCCTCCACTCTGTTCAACTGGAAGTCCCATTAGTTTTGGCATCATAATAAACAATCCGCAAACTACTGAATGTAAAATTCCGCAACATCGTAACTAAAACAATATAGCTTGAATGTTTAATTAGCTCCTTCAGATGCAGCAGGGATGGGTGATGGTGGGGCAGGCCGGCGTACCCGCGGGAGAGAGGAGGTGTTATTCATTAAAATGTTTGCGGAAACTCGTTTAGCGCAGTTGCGGTGGGCGGGTTCCGCTCCTATCTCTGGCTGCAGGGTTGTACATTCTATTTTTCATTAATATATATAAATTAATAATTAAGCTATTCTTACAACAAAAAGACATGGTACACCGTTCAGATAATATGGCATATGTATAAAACGTTATGACTAATGAAACAATATTAAAAAACTATAATCTTATAAGATTTAATTATTTCAATTAATTTTATTATTTCTTGGTTATTATTAAAGGCTAGCGGGGCCTACGTCTTGGTTGCGTGGAATTAAAAATTATGTCATCATTTTTGGCAGTTTTTGTAAAAAAATAATCAATACAGCTTTACTGCTATTATCTATAACGTGATGTTAAATTACCTAAATCCTTGCCCAATGATTACTCTGTCAAATACAAAAATAATTTTTGAAATCCGATTGGCAGTTTTTAAGATTAGCGAGCTCAAACAAACAAACTATTCTGCTTTATAATAATAATGTAGGTTACCTATGGAGATTATATACATCCGAAGTGTAAAAAAAATCATAAATGGACTTCACATGTCGGACAGTTTCAGATGGAAATTCTTTTGATGAATCAAATCTAGCTTCTCTAGTAGACAATATTCTAATTTTAATGGGTAATTAATAAGAACAACAGAGTCGCATATAATATCCAAAATAGTTATATTGTTCTAATAACAAATAAATTATGTAAATATAACCTGAATCATTCATTTTTTTTAAAGAATAACACTATAATGTTATAGGTATCTACTAATATACACATAAGATTTTCAATAAAATATTAATAAATGTTAATAAATGTTAATAATAATAAATGTTTGTATCATCGAGTAAATAAAAATATACAATAACTTTGAAATAGTATTCAAATTAACAAGGAATCTTATCTTTCTTTCTCTTTACAACTTTAGATTTTTTTTTGTTAATCAATTCTTATTGTACCAGCCATCTCAGGTTTTACAATATTGCAAATGTTCTTAAGTTAAACCTTAAGATTAGTAGCATGCTAGTGTTCTTGGGCTAGATATTTAAAACTCAAATGCGAATATCCCTCATTGCAATACTATGTGGTTATAAGTGAAGTATACTCAATTCAGTTACATTGTAATGTTTTTTCGCAATTTTCCTCTAGCCGTAATCGACGTTGCACGATGGTTACAAACTCAGTCGTAGCTTAATCGAAAACAGTTTGTGCCCTTCTTCTACACGATTTATTTTGAAGTAGTCTACAATGCCGTGGCGTTGAAACTATTAATGAAATTGTGGTCGATGGATTTGCAGGCTGATTCAGTCACGGTTCCCGAATATGTCATGAATGCAAACATTTACGTGTATTTAAACAGTTTTGAATCAATTTTAAACGTGTGTCACAAAAACTACGCGAATTTTTATTTACACCAGTGTTTCCGCTGTTTACATTTCGGGTTACCGTAAACAAGTGCGATAATTATCGTATTTGTTAAAAAAATACCTCTGTACATCTACAAAATATTTATTTGTAAATAGACATGGCCTCTACTGCTTCCTCACTTCTCACTGCCTACGACGCCCCTTACAGCATCTTCATTCGTTTTATTAGACTTATTTAGTGTGTTAGATTAATATTTTTTATTTTTTATAAATGTATTCCTTTTCCAAAAGCGTCTTATTGATGGTGGATGTCACGAACCGGTTATATATTCTGGCTATACGAACCGGTTATAGATTCTCTCCGAATCGGCATTTGCGTATGGTAAAGAAAGAATTTCAGGAACAAATTTATCCTAATTAATAAACAATTGTTCAGGATAATATAGTATTTTGTTCCAAAATTTGTCTGCTGGCATGGATTCCGGATTGCAAAACGTATCTTTGAAAAAATCGCGTGTGGGAAAAGACGCTATTCATCATCATTAGCCTGTTTTTCTGAATAACTACAAAGTAATTATTATCAAAATTAGTGGTGCGAGTAGAAGCATGATAGCGTACGATATTTTATAGGTATTCCCATGTGTTACATGAATCGGGGAGTTTTCTCGATGTTTATAGCATCTACATAATACTGTTAATACGAGCACTAGACAATACTGTAGACAATTAGGCTACTGACAGCTCTACACAGTTAACACTTAAAAACAATCTCAATATTCAAGTTGCGTACTATTTTTCAGCAAGATCTGTGAAAGATGCTCTTTTATTTGATGTGATGTAATTACTGTATTTTAGCATACGGTAGTAACCACTTGGTCGTATGCCGTGCGTTATGCAATTTCAAGGCTGTATTACCGTACGAAACGGTAATTACCGTACTTATGGCAACTCTGCTTTACATCTACAACAGCTGTCTATCCTTTTTCGACGGTCAGCATAGATTAAAAATATAATTTCTATCTATCCGCCTATTAGAATGATTGTTGGGCAAAATATTGTCAACCTGGCTAGCTTCTTAACGTTTAAAAATTAGAGCGTAAAAGTTCGACGAAAGACAGTAGAAACAAAATGAGTGTGACTTGACTAAGGCCGCTAAAATGAACACACGATAAAACATACATATTTAATTACAGGAATACTAGTTTAGTTTGTGACACCTACCTTAAAAATCATATAGAATTATTATATTATTTAAATTTTAGGAAGTAAAAACGCGATAGCCCTGCATTTTAAGGGTATATAGGTACATTAGGTTGCGACGGGTGGTGGCGCTCATTTACTCTTAGTGATCGCTGCTTCCGCTATCTTCAATCCATTTAGAATTTAATTTGCTCTTCTCCGCGTCGTTATAAAACATAAGCGTAAATAAATTCTTATCTCGTTTTTTTTTTAAATAAAACGTCAAAGATGGCCAATTTGAAGCGATAAGGTAAGGTAAGGTGGGTTCGAATCCTTGCTACTATGGGCTTGAGCATTCGGCGAAGAAAAAATCGTAACATAACTATAGTACAGTGGAAGACCATTTTCTAATGCTCATCTGGCTAGCTACCACCCTGAAGTTCAAAATATGTCATCAAATACCTATAGGTTTATTCCGACAGTTGCACTTGAGAACTAGCCCCTCTACTAGGCTTAGAATGTGCACCATCCTGGGTCACATCATTACTTAACATCAGGTGAGATTGTGGCTATAACAATAAACTATAAAAAAAATATTTATGTAGGTGACACTGGAAGAACTTGAAGTCTGAATGTCTTCTCCCGCCAGAGATTTAGAAGGAGTGTGGGTGGTGACTCTGTTCTCTGACAACACGGGAGTTTGAAGTGACGCCGTAGTGCGTTTTAATGGGTATTGTATTTGGTGATTAGCACTCAATGAGTCTTGCCACACGTCCCTCTCGCCTTGACCTGAGCTCGAATAATGTGTATACACATTGCGATGAGGAAATCCGTATATGAATTTTGAACACCCGTTAATAAAAGCATGATCGATATATACTACAACTTGAATTATATTTAATATCAGCTGTGCCCGCGACTTCATTCGCATGCTACTTAAAACTATTTAAAAACTTTTGCCCGTTTTCGTAACTTTTTTCAATTTAGCTTTGCTCATATTAACGGTAGCGTGTTGTTATATAGCCTAAAACCTTCGTCAATGTCCGCGCTATCAAACAAATACTAATTTTTAAAATCCGACTTGTAGTTACTTAAATTAGCTTCCTCTAACAAACAAACAAACTTGTTTTGTTTATAATATAGATCAGGGCATTGTTCAAGGATCTCGGACCTCACGTAGTTTCCATGGGGCCGCCAATATTCGTCTAATTTGTATTGAAGTTACAAATTTCTACTATATAACAAAATGAGTGATTTTATTTCGTCTAGATTTCATTTTAATTATATGCATTCACATTTAAAAGCTATTATATAGATCAATTCCTATGATAGCTATCTGTAATTAAGTAATAGCTACAAATTTGTTGTATTCGTAATATTCTAAATATTAAACCTTCGTTGGTTATGTAATTATGTTGGTAAAAGATGAATTCCAAATCAATTTACTTAATACTTAAATATATTGCCATCTCTTTATGAATTCCTAAAGCTAGAGTATTATACATTTTTTTGACAATATATGCCACTACGACATGAAAATTGTTTTCTTTCTACGAAAGTTCAACAAGGAATCGACCAATACACGTAAACGTTTTATAATATTTTCCTAACTTGAATTTGTTTGACTTCAAAATATACCAACAATAATTTGGCAATTTTTATTTTACACAATACTTACCTTTGTATTTAATTTAATATTTTATATGCTGTAGAAACCTTATATTTATTTGTTATATAATGCCATTGTTATTTAAGTTACTCTCATGTATATATACAATATTCTGAATTAACTAAATATGAATAAATATTTTTAGTTAAATCATCATATACCCATATCTAACATTATACATAAAAACTTATTTAAAATAATAATATTCAAAATTAACCGCCTACGATCAACTAACCCTAAAAACTGTTATATTCGGTTTTAATTAAACAATAATTTACGGGCTTAAATTAACAGGCAGACATGAGTTAATCGCATTTATACAAATGTATATTTACAAGCATGGTATAACTTAATCTACACCTATTAAATCCAACCCCTAAAGAATCGCTACCATTGGCCAGCTTTTTCAACCCCTGTAACGTTCGGCCAATCACGGTTCTTTATTCTATTGCCGAAGGGTGGAGCCACAAAGGTTTTCACTGGGAGATTTTCGCAAAACCAAACAGTGAATTACAAATCACCCGAGGTACACGACTACTTTAGAAGTCTAAAGTTTGTGATGTTATCGCGAAGTTTGAAATAAGTTTTAACAGTGTTATGAAATAATTATAAATTATAACATGAATAATAATTTCATGCATTCCTCTGCTCTTGCATACACCAATTGTTAAAATAATTAAAATGTCATTGTTTGTACTGTATAATTAAAAATATATTTAACTTAGAATTCCTGGGAGCTATTTATTTTTAAACTTGTTCAAATAAATGTGCAGGTGCTATTTTAAATAATAACTGTCTAATTGTATGTAAATTTTGGTATATAAATAACTGTAATATATATCGTAATGGCTGGGCCGTATCTTTCACCCTTACCTGGTGATTTACTGACAGAGTATATGTTTGGTCGGCGTCGCCAAAGACGTAACCGGACTACTTTCACTCCGCAGCAGTTGAGTGAATTGGAGTCTCTATTCCAAAAAACTCATTATCCTGACGTATTTTTGAGAGAAGAAGTCGCGTTGAGGATCAGTTTGTCAGAAGCTAGAGTACAAGTAAGTTTCTACTACATTTTTTCCTGGATAAAGTAACTGTCCTGGCTATCATACTAATATTATAAATGCGAAAGTGAGTTTCTTTGTTATGCTTTCACGCCTAAACCGATGAATCGATTATAATGAATTATGACATAAAGATAGATGGGAACTAGGAGACGGTGATAGGCTTTGTATAAACTTTTTATTGCGTCATCCGATTTGTTTGACAAAATCAATCTTAACACAAGCAAAGCCGCACGTAAAATCTAGTATTTTATAATTTATTACAACAAATATTCAGGTCAACAAATTTATGGTAAACTTTATCTTGGGACGAGCTAAAAAGTACTCAATATATTTTTACCTTCGATGAAGCAATAGAACTATGTTCTCGTCAACATATACTCTCTTTATTCTGATATTAGGCTTTACAAACTCAACTCAACATATTGTATATGCAGGTTGTCATGACAGCGATTGTCGCCTTGGCGTACCCCATATTTTGGTGATCACTGTTGTTTTTGTGGCGGCATAATACCGTGCAGCTATAAAATGCATTTAAATTAAAGTCTATTATACCATAATAATATTTTGTATTTTATTAAAACAATATATTTATACATTATTATTATTATTTTATTACTGTGGTATACCTATATGTGTTTTAAATAAACTATATTTTAAATAAGAGATTTTTAGGAAAATGATATTATAATAAATAGATATATTTAAAAGGTACTATGTTATAAAATGTTCATTTCTATAATCCCGTATTAATGATCTCTTCTCTGCGTTAATTTTAGTATTACAAACCATTTTAATAATTTTTGATCAAAACATATACTTTCAGTCTATTTTATGTCTTGTCGTGTGCAGATTATTCATAAATTATGTAGTTACCAGAAGGATTTTCTGTCATAATGACTAACGATTTGTTATTATTATTGGTAAATTAACTTCTTTTATTTCTCTTTTATATTATCCTTAATATTTGTTCAACTATTTTTGTATATTTTCAAAAATTGTTGTGTATGCTTTTCAGTTATTCATAGTATATAGTTTAGATGCACGAGAATAGTTCACGTACACACTTGAAACCTATGTAAACCTCGTTTTTCTTTATTTCTCTTTTACAAGATTTAATTACAAATTTAAAAGTTTGATGTAAACACATTATATTATTCATTGACTTTCTGTGTACTAATATGTTGTTCAAAAATTGATATCATTGAAAACTACTAATAAGAAGATAAAAATGAAGCCATTTTTTATTGTTATAGATAGAATGTTATGTATGTTTAGTCTGTTAAAAGTTGAATACATTATTGAAAAATATTAGGCGTATTAAATAATCATATGTTAAATAATTGCCTATATAAGCCTATGTCCAACGGTGAACAACTACCGGTTTTAATGATGATTTTCCAAATATACATCAGCGGTAAATTGTGACAGTAATTTTACTCCACAGGTACGATTCTAGTAATATTTGCCACTGTCATATTCTTAAGTTTTGTTTTTATATAGATTAATTATTATAGGAAGTAGAACGTTCTAAAATTCGTAAATTTGCCTAATGGTACGTCTGTTGTATATTAAACTTTTACGAATATGTATCCATTCAATGAAACAAAATGTATAAATATCAGTTCTTTTTATAATATTCTACAAAACATTCAAATCGGTCCGCTTTGCAGGAGAAAACGGTGCAACGATTATATTTTCTTCTAATTCACGTAATAATAATCAATCACTTAATTACTTCTCTTGTATTCTATTTAACCGGTCATTGGGAAACAGCGCAATAGAAAAGGATTTTTGATGCTTATTCTTCAAATATATTTGTAACTGTCATTCCTCAAGTTTATAATTAAATAGCAACTTGCCATGTAATTTTAATGCGATAATAGCTCAGCTGCTGGCTAGCTACTACCCACAACTTAAAAATGTGCCGCCAAATACCTATAGGATAGTTCCAGCAGTTGTACTTGAGAACCAGGTTTAGCGTGTCCAACATCTTGGGCAACATCGTCATTTAACACCAGGTTAGATTATAGACATAACGCTAAACCTTAACTATATATATATACCTATACAGTCATATAAAATGTAATTATTATGTGATACAAAAAAGTTTTTATTTATTCTTTCACTTTAAACGTGGAAAATTTAACGAACCTAATATTGTATTTTCAACATTATTACAAAATGAAGCCATTTATTGTAATACTATTGAATTGAGAATATTGAATTTATTCAAACATTATAAAAATTAAATTATAAATATTTTCTCTCTCAGGTATGGTTTCAAAACCGGCGTGCAAAGTGGCGAAAGCAAGCTCGATTGCAACTATTGCAGGATGCCTGGAGGATGAGGTGTCTTGGTCTTGGGTCGCCGCAAATGCCTATGCCGGGTAAGAAATTTCATCATTTCAATTAAAACTTTCTTCAAAATATGGAATGTGAAAAAAAAATAGAAAATTATTTAAACTCTCTAATATTGGTACTAAATTGTAGCCTTAGCTTAAATTCGAAATTCATATTGAGATAATATTTTAATTGTTTACAAAGAAATTGTAGAAACTATAGGAAATACAATTTTAATAATGTCAATTTACATATTTTTTAATTATAAAAAATCTATTACATAATCTGTTTAAATATTTACTTTTTACGCTTCTGACAAGCATTTTTAATACAGGTCATGCAAAACCACCTGATTCATCACCAGAAGCATCGGAATCGCCCACTGACAACGACTCTACAGAACCATTAGATAACAGAGATCTCAAGTCTCCCCATCAAGACCCTTACCTCCATAACTCGAGCGTACCAGAAACACATGAGATGCCGCCAATACCTTATGAAGATTCTCGGATCATGCAGCAACCCTTCCCATTTCCTCCGCTACTTATGAACCCTCAGATGGACAGCGAGATGACTCCTACAGATTTACGAGTACTAGCTACAAAAAACCCATGTCCATGTGCGACAGAAGTAGAAGAACCACAGAATTTAGCGTACCATCCACAGCGGCGGGAGAAAGAGAGTGACAGCGAAAGTGATACAGAAATAGACCTGACCTCTCATTCAAAAGACGATGACTTGAGGGAGTCCGAGAGACTGGCTAATAGAATAGCCACGAGCATTTTTAGAAGCGATTCAATGTTGCATGATTTGGTACCGAATGACTTGAGTTTAGGCACTCTTAAGGGTGATAGAAATGTAAGGAATAATGTATCTATGTAATATACTTCGAAGGGAATAATAGATTATTATTTTAGTACCATCTTATAGCCACGCAAAGATTGTTTATTACTAATTTCATTACTATTTCCGTATTTAAGCGCACTGACCTTAGAGACATTTGTTGCAAATGCAGTAGAATCTTTCAATCTCTATGTATTGTGTAAATATCTTAGTATTTTATATCATCAATTGATAGGTGTTGATGGATAGAATAAAATTAAATTGCCTGTGGTTAAAAACAGAGCGCGTGTGTCATAAAAAAACTTTCAGTAATACTTAATCTACTTAGTATAATGAATACGAGTATTGTTCCAGTTCACATGTATAATTTTTGTTTTTAGGTGATTTATTTAGTCATTATAAGCAATAGGATCTGTGATTGTCATGTTAAGTAGTATTACTGCATTCGCTACACACAGTCTACCGTAATTGTATAATAGTTCATATGCACTATATTTTTATTACATAATTAGGTAAACTGACGGACGTTTTCATATCTAAATTTCAGGTGTTTTCTATATTTAAAAAACAATTTGATTAATTACTATCCGATAAATAGATATGATCGCCTCATAATTAATTTAATTGGGAAAGCCATTAGAGTTTTTCTATGCCTTAGAGACAATTTTTTCTTACATTATTAGGACTATTATTAAGGAATAGGAAATTATCAAATTGATGCAGTCGTTCTCAAGTAATCTATGTACGTACAAAAAAATATTACTTTACTTATATATATTCTCTTAATAATACATATTTTTTCTAGACTGTGACTCATCTTTAGAAACTTTCTATTAAAGAAAAATACGATTAATTGCTCCATGTCCATAAGTAAATTCTTAACATAAATCCTGAAACGAAAATCCCGGGTCGAACTGTATTATAACACAAATATTTAGTTACTACCATATTAATCTTCAATAGGCTCTAATGCTTCTTGTTACCTGAAAAGTATATTTTATTTCTCTAAATTTTTATTTGGCTATTGTTCCTATGCTTACCCAAAACATGTTAATACTAGTGACGATTACAAATTAGTCATAGTTATGTTTAAGTCGTAGAAATGTTCAGTATTACATTTTATAATGCTTCAGAAAGTAGAAACAAAGCAGGTAATAATTAATTTAAAGTCGAATGAATAAAAAACAAATTTTATTTGATCGATTTTATTGAATAAAATCAGCAAATCTGTATAAATAGCACCTTTATGATTACAATAAATAATTACAGTATGTCGGTATTTACTTTATATCACAAATTAATATTTATAGTTACGATTTGCATTTAATTTGATGAAATAATTACAATAAAATTGTATTAATGTTTCTGCCATGTGTATAAATTGTTAGGATTAATGTTTCTGCCATTTTATTGATTGATTTTTGTTTTTTTTTTATTAGAGGGCAGTTATACTGCCTCAATCTTTGATTATAGAGTTAGTGGATAAAATTATATCTTTATCTATAGATACTTATTTGTAAATCATAAATAATCAAAATATTAATTACTTGAAGCTATATTTCTAATGACAATATTTTGTCACCAACTTCTGATACTTCGTCTTATATATTTTATGATATGTACATTATTATACTTAAATGCATAGTCTCAGGAACAAGTAAACACAATTGTATAATTATGTAAATGTTATTCAGTAGGACACCAGTGAATCGAAATTAAACAGAGATATAAAAAATTCTGAATTATATAGTTTCGCCTTAGCAAGGTATATGTTAACTTTATTACTCTATTTTTTATAGATAAAAGTTACTTCTAAGAAAATATGTACATATTGTCGCCAATATTATTCAAATCTGCTCTGTACTTTTTTTAGATGATCGTTATTAATTTAAAATTAGCTAGATGTAGAATTAATAGAATCGAACATAGAATAAAAATTAATATGTTCAATGTACAGGGGATGAATATATTTTGACTTATCGAAAGGTAAAACTTTGAATAATGGATGGATGGATGTATTATCCGACTACACGAGGTCCCACTTTATTTCCGTCTTACTTTTAATATTAACATTTCAAATATTAAAGCTTTAAAATGTATAAGTTTATCCGAATAAATAGTTTCACCTTTTCATAGTAGTTCAAAAGATAGGTAAAATATTTACACTGTCAATCTTAATTATATAATTACATTTTCTTCTAGCTAACCAGTGGTAAAATAAAAAGGTACTATTGTAGGCAGTGCGTAATAAAATAATACGTAATATAAGTAAAAAATAATTATAGTTCAATTTATGGATACAAAATCTCCAGGATGGAAAATGTCCAGGAATGACGAAGTGATAAGGGTGAATCTTGAAATGCGGCGTATTCAGTTGATTCCCTTAGCGCGTTTATTTTAATAGATTTTTTATAATGAACAAAATAACATGAAATATTATTTAATTATAAATTCATTTATCAAATAGGTATCACTTTGGACTAAATAGTTCCAAAGATATATCAATTTACATTATTGTTGGCAGGAATCAAAAAGACGACAGATGAATCAAAATAATCATTATTTTCTTACTAAATGTGCTTTATAATTTCATTTAATATCAATTTTGTATCGTTGAAAATAACATTATTTTAATAATAATAACTAAATAACTATCGTCTTTACGGTTCCAATTGCAATATACAAATTCTAGATAGAAAATTACGATTTCACATGTGGTCAGGGTAATTAATGACCGACTGAAGTAAAACCAAGGTAATCAACTATTTACTTTAGCAATTTGGTATTTTCCGAAAACAGGCACGAACTATCTACATGATGTATAAACTGCAAATAGCGCTTTCATGGCCATTACGGATGTATGTATGATTTAGTGACCTGCCAATGTAAATACGACATATGACTTGACTTATTTACTCGGGACAAGTCATAAATTCTAATTCTAAATAAAAATGTCATAAATACATTTATAAGGTATTTTTTTATTAAAGTTAAAACTAATCACCTAGCAAATAGTTCACATTAATAATTAAATATCTTTTCATAAGTTGATGTTTTTCGCCAGTTAGTTCACAGAATGCGGTGGGGACACCCCAGGATTTTCAGGTCATTCACATTTTTTTTTAATTATTAGTACGTAAATTTAAATCAATTACTATCGTTCACCAGTTATAGATCACAGATTAAAGTAATATAAAATAAATAGTGCGGGTTCTAGTTTTGATATTAGGCGTACCTCTCTTTTACAGACAGCGCAAAATAAGAATTTCAAGATTCACCCATAAAATGCTTATAGAAAAAAGTAGAAACGTGTTACAAACAGCGGGAGTCGTGCTGCTCGCACCAGCCCGGGGATATGGCGTCGGGGCGGAGGCCGCGCGTGAGCAGCCGCGACCGCAGCCGCTGCATGCGCGGCTCCGCCTCGTACACCGAGCTGCTCGGGTTCGACCACAGCCTTTCTGCTACAGCAGCCGCACGCGGCCACACTCGCGTATCTGTTCAAATTATATTTAAACATTACATACTAAACTATCCGTGCCTGCAACTTCATTCACGTGGTTATCGAAAACTAAAACGCGTCGCTTACATTACAGTCAATATGCGTATTATGTAATACAATATGCGTACATTAAACGCCATCTATCGAATATAGGGTTCAACTGTCAACGTCACTTCTAATTGGGCGTTGCAAGTAACTGAATAGCGTGCGTGAGAACACTTTAAATTCATATTATGTCATACAGAGTAAACCGATAGCGATGAAAAAAAAAAGTTCAAGTTGCGTACAATTTTTGCGTATAAATATTATCTACATTGGTTGCGTACATTTTATGTGATGCATACACAAAAAAGAAGAAAAAACAAAAAAAAAATCTGGAAATGGGTTCTATTAGTTATTTTTTAACACCCCGGATATTTTTATTGGAAATATTTTCGATGTACAAAAACGACTTTTCTACATATTTATTATATATATAGATTTTTGCTCGTTTTTGTACCTTTTGCCAATACAGATTTCCTCAATGATTGCTTTATCAAATAAAAATAAAAATTATGAAACCCTACTGGTAGTTTCTCAGATTATTGCGTTCGAACTACTAATATAGATAAATAATTTTTCGTGAAGTCGGTTGCCAACCGCATGTTCTGCACTTACTTTGGCTTATTTAATAACTACAATGAAATCAAATATTGATACTAAATTGTAATCTTTTAATTTTGATACTTTAAATTTGATATACCTCTGAATAAAAATTGATATATTATAATTAATAAAATTTAACAAGAAAAAACTAACTAACTAAAGAACTTTCGGTAAAGGAAAATATCGTGTTGAAACCACAGAATGGTAGTAGGGCTTTTGTAATGGCCGCCTAGCTACCTACCATCCTCAAGTTGAATATCTGCCGCCAAATATCAATACGTGTACTCGGATAGTTGCACTTAAGAGCCAGTCCCTTCACTAGGCCTAGCATGTCCGCCATCTTGGGCCATATTGTCACTTAACATCAGGTGACCTTGTGGCCATAACGCTTAAAACAAACAGTGGTTACTTTCGGATATCCAAACTAATTGTTTGATCTCAATTGTTGTTATACTAATAGGAACAGATATAGTGTATACGTTAACATGTCACGTGACTATTTCGATGACAGTTTACATGTATTTACTCCCTATCCAAACTCTCTTATAGAAGAATTCACATCAAAAAAGTTATTAATCTATGAATAACAACTCACCTAAAACTTGCGAATCGCAATACTCAGTCCACATAGCGACCTCACCGCCCAACACACCGGTGTCACTGGGCAAAGTGTGGGCGTACATTCGTCTCCAATTGGAATAAGTAGTCCTTCCCCAGAAACCATGGTCCAAGTACCAAATGTCCTTAGGGACTGACACCGTGCGATAACCGAGTCTCAACAACTGCATCAATAGTGGACTGTTAATCGGTTCCCATACTTGTATTATGTATCTGGAAGGAAATTGAAGCGATTAGGACTTTTCTTATTTATAGTTAAGGTTTTAGCGTTATGGCCACAATCTTACGAGATCTTAAGTGACGATACGGCTCAAGTTGATAGACATGTTAAACCTGTGGAGGGGCCGGCTCTCAAGAGCAACTGCCGAAACACAACTATAGGTAATTGGCGGCAGATTTTCAAACTAAACGGTGGTAGCTAGCCAGGCGGGCATTAGAAGCCCTACCACCATGCTATGGTTTCCTCACGATGTTTTCCTTTACCGAAAGCTCAGTCATTGCAGACGAATTTGTACTCAGTCCATACAAACTACCACTGAGCTAACATTTTCAAAACACAATTAGAGTATATAACATGCCACATTCAGTTACAAAGTTACCATTCATTATTTAAATCTAATCAAAATTTCTCTGCCTAATAATTAGGCTAAGCGTACAATTACAACAAAACGATATTTCTATTTATTAAATAAAAAAAACTTATCAGATATATTTCTACATTGTCACTATTACCTGTCTTGGCTTAAGTATTTCTGTATTCTATTAGCTTGGGTTAGCTCCGAAGACCAAAGCAAAACCGGTTGCTTGACAGAAGTACCAGTTGCTGCCAACTCTTGGTCCCATAGCTGAAGTGCTTTCGCGTGGAATTCCGCCCACAAACGGATAAAACCGTCTACTGTTGTATCGAAGCCCTTATCCATCATGTACGATAATATCTCTTGGCTGGAGTTCCAGCAACCAAAATGTACCTGGTTTAAAATAAATACAACGCATTTATTAGGATGTTATAGCAATTATTTTATAAACAATTTTAAGATTCGTAATAAAGATGACACTTATTCAAAGAAATGCTAATGGTTTGATCGATTATCATCAGTCAACTGCAATTACTAAACATATTAATTTGAAGGAGTTTTATTGTACGATACACCGTACAAGAAGAAGAACTTAGAAAATTATTGTTGGTTATTGTTAATGCTTAATATAATATTTAAAAGATGGTGGCAAGTTTTATATTAGAACCTGATATTATCCTATTCAAATTGATCCGTACTAATGTTATAAAGAGGAAAGATTTGTATTTTACTCTGTAACGAATAAACTTAAGAACTATTGAACCGATTTCAAAAACTCTTTCGTCATTAAAATACTACATTAGCCCTGAGTAACATACGCTATATAACATTTTTTTATTGAAATGGTTAATTAAAATTTAACATCCGCGCGAACAAAGTCGCGGACACAGCTAGTAAATAAATAAACATAATGCACATTTAATTGTGATCGAAAATCTGTTAAAATCTTATAATATTATTGAGTCAAGTCGTGAACGAAAAGCTTATAAGTTAGAATACCACTCATAACCCATTACCGTCGATGGCAACTCTCATTAAGTGTAGTACACTACAAATATACATAAAAATGTCTGATATAGCTCAGTTAATTTATAGTACCATCCATAAGTGTACGTTATTATGTTTACCTCGTTCCAAACAAAGTAATCACATAGTAGATTTTACCAGACGTTTATTTTATTTTATGTAGTCAGTTTATAGACATGTATTGTTGAAGAAGTAACTTGGCGCAAGTCTATCGTAAACAGATTGCTTATTATTAATTTTGAAATTTATATAAATCAACAAAATACCGGAAGATCATTGAATCTATGTCCATTTAATTCAAAAACTAATAAGATTGTACACCTACCACCACAGAAAAGTCAATATGGCAAGTCTATATGTGACGGATTTGAACTCGCGTCCTCATGATTCAATACAACTGCATATCCTATATGATAGGATTTACTACCACTGCAGCACGAGGCTCAGTTTGGAGTAATAAACGCCCTTTCTGATTCTTATTATTGGGTCTTTACCTATGAAATTGCTGTTTTATATGAAAAAAATTAAACGAATTATTTTTCCATATTTTTTGTTTCTATTAATCAAAGTAATGACCCATGCAATCGATGCATATTTGCCAACGCAATAGCAGTTTATTAATGCCCTTCTTGACGAAATCAATTGCATAAATCAAATTTAGTGCTGCTTTTCGTGTATTGAATTTTTTTCCCACATAGAAGTTATCTAAATTCTGGAAAAAGTAGAAGTCTGTAGGGGCAAGTTTTTGTGAGTACGGTGGATGATGGAGAGCTTCCAACCTCAGCTCTCGCAATATGGAGACCGTCTACTGTGCAGCATGATGTCGCGCGTTATCGTACAGGAGCAACGGAGACGAATAGGTGACCAAAGCTGGTTGAAGATATGCGAGCTTCTCCATCATCATGTTCAGTTCTTCACAGTATACATCTGCAGTACCAGTCATCCCGTTTGGTATGAATCTGTGATGAACCGGCTTTAAACCGCCAAACAGTGACCATAATTTTTTTAGGAATAAGTTTTCGATTATGACATTATTTAGGTGCTGAACCCGGTTCCAACCAATTTGCTAATTCAATCGTGGATTGAGTATCATCAGATTCCACAATCTCCTTTGGTTCGTCATTGACGACCATAATTTCGGACAATCACGAGATACATTTTTCAGGTCAAAATTTCCAGAACAGAGACGGGCAAACCCGGTTTGTAGATTATAGTGTTAGCTCCGTAAACGTAGTTGATGTTGCGTTCCGCTTGTGCCGCGTTAGCTGCCTCGATGGTACGCATATTCCATAAATACTCAAATTTTAAAGTATCCTTGATGACGAAAAAGATTCAAATGCGATGAAAACATAAGACACAATAAACAAAGAGGTATTGTCGAAAAAGATTTTCATGGTTTTAAAATAAATTAATTCGTAATTAGAATACTTAGCCAAAAAAAAATTGTTTTGATTTGAAATTGCCAGTATTGTAGAATGGCAATTTCATAGGTAAAGACCTATTATTATTATTGTTATCATGTATTTTACAAATAAGTAGCATACAGACGGTAGCTTCTGCACTAAGTAAAAGTTAAGTATAGATTTAATTTTCGAAAAGAAATCCCATAACCGATGATTTTTACTAACCTCATCTCCTCCCATATGGAATAGAGCTGGCTTTGGTAATGTTTCTGCTATGTCCCGATAAAGGTCGCGAAGAACACGGTACATGGCAGGATTAGCCGGATTTAGCTGTCCACAAGGCGGTTCGATGCATAGATTTCTCCATGGGTAAGTGTTCACACAAACCGCGAGATCTCCATACCCGTACTCCTAAAATAGTTATTCCGAAATAAATATTATTTTTATCGTCTTAAAAAGATATAGCCCAATAAAAGTTGAATTTAAACTCTAAAGAGAACAAAAAGAATTTAAATACTAGAAAAAATGGTATAGTAGACGACGATACTTTGATATATTTTTATATTTATAATACGTTTAACCACAATTTCATAAAGCTAAATGACGAAATCTAGAAATAGAAATCAATATTAAAAGAAGTAGACCTTGTGCAAGCTTCGATTGCAAAATCACCACTAGAACCTCTAGTTCTGTCATCAATCTGGTTTATTACTGCAAAGCGTTTGATCTGCTGTACCCAATGGAACATGAGGTATTTCAATTTAGTTCTCACATTTATCTATCTATTATAACTGATCTCAAGGCTGCGTTTCTTTTGAGTTACAGTTAGCTCAGGCTACATAGTACTATGAAGGTTACTGCATACCTATTTGCTACTTCACGCCATAAAAACACTATAATTACGAACTATAATTATCAAAGTACCTTGCCCCATTGCCATCCATTGCCGGCGTGTGCAGGAGCATCGATTTCAATAACAACACGCACTCCTCTCACCGTCGCGTAGTTAATTAAATCTCTGACTTCTTCTGTTGAGTAAATTTCTTTCGCGGAATAGGCACCGTAACTGGAACGTAACAATATTTCAATGGTATTAATCTTGAAAAATATTACCACGATAGTTGAAAGGTGTGAATGTGAAAACTTTCTTTTTTATTAACGTGGTGTTTAAAATCCTATTCTTTACGAAATTTCTCGTCAGAACGCACAAGCGCATTACTCGGGGTCAAAAGGGACAGTATTTGCACTTTTTATAGTTTCTGGCAGGAAATGTACGAACTACCTAGCTAATCTTTAGTTTTGCTCCGCAAACGTACGTAAATAGAAGTTTTCTGCGGTCTACCTAAATAAATTTATTGGCATTCGCCACAGGTTAAGCCTAACGTCCTAAAATATCTATTTTTGCGAATCGCTTCTACAGTTCGTTGGAGATTCTGATTGCGTCCGACCTGATGGGGTCCCAGAATACACACACGGGCTACACTTGCCGAGATCACATATATTTGCGCAAGCGATTTTCGCAGCCTGACCCAAAAGTGTATCAAAGGATCTCTGTGAGATATTAATGCGTAAGATCACACATACCCTTATGTTGCCCAGATGAAAATAGATCCATAACTGGTTTAACTCAAAATCTAATTTAATCCAATCAAACGAGACCATTAACAGACTGGCTATAGTCAACATATTTAGAATTTTTTACGGATCATTGTACATTTCCTAGAAAATCAATAGAATAGCTGATTTCCGCCTAATTAATACTACATCGTATACACGATGGAAAAAAACAAATTCATATTTTTGATAGAAGTGACATTTATGTATAGGTAGTCATTATTTTAATTTAAATTATATTTTAACGCTTTTTGCTTATGATATCGTTACTGGCTTACTAATAAATCATTTTTTTATAAATTACAGCGTTTGTGGACACGCTAGGCCGAGTGGAGAGACTGGCTCTCAAGTGCAACTATTAGAATACACCTAAATATATATGGCGGCAGATTTTCAACTTAAGGGTGGTAGCCAACCAAACAGGCACTAGACAAAGCCCTACCACCGTGCTATGATTTCATTATAATGTTTTCCTTCAACGAAAACTCAGACTCATTGCAGGGATCGAACTCAAGACCATAGACGCGGCGCTCATACACGCTACCAACTGAGCTATCATCACTTCAAAATTCGTATGGATACCATTTTCCCATGTCTGACAGTGAAATCATCGACATGGGCGAACGCAAAGATGCCAGATGTATTACAAAAATTTGGGACCCTTGTAATGTTCTAAACCCGTTATTATACTCGACACGCTTGAGCCGATAATAGCTCAGTTGGTAGTATGTACGGACGCTTTGCCAATGAACGTGAGTTCCAGTCTACCTGCAATGAACTTGAACTTTCACTAGATAACCATCGTGGTGAAACTATAGCATGGTGGTAGGGTTTTCTCTAAAGCTTACCTGGATAGCTACCCCCTTCAAGTTAAAGATCTACCGTCAAATCTGATCTTTCTGGCAGTTGCACTTGACCGCCAGTCCCTTCACTAGACTTAGCGTGTATACCATTACCATAGCATTACCATACCATTTATGGGCCACATCGTTTAAAATTAGGTAAATTAGTAAAACTAAGTAAAATTGTGGCAAAAACACCATACCTATTAACATTAAAGTTATGCAAAACACACAAAAAACACAAAACACACGCGAAGCGGAATCATTTTAATTATATCGTTTTAGGAGATTACCGTGTAAATTGTGGTACTCGGCTGGACTCCAACGGGAAACTTTGGGAGTCAGTCACGTGCCAATGAAAAACGTTCATTTTTGTCGCAGCCATACCGTCAATCATCCTCTTCACATCTACCATGGGAATGAAATGCCTAGAACTGTCTAAGAGGAAACCCCTGTATTTGTAGACAGGTCGATCGCGAATTGTTGCCGCGGAAACAATACGCAGACTGCATTTTGTTATATCCGTATAATCTGGTACATCGGCGGCAACTAAATGTGTTAATGTCTCTAATGCGTGGCGTGCGCCAAATACCGTTTCTGCGACAACACGCACTAATACTCCCTCTTCTGAAAACAAAAAACACGACATTCTAATGCACTTTTACTGTTTTTTTTTAAATATAATCACAATAAAATTACGTCACAGGCTGACGGTAAGTGGGATGAACGAGAGGTCGACAATCCATCCCTTTAGCCTCTCAATTCATAAAGGCTAATGGTACACATTGTTTTTTTTTTATAGGATGTGCCTCAAGATGTGTGACAGGTTGATCCTATGGGACTGCCTTTTAAGTGCAACTGGCGAAACACACTTGTAGGTATTTGGCGGCAGGTTTTCCATTTAGGGGTGATTGATAGCCAGACGTGTATAAAAAAGCCCCAACACCATACTATAGTTTCATCACGATGTTATCCTTCACCGAAACCTTAAGTTCACTGCAGATGGATTCAAATTTACGTCCATTGACGCGGCGTAGTGTGTGCCAGTGACGAAGGGTGGAAATTTAAAAAAGGCAAGCCGGATCAAAATAAATGTTCTAACCTAACAGAGCCACCCGTAAACCCAATAAAATAAGACATTTTATTCAGTTTACGACTGCCGTCAAGAAAATTATTTTTATTATAAAAATATATATGGAAATGTTTAATAAATCCGTCCCGCCTCCTTATCGATTATCATATCTCGAAAAGAACGGCTTAATTGGATTACAATCTTTTTTTATTTTCAAAAAGAAATCTATTAAACTATTACATTCTATGTGAATTAATGTCATTTATTATGCCGACTTACCGAATTGAACAAAATGACCGTTAACTTACACTTATTAGTTATTAATCACAAGCCCGAGTTTATTATATAACAATAAAGCAATAACAATACTTCAAAATCGAGCACGCATGTGTGTTGCACGTAAACAAATGTATCATACTACCTTTCAAAATAGAATAAAAAAAATACAAAGAAAGTACCTGTTAAAGTGCTATAAATATAATTTTTAATTAAGAAGTATGATACGTTCACCCTTTCTCGCTTCCTCTTTTAAAATATTCATATCTCTATCACTAACATAAGCCGGCGCGGCTACTTGCGACTTATAAAGGTCAAATTTATATGAACTCTAAGACTTTAGGCAATAGGAGTAAAGGTGTGTTGAAAAGACGTACAGAAACGGAAAAACAATACGAAATATTTTGTAGTTCCTCGCAAAAGATGTCGCAGGCACAGCAAGTCAAATATATAATGTTAGTTTCATAAGAGTATTTGTTATCTATACATTAGATGCATCATTTATAAGCCTTGATTTATATATAAATTACAGTAGAATAAATTGTAACCCGAAACTGGAATTCGGAAATAAGATTTATTTATGAAATAGTTTATAATAACAATTAATTAATATACCAGAAGTTAAGTAGATGTGTTTTTAGTATTTCAGTGTAAAACTTTATTAATTATTGGTAAATGTAAGTAATATATGTACGCCAATCGCTAAAAAAAGGCGGAGAAAGGTGTAAAACATAACCGATGTTGAGGCTTAGGCGAATAAGCAGCTGAATAAAGAATGCAGGGATTATTATACAAGGTACTATTGTTCGTGCTGACCTGTCCCTTCAATAAATTGCTTACAGTATACTATATACTTAGTATACTACTTGCAATGTAGTAGACAAACGTAACTGTCTCAACGAACCTTTAGTCTGAACATGTAATAGATACTCTTCATCGGTGTCCCAAGTGATAGCCGTGAGTGGAGTCTTTACTGTGACATGTACAACAACAGGAATCTCTGCAAGCTCAGTGACATTGCCTTTGCATTCCATCAATAGGTTATCAGTTACGTATTGCGTCATCTGTACCAGCAAATTATGTGTTTCTACCGGGGCATCGCTTAGGTCAAACCTGCGAAGGAAACACTTGGTTTGTAGAATACGAATAATTAATATCGCTGAAACAATTATCATTATATATTGAAGCGATGATAGCTCAGTTTGTAATGTGTACGGACGCCGCATCAATGGGCGTGAGTTTCAAACCACCTACAATAAACCTCTGCTTTCAGTGAAGGAAAACATCGTGATGAAAACATACCATGGCGGTTACCACACTGAAGTTAAAAATCTACCACTGAATACCTGTAAATGTGTACTGGTAGTTGCACAGTCCTTCCACTAGACTGAGCGTGTCCACCACCTTGGGCCAAATCGTCACTAACATCTACACAACCACTAACACTAGCACTAACATCAGGTGAGATTGTGGCCCTAGCGCTAAATGTTAACTAAAAAAAGTCGATTCTCAAGCCCCTAACCATGTTGCATTTTTCTACATTCGCTTGCGTAAAGAGCGATAAAAAAATGTATGGAATTTCACTATAAACACTAAATCGACGACATATCTCAAAACTAAATACAAGGATCAGATCATTTCGAAAACATGTGTTTTCCTATCGAATGTGGCATAAATATATATTTAAAACATAACATATATTATGTTATGTTTTAAATGTAGACATGTATGTGAAAAATTTTAAGTTCTCAATATAATTGTGGATTAATAGAGTATAAGAATAACGGTTTTGCACATTCGAATAAGTAATTTCGAGGTAAATGATATTTTATATTTGGTTAGTTATAAGAACTATCAATATTTAAAGTTTTAGATATAGTAAAATAAATAACAGATGCGTGCCGAGCCACAGATTTGTGTCCAAATATAATATGATTATCCCTGAAATCCCGTCGCAAAATAACTTTTATAACGTTTAAATGCACAACATTATCATAGACTATAAGGATTAAATCATGGTAGAGTTAACAATATTATATTGTTCAGACGGCATCTTTGTGTATCTACGGTACGCAATGATTTGACATTTCAAAACCTGTTGAAATAAAACCTGTAGTAAATATAAAATATATAAAATATTATAAGCACAAAGGCGAATAATAAAGACCAAGAGCATGATGCTATATGAGGATCAGGTCGATCTTCCGTTATACTTATGGATGGGCCGTTCACCTCATAATAACGTGCTTATATTCAAAATTTAAGTTAAATATTAGCATCGTAAAGTAGCATAATAGATGAGGTGGTTGACCGAAATCGAAAAGTTATATCTCAAATTAACACCTTAGTAATAAATGGCCACGCCTTAAAAGACATTTTTGCATCAGTAATTTTTGTTCAAATTAAATTTTATGTAAGAACTATAGAGCCAACAGACGTGCTATATATCATCTAATTAATATTGTACGGCAGAAAAGTTTGTTTATTTATTTGTTTAGTTCGCGGTAAACTTGGTAAGTACCACTCGGAATTGAAAAAATATTTTTGTATTTGATAGAGCAATCACTGTGGAAAACTTTAAGCGATTTAACATTACGCTACCACCAATAGGCGAGAAGCTGTATTGAAAAAAGTTATACAAACGGAGATAAATTAATAAATAAAATTTTAGTTCCACGTTGATGAAGTAGCAGGCACAGCTAGTCTAAGGAAAGTACGGTTCCTTTGAATCAAGTCAAAACTACTGAACTTATCGGAATGGGACGATGACCATCCGATCTGGAGTTTTTCGTAGACAATTCTAGGGTTTCTAGGGTTTTTAAATGAAGAAAATGGTTCATGTTATTTAAAAAAAAAAAAAATCTATATACTGTTCCATATTCGATGTAATTTTTTTTTATTCGCCGTTTAATTTAAGGTTGTAAAAAGCAAAAGACGCCTAGCGTAGCGATCGTCTGATAGCTAGTGTTTCTATACCTTTGTTTGTGACGGTTTTATAAATGTGTAAAATAGTTATAATGATCGTGAGTTTTTAAAGTCATTTTAATATTACCAGAATATTCTGAGTACTATATTTTGTTTTTCTATAAAACTTTTTTTTATTATTTTATACGTTCTAGGTTTATTACAGGCGTAACAATCTTACCTGATATTATGTGACGATGTAGCCTAAAATATTGGACACGCTAAGCCTAGTAGAGAGGCTGACTCTCAAGTACAACTGCCGGAACACACTTACAGGTCTTTGGCGGACATGAGACCAACTCAGATAGCATTGTTTAGAAATTTATCCAATAATATTTCTATTAATATTAGCAATTAAAAAACATGCTAAATCGATCTAAGCCGTTCTCAGGTGATTCACTTACAAACGACAAGTACTTAATCAGTTTAGGTGTACCTATAAATAAAGTTATGTCGCATTGTATGTATATATAGAAAAAGATATTATTTACTTGACTATATAACATTACTAGATACAGTAGTGGATTTACCAGTAGGCTGAAGCCTAGGGCGGCAAATTTAAGGGGCAGCAAAATGGGGTATTTTTGTTTTGTTTTTAGAAACTGAATACATAAACATAAACCTAAATGTAGCTAGATAATATGTTTCGCCACTTATAATCTAAGTCTTATATCGTTTTTTCGTCTTATATCATTGTAAAGGTAGGTAGGGAAGCCAAAATTTGAATAGTCTACGGGCGGCAAAAGTATAAATCCACCACGAACTAGATTCTTTTATTTGTTAACGTGATATAAAATACATTTACGTCTAACATTTCCGCAATATGCGGTCTACACACAGGTCACAGGTCTATCAGAAAGGCATGTGGGAGTCCTATCAAATGTCCACTAAAAAGGCGTATCCCTTGTTGTAGAGATCAGGGGATTGCTTTCGTATTGTTTTTAGACTCTGGTGGGATATTTAACACATACTCTTGATTCAAGTGACACATTATGCCTAATATATTTACAAAAGTGGGCATGGCTGGAATTGAAGAGCTACACATCTGTAAATAGGCTTACTGCCTCACCGCCTCTCATTGCACCAGTCCGGTCATCTGAGAAGGTAGCTCGCTAGGATGCCCAAACGGGGGCCTGGCTTGCCATCAGGAATACGCGATGATTGCAAGTTCAAACCCGCGTAGCCCCAGTAAGGCGAAAGATAGCTGGTGGCTATTCCCAGCGACTAGCGCGTGGCAAGTCCCACATCACCCTCTCGATTCCCCCGGGTGGGCTGTTCCCTTACTATAAAAAGGCTTACTGCGCCGAGTTCTGATAAACACAATATATAGAAGTATACATTATATATATATGCATTTTGATGTTAGTAAATGGTTACAATTATCCTTACTAATATTATACTAGCGGAAGTGAGTTTGTTTGTTTGTTACGCTTTCACGCCTAAACCGCTGAATTGATTATAAATGAATATTCACAAAATTAGTTATTTAAATTTTGGTTAAATTGTCGGGCCTTTTTAATCTAAGTTATAGATTAAATCGCGATCGGTGTCCCAAAAAATACTATTATCTAAATTGTTACTGGTTTATCGGATAATCTTAAGTGTCTTCGATAAAATATAAAACAAAGATAAACTGAAATAATATATATTTTGTTGAATCATATTACGTTTAAAATGAATTTCATATGATACATAACCGTTTAAAATCATAACAAAATAAAAAGAATTTATCTCCTATCTATATTGATTTTATGTGTATATTAAGGATTAATAATTATGGACACAAAAAAGTAATTGCTTTGTGATAATGGCTACTGATAATTCTATTCTTTTTTAATAGTACATAATAAATTTTTATGATGGCGCAGTTAGTAGTGTGTACGAAAGCCGCGTCAAGGGACGTGAATTCGAATCCCTGCAATGAGCTTGAGCTTTTAATGAAGGAAAACATCGTAATTAAGCCCTAGCATGGTGATAGGACTTTTTCTAATACCAGCCTGGCTGGTTACCATCCTGAAGTTGAAAATCTGCCGCCAAATACCTATAGGTATGTTCCGCCAGTTGCACATGAGAGCCAGTCCCTCCACTAGGCTTAGCGTTTCCACCATCTTTTGCCACATCGTCTCTTAACATCAAGTGAGATAGTGGCCATTAAGCTAAACCTTCACTATAAAAATAAACATTTTTAGCAACAGCTACGTCGTGTTTGGTTCATAAAACTATTAAATTATAGTGTTTTAGTAGCATAAAAGATGTAATTTTAAAAATAATTTTTGTAGCAACTTCTTTAATAACGTTCTGTGTGAACTTATTTTATTTTATACTATATAAGTACGTTATGGCCACAATTTCACCTGATGTTAAGTTTTTTTTTTCGATTTGACGTACGCTGTTATTCTTAAGGGCTTTGACAGATTCAACGAACTTTTTTGAGCGAGTGCTGAGGGCACTCAGTTCCGAGGCAGCGAGCGCAAGGGCGAACAAGGATTCGCAATCCTAACTAACCAACAGGACCTAACATACTAATTTAATGATCCTAGCACGACCTTATCGGGCAAGCCGCGCAAGGGCCGCGGGGATAGTCCCTTACAGAACCGTGTACTTAACGTGCGGGTGTGCATGGACGGTATGCGCTGGTGGACACTACCAACCACCAATTGGTGGACCAATATGGTGGACACGCTAGGCCACTGGAAGGACTGGCTCTGAAATGCAACTTCCGAAACATAACTATAGATAGATACATGCAGCTGGGCATTCGAAAAAGCCCTATCACCATGCTATGGTTTCACAATTTTTTTCCATCACCGAAGCTCAGGCTCATTGCAAGAATTCGAACTCATGTCGATTGACACGGCGTCCGTACACACTACCAACTGAGCCACCATCGCTAATAAATTTTTAAATATTAACTTTTGTAAAAACTTTAGTTTATTAATTATTATATATGTTTATGTCAACTAAATTTTTATAAATGTTTTTTATAACCATTATGTATAAATATTTGATTCAAAAGTATAAAATACTTGTACCGTGGCGTAATTCTACCGATACAGACATGTTATTTTTTTATTTAAATTGTTCTGAACTTTATTCAATAAAAAACATTTTTTCCTATCGACTCATGATTGTTTATAAGGCCTTGTTCAATACATTGTTTCTATTGATTGATCAAGTAATTATAATATGTTTATTCGATCGAGTCGCAACAGATGTTTGAGACATAAAATAATTAATGTCAGTTATTTATCAACAACCTTCATAAAACATGTGTTTATATTTCTTGAATAACTCATAATAAAACGTGGAAAACATTCTAAGTTTCTACTATAAACTAGAAATTATAATTATACAGAGATTCTCTTGAGCAAGACTGTTGGGGCACGGTACGTCTAGCGGTGGTGGACCACCGCCCCCTGGTCAAAGTGCGACGTTTTGTATCCCCGTTTGGACGGGCGTAGAGTCCTCGTTTGTTATAAACGAGGATGCCGGATACCCGCCTCGGTGGCAGCAGGAAGATGTCAGTTTGCCGTAAGGGGCCGCAAGGATGCAATAATGCGTGAACCGGTCGAGACGTATGACGTAATAATACTCGGAGTTCTTCTCAATACACGTGAACCCGAGCCAACGGTCGATATCTTCAGGTAGTCGATCTTCTTGTTGTAGCCAATGGGCGATCGGTGACTCAATCGTGGAACATGATTAGGTAACGCCCCTTCGGAGGTTACCCATGCCGATGCGTGACTTTACAGAGAGCCACTCGATCGCGACGCTTTCTAATGTCTATTCGTTTCTATTTTCACTACCGTTGGCTCGGTTTCTGCGCTATATTTATTTTATTTCAAATAATATCCTTAATATCTATATACAGTCTTATACCCTAGGTTACACTCTATCTTATAAATATCACTTATCCTAGGATACACTCATAATACTCGAGATCGAGCAATACTTACGCTAAACTTTCTCTATTTCAATTTTTCTCTATCACGTTCTTACTCTATAAATTTACATATTCCCATATTTCGGGTTTCTATATCAAAATACAAGCAACGCGATGTCTCTATTGTTGGATTTCACACTTGTCGTGTGAAATCCCTCAATTCTCTATACATATTTTCCGGTCTAATATTTAGGTAAGTATTGCTCGGTAAATTATCTATTTTAAAACTAACATGCACATTAATCTTAAACATATCTATAGTCTAAGCATGCAAACATCAATTTTAATATAAATATACATAAAATACGCGAAGGAGACGCAAAAAACCTACTCGGCACAATCATTACCCGAACTCCCACGAATCCTTGGCAAATGAATGTGTGCGTCCCCAACGGTAGACGTCGATTATAACGTACGCCTTATGACTTTAAGTTCTCATTTATTAATATATGTCAATATTAATAATTCTCAATACTAGCAATCTCAATATTATTAATTCTCAATACTAGCAATCTCAATATTATTAATTCTCAATACTAGCAATCTCAATATTATTAACTCTCAATACTAGCAATCTCAATATTATTAATTCTCAATATATCCATAAACTCAATGTTAATAATTCTCAATACTTATATCTCAATATATCCACAAGCTTAATATTAATAATTTTCAATAATCTAAATAATCTCAATAATCTCAATATTCTCAATACTCGATCTCCATACTCATATTCTTAATACTATTTTCAATATTTATATTTATATAACGCGTAGTCAGTCTCGATACTTATGCTAACACAAAAACACTGTTTATTCGTCCGGTACAAGTTAATACTCGAACGAGAACTCGTCTAGCGTCTCAGGGGCTCTCCCTACGGTAACGCGTGCGTCCTATTTACCATCAGCGCCACCTGTGCGGAACTATTATTCCGGACGCCATTTCTATTCTCGTATTAACTTGTTATGTGTCGCTAACAGCGCCACCTGTGCGGAACTATTATTCCGGACGCCATTTCTATTTTCGTATATTACTCGGTATAGCCTTTATGCGTCGCTAACAAAGACATTACAACGACTCTCGGCACACAGAAAGTTTTTAGGAAGCTCTTAATTGCGAATATTATTAATTAAAATAATTATTAAACTGTAATGAGTTTTTAAATATGCAAATTACATCTTTTCCGACACTGTCGTTATTATATAATCATAATAAATTTTATTTAATTTTATTTAATTTAATTTGTTTCCTTTGGCTGTGAAAACATAAAAAAGGAACTTTAAAAGAATGAGACGCCAATTCAGACTTTTATCTTGTTTGCTTTCAAAGTTGCTGTCATCAGGCTGTATTAATGTAAACAAATTTTACAGTTGTTTGTTATAGCATTTGAGAGAGGGTCATACTTGACGCAAATCTTTATTTCCATTTTCAATTTATATTTCACTACCCACTGTTTTTGCTTTTTTTATTCGGAATAAATATATTAGAACAGTAACTGTCTCATTGACGTATCAGGAGCTACTTACGTCGTGTGACAGTTGTGTTGTGTGAATTTTATAAACAGAACAAACATCAAACTCTGAAACGTTTATTTCTCACATTTGAAATTGAAAATACTTCCACCACAGTCAGCTTCTTATTATTTATTTTATTTTATATTTATAAAAAAAACAACGAAATTTCTATTGAGTATTAGATACGAATCAGCTAATAAAAATATAATAATATGTTTATTATTATAATTGAAACAATATAGTCATTAAAAAGGGTCGAAAAGTCGAGCAATTATAAAAGTAAGTCAAGGTGCGTTTTAGACCCGTTTTTAATTTTTATATTATAATGCATACGATACGCAAAAGTTTAAAAAAAGTTTTATTAATTAAATCCAATTTTTTTTTTTCAATTTCCAATTTGAAAACTTTACGAAGTAATATACTTATGCAATGACCGTAATTGTCTAATATCTGAAGATCGATACATGTATGATATCAGTTTCTAATATTTAATTGACTGTGTAAAATATATTTACCTATATTTTTATTTAATGTATTTAATGATATACTTAATATTTGAAATCATATGAACATCTAGTAAACTATTAATTTCAAACAACATAAATGCCAAGGGGCACTATAGACAAGGATTTGCTATATACCTCGCCTAGTTAGGTCATTACTAACAAATTGAAAATCTATCTCCAAATAAATTACCCTATTGTTTCGGTACCTGCACTTAATAACCAATATTCTGTCCAAACATATTTCAATCGTCTTCGAATATACATAATATTCCTTCTATTCCGTTTATATATTAAGATATACTCGTACAATAATAAAAAGTAATCTATGACATATTAATAATACCAATATTTGATCATGCTCTAAATCAAAATTTACGGAATCCATATAAAAATGGAAAAATATTATTTTCATTATTGTTGTTGATAACATAAAACATATCAATCAACACTTGCAAAACAGAAATCGGCTGACTTAACCGGGGAAAAATGTACCGAACTGTTTGTCTTCGCTTATTATATATAGATTAATAATAATAATAACATGTTCATAACAAGTATAATTTAGACAATAAAACCATTACTATTACTAATATTATAATAAGTGTAAAAAAGCGCTTAAATTTTGCCACCGATATAATACAGGGACGTATTTGTTTATATATTCATGGAACACAGATCAGTGATACAGTGAAAGGAAACTGAATGTTCCGTGTCCTAACTAAATAAAACATGAAAGTACACTGGGTACATGAAAATTGTAATTAATGGTGTTTAATTTTAAGTTTCGAAGTTAAAGCCTACGCGATTTTAAAATCACAGATTGTACCTGGAAAAGATTAATATAGGTACTGGAATGAGTGGTGGACAAGAAACCATGTTCTGCTTAATAGTGAGCTAAAATTATAATGATAATGGTGTAAAATTACAGCTTCATAACAAATACTATTCGAACAAGGACACATTATATGTTTAATTACACCTTAAATAAGTCTAAAGGGCTCAAATACAAATAAATAATAATTCGTTTCTGATTCAGATTCCTAAAAATATTAAGGATAATTTAAGAACATTCGTTGATTTAGACGTTTATTTTGGAAAACAAGCTACATATTCAGCGCTGAGCATTTACGTGAAATTAACATTAAAATTAATGTTATTGTATTATAATTGTTACATGCAGATTAATAAGATAGATCGGAGGTTGTAAAAACCAAAACATTACTTAATATTTCATTAATAAATTAAACACATTACTTCTTTTAAAAGACGCGTGAAGAGGTATCTAAGCAGGTCAGCATGACTGGCAGTGAATTCAGGTTAATTGTCAGTCACCGTTCATTAAGACTGTACTGTACTTAACATCAGGTGCAATGCAGCCACTATGCTGCGCAACATAATCCCTACTAATATTAGAAATGTGAATATAAGTTTGTTTGTTACGCTTTCACGTGAAAACTACTTAACCGATGATCATAAAACTTTGTACACATATTGTTGGAAGTATTAGAAGTAACATAGGATACTATTTATAGAAAAATCATTTTTTTTTTACGAAAAATAAAAACTTTAATGGCTTCAATACGAGCGAAGCCGCTGGTTACAGCTAGTATAATATATACTAAATACTGGATTATATTATCAATAAAAATATATATCATCTGAAGCGATGAAAACTCATTGGTAGTATGTAGGAACGCTGCATCATGGGACGTAAGTTCGAATCCAACCACCTACAATGAGCTTGAGCTTTCGGTGAAGGAAAACATCGTGAGGATACCATAGCATGGTGGTAGGGAGTTTTATAATGCCCGCCTAGCTAGCTAGCATCCTTAAGTTGATAATCTGCCGCCGAATACCAATAGGTGTGTTCCGGCAGTTGCACTTGAGAGCTAGTCCACCGATAAAAGCTGGCAACGCATTTGAGATTCCCCTGGTGTTGTTGGTGCCCATGGGCAACGATGATCACTTACTAACAGGTGACACGCTTATGTTACAGGCTCATTTACCCCTTATTTAATAAAAAAAAACGTTAGTTTAATCACTCTTTAAAGAATAACACAAGGAAAATGATTTAAAAGCTAAAACGAATTGAGAAGAATCTTAGGGGGTCAGGGCCCCTTGACCTATCTTAATTACAATCTATAGACAGTGTTGACGGCACAGGCGCGTGAGTGTGACGCAAGCGTGTCACTAGCGTCCAAGAATAGACAGACGAGCGGGAGACACCTGCGGGCTGCGCCTTGTGCGCCACTCCAAAAACTTAAAAATACATAAACTACACTACGAATAGATGTTTGACGTATTAGAGAAATTACAGCTACGCGACGCGGTCGTTAAAATAACAATACTATTCTTATGATCTACAGTATACAGTTTATTGCGTTGTAATTGTTTTATTACTAGCTTTTTTAATTTTCTAAGAGTTATAATGTTTGCTTTCGTGAGGCTCTGCATTGATCCGATGATTAAAGACTATATACTGTGTTCCTTCATCGTAATAGAATAAAATCATCATACACTTTGTTTCCGCCCATATAGGCTGCTTTTTTCTGTCATTCTATAATATCCTGCAGCTTGTATGACACTATATTATTTATAAAGTAGCCACGTACTTTGTGTCTTAGCATTGTCTATTTTTTCTTAATATTTTTAGATTATACTGAGTGTTTGATAATTAAACTCCAAAATGTATTGTTCATAATTGACTTTGACACAATTGCTTTCATACGCAGAAGATATAATGACGAAAAAATGATCGTATTTCGGTATTTGGGCAATCGCAAGGAGACTTCTTACATTAACCCTGACTGTTAATATCATAAAGAAATAGTAAAAACATTATATGGTTTTAAATTCCATAACGTACTTTATATAAAATAGTGGAAATCCTTTAAAGGTATCCCTTAAAAATGTTACGTATATAAATAACATTTTCACAGCCTTAGCGGCAAACTATTATAATATAATTAAAATAATCCATAACATTTATAAATTTCAATACAAGAATATGAACTTTAGCTATAAAGATATTTAAGTCGATATTATTATAAAATTTTATTATAAGCCGTAAAAAATATTAACAGAACTATTTCTATATATGAAAGTAGTTAAATATATTAAATAAAGAACAGTCGCATACTGAATGAAACCATTATTTTATAAAATATCGATAATACTTTGTATTTATGTTTCTTACTATGTGTTGATAATATCTTCTGAACATTTAAATAAGCTATAATCTGTTGTAATATTTAAATTCTCACTTGTTATTAATAAATATATGTTTAAGCATTTTAACATTTATAATAAATAGCGGAAAAGTAAGATTAATGAACGACGCGAGTTTACCGGTTTCATTATTTCTTTCACACACGCAATAGATTAGAAGCGTTATCGAACTTCCTTAAAATAATGAATTTGGGTACCAATGTTATCATAATAACCTATTTATTATTATACTTCTCACCTAAAGCTGTTGGGATGTATCTGTACAGTCTGTGAACTTAAGACAGCAGTCACGGGCTTAGGCCAAAGTCCTCCGAATCGGCCGCACACTGTACGGCAAACGTCTATGCTCTCGAACAAATTGCTCGCATCATCCCCGCCGAGCGTTGGATGCGGATGCTCTGTCCTATGGCATCCTTCCTCGGGCACGCATTTATACATCCATGTTGGCCTAAAAAGTAAAAAGTAATTACCCTTCATATTTATGAAAATAGTAGTTATTTATTTATTAAAATCTCCAGAACTATTCATCGGATTGTCTTGAAATTTGACATGGATATTCCTTTCATCACGCGTGATTGACTGGAAAAATCTTAAACATTAACCTTAAACATTTCTCGGGCTCTAATCATTACAATATAAAACTACGCCGGTGTCTCAAAATGCAACTATTAGTAGGCCTATAATACATTTGTGAATGTCTGATAGAGAAAAAATGAATATATCTTTATTTAGTGTTAGCGTCTCTAATAACTTCTCACACCATATTTTTATTATTATTGTGTTTTGCCTGATAGTAAGCACAGTGCATTCTAAAAACCTATTGCACCTAAAACGCGACTCAGTTGGACATTAATTACATTTACTAAGAATTATTAAAATATAATATTTAATATAAATGCTGGGCACTGCATTTATTTACTGGATAAACAAAAAATTTAACATCCCAATTTTTTTGGAAATTTAGTAAATTTCATTAATTTTAGAAATATCTACAAGTAATGTTGTGTTTAATGTTCTTTTTTAAAGAAGTCGAATCGATTTTCTAACTGAGGTCAGAAACTTTGTTTAGGTTTACTTTATATTTTTTAACTAAGCATTTCTCTATTTATTAGTTTGGGAATAATATCCCACACAGCAATATTTTATCATTTAATGGTGGAAGGGCCTTTCCTAATGCCCACCTGGCTAGCTACCACCCTCAAGTTGAAAATGTGCCAACAAATACGTATGTTCCAGCAGTTGCACTTGAGAGCCAGAGTCTCCATTACGTTTAGCCTGTCCACCATCTTGGCCCACATGGTCACTTAATATCAGGTGAGATTGTAGCCATAACGCTAAACCCATAAAGTATACAAAACATTAAGATTTAGGTTCAATATTTCTATTCATGTATTATTTTTACGTTTAGTATGTAAACCATTAAAGTAAAACTTACTGATAAACATGAGGTATAATGTCTTCGTGGAGATTTTCTTCGTTGCATTGAACCAAGTGTAACACAAAAACAACTATTAATATTCGGTAAAACGCCATTGCACCTGTTAAAATAAATTTTATAAATTAATAGACGAGCATTGTCATGATTACAGTCATCGAATGAAAGGAATAAGTTTCGCAATTAAGTTGTTTAATTTTAAAATGGTAAGGTACTTTACTAATATCTTAGTAATATGACTAAGTTTGGATAATTTAAACAAATAAAGAGTAATCATTAAAGTGTCCTTAGATATAGTAAAAACCAACGCCCTTCTGGCTGTATGTTAATGTGTTTCTAATTCCAGAACCACTACACGGACTACTAGTTATATAAATCATACGTGTATTCTCGAACCATATTTAAGTTTTATTTTCTGACATTAGATAATATATAGGAAAAGTTAAGAATATAGAAAATCAATAAGACAAAAACTCAAGCAATATGTTTTCTTGAAATACTGTATCGAAACCAGCAATAATTATATATAAACATTAAATCAAAAAGTGAAAAATATAATATCTTAAATGTTATTTTTACAATTATGTAAAAATACAACACATAGCAAAACCATATGAACGCGAAACGTACCTACTCGTATATGTTATTTGGTTGAAAGACAATGAGTTCCGGAAAAATGATTGTAATTATTGATCTGTCACGAGTTTTATATTGTGATACAAATATAAACCATTTGCGCCTAAGAATTACCGAATAGACTTGTTTCTAAAATAACCGCTGTAAGAAAAAAAAATACTTTTCCACAGCATGAGTAACATGTTTCAAAAAGCTTTATATCATTTTTCATAACAGTAAACCCCTTAACTACGTACTTAAAAAAGCAAATCGATAGCATATACCACGAATTTTCCATTTTTAAGTGAATATTTAAATAACTTTGCTGGCTTATACGTAAATAAGAGGTGGTTGCCAGTATGTATGAATATCGGAAAACTTTGACAACCTTATCAACCCATATATAATGAGTTAATAATATAATGTAGTTAAACGTAATAAGTTAAACTGCTAAATAATGATAATACACTGAATAACATGATATCACAGTTTTATCGGTAGTTCAGTGCATCAGACACTTCCGGACACGCAATGTATGTAAAACTATTGTTTATTTTCCATTAAACATAATAAACAATAAATAAAAATATGGTAGGAATTATACACAAGTTCATATGTACCGCAGAGAATAAAAACATCCCTGCAAAATTAATAAACAATAATATATATTCAACAAACATGCATTGAACGAATGCGCTGCAGTTGAATATACAAATAAACCAAAAAATATTATATTGTATATGTAAAAAATGTATATATTGTATATGTAAAAAATGTATATATTGTAATGTATGTATATATTATAATACTGGTTAATTAATTTCATAACAATTTAATTTTTACATTATAACAATATACAATTTAACATAAACTTTGAAAATCCAGTAATTTAAAATACTGATTTGTTGTGAAATTTGCATTCTTATTTCTATAAAACATGCAAGTCTAAATACAGAAAATAAATTAAACGACTACAAAAATCATACTACCAGAACTTAATTAATTCCGGCAACTAAAAGAATTTTCAAAATTAATATGTATATTTTTTATGCTACTGGGCAGCAAACAGGCATATGGTAAATGGTTACCCTCGTCTATGGACAGCTGTATCACCAGAGACATTACAACCATGTTATCATCCTTGCTCGAAAGGAGCAATAATTTGGTATACTTAATTAAATACTACCAATTTTTGAACTGAAGCGAGTTTGCCTTTACACCTCTCATTTATTATTTTATAGTTTCAACATTCCAAACTATATTGTGTCGTTAGCTGTATCTAACCATTTCTACAAATTATCGTCAGTTTTGGTGAATTTTTTGTGATTCGATTAGAAAAGAGGCCATGGACCACGAATATTGGCTGTTTAAAATTAGCTCTCGAACTCGGTGTAGGTATATTCTAATAACTCGATATTAGCGTTTAGTGTTGATTGACATAGACGAGGACGTATAACACATGGCGCTTACCTTAACAAATTCACTGGAAACATTTCAATTTTGTGCTACTGAACCGCGACTATACTAACTTGTAAATACAATGTAGATGTTACTATAGAAATTTACATTTCAATAGCAGTCTGTAATTATATTTCACATTAAAAAAAATCTATCCACTTTCAAACAGCATTTCACATTAAACCCTGCTTTAATCAAGGTTAGGTTAATCAATTTATTGTTACTATTAGCTTTTATGATTTTTATAATTCCAACTTTCCTTCCATAGCTTCACTTGGGTAGACTATAATTTGGACGTTTTTTATTTAAATTATGTATTGTTCTGTCTGTTATTCATAAATATATCAACAAAGTTTGCGTATATATGTAGTAGAACGTCATATATGAATACAGCTGCCGTGAGAATAGCAGAATGCTATAAATCTATTTGTTATTTATATTGTCTGGTACTGAAATTATCACGCTGCTGCTGATTATGTTTTTAGATATGACCGCAAATGCTAATATTTTTTTTTTTATTATAGTTTATTAAAATGTTTTACCCATGAAGCTTGAATTTTGATAAACAAATAAATTCAGGTGAAGCTTGAAAAGTATGGTTCCCACGTTTCAAAATAACCTTAATCGAAATGTGTATATTATTTTATTTAAAAACCATTAGGAACCCTTTGCAAATTCTTATAAAGTATGTATGCTAAATAAATACATAGTAGTAGTACTACGGTAAATTAAAATTGGTGGCATACCACATTTTAAGCACAGAATAATCAGAAAAAATCATCGATTACCAAAAGATCACTTATCTAGTAAGGATCATGGTTGTCATGCCGAACTGCAAACATCTGGGTCATCTATATACACTGACCAATCCAAAAGACGATAAACTAAGAGTCGACTGGCTTTTTTCAGTGTGTGATTAGTGTTTTCGAAGAAATGATTACTCTACCATAGCGTCACGTAAATAGGCGTGAGTTTGAATCCCTACAATAAGCCTGAGCTTTCGGTGAAAGCATCGTGATGAAACCATAGCATGGTGATACAGTTTCTATTACCCACCTAGTTAATTACCACCCTCAAATTGAAAATCTTCTGTCAATTACTGATAGATGTGTTCGGGCAGTTGGATTTTAGAGGCAGTGCTTCCTTTAGGCTTATCGTGTCCATCATCTTGGGCCACATCGTCACTAAGCATCCGATGTGATTGTGGCAACAACCTAAAAAGTATAAAAATGTAGTGGCAAGCCAATCAGTTTATAAATATATACCACCTCACTTGATTTGAGGATATACTCCGATTGTTCCCGAAACATGATGTGTGTCAGTCACTATGGCGGTTGTTACACATAGTATATTTTGGTGATAATACATTCGAACACAATTGTCATAATTTATCATGCTTTATATAAATATTATTCGGCACCCACCCACTACGCTAGGAATCTTTTGTTTTTAGCAATAGCCCTTAACAAATAATGCACCAGACCTTCCTCATAAATCAATTTGTTTATTAATGAAAACCGCAATAAAACTCGGTGTAGTGGTTTTTGAGTTTATCACGAAAAGACAGACGCGGCGAGGAAATTTGTTTTATAATATGTAGTCATGGACATGCTAACAAACAATCTTCAATTTTACATATTATAAAAGGAGTCTTTCTCTGTACGTTACTGTATTTATAACTGGAGTACCTCAATATCGAGTTACATGATTCTTTACATAAAATATGCATTCTCTGGTTAGATTTTACTACATATTATGGTATATTAGGTAACATATAGAGGAAGTTATGAAGAAAATTCTAAGTTAATACAACAAAAAAAGTATTTTCTTATAATACTGTACATATTATGTCAATAATCAAACAATATCATTAAATATTTAATGTATTTAATGTATGTTGATGATATATTATGTAATTTTTATAAAAGTTGCTTAATAATTAAAAGAAAATGATCAGCACACAGCAAAACCAGCTGGATCAGATCTACGTTATTTAGTTGAAAGACGAGTTGAGGAAAAATTCAATTTATGATGAACCGTTTTTAGTAATAATATTTTATTGGTTATTTATCGGTCACCTGTTATAACAATATAACAAAAAGGTAAAGAATTTGTGTTAAATATTATTACAATACCTACTTATAAAATAACTGCAGAATGCAAAAAAAAAATAGATTTATAGTTAACGCGCGCAAAAACGCGGGTTTAGCTAGTATTTTTAAAAACCAGGAATACTAATTTTGGTTAATAGTTTGTATGATTGGAGCCGATGATACAAATACATTACTAGATTTTACGTGCGGCTTCGCGCGCGTTAATAACGATTTTGTCTGACAAATCAAAGACGCAATAAAAAAAATTATACAAAGTTTATCTCTCTATTTACTCAACTTCCAAATTAAGATTTCGCAAGAAAAAGTAACCTATCTCCGACTCCTGGGTCCCATCTATCTCTGTTCCAAAATTTAAAGTAATCGATAGAGCGGCTTAGGCGTAAAAGCGTAACAAACAAACTCATTTTCGCATTTATAATATTAGTATGACTAGCTACCCCCGCGACTTCGTTCGCGAGGAACTAAAAATTATTTGGTAATATATTCCTCTTTTTGTAACTTTTCACAATACAGATTTGGCGCTTTGAATGGTAGCATGATGTTAAATAGCCTTCTTCAAAGATTGTTAAATACAACAACATTTTTTTAAATCCCACTGATAGTTCCTAAGATTAGCGCGTTCAAATTTTTCCGTTTGATAATATTAATATTGATTTTTGTCAAACAAATCGGATAAGGCAATATAAAGATTCATACAAGGTTTATCCTTCTCTTTATCCCAATTCCAAAAAGTTTTGTTGCAAGAAAAAGTAGCCTATCACCGTCTCTAAGGTCCCATTTATCTCTATACAAAAATTCATCATAACCGATATTCAGCGGTTTAGTCGTGAAAGCGTAACAAATAAATAAAGAAACAAACTCACTTTCACATTTATAATACTAGTAAGGATAACAAAGTAAGGATAAAAATTATAATCTTATTATAACTGTTCAAAAAACTTTAGTCAAACACTGTGCATTGCATTGACACTCGTATACGAATCTCGCATAATTCGGAAGTATCCAATTTTATCATCTAACCGTAAACATACCGAATTGGAAAAGCATGCCTACTCAAAAATCGCGGCACATTTATTGTGTGATGTAAGTGACCACGTGCTGTATATATAACAAGCTCCTGCGACTTCGTTAACAAATATACATTGTAACCCTTCAATGCATATTGTTGTCAAAAATCTACAAATATACAACTTTTTACAAAATATTATTATTATACTATTGATACTATTATCTGTATTTTTTGTATAACCTATGACTGACTTCCTATAAAAATGTTTTATTTTAAATTAAAAGCAGAAAATCATGCATTTTAGAGCAAATAAGGTGCAAAGATATCCTACATCATTCAGAGATAATATACTTTTATATATATTACTAGCTATTACCGGCGGCTTCGCTCGCTTTACTATTGATTTTTTCAAACAAATCGGGTGACGCAATATAAAGTTTCATACAAAGTTTAACCCCCTATTTAACCCACTTCCAATAAGTTTTTCACGAGAAAAAGTAGCCTATTACCATCTCCAAGGTCCCATCTATCTCTATACCAAAGTTCATCATAATCGATTTAGCGGTCAAGACGTGAAAGCGTAATAAACAAACAAATAAACTCACTTTCACATTTATAATAATAATAAGGATTTTTATGATGTACTCTCGTACATCGTTCTTCGTTCGCATGGAACTGAAAATTATTTAACTAATTTAAAGCCTATGTTATTCAGGGGTAATATAGCAATCTAATGATATAAGAGTGTTTTAAATCGGTCCAATAGTTTTTAAATTAATTCGTTATAAACAAAACTACAAAACTTTCCTCTTTATAATATAAGTATAGATAGCGATGACAGAAATATTGCTTCTTAGTAGATCTAAAAAAAAAAAAACATAAACCACAATGAAATATTTTCGGACTAAAAGTATTCAAAAATAAAAAGCGGTATATGTACATTATTATATTACATTTGGCGTATTAATCCTTACGAACCAAAGTTACTTCATAATGAAAAATATTTTATGAAGATAAACATTGCCCATTATAGCATGTTATTTAAGTTGCGGGCACAGCTGTTGTACATAAGTCACAATAAGGTATTTTGTGATAAAAAAGATTTAAAATTGGAAACCGATTTATGGACATTTCTATTAGGCATATCATATTAATCATTAAGAACAAAAGTTAGTTCATCATCAAGATAACTTTATAAAGACAAACATCGCCTCTAACATCAAGTTATATGAATGCATAGGATAGGAAATATTGGCAAGAAAACAACACACGACTCGGGTTGTCTTTTAGAGTAGGTTTTCAAGTAAATTGATAATTTAAAATGTAATAATCAAGTAAGATTGATTTAAGATCGGGAGAGAAGGCTCCTCAAAGTAGTAATTCTATGCAGACGGAGTTGTGGGTACCAGATTGTATATTTGTTAACTGCTCAAATGACCGTCATAAAAATTTTCATACACTTTGCCAATAAAACATACACTTTTTATTAAGATAAGAAGTACGTAAATGATTTTAAGTTCCACGCGAACGAAGTCGCGGGCACAGCTAGTCTATTTATAAAATTAGTATAATAATTTATTGAACATTCAACATAAATTAACAAAAAATCCTTTTTACGCTATCTCCCTTAAGGGGGGATAGAGGTTTGTTCTTATTAGTTTTATATTTTTTATCAAATTAATAAATATCTAATCCAAGAAAAGATTGAACAGCGTTATTTTGGAAGTATATCTATGAGAAATGGATACAGTCTGCTCCGAGCCAGTATTATACCAACATAAATATGATGTAGTTTTTTTTTTAATTTATTATTATCTAATCTTTTTTGTACACCTTAAAACATATAACTATACATAACAATTATCATGTAGTAGTTATTCGAAAAAAAGGCAAAAAATATCATATCTCAAAGGTAATCCATTGTTAGCAGCGGTCAAGGAAGTCAAGTTTTTTTGTATTTGAACTTTTTTTATATACTACATTTACATTGAAATCAAAACTAACTCTATTCCTTTACAAGCCATATATTTAAGTTTAAGGTAAACAATGTATATAACAAGAATGTTTGACTTTATATTTTGAATATTGCGTGGTGGTAGGGCTTTTTGTAATGCCAAAATAGCAATAGGTGTTGTTCAGCAGTGGCACTTGATAGCCAGTTACTCCTATAAAGACCGGCAACGCACCTACGATTCCTCTGGTGTTGTGGGTGTCCATGGGCGGCGGTGATCATTTACCATCAGGTGACACGCTTGCTCGTTTGTCCCTATTCCATAAAAAATATATATTGAACAGTTATTTTTATTCTAATCAGTTTTAAGTTTTACATTTGACTTAAAAATGCATAAAACCTAACAAGTAGGATTAATAATTTCCTCTTTGTCATATGTGGATAATCGTATGTGGATCTATACGTGGATAATTTCAAGATTTTAAGGTTTTTCTTTAATTCGGAGAGCCTGACTGATGAAGGATATCCATTCTCCACCCAACGAGATATCGTAGTCAAATAATCAAACAACTCCTGCAGTCAGCAAGGTTTTGAAATCCTATTAAAAAAGAAAGAATTTAGTGTTGACAACGTGCAATTGATACCTCTAATGTTAAACGGGTCCACGAGCCACGGCATCCGCTAACCATCGAGCGAACTGTACGCTTGTTTAGCGCCTTAGTTGTATAAAATCGTATCTAAGATTTGGCGTCAAAAACCTATCATTCTATAGTCTCTTGTTAAATTTGAGAAATATTTTAAAGCAAATACACAATTATTGTATTTGGTTATCCATATTGGGTCAGACAGGATAAGATAAATTTATGGTGGCCGAGGTTAGTGAACCTACTAATGTATACGAAAATAATAATTATTAAAAAGTATATTATGTAGTTTAACTAAGTGTAACCAGTAGTCCTATCGTTGCGGTAATAATATGTTTAATATTCATAACTTATATATTTTATTAATGTTATTTCTAGCTCACACAACCTTGTATATTCGGATCTCTTATCGCCAACCATTTATTTTTAATATATAAGACTTAATAACATACAGCAAAGTTATCGTAATAATTTTAATAGAAACCGGATACTTACTCAAATGAAAGTGGGGAATATTTCACAATAATTGACCACCTATAAATAAATCGCACTCACTTTTAAATGAACTTAAATCAGTTAACGTTCTAAGTTATTATAAATATCCACGAACAATACTATCTTTGCCTCTTTTATTCATTAACTTTAGGTCATAATTAATCTTGTAGTTAAATTATGTTCAAAACATAGTAATTAATGAGGTTCACCGTTATAAAAAGCGTTCGCTTTTATTTTCTGGTCGAGACTCGTAACAAGGAGTAAGAACTAAACCGGACTCGGGCTGCTTTTGTCTTTTTATTTATTGTATATATTATTATTTCTCACGATATGCACATAAGATGTGCTCGTGGCGCGAAGGTCGCATATGCTTTGCGACGACTGTCGTTCGCCGATCGTTTTAAATGGTTTTATTGTAATCTAGTGAATGTTGCTTCGGTAGCATTATCGCACTTTTGATAAACGCGCGCGAACAAACGTAGGGCACGAACCGTTCTGATTGGACAACGGTTACTAGCAGTTGGCGGTGACCACACGTTTTGGCGGGAGACTCCGCTTTTAGCTGACCACGACTAGAAGCATACTTAACATATTACCTTACTCCAGACTTGAACATTAAAACTATTGTCTATTGTTCAAATATTCTAACCAAGGTAGCCTTATTAAGAACTACAGTTTTAACAATTATTTAATTTTATTTATATATATATATGTGTGTGTATGTATATATAAATAAAATTATATAAAAATAATATATATGTATATATATATGGTACTACCGTATCGCTCTATATTATAAAATCTCGAATACCATATAATTTTACAAATGTTTATTAATTTTATACTAAAATATGTATCTGGGTGGCCGAGTGTCACTTAGTGTTTAAAATAAAAGAAATACTTTTCTATTTGAACTTTAAAATGTCAACTTTATTAAAATATAAATATTATATGCAAGTTGTTGGAGCTATTTTCAAAAACTCAATCACATTTAATATTGTGCTTATTCAATTGTAGTCACTTAATAGTATTAAATAATGTCTATCCGACAACAGTTTTGTCGTCTAACATTATCTAGCTGTCTACAAAAATTTTCAAGGTAACACTTATTAAACCGGTAAGTAGAATATTTTAAATATATCTTTTGAACAAAGAATGGTATTTTAAGCCAATTAGTAACGCTAACTCTATGTACGCTATGATTGATTCGGTACATTAAACAAACAAGCATTGTTTACATGATTGAGGCGAAATTTCTTTTGAAGTTTATATGTTAATAGACACGATTTGAAACTGGATCATAATATGAGTACCTACATCAGCAGTTCGATTTTATTAATAGGTAGAGGATACACGAATAGCCCTTGTACCCGTGACGTCAATGTTGACCGACGACGGTGCGATGAACGAAGCCAAAATTGTTCCTATAGATCACACAAATGGGACACCAAGCTGTCACCCGCACTTTCAAAACGATGTCATAATAATTTTTTTCTACGTTTCACTATTCAAAAATAAATTCTATTGTGGAACTAGTTGGAAGAACGGTCTCGTTCTAAATAAATAGTGAAAAATAGAACCGTCATCAGTTATCCTAGAAACACGAAATAAATAATCAAAAGCTTAAATAAGTCAAATATGAAATTTATTATCGAAAATTATAAAAATATTTTTTAAATTTTGAACAATGAACATTGTATTTCACATGCGTGTTAATATGCGTGCACATATTTTCTATCTGTGCCCTATACAGCTTTCTTAATTAGAAATTAAAAAATATATATCATTACGTTTTGATTGAACTTTTGCGAGTTGTAAAAAACAACAAGCAAATAACTTAATACTCTAAATTATATTAATATTAATAATAAATTATATTAATATTGGTTAAGTCACAATTTATGCAGATAATGATTTACATGCAAAAGTTAATACAACTTTACCAATAATAGTCATACGTGATTGTGATTATCTTTGATAAAATTTAATTTAATGTTTATATAAAAAATATCCGTGTCATGATGTTCGCCCACGCTAATTTCGGAAGTTTTGTAAATGTGTGGTGTTTGGTCCAACCTGAGAGAGGATAGCTATATCCTAATAATTAACTGTATCACTGAACGCGGTAGGTGGTACTGTGGTCAAGGTATTAAATACTGGAAAAGGCAACACAAGACGTGTTAGGTAAACTTGAAGTGTGGGCGCTGTCCCTGATCTCCGGCAACACGAGAGTTTGCAGTGTTGGATGATTAGCACCCGATAAGTCACAACATGCCCCTCTTGCTTTGGCCTGAACATGACGAATACGCTTGGATGTTGCGATGAGGAAGTCCGTAAATATTAAACTTTAAGCACCATTTTAATTAAAACAAAATCAAAGCAGTCATGAGTACTGTCACAGTATGAGTCACAAGTAAAAACTATAAACAAACAGTTTGAATTTTGGACAGATAGAAGTTTTCATTTCAAAAGAGCCCGCTAGTAGGGATATATTAGTGCATGAATACTAAAAATCGTATCAAAGGCAATTAATTTTGCATCACATAATTTTTTTATGATTAATCATAAAATATTAAAGTATCTTACACATTCATATACCTGCTCCTTAATAGTGTAAATACAGATATAGTAGGTACCAAAAACGAATGTACAAAATATATGTAGTATAATATTTGTACGTACCGTTCGCTTAAGAAGTTTGAAACACCATAACGTTAAACACTTAAAACAACGTTTACCACATAACAGTCCATGGTATCCCGTTGAAACGCTCTGATGTGATCTGACCCCATTATTCTGTTCCCGTTAGTTGCATTGGACATGGGATTTATGGCGTGAAGCACCATTGTTCTCGTCCAACTGCAACAGAATAGAATCTGTTTGGATTTCATATTTGTTTATATAAAGACACGCTTTATAATATTATAGATTAAAAGGTTTTCTCAAAGATTTGGGTAAATGTCGTATAGTTATATTGCTGCTATGAATGCCATGATTTATTTCAAGAAATATAACGTAAATATCGTTTGGTTGTGCCTATTAATCTTCTTATGTCAGTGTTAAATACATTGTTGAGAATTTCACTACAATACCCACGCGTTACGTTTAAACATTTTGCTAACTATATTTGTAATCTATGCCAGAGTAAGCTACCATCAAGATTTCGCAAAATAAAATAAATAATAATTTCATTTAAATAATCTATATTAATGTTCTAAAGCGGACAAATTTTTTGTTTGTTTAAACGCCCTAAGCTTAGGAACTATCAGTCGGATTTTAAAAACTCTGTATTTGATAGAGCAATCATTAAGGAAGGCTATTTAATATAACACTACCACAAATGGGAGCAATGTTAAGCGTGTTTAACAACTTGTGCCATATCGGTACTTAAAATCAAGTGAGATTACGGCCATAACGCTAAACCTTAACTATAAAAAATTGGTTGTATTAAAAAAGTTACAAAAACGGGCACAGAATATTAAATAATTTTTAGTTTCACGCGAACAAAGTTGAAGACACAGCTACTTTATATAAATAGACAAAGATATAAGGTTGTTGTACCTTTTCTCTTTTTTAACCTTTTTTGTTTAGTAACCGTTTAAAAAGACAATATCATATAAGACACATTTAGAAAAATAGTGATAACTTTAATTGATAAATAAATAATGATAGATTACCCATTTATATTGTATATAAAAAAAACAACGTATATATATCTTTGTATATAAAAATTTCATGTCACATTGTTTTTCTGCCATGGACCCCTAAACTACTGAACCGATTTTTATCAAATTTTGCACACTGTGTGCAGTTTGATCCAACTTAAGTGATACGATACTTTTACCTCGACAAGTTATCATAGCGCGATAGATGACGCAGTAGTCGATTAAAAAATTAATTTCATTAAAAAGCTATTTTATTCAGTTAATCTGTAACTAACAGTATTATCAAAATATTCAATAGAACTTCTAACACAAAAAAAACATAATCAATCATGAAATAGTTATATACTAAAATACTAAGTAACTGTGAACAAATCATTCGATTGGTGTCTTATAAATATGTCTTACTTACACTGTTATTTAACTTTGACTGCCAGACATCGCAACAGACGACATAATAAATCCAATTGATCAATCAATCAATCAAGTGAAGATTTCGCTCGGAGTAAATGAGGTATTTACTTTTCCTTACTGTGTAACTATAGAAGGAAATGAACAGTACTTATTTTAATTTATTGTATTTTATTTGCTACAATTAATTTGTTCTTATCGTTATAATTGATCCACTTAATAAGGTCGAGAAATCGATCGCCTGGAAATTTTGCTCTTTTTTTATTTTTTATAAGTTTAGAGATATGCCTATAATCTCACCTGATTTTAAGTGACGATGTGGCCCGATGATTTGTTATGTTTACGCAAATATGACTCATCGAAATAAGACTAATATAAACGGACCTTATCGCGATTTTTTATTAAAATTTGATCCCGACGTCTCGAAAGCTTTCAGCGTCCGTGGTCACGGGGCTGACTGGGGTGTAGGTTGTCCAGAAAAGTTCATGTTACAGTGTCTACCTTCAATTTAATTTTTAATTTTGTAAGTGTTCCGATCTACGCAGAAAGAGCCCACAGTGTCTTGAGGTCTGGCAATTGGTCTTTTCGGTTCCGATTTAATAAAATGTATAATCGGATCCCAAACTTGTGCTAAGTTCCAACCATCTTCTCTATTGAAATTTGGGTATTTTTTAGTTTCGGTAGCCTCGCGAATCATCCTAGATGGGAATCGTTGTTCTTTGGCAAGTATTTGTGGTTTGTCGAATCTAAGATAATATTTGGAGCCTTCTTGTGAATGTTCAGCAACTGTAGACTTCGTAGGGCGTCGGTGTTTAACGTCAGCTATATGTTCTTTTACGCGGGTCTCTATATTTCTTTTAGTTTGGTCGATATAGGAGAGGCCACACTCACATTCAATTTTGTGTACGCCCTGTTCTTGTAGAGATATATGACAATTGACAAGTGGTAAAAATTGACTAAGCTTCTTGGGCAGCTTAAAGTAAGTTTCAATTGAAACACGCTTCAGAAAAAGGCAATTTTGTCTGTAACCCCTCTTACAAAACGTAACACAACACGTTCAACTGTGGCTGGTTTCACTCGGTTTTCGTGACGGCGGCGTGGAATTTGGAGCTTGTTATCTCGTAGTACTTGCTTGACATATTGTAGCTCAGCAGCCAAATGATCATCGTCACAAATTCCTTGTACTCTCTGCAACAAAGATTTACTCACGGTAGCTAACTATTTTGGATAGTGATGAGATTCACCGTTCAGCTATTATTTATCTGTACGGGTCATTTTTCTGTACACAGTATGGTCTACAGTACAGTTGGTAGATACACTAAACCTAGTGATGGAACTGGTCCTCAAATACAACTGCCAGAACACACCTATAGGTATTTGGCGGTAAATTTCCAACTTAAGGGTGGAAGCCAAACACTAGAAGAAGTGTGGGAGCTCTCCCTGGTCTCTAGTACCACTGGAGTTTGAAGTATCACTATAGTGTGGTTTAGTGGGTAGTGTTGAATGATTAGCATCCGATGAGTCACTACATGCCCCTATCGCCTTTGCGTGAGCCCGGGTTAAGCGTTTGAGTTTGCGCGTTGCGATGAGGAAGTCTGTGAAAATGGGATTTTATACAACACGCGAATAGAAAAAAAAAACAAGTAATGAAAGTTAGCCAAGCGAGCATTACATAAAACCTTACCCCCATGTTATGGTTTTATCACATTGTTTTCCTTTACCGAAACCTCAAGCTCATTGCAGGGGCCCCGTACATGCTACCACAAATTCATAGATAATGTATGTTGTTCTCTGTTTGTATAATATGGCTTTTGTAATATTGATAATTAATGACCCTTTAATTTTTTGTTAACTAATTGCACTATAATGTAGTGGTAAGTACGGCACAATCCAAAAACGAACGACGAATGTCAGAATTATATCTTTATTATGGCCTATATAGGTACTTTTTTGCCTATTATTTGTGGGTCACAAAAATGATATCGTCAGTCGCATTATCAGTCATCAATCATCATGTCGCATCGATGTCATGGTTCGAGTAATACCGAAACGTGGTAAATCAAATATAGTTCTATTACGATTTTTTTGTCTTGCATTATATGCGTATAAAGTGCCTTCTTGAGTGACGATAGCCCAGTACATCCGGCACATCCTGGGTAGTCAGTCTCGGTTCCAACTTCACTGACTGGCCAATCTTATGAACATGACATGACACATGTATATTTTTTTAAATACGCATGTTTTGACACAACGAAGAATAAATAAAGTCTTCTATATGTCAATTGCAACCCATTGGGTTACATTTCCTACAATCTATCCAAATATACAATACCTATATTTACACTTGGATCATAAATACTTTATCATATTAATTCAAGCCGCCGCATCGTGGTGAATGCTAAAACAGTACAGTAAATATTCGTAGAAAGTCAATATGTATATATGCATTAAATTTTTAAGTAGCATTTATGGATACTTGTGGAAATGTGCAGTAACCTAGATTTCATAGGCCGGTGCACGAAACGAAATCCATTAAAAACTCGTAATGCTTACAGAGTGAAAAACCGAACAGTTAGCACGTGTTGTTAACCGCTTTCATAAAGTTATTTAGGGCATGAATAATAAATGGCTGATAAGTGAATAAAGTAAGATAGTCAGAAATTTACTGAATTAACCAAATGAACATACAAATATGTATTGGAAGGTGAGAACAAATTTAAAAAATAAGAATTAATGAAATAATTATTTTATTCTACTGATTATATTGTAATTTCTTACTGTCTATGTATTATAATACAAATTTTCAACTCTATTTAGCCCCAAATATATAATGTAATAATAAAATTCATCATTATAAATGAAAGAAAATTTATAAAGTGTGTTTCGAAGACTCAAGGCGGTTTAACTCGATTATGACTTGAGATTACAGCTAATGAGTAGGCATAAATATTTATCTACGATATTCTTCAGCCTCGCGTTAACCCGTTTCCATATTACTGAGTGGAGTCGATGAACTCTCACATTTTTTCTATTATTGCAATCGACGGAGCTCTGCTTCTGAAGCAACTTAATCGAATAAGTAATCAAATTCAAAATAATTTCCATAAGATCTAGAAAAAAATCTAGATGCTACTCGTCGTGAACTTGTTATTTACAATACATATTTTTGACTAATAAGAAACAATATTCAAGTAGAATTACCAACTAAGGATGCAACACCAAAACATGTTGTGAAAGTGTCGCAGTTTCGTCGACAGGGCGAAAGTGCGATGATTTAAATATTTTTCAACAAATGCACAACACGTAAATGGCGTCTTCTGTTACGTAAATAGCAAACATTGTCACTTTTGTTTCCTATAGGCTTTTAAAAGACTTTCTGAGCTGTGCTTTAGTAGCTACTTAATATGCTACTATTCAGTATGCATAAACAATTATTTAAATAACTTACTGCCTAATCCTTTAATATATTTAACCTTTTAAATGCCTCAACTATTCGTATTATAGATTATTGTATTACATACATTATTATAGACATGTAATGCGATAGTGAACCTTAAATGAAACCGGTCTTCGTTTATATAATAAGGTACTACATGCATGGTAGAGCTCCTCTCCACTGCTATTGACTACTGTGTTAGACTTTTAAAGAACTTACTAACTTAACTTGTTTTACTGAAAATTTGGTTATAATCATATTGTTCTCATTACTTAATAAGTCTTACAATATAGATAAAATACTAGCCTTATAATAACGTAATAAATAATTTTTTGTCATACACCAAACAAAATTAGCGTTTTTACAAAATTTTGTCCATGATGTATAAAACAACTTAATTTGTATATTATATTGTATAGCTAAGTTTAACCGTTTAAGTATCGACTTTTTGTTCTTCACGTATACGCTGTCCTCAACTAAATAATGAATAGGATAGTAGCATTCTAAAGTTTGTGGATTTCTAAAATAATTACATTAATATATTGTTGTTTATTCCCTTTGTGATAAACCCCTTAAAATGAGTCTATTTTCTAATTATATTAGGTCGGTTTTTTTTTACATGTTATATAAAAACTCAAGACTTTTTTCTTTTTTCTACTTTTCCAAAGTTTATTTACGTTTAATTACAGTATATACGTGCCATTTTCGTACCAAATCTTGTAGGTAATACAATGATCCCGTTGCTGTAGAAATTTTGAGAACTTCTAATCAAAAAAATAAGCACAGGCACAGCTAGCATCATCGTCATGCTAGGTTTCAGACTCAATAAGACCAGTAACAATTTTTTATAGGGCTAGGTTTTACAGCAAAGCCCCAGCATACCCACCTCTCTCAGCTTCGTGTCAAAACCTTGTAACTTCAATGAACTTTCACATTTAAAAAATATATGCGATCAAGTTTCGTGCCGGTTCTTCCCGATGACTGAGTTGTCTTTCAAATTTGTGGTAGTTTTGGCATCCACAAGCGCATGAGTGAGAAGCATGGCGTAAATTAAATAAAGTATTTTGATTTAGTTTGATATATTTTACTTTAATTATATTTTTAAAATAAGGTAGTAAAGACGCGGCACGGATTGAGTAACAATCACAGTATAATCTAGAAACAAACGACGACCACAGAAAGATTAGCGGACGTCGCCACATGCCAGCCTGCAAGCATTTTTCTATACTTTATAGGTTTAGCATTATGGGTACAATTCACATGATGCTAAGCGACGATGTGACCCAAGATGGTGAAAACGCTAAGCCTAGTGGAGAGGCTAGCTCTCAAGTGCAACTGCTGAAACATCTATAGATATCTGGCAGCAGATTGTCAACTTGAGGGTAGTAGCTAGCCAGGCGGGCATAAGAAAACGCCCTACCACTATGATATGGTTTCCTCACGATGTTTTTCGTCACCAATAGCTCAGGCTCAATGCAGGTAGATTATAACTCTCATCCATTAACGCGGCGTCCGTATACGCTACCAACTGAGCTAGAGAAATTTGTCCTGAACTATGAAATTTATCCTAAACCTATACTGAAATATTACAAACCAAAGACAGTCAATCTGCATAGCGGTGACGACCCAGTCCGGTTCAGAACTCTGTCCCTCCGCTTAAAAGCTGTTTGCACTGGCTAATCCCGGAACATAACCCGCCTAAGCGTGCCACCATAGCGCAATTCTACGTTTACAAAATATTTACTCATAGGTATGAGCATTACAATTTTTTTATTTACATGGGTTATACATTTAAAACATATTGTTTTATTTAACTAATCTCTATAAGTAATTAAGTAGTAAAGCGGAAAAGTTTGTTTAAACGCAGTAATCTTAGGAATTGTTACTCGAATTAAAAAAAATGTTTTTCATAGAGCAATCATTAAGAAAGGTTATTTAACATCGGACTATCATTAATGGGAGCAAAGCTGTATTGAAAACAGGCAATAATGATTAAATAAATTTTAGTTCCACGCGCAACAAGCCATAGGCGCACAGCTAGTACTAAATATACGTTTAAATAGAAACAACAACAAAAAAAAACTTTTAGATATTATCAGTCAAGACGATGTTAACAAGTTCTTTGAAAGTGTATGAAAACATTTTTTCATTACTTAGGTACATTTCAACATAAGTCATTGTCATAAGTGTTTGACGGTGATAAACGGTAACAACATTATACTCTTTACCTTAACAAATATGCCATATCATATAAGATAGTATGCGATCTAATACAGTGTAGTATACAAGAAATAATTTGGTTAGTAGAATAAACATTTGGTTCAACAGGACAGGGACCACTATACACCATATGTAAAAACTGTCACAATAGCATGTTGTGGTATGGTGGCACGATGGGGTGGTCGGGAGAACTAATTTTATGTATATTTCACTGCAGTACTCGTTTCCTCTATAAATATTTCAAACTCTATTGGTAATGTCATCAACACTTATGAGATCCTTTCACATCTCGCGTTGATCTTAATCAATACATTTTTATGTTTGTTTATTAGTCATATGCGTTGAATTTCTCCTTATTTTCGATTCTGTGTTATTAGAATAGTGTAATTTTAATTTTGTTTATAACTTGAATTTAGGTCCCTGTTGATCTTGAAGCCGTCGGCTGAAGCCATTTTTTTTTTTTTTTTTTATACTTAAGGTTTAGCGTTATGGCCATAATCTCACCTGATCTTAAGTGATGATACGGCCCAAGTTGGTAGACACGCTAAACCTGTGGAGGAACTGGCTCTCAAGTGCTGCTGCCGGAACACACCTATTGGTATTTGGCGGCAGGTTCACAACTAGAGGGTGGTAGCTAGCCAGGCGGGCATCAGAAAAAGCCCTACCACCATGCTATGGTTTCCTCACGATGTTTTCCTTCACCGAAAGCTCAAGCTCATTGTAGGTGCTTGGGTTCGAACCCACGTCCCTTGACGCGAAGTCGTGCACACTACCACTGAGCTATCATCGCTTCGAATGATAGCTTCAGCCAAGTTAGCCTGTAGGAAAATCTGGCCCTGGTCTTCAAGTTATTTTTTTTCCCCCTTCTTTATAATAACGATAGCCCCTGTACGGCACAACAGATTCTCCCAAAACTACAAAAGTATCACTAAAAGCTGTCATAATGTCATAAGTTTTTTACTTATTTTGAATATTAAGTTTTTAAAAAGGCCTTTAAAGAATTTATTGATTCCATGAAAATAAAGACAAATAAAAAACTTATCTTATATGTTTTCTTTCACTATCTTGATGTATACATATTTTTGTTGTAACAACAAACAACACGCATTGTAACAAGTATTGTAACAACACGCATGTTATGATATCATGATTGAACTCGTACACCAAATTAACATAAATGCTCAATATTACAGCAACTAAAACCATATTAATAATAGATAATCGCCTGTATTAAGAATTATTTTATATTATATGTAATAAAGTGCGTAAGTAATCACATTCGGATATAAAAATGATTAAGCCGTACTAATGGATGGTTAAATTTTTTTCATTATAATTTTCCAAAAAATTGAAATTTCTCATTGCAACACATATAGCTACTAAATGCATTGTATGCTAGTTAACATTTTATTAATTTTAATGTATACATAAGCAGAAGTATACAAACGATTTCATAATAAACTTAACAATCAGAATAAGAATTATCTTCAGATTTCAGAACGTACTCCACAGATAAACAATGAATTCAACGATTAAATAATTCTATTAAATTTAGTAACGTAATTTGTTTAGTAACTAAACTAGTAAATTTGATGTAAATTAGAGTAAATAATTATGATATTTAAAAATTAATGTAATAATAAATTTTAATGTAAAAATAAAATATTACAGAACACAATGTAATAAAAAGGTGCTTGTATAAATTATTGTCGCTTATAATCAAAATTAATTGTACTGGCAACATTGGTTAAGTCAGTCTCGTAACCCGTGTGTGACTTTTGAATATATTTTGCAATTACGCTAATATCCTAAGCAAAATTTTAAAATGTATACAGTCTCTAAGGGACCTAGTAAAATTGTTGCAAAAACACGACGAGGTATTTGTAGTTCTTGCGTACGACTTTTTGTTTTTACTTGTTTATATAAAATTTCTAATAGAGAAATTTTTGATCATCTATATCCATTTTACAGGTCTATCACAAAATTTAGAAAGATTAGACAGTCGTAAGGATCACAATAGAAAGTCTTCAGAGTCTGACAATGGAGAAATTATCAAGTACGTTTTATTTTATCGTCTTACTTAAACCATAACAAATTTCATCAGCTATTTTACATAACCTATGCTCGGCGAATACTAGTTCATACCAGGCCGCAAAGTTTCCAAATTTGCAATGATTACTTGCAATTGATACAAGTGATTTACTTTATGTTATACTAATAAATTATATTGTTTGTTACAGTATGCCCAAACCAATATTTCATTCCAATGGCAAAAAAACAGTTCATCAAAGAATACAGCATCATGTGATAACTCCACAGCATGAAGAAATGATAAGATACATAAGTGAAAGTAAGCAATGCCTATTTATAGTATTGAATAATTTCAGTATAAATGTATACAACCTTATTCTAATTGTGATGTTTATTTTTTAATAATGAACTGGCAAACACTTCACCTCAATCACAAAAATAAATTAAAAGAAGATTATATAATGCAATGAGTTTAAATTCTACTAGATTTAAAAAGAAAACTTAATCTATAGTAAATTAATATATTCATTATATACTTTAATTCCAGCTTGGGCGCAATCAATATGTAGTGAAAGTGAACCAACAACACCTACTAGTACAATAGGTGAGTTAACGCAAAAATAAAAACTTTTATATTTAATTAACTTATCAGTTTTCCTCAATTTTATTATGACTGTAATATTGGTATAGGATAATGTTAATTGGTTAATAGATCAATTGTCATCAAATTTATTTTTCATTTTATAATGACTATATGTGTTTTTATTTATTTAAAGTAGTAGATAATGTCCTGATATTATTCCAGTTATTGTACATGAGAACTGTATAAATGAAGACCTGGTGAGATAAACAAAATGGCAATTGTCATAGATGTTCATTAGCCATGAAGGTTCTTGATTTATGTAGATTTATTAGTATTTTTTTTTATGATATATTTATTGACAGCACTAGTAATTATGTATTGTTTATAGTCAATTATCAAAGCTGTTGAATATCAAAGAATGTTTTAATTTACAAATAAACTCACAATATACTTAATTTTTTATTTATTTAAACAAAGATAAATGATAGAATAACAGTTACAACCAAAGTTAAACTGATGCCTGGAGAGATGTTGTAAAGCGTTATGTTATTTCTTTCTAAACCTTTAAAATTAATTTATAATATATAAATAATTTTGAAGAGAACAGTTCAGTTGGTAGTATGTACAGACTTTGTATCAACGGACATGAGATTGAATCCCTATGAGCTTGAACTTTAGGTGAAAAAAAAAACAACATAATTTAACATGGTAGTTGGGTTTTTTCTAATGCCTGCAGGGCTAGCTACCACCCCCAAGTTCTATATATCTGTATGTACAGATATCTGTCACCAAATATCTATAGGTGTGTTCCATCTTGGGTCACATTGTCACTCAACATTAGGTGAGATTGTGGACATAATGTTAAATGACAAAATTTATTATGCCATTTTTTATGTTTTTTCAAATCTGACATTAATATCTGTCAGTTTATTATATTGGTTAAAATGACTGATAGTAGTATATAGTGTATGTTAATAATTCGACCACAGTGCCACCTATATTGTTAGGGTTACCATAAAACCTCTATAGAAATACACATATATATAACTGTAGTATTTTAGCCCCTATCACGGAGGAAATCTTCCCTTTACTTGGGATAAAAGAATTCCTATAATATGTTGATCTAAAATATATAGTTATAACTTTGTTATAATTCATGAAAATGTATCTATTAGTTTCAAACTGATGCACAAGCACTTAAACAATTAAGTGGACAGTCAGAAGAAAATCTAAAACCCATAATTCTAATTCAATAACTAAATTTGTTATTGTTATATTGTATCTATGGATAATATATATATATGAAATCTAGTGTATGAATAGAGTTGAAATAAATATAATAATAAGGTTTAAATAATCAGATTGATTGATGTGACATCACATTCTGATAAGATACAAGTTTACATACCCACTGACCTATTATTATTTTTTTAAATTTTATTACCATGCTGATATAAACATATGTAATAATGATAAAAAAACATGATGTAATAGTGATAGCTATGTCAATTGCACAAAAAGTATTTTTATTGCACTCTGGGCTTATGTAGATTATCATATCATAATTCTTGTTATAATTGTTAATTACTTGTCGTCATCTACTTGCCACGATGAATATATATTTTTTTTTATAAAAAAGAGAAAATGAATTACAACAATAATATCCAGGAACCATCTATTAAGGTTTTTTCTTCGAATGGTCATTATCGTCATTCAGTACTTTTATTGAGAGTTTTAAAAATTGTATTTTCTTTATAAAATTATGTTACAGGCTCAGGTAGTTCATCCCCTGTACCACATTCAAATCTATATTACCAAGACGATGCCCCCAGTCCGGTACTACATGATTTCAAACCTTTTGACTTAGAAACCTGGTGGGGCAAGCGACTCTTCCAAAACATCACTAACTCTCTTTGAGCCAAGATTTGACGCAGGAAAATAATGGGAACATGAGTGTTTGAGGTAATGTACAATCACAATCAGCTGTAGTTTACTAAATTTTTATATAAAAAACATGGTATTTTTAATATACACTTTATTTGGTCGCAGCATGAAGGAATGTGAGTTTGAATCCACCTACAATGAGTTTGAGCTTTTGGTAAAGGAAAAATCGTGATGAAACCATAGCATGGTGGTTAGGCTTTTTCTAATTCCCGCCTGGTTAGCTACCACCCTCAAGTATAAAACTACCGCCTAAAACCTATAGGTGTGCTCCTGCAGTTGCACTTGAGAGCAAGTCTCACACTAGGCTTAGCGTGTCCCCAACTTTGGGCCACATTACTAGTTACAATGTGGCATTTTTATATAACATCAAGTGAGATTGTGGCCATAACACTGTACCTCAGCCTGATGTTCATCTGATATCAAAAGACGAAGTAGTTCAAAAGAATGATACGCTAATAAACCTACAACGATTCGCTGCCATTTACAGATATCGGCGAAAGACGTTAGCTGGCCGCGAGACCGTTAGAAAATATTCTCATACCATAATTTCACCATGATGCTTGCCTTTAGTATTTCAAGAATATTGTATGATTTCAAAACACATTCTTTTATGCGGTGTTCAAACCACTGAACGTTATGCATATAATTGAGTCTATGTAGTTAGTTGTTATTGAAATAATCAAATTTTAGTCATCACAGTATATGGTCTTTTAAAAGTACTGATTTATGGTTAATATTGTAATTTTCATAGTATATATTCCTTTTCACACGTAAATTTTTGACATATGTCATATAAATAAGTAATCTACAGCTGATTGAGGACCTCAGTAGGAATTTTCATATAATAAGTAAAGTTTCCAAGCTCAATTATTTTGCACTTCTGCAAAGCAATATTCATCGTGATTGTTATATATGTATTTCCGTTTGTTTTTGTTATTCATTTAGTAATATTTTAAAACTTTGTTTTGAATCTATGAATTTGTTACCAAAGAGAACGCACCAATTTGTTTTATTTTTTATTTATTACTCCAGAGTAATCAAATTAACACACCAAATGTACGCGAACCAAATTATTTATGCAGAGTGTAGTCATTTACTAGTCTATCATTATTTCTAGCGCAGTTATCTCAAATTTAACTATATATATGTTATTATTTATGCAAGGAGTCTCGCCTGTTGTAATGAATTTAAAAAATGTTGAATGGAATGATCTTGTACCAATTTTAAAAGACATCACTTTTTTTGCAATAAATATATAAGATATAATAATTTAAAGTGCCTCCTGTATTGTTATATATTAAGGGTATGTATTTTTGCAATAAATAACATCATAAAAATCACACGCGCACAAAAATATGTTGTGTTAAGTTTAATTCATCTGTGGAACAAAATCTACGTAAGTTAAAAAATAAACGAATCGTGAAATAGTGACAATTAATTTTGTTATTTATGAAAAGATTTTTTAAAAGAATGAATTGAAACATATATAAATATAGTAAATATGTTTTTTCTGTGTATTTTAAGTACATGGTTGTTTAGGATCCATATTGACGTTTTTGCTATTGCGGCTAGCGTTGGATTGAAACGTAATGTGAATTGATAATATTATGAACTCATTGTTATTAAATCAGTATTCATGTTATTGTAAACGGTAGCTTTTTACAATTTGATAAGAAAAAAAATGTTGAATATTGTTCTTGTTATCATGTTGAATCGATTTACTATATTTTATCTTTTGTTCTTGTTAATTGTGGCTTAGTACGCTAAAACAATGTCTTCCAAAACGTCATTCGCTCGCTGCTCGTTTTTCCGATATTAGGTTGTTTTATAATATGTACAATATATGTAAAGAAAAGTATAATGAAAATATAACATTTGTATTTTCTCATTTATATTCATTGAACAATGAATGTAATTTAATACAGTCTTGTACACTTATGGGCTACGAATATATTTTTCTATTAGACAATTTCACGTTTAAGTTAATGCTGTACATACATCAACTAAATCTATTATATTAACATTATCAGAGCACTTTCAATCGATTAAAAATACAAAAAAAAAAAAAATGGTATATTACAATACAGAATAACGCTCAAAAATACCCAAATTATTACAGCTCATTAATTCCTTTCCGAGTACATGGTACTAAAATAAGTTATTTTATATGATAAAAATACATTATTAGTATATCTAATTGCGTATGTCTAAATGTTGATTAATGATAGCTCATGTAAGGGCTTATTTTTTTTTTTATATATTAATTATATATTTCGTAATAGAACTGCTGATTATTTATATTGTAACCAAATTTCTATTATTTTATTTCGGAAAATTAATTCCGGGTTTCATGCTATTTTAGCATTAATTTAAATATACATCAGTCTATCATAACTTTATAATCTGCGAGTTATTTGTGGATTACAAAAATTAAATAAACCTTTACACAGTCTAATATTGATGGGATTTTCGTGACTTTGAATTTAGTTATTGCTTACATGTGAAATGAATAATAACTGGAGATACATTCATTTGAGTTATCACAAAATTTTATAGGTTACTTCTAACAAAGGGAATAGCCATTTTGTTAGAAATTTGTTCGTACTTATACAAACATATAATAGGTTACATGGGCAAAATATTGTATAAGGAAAGATAAAAAATAATTATTATTTAATTTATGAGATTTACTTCATGTATACTTGGGTTTAATTACAGTATTACCACAGTCTGAATACTTATGAATTATTTTTAAGGTTAAATTTAACTTTAACTTAAAGAAAATGTCATGTCGAACCGAAAGTGCCCGTTTCGGTTCCCTCCTACTACTGTCTTGTGACAAGCAGAATTGTTATTCGTATGTATATATATAACATATCAGCTGATCAGGAGCTTTACTTAGTTTGGCATTAAATAGCTATTTGTGAAATTGTGTTCTATAATATTTATTACAAACAAAGTTGTATATTAACGTATTATTATCCATATTTTAGCAATAAGTGTACAAGATAAACTGCGTAAATGTTACTAAATCCAGTAACTAATATGCACTAAAATTTAGTAGTTTTTAAAACCTTTTTAGATGGAATATTTCAATCATCGTAGTGATGGAATATTTTTAGACTGATTTAGTTGTAATAAAAAAGCTTTTTGTTGTAGTTAAATAAACCATCTGACAGAAGGAAATATGGCTTTTTATTTATTTTTATACGTTGCACGAAGAATTGGCTGTAAATAACAGTGACCATCAACGGATCTACAATCTATCGGCAACCGTCACTGTTATGCCTGATAAAATGTTTTTTCAGGTTAGAAGATGTTGTGGCGAGGAAAGAATACACGATTTTTTTCGATTGGACATATGATGTTAGCCTTAAGGGCTTTCAAAGCTTCACCGAGCTTTGGGGGCGAGTACTAAGGCACTCAGCCTCAGGCTACGAGCACAAGGGAACCATGAACTTGCCAATCCTCGGCTTGGGCTGTTGTCGGGAAGGAATACACAAAGTGGGATACTGTTTTATAATATGACCAATAAAATTTTACGGTGAACATCATTATTCATACCGAAATGATGGTTACCATAAAGATGTGCTGCACAGCAACTGTGTACAGTCGTTAGCCTATCATAAATGTATTAGTCTTATAATTTATCGTGCAATAGTGTTCCAAGTTGACGTTCCCATACATCCCACCGAACACGAGGGAATCTTTATCTCAGCCGCTGGCGTTAAAATATGTATACAGATTTAAAAACAAATACAATAATAATCTTATTCATCATGGTAGCTTAATTTACCAAGAAGTCATCTACAAATCAGGTGATCTTATCTAGCAATCCCCGAAATAGAAACCTAAATATGTAAAAAAAAACATTCCTCATCATTATATATGTTTTATATGACCTTTTTATAAAACTACCATTTTTGATAAAATACAAATAGATTTTTGACGTTATACGTCAATAAAGAAAAGTGAGTTGGCTAATAATCATTAACTCTTGGATGGTTTTTCTTCGAACGCAAATATTAAAATGCAAACTACAAGTATATCGAATAATTTATTTTCACCTAAGTGTTTCAAATGCGTGGAAGTTAACGGAAATTCTGTAAGTTCTTTTTTATTACAGAATATAAAATGATTTAAAATACAGCCACAAAAATAACTCAAAATGGCAATCAGACTAAAACTGGTAGTTACAGATAAGTATTTTCTAAAACGAATTGGAATAACGTTTGATTTTGAATTCCTTATAATATTTTGCACATTTACGGAAAATTATTTGATTAATACACACTTATTTTTGCATCGCATATGATAAGTCTCAAAGTCGTACATAGTATTCGGATATGTATATATATTCAAATCCTATAATAACCTTATTACGAAAAAGGATCCAATGGCGCATGGAATTTACTAGCCTCGGACTAGTCATCGCTTCAGGAATAAAGATCAGTTTTAAATATAAATTGGAAGTTTTATTTATGAGCTTAGACGGTCCCTTTCTGAATTTAGACTTATAGCGTGTCTTAATAAAGCCTGCGGCATGTTTTACACTAAAGTTAATATTGATATTGTCAATCAATTCTGGTTGTTGATGCTATTAAATTATTTCAGGATGTTGGTCAATCCTGGTAGATATGAACTTACTCAAAATTCGAAAATATAAGCAATTATTCTATAAAATTTGAAGCAAATCAAATACGCTGTAATAAGTTACATACAACGTTTATCCCTCTCTCTGTCCCATTTTATATAAGTTATTCGAAAGAAAAAGTAGGCTATCAGCGTCTCCAGGGTCATATCTATCTCTATACTAAAATTCATATTCATTAACGGTATATGCGTGAAAACGAAACAAACTCCCTTTCATATTTATAATATTAGTAAGGATAAGGGTAGACTGTTTTGGTTTTGCGTTTTGTCATCACAAAAATAATCAAGCGCACAAATTTATTTTCAAAAGGTATATTACATTTCATTTTACAATCGTTTTACATCAGGGACACAATACTAATATAAAAAATTTCACGAACGGAATAGAAAACATACGGAAGTTATTGAATAGCCTAGAAAAAAGTATTAGGAAATCCAACAAGTATGAGGAACGGCTAATACGTTGTAAGTCGAACCACAATCATATCCATGACTTCAGCGAGTTGTGGGACACTGGTGCTTCGGAAGAGGATTATAAATATTATACAAGTATGTATATTATTGTATATTGATGATTATAAAAATCTTTAAACTCTGCTTATTTTGTTAAAAGATGAAAATGAATTTACAGAGGCATCTAAAAATCATTTCGTTTTGCCGGAAGCTTTATCCACTATGAGCGTCGTGTATTTACAGTTTCAGTTAGTCCCTATATATTTATTATAAAGTAACCTTTTCCTTTTTTATAGTTAAGGTTTAGCGTTATGGCCATGATCTCATCTGATCTTAAGTGATGATACGGCCCAAGTTGGTAGATACACTAAACCTGTGGAGGGACTGGCTCTCAAGTGCAACTGCCGGAAACACCTATATGTATTTAGCGGCAGATATTCAACTTGAGAGTGGTAGCTAGCCAGGCGGTCATTAGAAAAAGCCCTACCACCATTCTATGTTTTCCTCACGATGTGTTCCTTCACCGGAAGCTCAAGCTCATTGTAGGTGGATTCGAACTCACGTCCCCCGACGTGAAGTTCGTACACACTACCACTGAGCTATCATAGAAATAAAATGACTTAAAATTAAGAGTTATAATGGAATTTTATTATTTTAATACTTACATTGTTTTGTAACTTTATTTCTTAACGTGACAAAAAAATATATAGGTAGGTATGTACTTACTACTGAGGCGGACTGCGAAAAAGCAAGTGCGAATCGCTAAAAATACCCACTAAAACAGTTTCAAGACTAGTCTTTCTTCTCTTTTTCCCACAGATTAGAGACTGCTTTCGAATTGCTTCTAGTTATCGTTTCATCTATATTAATATTATAAACTGGACAAGTTTGTTTGTCTGTTTGAACGCGCTAATATTGGAAACTACCTGTCCGATTTCAAAGATTATTTTTATATTTGATACAGTAACTGAAGAAGGCTATAGATTTTTAACATCACACTACCACGAACAGAAGCAAAGCAGTATTGACAAGTATTAAAACACCGGCCAAAAATTATTAAATAATTTTTAGTTCTGCTTGATATATACATATTTAGCACAACTTGTAGTATATATTTTTTGTCAATTTGGTGGTAAAATACATTTATGTACATCCAATAAAAATATACTTGCACTACCCCAAAATTTTCCCTTATCACCAGACACATGACCTTCGCATTACTTTGATCGAAAATCCATTTACGGACATTCTTTCGCAATGCAAAAAACGCACTAAAAAGAACCACGGCAACACTTCCATATTACCCGAGACCAGGGACAATTTTCATACTTCTAATGTCCTAGTTCAGTCTTAGGTACTTTGGGTTTGTAATAGGTAGAACAATTGCTTATTGCATTTTACTGTTGTAAAAGATGTATCAATTAATCATGTGATATTTGTTTATTGCTCGCAAAGTTCGTAAGTATTTTAATCATTATAATAATACTTATGGGGGTTACATATAGCAATAATGTATTCAAAAATAGATATGAAGAACTGTGGAAACAATATGAAGTATTATTCGAAGCTTACAACGAACGATGTGGTGCCATTAGGGCCCGTGATAGTATCATGAATGAACTACAGGAAAGTTTAAAACGCAGTAAGGCGCAAACAATAGAAGCTCACCAAACGCTTCTGTCAGTTGGAGACAAGTATTTAAATCTCAAGTGCAGAAGGAATGAAGAAGTACGTTAACAGTTTTTCGTAGAAAATAATCGAATATCTTAAATAAAGACTACGTTATAGTGATTTGGGTATCCAAAGACTCATTATATTTTTCTTATTTATTTAATATTAAAAGCGATGACAGCTCAGTGGTATTGTGTACGGACTCCGCTACAAAGGATGTTAGTGCGAATCCATCTACAATGAGCTTGAGCTTTCGGTGAAGGAAAACATCGTGAGGAAACCATAGTATGGTGGTAGGACTTTTTTTAATTCCCGCCTGGCTAGCTACCACACTCAAGTTGAAATCTGCCGCCAAATACCAATAGGTATGTTCCGACAGTTGGACTTGAGAGCCAATCCCTTCGCAGGTTTAGTGGTTCTACCAACTTGCACCGTATCGTCACTTAAGATCAGATGAAATTATGATCATGACGCTAAACCTTAAATATAAAAAAATTGCATACCAACTGCATCTATAAAAAAAGCCTAAGTTTTGTCTATAAGTCGTTGAAAATTTACTTTTCAACGGTTAGCTTATCTACTGTTAATATTTTGATTATATATTGTGTCGTTTAAAATTATAAAGATAATTAAAAGCGTTGTTTTTGTTTAAATATTATATTTTAGATTCCTTTGTTATGGAAACTATTTACTTTATCTTGAACTCTTGATAAATATCACAAATGTACTTGCCTACATTGTTAAACGTAATATAATTTAAATCATAGTATTGGTCGCAAATATTTTTCATTCATTGTTCTTTTATGACTGTCTTCGACCAACTCTTACAACAATTCCAATTGAATGGCTATAATATATAAATAAAATTGCTTTATAACAACTTAGAAATGCAGATTGGAGCAAAGGATTAACAAGCATAAAGAGATTGTAAATGAGATAATGCCAGGATTAGAAGAGGCAGGGCTTGAGTTCGATAAGCAGTTGGCTCAGTATCTGTCAAAAGAAAGGGACTCCGATGCTGCTCAATTGCTTGCACAGGTACCTAGATAAATTTAGGTGTGTAAAAATCGTCATGTGTTTTAGATATTTCAGATATTTATAAGCAGGGGTAAAACCAGACAGCGCAGTGAGAAAAATAAGCGGTCAAAAAAATTGCGGTTGTAGTCGCAAACTCCATGAACCATCTTGCGAGTCAATTATGCCAGTGCAGTTTTGCAAAATGATTGTACATTTACCAATCGCTTTATGATTTAAAAGTTTAATATTTATCAGTGTGTACACAGCAACTATACATATATGCCCGCCTTGTTCCTGGGCTTACTGTAATGACTTACTTATAAAAAGATAACCATTAGTTAGATATTACGCGATAATTATGTTCGACTGAATCGCGACAACTTACACGAGGTTACGCGAGTGTTACAATTATCATCGCAAGTGGAATGGACTGTGGATTTAACCTTGCAAATGGGTAGTCGCCGCGACCACTTCAGGCACTGGTCGGGCATGTGCGAATGACAGTTCTAATACTTAACAATTAAGATTGTTTCCAAAATAAGAAAAATAATTATTTTTGTTACATAACTTTTGAACAAAATGTCAAACCAAGTCAACAAGTGTCGCGATGTTTTGTCTAAATAAGCATTATTTATACTCTTTCCTGCTGAACTATAGTATCCTTCCTCCCTAATAATATTATACATTGCGAAAGTGAGTTTGTTTGTTTGTTACGGTTTCACACCCAAACCGCTGAATCAATTATGATGAGTGTTGGTATAGAGATAGATGGAACCTTGGAGATGGCGATAGGGTACTTTTTCTTACGAAAAACTTGTAGGAAGTGAGATAGAGTGATAAAGCTTGTATGAAACTTTTTATTGCGTCATTCGATCTGTTTGATAAAATCAATATTAACGCAAGCGACTCCGCGGGTAAAAGCTGGTATAATATGAACCTATACTAATTCTTCGTAGTAATTTTAATTTAAAACGTAGAAAACTTTCAAAATCGCCATTCTGATAAAGACTGAAGGTAAGATGTAGAAATATCGTGCTGTGTTGTATTTGGACCGCATCGGTTTTACCATTAATTTCAGTCATATATTTCAATTAGTGTTCACCCGGTGGTCAAAATCCGACCGAATCCGAAATATTGAAAATTTAAGAAATGTCTTGTAAAGGTGAGACAAAACTAACGTCTTCCAAATATTTTTATTGCTAACACTCGATTCTTAAACACGCTCGTGTTTTAATACCCCTCATTATACAACAGTTTCATAAACTACCATTAGTATAAATTAAACCGGTTATTGCAATGATACACGATTTAGAAAATATAAACTGCCGTTTTATATGCACATCGATGTCACTTATACCTTAATAGATTAGTAATAACAATAGAAGTGTATTCCAGACGAGAAAATGCAACCGACTGTATCTTGAAAATTTGCGACTTAAGACATATGTTAGACAATTATCAATAAATAATGGAAATTAATTGATTGTATTATTTTAATTGTATCCTTGTAATATCTAATGATTTGAAATCATAAAAATGAGGAATTATTTTGAACTAAGTATATGGCTTTGTATTTAGCATTTAAAAGCATGCTTCATCTAAATGGGTTATTCTTGTACATATATAATACGCATTTTATGGCGTTATTGAGAGTATATTCGTAACTACTATTGAAATAAAACAATTCATAGAATTAAAGTTTAGTGTTCTTGTGAATTTAATGTGTGACATTGTGCCTTTATATCCAGTATTTACAAATCTTATATCAACAAAATAGTGATAGCAACTATCATGGTAATCATGTAAAAGTGAAAGTTTTGGTTTGTTACAAGCCTAATGTAATTGGATCTTTTTTTATTGTTATGTCATCTATCTATGTAGGCAATTTCACCAATGTCAAGTGAGATAGGCTTATACTAAGGTAATTAACGAACACAAAGTACATAAGCTATGTGCGAGGCTAGAACTCGCAGTACTTCGACGCGGCGGTTGCAATGAGGCAACAGATTTAACTATTAGGTAAACGATACAGCCATTGGTTCTTAAAAACCACCCTAGCACCTTAACGATTTGGATAAAGTTGTGCATTTAAAATAATATTTTATCTTAGTGCACCTAGATAGTATTTTAGATATCCTTAGATATTTGTTGTGTATCCTTAGATTGTTTAGTTTTCTGGCGCTTTATAAAGCATAATACATTTATCCAGATAAAAGAAGCCGATGCTACGTAAACAACGCGCAAATGCGGAGGCATGAAAAAAAAGTTGACGGTCTGCACCGGAATCCAAAATGTTTGGTTTGCTATAAAAGTCTTCCAATATTTCTCTCGGAGTTCCTCGAAAATGTCCTCCTTACGCTCGATGACTGCTAAGACTGCGAACAAGGTTGAAAAAAAATGATCAACACAACCAGTTTGGATCTACGTGACATGTTAACAAATTCCTACCTGCTATATTGTCGTTTACTAGATTTTTAAAAGATTAATTTTACTGACTTCACTGTCCAAAGTTTGTTAAAAATTATTTTATGTTTTGATGGTATAATAGTTACTTATATTAAGTTTTTTTTTTTTTTCGATTGAACATATGATGTTAGCCTTAGGGGTTACAGCTTCACCGAGGTTGGGGAGTGAGTACTAAGGCACTCTGCCCGAGGCAACGAACACAAGGGAGTTATGGAGTGGCCGATCCTGGGGTTAGGATGTTGCCGGGGCCACGAATAGAAGCCGAGAAGCCGAGGGAATTGTGACAATGACGACACGGGTTACCTACGCGAAACTAGCTCTACTACTATATAGGATTGTAGTGGTTGTTTCATGAAGTAATGACTGGGCTGTACTTGTCCTATGGTAGGTAATATAATGTGTGATATATATATATATAGGTACATGTTGTAATAACTGATTCAATTCATTGGCAAACAGAGAGTTTTTCTAGTTTTTTTTTTCACATTAGACATGGTTTGATGAGAATATGTAAAATGTGTTAAAAGTAACTCACGTGTATAAAAGGTTGCTAACAAGATCGGAGTCATCAAGAACTGATCCGCTACCACCTTTGTAGCAACCGACCTCACTGCAGTACCGGCAAACTTTTTATCCAGAAATTTGTACCTAGATAAATATATAATCGTGAGTCAACTATTAATTAATGACAACAGCTAAATATGTTACATTTTTCACTTCAGATATTATAGTTTGCCAGTTTTCTCTCTTACAACATGATTCAATTTATAATTCACTTGCAGCGTGTTCGAACTACTCGTAAGTAAACTTAGAATCGAAACCTGTAAACACGTTCAGCTGAAAATATAGTGTTGAAACCATATCGTCGTAGTAGAAGCTATTAGCATAAAAGTCTTATTACACTAATGAAATTTATTTCAGGGAAGTACTACTTACTTCTAGGTTTTTTATTTATTACTATTAATTGAGGTTTCCTACGATAAAATAATGCAGTATTTTGTAATGCAGTCTATTGAACTTGCGAAATTATAATTTTTATAACTTGAATCTTGTTGATAATAATGACTATTTGATAGTAAATACTGAAAAAAAAAATTGTCCGATGCTAAAAATGTTTTTCATACCAATAGTAAAGAATGGGCGCGTACAATGTACTGCCGACGGATACAATTCGTCCCGCTGCAGCGAAGTCATATTCCGGTTTATCAGTCTGAAATACAATTATGACGTCATTGCTATTATCGACACTATTATAAGTCAATTTGACTCCACAACTGACCATATGCCAATTGCCACTACTGAATTCCATTTCGGTTCCTCAATAAGTCACTCTCTAATTACCTTGCGCAGTGCAATATTTCTTATAATTACTTATTGCAGAACTGTTGTGAAAATGACCATTTGCTTAATCTATGCATCTAAAGTACCTATATATACATGCTAGTATTATATATATGAGTAGTGTAACTCGTAGTTATTGTTAACTCATAGGTATATATATACAATAAACCTAACTATACATAGATATATAAGCGAAATGCCACTAACTGAACTATCACGATATCTGTAAAACTAACAGGTTTATACATTTGAATATAAGCACAGATATTCCATTTGAGACGTAGACACCCACTGAGAACGTAGTTACCGATCACGCGCGTTTGATGGGAAAAACACGAACGAAGTCGGGGTGACCAGCTAGTATTTCTATAAAACTCATTAAATACAGTATTTATTATACAGATGTCTTAGAACTCAAATTACGTTATCAGTTTTGTTATAATCTATATTAATACATATTATAGAACTATATTACATTCTTTAATAGAATGATTTATAATATAATACTGCAAAATAGATATGTACAAAAATTTCAAATACACTTGTGTCGGTAGCGTGGCCGAGCGGTCTAAGGCGCTGGTTTAAGGCACCAGTCTCTTCGGAGGCGTGGGTTCGAATCCCACCGCTGCCAGGATCCTTTTTACTTTTTTTATACATGTTTTCTTAAGTTTTTGTAACCATACATTATGTCAATACTCCGTAACCGTGTACCTCTGTTTCATCTCATTAAAGTAAATTTTATAATGTTTTTAGTTATTTGTACTAAAACGGATTAGTACTGCCTAATCTAAAATTTATTGTAGGGTTTTTATTTAGAAATACTATAGGATTTAATCCTGTTAACGTTGTTAAACAGGATTTAAGTTTGCTGCAGCTGACGCATTAGCGATTTATTTTCTGACTTCAATCGGAAGAATACGAACAATGTTCTTACTATAAACTAAACAGATAGTTAAAATTAGCTCACCTATAAAAACTAACCGTAAAAAACTTAATATATGAAGAATTATGTAGTTTAATATATTTATACTATAAATCGGTTTAATTACTATACCCTTTACTTACCTTGAAGTATAAATTCTATTTAACGTAAAATAAGAGTAAATTTTTAACAAAATCAAAGCATAGATTACGCACGTATATAATGTTTTAAGTATATAGAAATATTGAAATAAACAAACGACATACCACTCATTATTATAGGTATTCATGAATTAAATACCTCTCGAACATAACTATAGTCTCTGTGAAATGATATTTATTTATAACTATCTGTGTCCGCGGTTTCACTCGCGTGAAACTAAACTTTATTTGTCTGTCTCGGAAAAAGAGATTCGATCACTACAAAACTTCACAGGATCAGTCGCTGGGCTTATCGGCATATTTATTGGAAACTATTTTAAAATTTTGGATCCCATGTGAACCATACATACATACTTCGAAATTTAAATTTATATAAATAAGATGTGTGTGATATAGTCAAATAAAGATGACGTGCAAAAAATGATTTATAAATAAAATTAAATATAGGTTATAATAATAGGCTATGGCAATAGCAGTAAAATCTAATACTAATTAAAAAGAAAAGTTTAACTCCAAGCGTTGTTAACCTTTTAACAAATATTACAATCGTATTATCTAACCAATATCCACATAATTGTATTAACAGTTTCCTACCGAATATATTTTATTGAAAGTTTGCTGTGAGAGTTCCGCTGCCGTGTAGAAAGTGGCATACACAGCGGTGTTGGTAAGTACCGGTCGCCGTTGCAGCGACTTACGACACCATCCTAGTATACGCGATGCCATACTCTATTCCTGCAGTCAACAATGTTTAAAATCATCAGTATAACTCAGATTGCAGTAGCATACCGACCGTCTACAAAAAAAAAAGGATTAAAAAAATGAACCATGTTTTTATAACTTTTTTTTTACATTTTCATGTATTGTCATTCTGAACTATGATCAAAATTTCAAATATCTAGTTCATCGGGAAATTAGATTAAAATCAATCATAAAATTCCACCAAGGCAGAGATACAAGAAAGCGAGTTAATAAAAACATGGTAAAATAAAACATTATCTTCCCATAAGAGCTGGCTTATTCATCCTAAGTCACGTAGTTGATTAGTTGGTTGACGTATTGTCTATTGCGTGACAATGATCTAGTTTCCACGATTATACGTAAATAAAATAACCCAACGTTATTATTACTTTGCAAAAAAAATTATAAACTTTAATTGAATGAAAGTTTTTATCACCCTTTGACACGTTTTGCCTATTTGGTTTATTGTTATTTCTAAATATGAATATTGAAAAATTCTTTAAGGTTTTATGGTCTTACTAAATATATGATAATAATCTGTATGACGTATTTTATGTCGACATGACAAGAAAAATGTATTATTATATCAAGAAATAAGTAAAAGTCGGTATTTCTGTTTATAATTAAAGATACTGAGAGTGCGATTAACGCTAGGTCAAATAAAAACTATCATCAATTTGGGTAAGTTTTGACAATGTAGATTTATTCGAATCTTATAGGAATGGAACCATTAATGACTGATCTTGTCTGCAGGATTAAAACCTATTTTTATATTATGTGGCATCTGTCTATGTAGGTAATTTCGCCAATGTTAAGTGGGAAGGTGTTTATAACACAATTAAAAGTAAAAAAAAATTACAACTAAAAACAGAACTATTATTTGTAAGTCATTCAAACAGTTTTGTCTTTTGCACGGCTCGAACAGACAGCACTTCGACGAGACTGTTTCAGTGAGGCAACTGCTTCAACCACTACACCAATAAAATCTTATATTAAGATAAAAAAAGAATAAGAGATGAGATGATAATGAGATGAGACATTTGCTATAGTAAATTTAAATACTCGTACACAAATTAGAGGATTTGTGTTTCATTTATTAACATTAAGTATTTAAAATTTGATCATAACGGCCTTTTTTATATTTAAGTTTTAGCGTAATGGGTATTATCTCACCTGATCCTAAGTGACGATCGGCCCAAGTTGGTAGACACGCTTAACCTGTGGAGGAACTGGGTCTCAAGTGCAACTGCCGGAACACACCTATTGGTATTTGGTGGCTTGTATTGTAAACTTGAGGATGGTTGCTAGCCAGGCGGGCATTTCAATTTCTTTGTACGAGCTGATCTTAGGAACTACGAGTCAGATTTCAAAATGTATTTTTGTATTTAATAAAGCAATTATTGAGAAAGACTTTACGCTATTTAACATCACGCTAACCCCAATAGGAGCAAAGTTGTATCGAAAAAAGTTAAAAGAACGGGCAAAAGTTTTTAGTTCCCCGCAAACGATGTCGCTAATACAGCTAGTATCACAGATAACGACAATAATACATTGTTATATCTGCGTAATTACACGTGTTAAGTCCAGAATCAAGGCGGTGACCCTATACGTGTCTGATAAATAGAAAACTGCTCCTATTTACAACGTCATTGGTTATGGGCATTTAATGAATGAAATGTAAATAGACAATTTATTATTCCTTTACAAATCTAGATACTTATAGCTTGAACATTAAAGATTTGGGTATTAAAAGATCGTGGAATGAGGTGATATTGAACATGATAAAACATCAAGACACTTAATTTTAACTAGTTATGTGCACAATTCTACGTATACTATGTAGATATTTGTTTGACGTCTATTTTTTGCTCATATATGATTTCTTAAATTGGTATTGAAATAATATCAAGAGTAGTAGCGTATCAATTCCCAAACACATTGATACTGAAATAAATGGTCTTCAAAATCTGTCAAGCCCATTTAAGTGAACACCAAAGATACAAAAAGAATTAAACTTAGATTTTAATTATGTGTGGCCTTTATAATACATGTATATCACGAAAGTTACATAAAAATACAAGTATTGAGGGATCTACATACGTATTTGATAATGTAGATAGGTAACTGTAGTATTAATTTCAATATTACAAATCATATATGCATAATACAGTGGAACCTCGTTAAGTTAAAAACCAAGAGAAACACAAAATATTTTAAGTTATAGAGTTTTAATTTATCAAGGGTTTATGTTAGATAGTGATTGATGAGTTAATATACAGTTCCTATTTTTACTCGAATGCGGAAGAAGTAGTAAAATAAAGTACATACAAATTTTACATAAAAACAAAACTTAATTTAAAGTTTATTTATTAGAGCAGATTAATTTTTAAAATTTTTAGAGGTTTTTACTTTATCGAGGTTTGTGTTATTGAGGTCCTACTGTATATCAAAAGATATTGCATACTACATAAAATAAGGTTTGAGGAGTTATCTCGTTAAATAATAAATAGATATACGATACTTGTTATATGAACAGAAGTTAATTTTACAAAGCAGCTTATTTTCACTATTCAACTTAACTTTTTGTTTAACTAGTTTGTTAGTTATTAATATTTTTACGTACCTAATGTCACTCTAATTACACTGTATATTACTGTGTATTGTATAACCCAAGAAAATGATTTTGCTGTAAGATTATTTAATAATAATTTCAATATTATTTTAGAAAATAACTATAAATTTAACAAACACTAAATTTTAAATATTTACTTTACTTTATTATTCCTATTTTTTATCAGTAAGAGAACACGACTCTTATCAGTTAGCATTCAAACTACACTATATCAGCGTCACCGAGCCGTGTATTAAATTGACTTCAATAGAATAATTAATCAAAATAGCTATCATTCTGATCATTGATGTACACTTGGCATGTTAACAACAGCTATTTCATTCTTAATTGAGTTTAAAACCTCTAAAAATTGTGATAAATCGAGTCGCTATGTAAAATTTACGTAAACAACAGTTAATTAAAACATCATTAAATCAAAGAGTTTCTAGTAAAACTAATGCTTTAAATATTTCACCAAATGAAGCTAGATCTAAGTCTTGCAAAAACACTGTCTAGGAAAACTCGAAAGCTAAAATATTTAGTAACAAATTGGAGTCTAAATACAAAATTTCATTCAACTCGTTTTAGTTTTTTGTAAAAATTTAAACTGTCATGCTAAACTTTTTGCATGAAAATGGGTGTTTTTCAGAATAAGTACTAATTTCGTTGTCATCTTCCGTTGAGCTATTTAGTCGAATCACGATCTATTGAGACCAAAACGAAATGCTTCAATATATATATAAAGATAACAAAAACGAGGCTCATCGAAATAAATAATTATCCAAGGAATACTTTTCCAAACTTAGAATAAAATACTTTACCAATAATACTCAAAGATCTATCAGATTTTTTACTAATTTCATCCCCAAATAGTAATAGTATGTCTATGTCTTGTGTAACAGTTGACCGGGAGCTTAACCTCCGGGACCTGCAGGAAGGGGTGTGGTGATTCAACTGTAAAAATATAGGATGTTGATAAATTTTCATGAATTATTGAATTAAATCGTCATTATATTATACACGTATCCAATGTATACAATTAAACAATGTGTGTCAAAATACATTTTTTGCTAAAAAAAACATTATTTTCTGTTCTATTAGTATCGGGAGCGATTTGCGCATCGAGCAGTGTCAATTATTTCCATGGTCACAATACTCGAGCAATATCGGAAACGTGCTTATCTTCTTCAATGCTAACCTGTTTTAGTTATTTTGTAAGTAAAGAGCATAATAAAACGAATAAAGGATTTAACGTCAGTTCAAATTTACATAGTGTATTAGTATATGTATTTCAATTCACTTTTTAGTAACTTATTTAGCAATATACTAATTCTTATTATGTTAATTAGCAGTAAAGTGAAACTGTGGCTATAATGCTAAAATCTAGGAAATATACAAGCGTTGTAATTGAATTTATTATGTAAACTTTGTGTTTTTATTTTTCAGTATCACACTACAGAAACAATTTGCGACTGCAGAATGCCACATAGAATGAAGTGCAGAATATATAAGTCTATTATAAGACCTGTCATATTGAATGGATCGGAGTGCTGAGCAAGTAAGAAGACAGATGAGTGTCGATCGCATGCAGCAGAAATATGAATATCGAGAAGGACGTGTGGTGTTACAAGAATGGACAAAGTCAGGAATGAGTATGAAAGAGGAAGTTTGAAAGTGGCACCAGTGGTAGAGAAGTTGAAAAGGAATCGCTTGTTTTGTTTGGACATGTCATGAGAAAAGATGAAACGAATGTGGTGAGAAAAGTCATGGATATGAATGTTGAAGGATGGAAAGGAAGAGGAAGACCAAAGAAAAGATGCATAGAGTGTGTGAGGAATGAGATGAAAAAGAAGAACTGAATGAAGAGATGGCAGCTGATAGAGATGTATGGAAGAGCGTTATAATTGAATCAGATCCGGTTAGGTCACAATCACCATATGCAATTAATCTTTTATAGTTTATTACATTTTGAGATAAGTCATTGTACATCCATCTGCCTTAAGGTTTGCAGAGTCTCATGATACCCACTACCTTTGGTAGATTGCTTATGTCCCGACAATTGTAGTTTTGGAAGCTTCCAGTAACAACGCCGTTCTAGAAGAAGTGTAAACCGTCCCTGATCGCTACCAATACGGATGTTGAGTGTTACCGTGGTGACTTTTTTGTAGGTATTTGATGTAGCTTCTTACCCGTTATTTCTTGCCACACTCCCTTCTCATCTTGCCCTGGACGCAGGTAGTGTGTTTACGCATTCTGAGAGGAAGTCAATAAAGTGGATTTTTTTTCACCACGTCATCAACAAAAATGTACAGCGCCGTTACTCTGGGATGCTACTATAAAAGTAAATACATTTATAATCTCAAAAAGAAAAATATAAGATAAACATAGTTTTTAAATAAGATGAATTTCTGTTATTTGATTTATAATTTGCGAACAAAGACATATCAGATTTTAAATTTTTAGACAGTTAAATATACAAAATGTATCTAATTTTAAAATAAATGGGGATCAATACTACTGTGTAATAAATTTATTGAGTTGTATCACCTAGAGTTATTCAAACTGAGTCGATCGATTTTGATACACAAAATTACCAAGCGAGCCCTTTTAGCTTTCCACCACGTTCATGCCAAATATTCGAATAACCATAATTTATAAGCTCAGGCTGAAAACCAGCGCTTCTGAAACTTGCATTGCAAAAGCATATTTCGCGGATCCGGGGTCTTTTCCTAGCGTAGCACAGCGCATGCAATCGCAATTTAAATATACCTTATGTATGTTTAATTTACGGTTGAAATGTACATATATATTAATAGAATATGTGTTCTGTATATGGTGGAAATAAACCATTTTTTCTTTATTTAATAATATTCCTAAAATTTCCCATTAATTACACATAAATTTTCAAATATCCTCTATATACAGTGTCATGTCGTTACACAGTGTATTTAACGAAGAACCCGTTATAACATCGAAATTACTTGACTTTAGTTAGTTGAACTTATTGTCATACAATGATAGTTCTTTCCATTTATCGATGACTATGAATACAATTATAAAATACGCAATCCTTTAAGTGTTACTATATACAGCACTGAATCTACAACAAATATTAATGTTTTTCAAGATACGGAAAATTATCAACTGCGGTTATGACCTAGTTTCCTTACACTACGTATAAAGGTTATTATATCACGGTAGTTTGCTTGTACTGAAATATACTTACAATGTACATGGGTCGATAAAAATGTTGAGACCTTTCTCTATGTTTACTGAGTGATTATTGTGGAAAAATAAAAAAAATTGTTTTGACACATCACAAATAATTACCCACTGGTATTGACTATCAAGTAGTAATCGATAATTAAAGAAATCAGCATACAAAATGATCATTGTATTCTAAAAGTAAAGTTTTCAAGCCATATCTTACACCAATATTACAAGTTTTTTAGTTGTGCCCGAGATATATTTCGCGTAGATTTAAATTATATCGCGTATTATTTTAGGATTTATCTTTCAATTTTGCAGCTTCGTAGATATTATATTGTTATACTAAGTATAACTATTACAATTACAAACTGTTATATACTTATTCAAGCTCAATCACATTACCAGAATATTGTTTTCTCGTAGTGTGACTAACGGTACGCAAAGCGCTCACCAAGGTACTGCCTAATGAATGATAATCTTATGATAACTAATATAATAAAATAGGTTGTTTATCACAAAATAAGTATAGAAAAATAAAATCCAACTAAGGATTGTTTCATAGCAAAAAAGAAAACTACTGTGATGGTTACTGTTCTTGCAATATCTTATGACAGTTCTTAACACTATTGAAAACATGGTGTTTTGAACGAAATTATTAACATTTCAGTACCATGAAGTAGTGAAATATAGCTTGAGTTTTGTGTAAGTTATCAGCTGACGAATAGAGCAAAGTGCTTATAAATCCGTCAAGAAGTTTATTTATCACAAAATTATAACTTTTATCCTTATCCCTAAGGATTTCGATTTATAGGATAAAAAGAATCCTATACTGTATACGTTAATCCATAACATTAAATAGAACATGTCAAAATTCATCAATAATTTCAATTCGTCAATAGTTTTAATCAATTATTAGTAGTTTCAGAGCAATTTACATAAAAACGTAGATAAAAATTGAAAAATAAATTATTTTTATCCTCTACACCGATAATAAGTACAGAAAAAACATTAAATGTACTGATTTAACTCAGTTTTATTATAAACATCATATTAAGAAAGCAAAATATTCATGGAAATTACATCTGAATAAGTGGATAGAAAATTTTGTTATCAGGTCTAAGCTGCTAGCACTCTTACTAGTAAGTGCAAGCACTTTAACATAGGTTGATAAAAACATGCGTCGTGTTCGTGCGAAATACGATGTAACATGGATGGTGTATTCCACGTTGCATTTAGTAACGGTAAGGCACTCTTTTAATTATATGTTTTTAATTGTATTACTGTGGCTTTCTTTCGGAAATAATGTATACCCATACATAAGAGGGCAGTTCTAAACGTATTCAAACGAATTGTATCTAATTTTATTTATTAATTTCCCTGAAATAGAAACAGCAAAATTTGCCTATGCCTTTGAAATACCTTTGAATTCTTTATTATGTCATTTATTTTAATATCAACGGTTTGTTCTATAATTATAATAGTGAAGTTTGTCGCTCTATTTGGAATTATAGAGTACTGGCTGATACCTCCGACTTCATCTACGTTTATCCGATAACTGAATTATAAAATCCATTCTTTGTCTTTCCGGTGAAAAGCATTTCCATGCCAAGTTTCATGTCAATAGGTTTTGGAGTTATCGTGATGAGTCAGTCAGTGGTAATTCGTTTATATATGTATTGTTTAACACGTACGTATATATCTTTGGCGCATCAGTATAATTCCTAGTAATGGAGTAATAACAGCTGAATTGTCTTGCACGTCACGAAAAGCAGGTATAACACGAACATAAACCACATTACTTTGAAGTATTGTTTATAGTAAAAAGATAACTATGATCATTTAACATTGATCTTATAAGTGTCTATATTTTTATTAATGTAACTACCTAATGCTCGTGGTTATTTTCGCATACACTTTTTTAATTCTTTATATTTTAGTGTTTTACCCAAAATCTCACCTGATGTTAAGCGACGATGTGGTTCAAGATGGTGGAAATGCTACCCTAGTGGAGAGGCTGGTTTTCAACTGCAACTACCGGAAAACACTTATAGGTATTTGGCAGCAGATTTTCAACTTGAGCGTTATGAAAATGTAGATAGCCAAGTGGGCATTAGAAAAATCCCTACTACTATGTATACGACAAGGTTATTCCGGGATCTTGCAGTAGCAGGATAGTAAATACCTATCAAAGTACATATATAGTTGTCAGATTGCAATACCTAATACTGTGCACCCGAGTGACGCGTTCACTCCCAATTAAAAACAACCCTTGTTCCTTTCACTTTAAATTCTATACAATCCCTATAATTATTTCATTTAATTTCTTAAAATGAAGTTAAAATGGGTTGGCATATTAGGATACCTCAACACTATCTATAGGTTTTCAGTTATTGTGACTTATGGTAGGGACTAGAGGATCAAATTTTGAGGAGAAAACATAAAGAAAACTTTATTTATTTTCGTCGAGTATATTGTTCAGAAATATTAATATAGGTAAAAATATATAAAACTACTAATTCACCAATTATTACCCCGTTTAGATATTTTCTGGAGAGTATAAAGAAGTACTTAAAAAGGTGGTAGACAGTAAGAAATTAGTGGTAACCAACATTTATGATGAGTTCCTATTAAAGTTATGATTCATAAAGTAATAAAGTGCCATAAAATAATATTAATACTTTATATGCTACTATAATTATAAGGCACTATTGAAAGGTTTTATAATAGTGAGGCTATTTAGTTTCTGTTAACTAGATACAAATAAATAAATTCCAAGTTGAAGGGGGGTCGATTGTATAATAGTAAGGCCGAATCTATTTCCCAATAAAATAATAGAAGAACAGAGTCGGGAGACTCTATTTAAATAGGACAGAACCACAAAGCTTAATAAGATGCGTTATTCTGAGAAAGATCGCTGTAGTCCACTTCTTGAACCATAGAGACTACCACTTACAAATTACACGAATCACACTGTCCTTATACGTACACACAAAAACACAGTAAGTAAAAGTTTGGAAATCCAAAAGTGAACGCCTCATAACATTCATTTCATTTTTAAGAAAATAAAACAAGCTGCACCATTAACTAATTCTATGAATTATTTTATTCATTATTGTATATTATTTTAGTAATCATGATTTATTTCTCACCGCAAAAACTCCGTAGATAGCTTTACCTACAGAATCTCTATTGAAGCGCTAACCTCTTCATTATAAAATAACGTCGACTCGGCTGTATGGTTTCGGAAACTTTGCCTTTTCCTTATTTTTAACTTTTCCTTAAAAAGAAAAAAAATGACAATACTTATAACTTGTAAATGTAAAATGTGATAAATTAAAAAATGCGACTTAAAAATATAAACTATATAGGACTATGCATGGAAACAACTTAAGCCAAAGCTTGGCCACTTTGTACTTATTGCCATTTCGGCTCGCTCGTTACAAAGCTCGATGAAGTTATGACGCTTTATAGGTCTCAAAGCATCAATCAGTTGGAAAAAAATATTATTATTTCTTATATTATTTTATTAATAATTTATAATATAAAAAAATGTTCTTTTTATTTCTCTATATTTTGACAACTGTCTCATTTGATGTTAAAATACTAAAGGGCAGTAAGGTATCGTAAAAAAACATGTAAATGATTGAATAATTGGTTTTTAATTTGAGAGTGGTAACTGCTTAGTGGCATATTAAAATTTCAGACCAACACACTATAGTTTCATTTGATGTAAAACCTACGAATAGTATAATAAGCCGCAACGCACACTAACAATACAATGTCATTGCTTACCTGCTTATTGATACCAAGTTACAATAAAACCTTAAAACAGAATTTCTCCTTTCACTTAAGTGTTTATATTGTTTTAACTTATGAATAATAAATAATTATTAAAATCAGGGAAAACCAGAAAGCGTTAATAATAATTTAATTTATACTTAGCATATTTCATACAAGTGCTGTGAAAAATATAATACCTCTTCGGTATCTTCTTTAGAAGTGTACGGCTACTTTAAAAACGCGTTGATGGTTTAATTGATAGTGTGTACGAGCGTCGCGTCGATGGACGTGAGTTCGAATCCGTGTAATAAGCCTGTGCTTTCGGTGAAGGAAAAAATCGTGATTAAATCATAGCATACTAGAGTTTTTCTAATGCCCGCCTGGCTAGCTACCATCCCCAATTTGAAAAGCTGAGTTTGAAAATTGAGTTTCGGCAGTTGCTCTTGAGAACCAGTTCCTCCACTAGACTTAAAGTGACCACTATTTTAGGTTACATCGTCACATAACATCACGAGAAATCCTAAAAAAAACTTTTAGGATGACATTCTATAAAGATTCCTTTTTTTCACAATCATTAGCGACAGAGAAAACAAAAAAAAAGTGTTGTATTATTTTAAATACCTTAATTAATATCATCCCAACATCTTGTATAGGGACACTATTATTATTCTATCTACATTGTACTAAAGTTTCAAAATTTTAAATCCGGTCTAACGTATCATATAGGTAAAAAAAATCAACAAAATTTGTTTGATCCGTTTACTTTTTATATAAGCAAACAACAACATGACTTTTAAGGCTATATTAGTTATGTTATAAATAAAACCAAATCAATTTCTGTACAATCATAAATTTTAAATACGAAATACAAGAACTATGTATATTCTGTTGAGCACGAAGTTTTGTATCAGTACACAAAACGAAGAGAGTCCTGTTAAAATTCAAAAGTGGTATGCAACCTGTTGCTTCGGTACTCCTTTTGTATCCCGTTGATAATTTTATAACAAGATATTTCTTTTGAAACTATTAACCCGCGCAAATTTATCTACATTAAGTTTCATATAATAGACTGTTAAATATCTAAATAAATATGTAATGATTTTGTTTAACCGTAATTAGTATTTTTAATGGAAAGACTGGTAGAGTAAATGGTAGAGTTCTGTTAAAAATTTAAAATGTGCGGCGCAGCGCGGCGTGTTGCGCGGTTCGAGGGGCGCCGCCCGTGAACGCCGGTACCAGGTAACAGGAGGTACGGCTGCACAGTGGGTCGCTTCATTAATATATTGGACACAAATATGTAAAATCAAATTAACCGACTCTTGTAAATTTCCAGTGTATATAATATGATGATTTTTGTGGTATATATTTTCATGTTAATTGGTTTATTATTAGCATTTGCTTTAGAGGTTTTGTCCTATAAGTAATGTGATCTCTCAAACAATATTATTTTTACAATTAAAACATATGAATTATTTATAATTTTAATACAGATATTAAAACATTTATTTATCAGAATAGAATAATATTTAAAGTAAACTTAAAGGTAAATATTATAGTGTTTAATTATTGTATATTCACGGCGTAATTACTTCTTGTTTGACTTTAGGTTTGGACATGAGATACTCTTTTGTATAGCGGACTTTATGAAGAAAACTGGAATGATTAAAGGATCCTTTTGCTTTGAACCATGTAAGTATAACATTCACGAAGTAAACTTCTAATAATTCAATTAAATATACATATTATTAACATTGGCTGTCGAGAAAGTGGAGCAATGTGCATTCGTAAAACTTAGCGGTCGTCCTCCCTCCCACGTCACATAGTATCTCTTTCTCGCATCATCAAGCTATCTCTGTCCCGCGACACATTCAGTCGCTGCGTATCTCTTGCGTATTGTACAGGTGTGTTAATTGGTTGCAGGATGTTGAACATTCGTAAATAAAACCTGTTATTGTAATACGATTTCCACATATTTCGAAGATATTATACATACAATATTCCATGTCTTTTTTAAAATATGTTATTGTAACATAATCATTTAAAAACTTAGTGTTAAAGTGGTGCGTTACGAAAGAGTGACAAGTTTTCTTGTGTTGTGTGCTAAATCCTTGAGTTTGGAGGCTTTGTCGTCTTTTACGATTCTCGTACAGCATCCTTTTATATTTTTGGTGGCATCTATATAACCATAAGGTATGTGACACTTTTATTATATAGTACTGAGTTAAAGAAACAGAACCAAAATCAGAATTTCAAAGAAACCCTCATTTTAATTTACATATAAGAGTCATGACAACTTCTATATGATCGCCTTGAAGTAAAGTTTTAGTTGAACGATATTTTAATAACTTAATTTCGACGTAAATATGCAAATGACGTAAATTCGACAATTATGGACGGAGAGGTCACAGAACCATGGTAGAGGTGCTTGATGAACCAAATATCTTTCACTTGGTTGCGGCCCTGGTTAAATTTCAGTCAGGCAGTATTTATGATATTGGACTTATTCCTTGATATCTATAACGAAGATTGCAGTTTCCTTTTTGTATATTTTATAAAGCCTAAACCTCGTGTAAACTTGTGACAACAATTTGTGTTAACAAGTTTACTTGTTGATTTAAAATCGTATATTATTAACTATAACTGTACTAAAATTAAATTGTGATATTATTAAAAATAAAGGATTTACATTATGTGATAATAATCAACATACTGTTCATTGAGTGTAAACTTTGTACAATAAAAGTTACTTGCCTTTAGCAGATGTTTGTCTTTAAATGTAGTTAAGGTTATTAAATATTCTGTTGTTTATTTTATGTCAAAAAAGTAAAGTAGTATATAACGTATACATATACATTAACACTAAGTTAATAACGTTTTAAAGGCCTCTAAACAAAATTATTACATAAAATAAAAAATAAAAAACTATTCGTTATTCTAAAAGAGCAGTAAGGTATATTAAAAAAGGGTGTTATCTATGTTTACTCTATAACCAGAGTTATTTGAAATCCCTGTACCGATATCAAACAAAAGATTATTTTTTATCTGTTTCATTTGTGAAAGCAAAAACTTACTTATTTATGTATAAACATTCCTCATTGGTTAAACCTGTTTAAATATAAAATTCAGGATTCTGATTGGTTAATTTTTATACTATCACACTGCACATCATGTGATTATTTTGTATATGTCTAATTTTTGTCCAGGAAAAACTCTAAGATTACTAGATACAAGGATACTAGACATCTAATCAATGATGTTACAAATTATTAATAACGGCAATAAAGACAGACTTTTCCATGACTGATTATGCATAGTATAAAATTTATCGTAATCAGTATGACACTGAACATTTAAGAGTGGTCTAGTGTCGATGAACGTATTTGCAACTTATATGCTAATAGTTAGATACCTATTGCATTCAATGCCTTTAATCTATATTAATATTACAAAATGGACAAGTTTGTTTGTTTGATCGCGCTAATCTTCGGAATCATAGTAGGATTTAAACATATATTTTTGTATTTGATAGACCAATCATTGAGGAAGGCTATTTTACATCACGCCAACACGAATATGAGCAAGGCTGTATTGAAAAAACTTACAAAAAAGGTTAAAACTGATTAAATAACTTTTAGTGCAAAGCGTTCGAAGTCGCCAGCACAGCTAGAAATATATATATTTATTAATCTGTACAGAAGTTCGTTGACAAACCATTTATACGCTTACGAAAGCCCGATGTTCACGGCAACGAGTTCTGTCACTGCAGTTTGTTGAGTCATAGATTTGGTATGTCATAATGATCTCACTGTATCCAGGTAGGCCGGTTGGATAACAGTTTTTTCATCATGGAACACCATCTAGGTAATAAAGATGTTTAAAACTATGGTACCTGGATTGTGGTGTTACTGTGCGAGCTATCGCGAATAGTTACGATAAAAATTAACTCTGAATAGATTAAAATGTTAATTGTATTTTATTAGCATAATCATAATTACTATTGCAATAAAAATCGAGATGATAGATTAACATAATGACCGCCTGTCGAATAAATTAAGATTGCTTGGAATAAAACTGGGTTTTGAGGTGATACTATTTTTAATAATCCTGTAAACTATATGTTTCTATATAATAATTTAAAATAAGTACGGACTTAGGGGCTTCATACGTTTTAAGAAAATAGATATATTCATAACAATATAATTGTTTGTTTTGGTGTTGATAGGATGAAAATTATGTTACGAGTTTAGGACGTGTTCTCGTTATATTGTGTAAGTAACTTTAAAGTATCTGCTAAACCACAAGTTATATATTATTGTGCTTTTTGTTATGAAGACTAACCGAAAACGACAGACAATTTTTTTTAAGTTATGGTCACTGCTTATATAGGTAATTTAGCCATTGTCTAATGTAAAGAGTTATGAGCTTAGCACTAAAAACTGGTATCGCTCTTATTAAAACTAAAACTTTCCGGAGAGATTTTATGACAGCCACAGACATGATTTTTTCTATTTATTATTTATAATTCGCTTATGCACTGATAAGGAAATGATGTCATGCAAATTGTTGCTAGAATTATTTAAATGATAGAATTTTAATAAATCATTGTTTGAGGAGCAAGATCCCATCAAAAACCTCAATAAATCAAATATCGGCTTTCACACTAAGAAAATGAAACCGTATCTTTATACGAAATATAGGTACTTTTATTGTATGAAATACAAGCTAATTCTTCTTAGAATATACTATGACATGTAATGTAAAACAAATCATTCCTACAAAAACAGTGTTTCGTAGTTTTACGTTTAATACAACATCCGTTAGTCGAAAGGTAGCTCGAACAACATAATTATTTCCATTCAAAAAGCTATTGTAACTCGAGACGAGGTCATCCGTGTTGCGTCGAGGCACCGAAGTCCATAGCGAACCGGTGATTGTATTTTCTACAGTCATCCAATAATAATCTTAAAACAATCAGACTTCTTAGATAAGCAGGCGCATAGCAATTTTAAAACATAAAATCTCTCACACACATACACGCACACCTATTGTGTTTGCAGCTGAAAAATAATTGTTACTTTCTTACGTTACGATATAATACACTTAGAGCGATATTAGATTAATGGAAAATAGAGCTATAAAACAGAATAGTTTGGTTGTTTCTTTTTTTTTTTTGTACTGACGTACGCAGTTAGCCCCAAGGGCTTTGACAGCTTCACCAAATATTTTGGTTGTTTGTTTGAACGCACTAATCTTAGGAACTGCCAGTCGAATTTCAAAACTTATTTTTGTTATTGGTAGAGTAATAATCGACGAAAGCTTTTTGCTATTTAACATCTCGCTACCACAAATAGGAGCAAAGCTGTATTGAAAAAAATTACGAAAACGGACAACAAATATAAAATCATTATTAGTTCCACACGAACGAAGTCGCGGGCACAGTTTCTAATTAATACTCAAATTTAGTTACATAATGACTGACATGTTTGACAAAAATCAGCTAAGAGCCTGGTAGTGCTATATTTTAATACCTAATTTATGAATCTACTAGCCTTCCACTAACGACTTTACTCGTTTAGACTAAGAATCTTTCATAGAACTCTTTTGTTTTCATTGAATTATATGTTTGTTTATTATATATCCGACCAGACAAATATTATTTTCCATATAAACTTTGTTACAATTTACTACACCTTCATGAACAGAATTAAAAAAATACTATAATATGTAATTCATAAATTTTATTGTAAACTATGAATATCTAGTTTAAAATGAATATATACGCACAAAGACCCATATAAACTTTGACATAATATACTTTCATACAATTAGGTATTTATTTTACCCATAAAAGTAAAGTATATAAATCTATTCTTCCTAGGTTTCACTACTTTTCTTCATAGCTTATTCTTGTGGCTCTAATAGCGGCGTGTGTAAATACATAGACATTTCTGCCAATTGCAGTAGATACATATATTACATTCTCTTTGTTGAGTCGAAGGATAAAGGAGACTGCATAATAAAAGTTGACAAAAGTTTTATTATTGTATAATTTGTACTCAGAGACCTTGATTTTCATTAAAATAGAAATAATATAATAAGTAATATAATATACATAATCTATATAATATAATATACAAAAGCAATGAAAGTTTCATTTTGTTATAATAATTATAATTAAGTGAACTAAAACATGTAAAAATAAAGCCTCATTATTTATCAAAACTAAAAGCTAATTAAGTTTAGTGAGATGAGGAAGGAAAAGAAAGGAGATAAAATGCCATAAAGAGAGTTTTCTTTTCTAAGAATAATTAATAAAAAAATATGTGAAGCAATAATAGCTCAGTTGGTATTGTGTATGTACGCAGTATCAAAGAACATGAGGTCGAATCCACTTACAATGAGCTTGAGCTTTCGGTGAAGGAAAACATGAAACCAAAGCATGGTCTTAGCGCTTTTTTTCATGCTCGTCTGGTTAACTAGCACCCATAAGTTGAACATCTGCCGCCAAATACCTATAGGTGTGTTCCGGCAATTTCACTTGAGATTCAGACCCTCCACTACTTTTTGCTTAGGCAGCTATTAACGAACTTTAGTGTTATAAATAAAAATCTGATGCACTTTTTTACCACAATTTTTAAAATAATATTTATGGGAGGCTTTCGGCCTCCAGACAAACACTACAATACACTTAAAAGAATGTAGTATCGTCCAAAATAAAAATGACAATTCCATTGTCTGCTATCACATCGGAGCTAATCGATTCTCAGACGTATTACGATGTATTATATTGTTCTCACAAGCACGTAAAAACTTACAATGGAATTTATACAGGGATCTCTATTCTCACTGTCAATTATTAACTAGAAACTCTTTTTAATAATGGAATCGCAGGCATTTTCTCTCTTATGTTAATATAATACAGCTCTAATTACCTACTGTAATGTTTCCAGCAAGAACTAAAATTATAAACATTTCCAATAATGCGGATAGGGACTAATGTGATTGACTTGCAAATGACTTAAAGTTTTCCTAATATTCTTAAATCATTTATCTACAAATCTAAAATAATACTTATTTTACGATATGACATCCATTATTGAGATTATCCTAAATTATTTAATATCCTAACAAGTCCGAATTAATACCTACCATATATGCAAATGTGGTTTTGTTTGTAGAAAATTAAATATAGTACCATGCGAAAGAAACCACGATCATGTGTAGTAATTTTATATTTATAACCGAAGCCGACAATATAAAGAGAGAGAAGAACTTAGCTATCCATGGTTTCACTGTACAAGTATCGGGTCCATCGTATGGCAAAGAGAAGAATTCCGAACATTTCCCAAGACTTGTGACACGGATGTAGGTTTAAGGGGTTCCTTTGCGGCGTGCGTTAACACTCACCTTCACTAATCGTATATCTCTCCCTGCCCAGCCAAATTTGGTAGGAGCCCGTAAGCGCAACTCTAGAGATACTTTCTAATATAGAACTTACTGCAGCCCTAGACAGGCCAATATCCATAGATCTATAGATATCTATATCCGAAATATCATATGCATAAGATCCCTAGTTTTCAATAAATTATTCACCTTACAGAAACTTAAACCGAAATCCTAACCGCAAACAAATTAAATTTTTCTAAATAAACATGCAATCAACAGTAATGATTGTTGAAAAACACGAACACATCTCATTTCAAAATGGCTGGTATGTTTACTAACTTTTAGTAGAGTTTATAAACTGAACTAGGCTATCGACTATCATATATTCAGCATTGCGTGCCACTACATGATGTTGGTACCTTTGATCGCATTCTTCCATGATCATTCTCCCATGTACTAATAATATTATCGGATTATTTTATTTGAGATCATATTCTTTGTTAATACATGAATGACATTCTCAAAATCCGAATTATAACTCAGTGATGAGATATTTTCTATTGCTCTAAAAATGCTTTCAAAAGGATTTTTTTTTAACTGATAATTTATAGATGAGCACCTGTCGAAGTAATATAATTCTCGAGCTACATAAGAAACCAATATATAAATATATATTATAAATATGTTAATATATAGGTAATATATATAACCTGATATATATCTGGTCTAGTTAAGAAATAATGCGGGTGGCGCTATGTCTATAATAGGATATTTATATATTTTACCTTTGGATACTGATACCAGAGAAAATACTTTTATATTTCTACTAAGTTCCAATATATTTTAGATTTCACCTAAAAAATAAGTAAATATATAAAACTAAGAATTTTCTAATATGATTGTAATTGACGAATTATGTAATTGCTACCAGACGGTAAGCAAAAATGGAAAGTAAAAAAAGTATATAGGCTTATTCTAGCAGAGATATACATAGCAGAGACTGTTATGATATTCTTCAAAAATATTTAAATGATTCCAGTTTTCGCGGAGGAACAATGTTAATACACAATAGGGATTCTCCAATTTGTATAATAGTAATAGTAACAGGATTACTGCTAAACTCTTCTTAAAATGTTTTATCGACAAAGTTTTCTGTTAAATAATTATAATTAAGTTACATCATTACGAATAATATATTATAATACTTATGTAGACTATTTCAGCCTATTAGTAAAAACTCCCCATAATTTTATTAACTTATACTTTAAATTAATTTAATGGTTTCTAAAACATATAATTACTTTTAATTGCACAAATTAGATTACACAATACATAATGTAATTATTTAATACATCATTTAACCAATTATAATTGTCGTCTCTCTGCGCCTTGCGAAACTTACATTGATTGCTATCTGAACGCTCCAGCGAAAGTAAGCAGTTATTATTCCCAATTTCCGCACATAAAGCATGCCTTGATTTTATTATATCTACTAAGATAACCTGCAATATTATTGTATTACTTACATTTCTAAAAACTTTGTAATGCCTGGATTAAACAATATATATAATTGAAGTTTTTGCGCCTTTATTGAAATTGTTTACTATTTAGTAACTGTAATGTAATTCATTATTTGTTTTTATTTATACATTTTTTTTTATTGTAATTCAGATATTCATTTTACGTTTCATTTAGGTCACCGTAATTGTATTGTAAAGCGGAAAACAGAACTGATGATTATCAATGAGCTATTTTAGTTAATAATTGCATTATGAAAATCTGTGTCACACGGTACAGGTGCACTCTTGTTCAACATGCAAAACTACATACGTTCAAATAAATCAGAAGAATAATGCAAAAGTACCACATTGTTTAAATTCAAATTGGACACGGTCTAATAATTTGTACAGAATTAACGCTCTTTCCAACAAATAAATAAATAATAACCAAGTTCAAAGAAATACTTACACTTACCTATATTACTGACCCTATTATCTCTCTGTAGAGATATTGAACAGGATAGGTCAGTACATTCCCACGACGCAACGCGTTGACTGGCATGGCAGGAAGCCGTATAAAAATTGTTAGTTACATCCATCAACCTCCCTTTAAAACCTCTGGGACTTCACACGCGAAGAAATGTAATGGAACGATGCAGTTAGGGTTGTCATTACACTAGACAATTTTTTATCCCTTTTGAAAGAAATATAGGCTAAAGCAATGTTTTTAAAATAATTATTAATTGACAGAACTGTATTAGGTACTGTTATTGTATCAGGTAGATATCTGTATCAGAATTTCAATAAAAATATGAGTTCTCATAGAAGTAATGTATTATCTTCTACCTAGGAATAATATATTTATGTATTTCACATACTGACATTAAGTAATAATTATTTATTGCTGTATAAAAATGTCGTCTTTACAAGGCATGGGAGGCGACCCTATGTATGTATATTTATGAAGGGTTCCATGTTTAGCTATGTGTTTAGGGAATTAAGCCAAGCATTCCGTTAGGTACTATTTGTAAACCCGTAAAAATTTACATTATTTAAATTTATTTCATGTAATGAGAATTAATCCCTAAGAATTAAACGATTTATAAAACTTCTTAACTAACTTTAAAAAAGTAACTATTTCCAACTATATTTTTTGTATAAGCGTAATTATCAAATGTTTTATAACTAATGTTGCAGACAAGCGCATGTTACTTTTATCTATGGGCATTTATAATATTAGAGATATAATGCTTTGGAAACTAGCCATTCTAGCTATTTCTCTACGGTCTACCACAGGGTTACAAATCGGACTGTTCTAAGCAGAGAGTCACCTCCATAGAGGTTTTCTATTTTTGTTTCTTTGCCTATCCTTTCTAATCTATCTAATATCTAATAAATCTAATAATAATATGTTAAGTGTAATCAGTTTTTAAACTTAAAAAGAACTTAATAAAAAAAAAAACTGAATATGTAATTTACAAAGATCTGTCAATATTAGGCATACTGAATTATAGGAAACACAAGCTAAAGTTCACTTAATTTTAATTAGATTAATTTTTTTATCAATTTTTATGAATAATATTAAGTCCATTTTCTACCATCCTACTAGATTTGTACTAGAATTATGCAACAGATTAAGCATAGCACTCACACATTAAATATGTGACACGTTCTTAAAATGCCTCCGAATACGACTAATTGGATGTTCAGTAGCAGAAACTAATAATTCCTAATAATATTTCAAGGTGACAGTTTTACTCATAACAACTTTGATTTCTGTTAAAAATATGTCTATGTTATAGCTTATTCAATAGAAATTCTATATAAAAATCTCCCGAACAATCGTTAAAATATCAATTACATTTTAAAGCAAGATAAAAGCGCATCTAAATGTTTTTTATATTACACATGACATATTTTTGTGTCGAACATTCACTTCCTCTACTTTCGTAAGTGATCTATTTCTAATTATCTAAAATTATCGAATCGATTGTGATATATATGGGTTAACGACGTTTATTGTAATGTGTTAGTACAATATTATCGTTCTTGTCAAAGAGCTTTCTTCCCAGCTTTCTCTCAGACAATGGGCGCCAGTGCAATCAAATCACAAACATACAACAGAGCTGCTTTCACAATGCACCATTTCTTATCATTGTAAGCGTGTTTCTCAACTAAAACATCTCATGGGTTTATCGCCATGTATTACGAAATATTACAGTAAAGTGTGAGAAATACCTGATATATTGTACCAGCTTATATTATCTCGTTACTGTATCGTCTAATGTAAAACTTATCTGATTGTGCGATCTGAATATGATGAATTGTCTTGAAATTGGACCTGCATATTTCTGTCAATACGTAAACATACACTAAGACCAGACTGTATGATCATGTTTGGTTGATAAGAAAATATGTATGAATTATAGAATACCAGCCAGTATATAATAATCATATAATTGAAACCTCATAATTCGTGTTTGTTATTTCAGTGAAAACAAACACTACTTTAATATTCTGATATTGGACTCTTTGCGGTGACAATTCTACCACAACTAATTCTTCACTTCATTCTTCTAATACAACATTTGACGCAAATTTTGTGAGCTGGTTACAAATACTATATCAAACTAAGACCAGGTATAACACCACCATATTAATATGTTCAGGCGTGTTAGGCTTTGATATCGGACCGGGTATATCCATGTATTATGGATCTGTACCAGATTAGATTCCGAACACACACACAGTAATAAACCCAGCATAGTGATTTTACTTATGTTTGTAGCGTTTCGGAATCAACCAGTGTATATCCAGCTGTCAAGAGATTTGACGGCTGACGTTACATAGACGATTAAGATGAACCACCAATCCCTCTGTTGTCGCTATTGTTTTTTAAATGTTCAGGATTTACCACACTGTACAGTGCCGCCTCATATACGTACTACTATTAAAATTCATTATTTTTATATTGCTTACTAGGTCATCTTTGATAAAGAGCACTATACCATGCACTGCCCAAACTAGGTTAATACCAATCTTACTTGAACTCAATAAAACTAGCATCTGAAATCTTCTTGCTGCACCTTTGATTTTGAATTATGGAAGGTTTCGTACGACATATAAAGTTATTTCGAAGAAAATTCATCTATTTGCAAAATTCTTTATAAGCTTAGTATTTTAGCCCAAATTACACACTTAGCCTAATGGGTAACAAGATTGTATGTGCAGTTTTTGAAAGAAGTGAGCATTAGAAAATGTTCTAGTTCCATGCTATAGTTTCGTCATTGTGTTTTTTCCACCGAAATCCACCGGAAGCTATGACTCACTCAAGGATTCATAACAGTGTTGATCAACAAAGTGTCCAAAAACGCTACCATTAAACTGTCATTCTTCTAATGAATAAAATTACTTACTCTATAATTAAAACTTATATCATTTATTTACTATAAGCCCTTTTTAAGAAAATATAAATAAAATGTATAACTAAGTAAGCAATCTATCCCTGTTGAGATGTGATAAACAAAAAAGACTAAAATTAACTATCGCAATTTTATTCAACATAATAAATTTCACTCGTCCAATCGTTAAAATAGTGATAATAATATAGTCAGTTTGTAAAATAAAGTGTTGATACAAACCGTTTGTCCACGTCATTAACGCCCACATTCGATTTATAAAACGCCATTTATGGTCGAATTACATGATAATGGAAAAATCAAAATTACATGTCATCAATTGAGTCATATTAAACAAAGATGGTAATCACACTTTTTACAATGATGTAAAACCCAAAATAATTGTTGTATCATATATGTAGGATACGTTGAAATCAACCTTTTTAATATGAAACATAAAATTAATTTGCTGCCTTTCAACCCATATAACTGAATTTATACCCAAATCCTAGAATCCAATGAAGATATTATGTTTTACTATAAAGTAGACAACGAATGTATTAATGGAAACAAATTTGAATATCGTAACATGTTTTTATTACTATTTTAGTTTTTATGCCTAAACATTGTTGGTTCCGCGTTCAAATTCATATAATAAAGGAAGTATATGCTACAATAATTCATATTTTAATTTCGAATTTATGACTATACTAGCTTTTACCTGCGGCTTCGCTCGCGTTGAAGTCGTTAAATAAGTATTTTTATCTTTCGTAAAACAATTTTTTTTTAAATAAAAATTATCCTATGTTACTTCTAATACCTCCAAGAATATGTGTAAAGAGATTCATGATGATCGGTTAAGTAGTTTTCACGTGAAAGCATGACAAAAAAAGTTACATTCACATTTATAATATTAGTAGGCATGTGTAGCTTCCTACAAATAATTAAAATTATATTTTGTGTAAAACGCCTCTTTAGAAAAGGGCTATGCTCAATATTGCTTTGTGTAAACTTATTATAAACGTAAAGATCCACAGAAGAACTAACGTCACCGACATAGTTCTCATACCACGTAGGCTTGTGAGTGTACCATATCGCTCGTAAAATGAATGGACGATTAACCGTAAAGTTCTCAAGTAGCGGTTACGCAGTGATAGGCGCAGTGTGGGCAGGCCTTTTTTAGTTGGTAAAATCCAATATAATATTGTCCAGGATAGCAAGAGAGTTATGTGAGATTCCTTCCTACTCATTAAAGGTCCACGGTGTATCTTTCGCCACGTTAATGGGGTCTCACTGTATCGGGTGAGCATGCACCGTGACATTCCGGTGGCGAAACAGTAGGGTTGTACTTGCAAGTAAACAGTCGAGTACAGCTGAACTGTCGGCCCGGCTTGACCAGTACAATAGGACGAAAGGAAAAGAAAATTAAAGATTACTTTAGAACAGTATTATGTTGTTGTCTCATTAGATGATAATCACGAATTTATAACATCAGAATTACGTGGTCATGCTGTAATCTTGTTCATTAAATTAATTTTCTGCATCTGCATTTTTATTGTGTATTTTTTAATACCCATTTTCAAATAAGAAATGTCGAACATGGTTTTAAAAAGAATATTATATTATGGAATCATGTGTTGTACAATACAGCATTACGTTACATAAAATTTCAGTTTTTTTGTGCAGTTAATCATATTTGGCTTTTACTTTTGTGAACAGATGTAAAGAAAGAATGGTAATGTTTTGGAACTATAACAATTTGCAACAAATGCATGAAAGTATAATAAACTGTATTATAACATAAACTATGCAATCGGATTATAAAACTATGCACATGAAACAAAATAAACTAGCGTATAAGTAACCTTACAAAATAAAATTATAAATATTTCAGCAAATTGTGTTACAACGTTCACAATAATCACATTGAATCTGCAGAACTTTCACAATTAAAGAAAATATACGATTTACTTTTTTAACACTTGATATAATTGTTGTGGTCCACAGATCAATTTCTGTATTTATGTCAGATGGTACGTCGTTCTGGTTCGCTGGTTATGAAGATTACGATATATAGTTACGTATGTAAACGATGAAACAACAGCATGGCTTAGGGAGTTAGCCTGCTTCCATGAACACCATTATTATCATTAAAGAAAATACATAAATACTCGTGTGAATTTCTAATGACTTTTTCACATAAAATATTGTAGAAAGTCTGTGGCGAATCAAGCCGTTTCACAATAAATCTCATATATACTACACAATCAATCTCGTATAGAGTCTCATATATAAATATGTTAACACTGATTTCTAATTGAACCTTAGAATCATACCAATAATATTAATGACAACATTTAGTATTACAATTGGATCAAGCTCGATAAAACAGTGCCACTATCAGATATTACGTTTTAATTGTTATTCGTATATATCACATTTTGAAGCGATGATAGCTCAGTGGTAGTGTGTACGACTTCGCGTCAAGGGACGTGAGTTCGAATCCAAGCACCTACAATGAACTTGACCTTTCGGTGAAGGAAAACATCGTGAGGAAACCGTATCATGGTGGTAAGGCTTTTTCAAATGCCCGCCTGGCTAGCTACCACCCTCAAGTTGTAAACCTGCCGCCAAATATCAATAGGTGTGTTCCGGCAGCTGCACTTGAGAGCTAGTTCCTCAACAGGTTTAGGTATAAAAAAAATATATTTATATTGAACATGTAGCTGTTATTTATAACCATAATCTTAAATCGATTCAAGAATATCAATAAACAGCTATTTTTATGATATTTTATTTATTTTTAGGGAATTTTCTTAAACTATACTTATCATTACAAAAGACTTGATATCGCAATATTAAATAAGCAATATATTAAATTTATGCATTTCATGATATTTAAATAAGTTAAAATTATTAATGTGTTAAGAATAGAAGATAGATTACCGAAGATTGACCAAGATTAAACTTAGACGAAGCATACACATTTTAACCTTTTTTTTAAGCAATGGAGCAATTCTTATAATGAAACTTAACTGTTATCTACCAACGCATTAGGTGGAAAAGTGCCATACAGTTCTTCGATTGTGTCTTCTGTACATTGTTTTCGCTGTGAAAATACACCTGAACAAATACCATTGTCTTTCTACGTGTAACGTGAATCATCTGGTTTGTTTGAAATACACATGCTTGATGTATATTAATTTTTATATTTTCGTATATTTTATTAATAATATTTACAAGGATTACATGTATTCCTCACATATATCTTATAATATAATATGCATAACAGGAATTAGTGTAACGTTTTTTTTTAAATAGGCAACCTATTTTTTATATTCATTTTTTTATGTTGATATATTCGAAATTTATTATTAGCCATATTGTAAGATTGTAGAAATGTCTGAGATTGGCGCCGTGATCGATTAATCTGAGAAAGTATGCGGAAGTTTTATTTAGATTTCCCACAACCGGCATGTTCTTTTAATATGTATAAAATAAATTACATATATATACACACATATATATATATACAAATTGATTCAGGTTCATTATGTACTAACCCGCACACGACGCTGGTCATACAAATGCCAGTAGAAAAGCAATAACAAAGGGACTATGTAATCCAAACACTAAGTAGTCTACAACCATCTGCGAACTTTTCGACATGGAATGGTTATATTGAGGAGACTATTTTCATCTCGACAAGTTCAGTAGTTTTGACGTGATATATTACATTATGTTGGATATCTAATCATAAGTATGTACATATACAACTTGTAAATAAAGTATACCTATAATTCCTTGTATACAACACAAATAGAGTTAAAGCTACTGGCCAGTACGTCACATATTTATTTCTGAATTATTTTGTTTAAATATTAGTTTGAGTGTTCCCGCGACTTTGACCGAATGTTGTTAATTGAGCGTGTCGCGCATGCACGTACAAAATACTCGACCTTCATTCAAATTCTCATTTTTAAATGTGTTCGCGTGATAAAATAATGTTGTAAAAAGCAACCAATGTAACTTTCTAGTATAACTATTTTACCTGCAAAATAAGCGTTATTTTAAATCGATATTTTTTTTATTTGTAGGTCAAATTATAACGTTTGAATTTGGTTGATACCTAGATTTTTCAAATTATGTATGTATGTTCTTAGCATTAGATAATATTATTAAAAAAAATCATAGTGAATTTTATTCTATTTGTTAAATGTTAAATTTAAGTCTTACTTAATGAACACCAATAAAACATAAAATATAAATACCGGCTGGTGGAATACATCTGGGTAAACTTGCAAACACTGAACTTATTTTAAAACTGTTTTATACCAGATAAATAGTTGTATGAGGCTGAATAATTTGCATGACGTCCGAATCTTATTTATTTCAGGTCTAGTTAGTATCTTTCCAGCAATATACAAGCGTGCATTTATTGATGCAAATACCTATCAGTTTGAATATAAAATAAACATGTTTTTAAGTTAACAATTTAATAAAACTTAATCATGTTACTTTTTCCACTTTGTGTTGTGTATTGAGTAACCACAATTTAAGTATAAAACACGTGGAATCAAATATGTTTTGTTTGAATACATATTTTAAATCTAATTAAAATAACTTTTAATTCTTAAAACGCATAAAAGATCTTTATGTAGGTGCAAATATTAAAGGCGTATACTTTGAGATCATAATTGGGTAATATATATTTATTTTAAATTGACTTGTAATAATGTCCAAAACTATAACATTCTTTAAAAATAATCTAATAAAGTAAAACCTTGATCTTTGAAGAGTGGGTTGGTGACGTACGTCATACTCATCTATACGTGCCAAATCTACGTTTACATTTCATGTGTTTATATAGACTTTACATGAGCAATACAGTACATCAAACTTTAGTACTGGGCAATAAGGTTCAAAATACCTTACCAGGTTGGCTGTTCACACACCGGCGTATTTAGAAAAATTTATCAAAGTATTTGAAAAATAAATGATTACTAATGACTATGATGACGCCAGTGTCTTGTCTTTTTTATTATTTCAATAATTATATGTTATTAATATTATGAAATTCTCTAAACATATTATTAATGTAAGTGATTCGAAGATTTTCGGATATAAATTAATTCTAATGAAATACTGACGAATACCTATAAATGAATAAACTTTTGACTAATAGTTATTAGTTCATTAATAACATTCATAGTGTTAAATTCTTTGTAAAAATAAATTCATATGATTTATACATATTATAAATCTCATATCTCTAATATCATTAGAAAATACCGTTATTTTGCCTATACATATAATGAAGTTATAATTTAGCTAAATGTGTACAAAACATATTTTTAAAAGTTATATTAGGTGTACTTTGTTATGATAGATTTTAATAAAAGTTAAGAAGTAATCCAGGATACTTTCTATTAAATAACTAAAGAGTTAATCCGCTACGTGGAATAAAAGTTACAATATATTCATGTTAACGTTAAAGATCAACCTATTTTTTTATATTTATTATTTGTCTTATTTGATAACTGATCGATTATAATGAAAATTAAAAAATATCATGATATTTTTTATGTAATAGTGGGCAAATGAGCAACCCTGTTACCCGATGGTAAGTGATCACCGCCGTCCACAGACATCCACAACACTAGGGGAATCGCAGGTGCGTTGCCGGCCTTTATTGTGGAGGGACTGGCTCTCAAGTGTAACTGCCGGAACACATCTAATGGTATTTGGCTGCAGATTTTCAACTTGAGGGTGGTAGCTATCCAGGCGAGCATCAGAAAAAGCCCTACTACCGTGCTATGGTTTCCTCGCGATGATTTCCTTCACCGAAAGATTAATCTCATTGAAGGTGGTTGGCTTCGAACTCATGTTCCATGACGCGGCGTTCCTACTCACTACCACTGAGCTATCATCGCTTCAAAGGAAAAGGTTTTTTTCTATTCTTGAACTTGATAAGTTGTTGTGCATTGTGGTCAATTCACTGCAACTGAACTACTTTAAAAGTCTGGACAATATCTACAGCGGCAGCTATTTAAAAATAAATTTTAAATAAATCAATAACTTCGAATGTTTAGAAGATCTCTAGTATTGGTATTTTTTCATGAATTACTAGATTTTACATTGTTGTTACATCTATATAATGTATACTTTACCACGTTTTTTTTTTGCAAGTCTATTATAAGAAGAAGTAAGAAGTAGAGAAGACATATTAATCAAATTCTTTTAAAATAAGAAATATTACATTTCAGTACTTTGTCAACGTATTTAATTATTTTACAAAAATATCAATATAAATTTTCTGTAAAACGACCTAGAAATGTAGAGCAAAGTTCTGCCTTATAAAGAGGACGCGAATAACATGCTACGATTTGTTTCTCTTTGGCCTACTAAACCAATGTTACTTGAAATCGATAGTCTGAGGTCGACGGCCTTAGTGACATTAGTACAAATAACAACAAACAATTTAATTTCAATGATATACTAATTTTCCTTCGTATGTTGTTAACAATATCAACTGTGATTAATTCTTGTATAATATTTGGTATTCCAATGGACCGATTTCGATGAAATTTTCATGAAATCTCTGAATAGCCCAGTGTGCTGATACTGTGAAGACTGCGATCGGTTGTCTATTCCCGAGGGATAAAAAAAATTTATCTTAGTTCCATGCGAAAAACGTCGCGGACATTTATTGTCATTGTAAATAGAGTCATATATATTACAAGCTTACCACCTGCGCCATCACTCTTGTGTTATTATTTTTATTAATTTGTAGATTTAGCGTTATGGCCTCAAATGCAAATACCGAACTTTCATCACAATTTTTTCTTTCACCGAAAACTCACGACTCATAGATCGGATTCGAACTCACGCCCATTGACACAGAGTCCACACTGTACCAACTGAGCCTTCATCGCTTCAAAAACTCGTGTAGATTTCTAACATATTAATTTTTTTTAATGGATAAATATATACTTATGTTATTTAGGTTTAGGGTATTTTAAACTGAATAGAAAAATAATATTTCCCATACAAGCTTTTATCATCCACTACGGTTTAATTGTGAAAAATCGTTTTTATAGCCGATATTTACAATATATTGTTCACATCTTCTCCAAATTAGTAAAGTAAATTGGCCTATACATTGAGGAATGCGATAGATATACAGAATATATAATTTGTATATTATTATATAATGATAAACGCAACATTTTTATTGTACAAATTGTCCTATTTCAAGTGTTATTCCAGCAATAGGTTATTCAATATTCAATTCTTTATAAATATAAATATTTCAACTTTCCTTGGCTTTGGCTTTTATCAACTTTTTTACATTTTCACACTCCAAATGTATTCCTTCCATATAAAAACCATTCATATACCAACACTACATATAAAATTAAAACATATTTTTTTATTAACACTTGCATTTATTTAGTTTTATTTTCAAATTTTTGTTTAAACGCCTATTAAATATAAAATTTTAACACTTTTCATTTTATATGTATGTTATAAAATGTACTTAATATATTAGTTATTACTAGCCTCTTAGTTTAAAATATGATAACCTAAAGTACTTGGATTGAATCAGTATATATTATACGCTAAGTAGAAGGAATTCCTAATATGCAATACCATTAGGCATTTCGTAACGTCTATTTATAGCTTCAAAAATGGTATCATTACCAAAAGGGGTCAGCTTTTTGTTTGGCCTCGGTCACCTGTTTGATATTGATTTACAAGGGGGGATTGACTGAAGACATTGGTGAATTATTTGTGACCGATTCACTAATTGAATGTATTAGTTATTTTTATTTTATTTAATATTTATTGTACACCATTAAACATATATAATATTATACATTTTAAATTATACAGTTAGTTCTAAGGAAGTCCTTATTGCTAACAACAATTTTTCTCGGCAACCTTTGGACGGCTATGTTCCATGAAGAAGAATCAGCGATGTTTTGGGTGTATAAATAAACCGAACTAATAAATACGACATAAATTGAAATAATTTGAACTATAGCATACATATGAAATGTACTATAAAATAGACATAATATATAAGATATAGACTACAAAATAATAATAGATAAATGTGAACCAAAATTAAGTATATTAAATATTAAATAATAATAGTTTATTAGGAGCGCTCTAGAGATTTTAGTTGTGTCATTCGTCTAATATTTTTACTGTGTTTTGTAAATACACTATGGTCTAAACCTGTGTTCGGCAACCTTGTCATGCAAAAGAGCCCAATATAGACTATACAGAATCGAAATTTATTCCAAAAGCCTACTTTTACTTATCCTTTGCTTTACTAGAAGATATTATTACGGAAATAATTAGGATTAACAGTACACTCTTGAGCTTGCCTTTGCCATATAAATCTTAGTAAAACTAACAGTAAATTAAATAAAGTTTAGTATTATACTTAAAAAAATGTATCTAGTTAAATGATATAAAACATATTTAACATATTTTTTTTTATACTTAAGGTTAAGCGTTATGCCCATAATCTCACCTGATCTTAAGTGACGATACGGCCCATGTTGGTAGACACGCTAAACCTGTGCAGGAACTGGCTCTCAAATGCAGCTACCGGAACACACCTATAGGTATTTGGCGGCAGGTTTACAACTTGAGGGTGGTAGTTAACCAGGCGGGCATTTGAAAAAGCCCTACCACCATGCTATGGTTTCCTCACGATGTTTTCCTTCACCGAAAGCTCAAGCTCATTGTAGGTGCTTGGATTCGAACTCACGTCCCTTGACGCAAAATCGTACACATTACCACTGAGCTATCATCGCTTCGAAATATATTAAAACTACAAATACTCCACTAATGTGGACATTGGCCTTGCATTTCCTTAACAGTGTTTCAATTAGCGTTATCAATGGTAACACTCACGACCGCTGTTTTTCCCATTCCACTTGCTTGCGAGCGTTACAATCATCAACTCAAGTTATACGGAGTATGAGTCTAACCTTGCAGATGGGTCGTCGTGAGCTTGGCGTGAGTGAGCATAATGATGCCAGTAGTGATGTTTTTGCCGCGAACACAAAGAGCGTGATCGTCATGTGGAACGCCTGAAAGCTTTTTTTTGTGCTTAGCCTAGAAGGTACAAATACATATACCAACCTTTTAAAATACCTATAACTACACTAATTTGTATGTATGAGTGATTTGGAATTTTCACTTGGAATTTTATACGACTACGGAAACCGTGTCTAAACTACGCATTTATCCATACCTTACCTTTTTCATTATACTACTATTTGTAGCAAATAAAAACCAAGGCAAAAAGGCGAGAAGTCCTTAAACGTAGATATTTTAACGTATTACTTTTTCCGTGAAAAAAGACTTTTCATTATTATCATAAGTATATTGATGTTGACTATATCTTACTAGATATTTCGACGTCTCAGAATAAAGCTGTGAACATAATATTAGCTGTTATAACAGACATGGTATAGCAGACTCAGCGACGCCGCGAACAGATATAGCTAACGTTGATGGTATATTTTATATCTCTGCTGACCATTTCGCATTGAGTGAATTACGAGAGAATTTGTCCAGGATCTTGGACGAAAGCCAACTCTCAATGCAGACATAATAATGTTATAGAAATGGTCAAAAGTAATGTAGTGTAATAGTATAACAAAGTAAAGCAACAATGTAACTGATTTATACTTGATATGATTTAAACAAACTGATTTAGAGTATTGTATAATCCTTTAATATTACTACTATAATTAAATTTGTTCTAAAAACAAACTATTTTTGTGTTACGCAGCAAAATGACTGCACAATACCTGATGTTAAGTACAGTACAATTCAAATCAGCAGCGATTGACAATGAACAGAATTATCTGCCAGTCAGCGCTGCCATGCTGGCCTGATTAGGTACCTCTTCATGCCGCTATTGAAGGATCCAATGTTATAGGAAGAAGGGAACACGCTGTCAGGAAGACGGTTTCATAATTCATGGTGCGATAAAAGTTAGAGTAAGTTAACTTTTTAGTTCTTGATGTTCTAGGTGTCATCGTGAACAGTGACACCGAAGCCTCGCTAGAAACGAATTAATAAATAGCCATAGGTTGCACCTGTGCCTTCGTTCACGTGGGCTTACATTATGTTTCATATAATTTTAGGACCTATATTCAAAGCACAATGAATATCGTTACTTCCTGACTAATATTATAAATTCGAAAGTGAGTTTGCTTGTTTGTTACGTTTCACGCGAAAACCGCTGAATAGATTATGATGAATTGTGGTATACAGATAGATGTAAAACCTGGAGACGATGATAGGCTAATTTTCTAGCAAAAACTTTATTGGAAGTGGAGTAAAGTGAAGGATAAACTTGGTATAAAAAAATTATTCCGTCATCCGATTTGTTTGACAAATCAATTATAACGCGAGCGAAACCGCACGTAAAATCTAGTAACATAATAAATCTAATTACATTTAAATATATTGTGATAAGTACAAGATTTTTTCGTAGTAGATGGCTAAAGCTTTGCCAAGCGCGCCTGATCTATCGCCAGATGAATAACAGATTGTTAGGATAAAAATTAAGTTAAAACAATGATACAAAAATTCATTAAAACAAAGGTAATGACATCTCAATACATTCTAAAGCTTTGAAACATTTAAATAATTTATGAGAAACTACCATACCAAATTTCTAACAACGTGCTGTCACTTTATATTTTTAACGTTTTTCCAAATTCCATTCGATGACTGAGCTTGCGTGTTATATTTTCTTTAATACTTATCTATTTATAAACTCATAATATGGCAGCGCTAAGGCAAAGTACTCGGTGACTTAGCGTTATATAATATAAACAACGTAAGTATGACACATTATTTGACAAACGTTTGCAAAATTAATAGTAAAATTATATGGAAACTTTACATTATAGTGCATTACTTTGGAATCATTGAATAATGTATAAGTTTTGTGCTAAATTTTACTGGAAATTATGTTATACAAATATATTTATATAACTAAAAATACCGTTATAGAAGTTACATATTACTTAAATGCTCTTTTATTTTATAAATAGAATACTGGAAATAGTTTGTGAATATTTTAATCATATGCAACATATAACTAGTTTCTCGAAATTGGCTATAAACAGATTTATTACTGTCTCGTTTCAAAGGATACGGAGTAATACTTGTTATATGTTTGCCCCATCATTTGATATAATATGAATATTTTCAATATAATTAGTCTAAGAATTAAGGCATTAGAAAAACTCTTCAGTTTAGTCATAATTAAAATTTGTTTACTATTCCTATTAGTCCGATTTGATGTACCTCTTGGTTACATTTATAAATGTGTTTCTATTTATGTAATGAATCTTTGCTCAATATTATACATATAATTACTATTATAGTATATAATAATATTCAATAGATTGTACAATAGCATATGTAAATACTAATAATATAATTACGTACAAAACAGCCTGTAAATATATACCCTGATATATATTTACAGCTTTAATGCTGATACACCTATAACTAAGTTTAATTGAATAGCAAAGGACAATTACGAATATCGAAATACTAAAGAAGAAAACTCCACAATAATAAAAGTTTTTATTATTGTGGAAACACAACAGGAAAACACTGTGTTCCTCTTACATCCATATTAATCTTAATGTAAAATAATTTATGGACCTAAGTTGCCTTAAGCACTTTTCTTCACGCCGGTATCTACATACTTCGTCCCAAACCACGAATGTGGACCGTTTATTTTGAAAGTGGTGTAAGTCCATTTTCTTTTGTTTCGAGAAAATTCAAGTTTACTATATTTGTTGATAATGCAATTTCATTTACCGACCGATTTTAAGTTGTACAAAACATGGGATTTTTTGAGAAATTAAACACGGACTAGTTATATATAAAAAAATTACATTAAATTAAGCATGAATTACGTGATAGCTCATTTTTCTCAAAAATGGACTTACACCACTTTCAAAATAAACGGTCCACATCATAAAGTCAATATTACTGAAGTATTTTATCAGTTATAACATTTAGGTACAATGAGTAACTAGCTACAAAGTTGGTAAACTATTTACTTTCTGAGTTGAAATTATCAATAGATTGTTTTTTGTTATTGTCCATGTTATAACCAGCTTGAATTACGATTGAATGATAACAAAAACCACGTTGTTCTGTGAAAAAACTGCTTAATTAATCACAATATTATATGATTTTTAATTACATAATTATGTGTTTTCTTTTATGTCAGTGAGCTGTTTCAGTTTAACAGATATGAAGAGATTATTAAAAAGGCATTAGTGGTACTGTATTGATAAGAAAATTCATCGCTTGTTTACATTCTAATCTAGTGGAATATAAAAGAGAACAAAAGACAATAAAACTGTAAATACATACCCTGAAAAATATTCACACAGATAAAGCACAGGTGGCTTAACACAAATGTTATGACGTCACTAGGTATAAACATCTATACATCATGTCATGTATGGCGATAGGTCACACGCCCACTGTGCTTAACCGATGACTTTTATAATAACTAGCATGACTAATCTGCTAACCACAGTTAGAGCTAGCAGTTCAACCTTAAACTTAATATGGATTGACACAATCACCGTAGGCGCCGCTATTATTATTTAATTATTCTATACGTACTGTTCGATGCGGTTTGGTCTTATAGCTCTATCCTTTACAATAATAACGTTAAATTACTTAGAACTATACGTAAATTTTGAGAGAGACCTTTCTTTTCTTTTTGATAATAGTAGCACAGTAGAATCTCAATAGTCCGGCACTATTCAAAACTTAGGTGTATCGGATTATTGGAATGAACGGATTGTATTGAAAAAATCATAATAAATAAAATAAAGAATTATATAATGAGTACACATATGTGTACTTTGTATATATGTACTCCATTATATTTTTAATATAAAAGAGTAACTTATATTTATAGAAGGATTTTGATTACTGGATAACATTTAGATCCCTCGACTGGTGTAAAGGTGTGCAGTTTGGTGGGAGGATCTTGGTTTGTGGAGGGTGCCGGATTTATGAATGTGCCGGTCTATTGACGTGCCACATCAGTGAGACTCTACTGTATTAGCTCTTATATTATTATTACTAAATACATATTTGCATATCGCTCTGCGATATTTATATATGTATAACTAGTTTAGCTCGATTTGGGATAGCTGTTTGGCAACAGCCCAAAGCGGAGATCAGACACTTTGACATCCTTGAGTTAGTTGCGTTTCGGCTGAGCACCGTCCACACTAGTCCTGAAGTTCGGTGAATTTATAAAAGCCAATTCGACTAACAAAGTAATCAGTCAGAAAAATGCAAAGAAACAGGATGCCGAACGCAAAACTAAATTTTCACATCCACACCATAATTCCTTAGATTAGCAAGTTCAAACAGAAAAACTTTCAAAGACATATATGGTCAATAGCCATTGGAACGTCTAACTAAGAATGAGGTAGGTCGTCAGTACACTAATACGAACACAATAAGTTCTATCTATAGCTTAAACTGTGTTTAGTTTTACTATAGAAAGAAATTTCGTATCTATCGTATCGTATTGAAATTCGAAAATAGTATTATAATATTTTTTATATAACTAATAACGACAAAAATATTTTATCCATTTGTAGTATGTTAAAATAATTGTATAATTAAAATAAATCATAAAAGATAATAAAAATATTGGGATTTAGAATAACATTGTAATGTTCGACATGTTTCCGGCAATCAAACATTCGACTTCTACATTGCAGATAAGAATAGTTTCAATCATTACTATATATTTTATATTGTTTCTAATTAGTTATCTCTATAATACTCTTTATATATAAAGGCATATTATTTATTTATTAAAATACATAATTATTAAGAATTGTCACGTCTACAATATACTTGACGAAATTAAATAAAATAAAATAAGGAAAGATCTATCAATCTTTGGTTACTGAAAAATATATATTTACCGTTTCGCACAAATTAATTATATTTAAATGAATAAGCATAACGAAGACAATAGTCCATACAAATAAATAAAATTGAAGTATTTGAAGTGTTTGTTATTTCAAAATAAAGACTTTTTACTAAATTCATATGAAAGTATATACGGTACTTATATATATATAATGTTTATAATGTTTGTCTGTCTGCCTATCTGTTAGTGCCGACTAATCTCTAAAACGGCTGGACCAATTTTAACGGGACTTTCATTGGCCGATAGCTGATCTTATAACGAGTAACTTATGGCTACATTTAGTTTAGAAAAAAAAGGGTTCCGCAAAAAAAAAAAACACTTTTAATCCCACGCGAACGGAGTCGCGGACACAGCTAGTTATTAATAAACTCTAATCTCGAGTTTTACCGTACGTATTAATGAATCAGTATTTGTTTAGCTGCTTAAAATAATAAAAGAATTTAAATGCAATTTGGCAAATAAGTCTTTGGTAAACAAATATACTGTTATAGGTAAGTTATTACTGAAAATGATGTTACACTTGGATTTTACAGTTAATAAAATTAAATATAAAAAAAATGTTGACTAATTCCTATTTAATGTTGTACCATTTCTTTATTTCGATTCATAATAATAAAGAATACAGTTATAGCCTAATTTTCATAATATAAGTAGTGGACGAGCGTTCATTGCCGTTCATACTACTAAATATATAAAGTAAATACATGCATTATTTGCACCATTGCATACGTTGGTTTAATTAGAGCGATATCACGGATCTCGCGTACCCGGTAGAGAAACGGATAATTTCACAGCTGCCGGCATTTGGACCGTGTATAAATAATACGTTTCATTATCATATTTACATTACAGAAGATAACAGAAAAAAAAGGTTATTGTCTATGTACCAGTTTTATCCGATATTTCTTACGTATGTACATTTATCTGTGCAGTACTTTAAAATTAGAAGATTAACAACTAAAGTGTTTATTACAGAATATTATGTTAGAAAAAGGTGAATTTTAACAATTGTGACTCATTATCAACTTTAGTTTTGGACGCACCGTTTAATAACACCGACCCCCTTATTATATATTTAGCAAAAACAAAGTACCATAGTAAAAGTCGCAAATAATCATGATACTAATATTATAAAGGCGAAAGTGAGTTTGTTTGTTTATTACGTTATCACGCCTAAACCGCTGAATCAGTTAAGATGAATTTTGGTATAGAGCTAGATGGAAACCTGGAGACGGTGATAGGCTACTTTTTATTGTGAAAGGTTTATTGGAAGTGGGGTAAAGAGGGGGATAAACTGTTCATGAAACTTTTTATTGCGTCATCCGATTTGTTCGACATAACCAATATTAACGCGATCGCAGACGCAAATAAAACTAGTCTAAAATAAATTGACAAATTTAGTATGCAAAACGGTTTTGCACCTTCAAAGTAAATATTTATCGAATTTTCTATCGGCTTGCTTTTGCGAAATACTTAATAAGAGGCCGGTTCTTTAGCTATTAATTATCGCAAAAAGTAACTTTTGTAAGTATACATAATACTACACGAGTTGTTACCTGTTATATTTTCATTAAATCCATCGGATGCCATTTTGCATATTAGAGAACTCTCACACGAATGTCATATTTCCCTATTGTAAGAAAAAGGACCATATACATCGAATACAATATACCTTAATGTGGGATCACGTCACTCACCGTTTTATAGTTTAGAGATTCTATATATGCCTGAGATTCCAGGAAAACTATACATACATATATTTATAATATTAAATCGTTTTATTATAAACATTACGAAAGAAGAGACAAAGGCAAAATTATTTCACAAAATATAATGATTATAAATTAGAATCCGTATACCCTTTAGCTTCATTAGTTCCCTTAAAGAGGTTTTTAAAAGAGTGCCTGCAAATTAAATACGTACAGACGTGGTATAATTGCGAAAGAAATGAATAAAATACAGTTTTAGTCTTTAATGCTTAGTATAATTATAATACAATTGCATTTTTCAGTTTGTATATATCAGTAATATTCTTATTTATAAAAAAATGAGTACACAGCGAACCGGTTATAATATACTATACTTGTTATGTGAATAAAATATTTTTTCATTGATTTATGTATTAATTGTTCTAAGGATTCTCAAATATTTAAAGTTTTTATATAGCTATAACTTAGTAATATATGCGAATACTCTATTTAAGTTTCAACACATTACTTACATTTGAAGTAAATTTTAATAATAAAACAAACAAAGTTACTTTTTTGTATTATAGCACCTATCTATGTAGGCAATTTTGTCAATGTCAAGTGTGAAGGATTTAATATACACAACAAACATATTAATAATTAAACTTAGAACTTACCAAAATAGTAATTAATTAAATTAAGTAATTAGCCAAAAATACGGCATGGAAAAACCATTTTATTATTCAACTACGGGTACTAGACCCATTGATATGAAATAGGAAATTGTTTGATGTTATTCTAAAGATAATAAACGAATCCTGGTCTCAATACGCCATTTTTCTGAAGTTATCGTTTCCACGTCGTATAAAATAATCCGAACGTCTAGGTAATTTTCTTTAAAACACTTTGTTTTTTTCTTGGTAACAAAATAAAATATTTTTTTTACAAAATATGAGACATTTATTTGAACTGTTTTATTATCGTATAAATGCAAATTGGTTGTGGTAAAGGCAGTTTAAGTGCAAACAATTGCTTGATATTGACGTGTCAAGAGTAGAGCACTACTTCACCCGTTTCGTTGTATGAGGCGTGCAATATATAACATTGTATAACTGATCTCAACACTTGTATGCTTATACAATGTGTGGTTACTAGATCACAAATGGGCGAAATGTTTACCGACGCATTATTACGACACACCTCAATAGCCAGTAGAAATATCATAATGCAATTGATATTAGTGGCATCGATCGTAACTGCAGCGCGACGACCAGCTCGTATCAACACGGTCACCGCTCGAATTACATTACTACTAAGAACACATATGTAAAACTTGGTAGAAAGTGTTCTAATTGTTACATTGATAAGTCGAATTCTTCGAAACTACTCCCCTTTGCTTTAACCGTTTAAATGCGTAACTATGTGGCGTTACCAAAAAGTACCAGCACTTCAATTATACTTTTTTTTATCTTAGCTCGGCAAAGTGAAGATACTGTAACTCATGTTAAGCACAGTACAATCCAAAAACAGTGGCGACCATCGATGTAACGACAATTCATCGCCAGTGGTTGCTACCATCCAGTCTGCGTAAATGCCACTTTACGTTTCGTTTGTAGTCTCGTTGTTATAGGAGGAAAGAAATACATGGGCTGGCAGACTGTTTCACAGCTTCACGATTCGGAAAAAGTACTCCCTTGCAAACTTTTTTGTTCGGGTCGCAATAGGGTTACCGTAACGCTGTGACTTCCACCGATCATGTCAATGATTGCATAAAACCGTTTGTTATCATTATAATCAGGATCAGTCAATCGAATGTTTGGTCAGCCGGGGTTGTTAGGAGTTGTCCATGGTACGCCGGGCGATTACCGGCACTATATTTATATTATTGATCATCTAAGTTAGAAATGTCAATGTAATGGCTAGTTTATAAAAGACGTCAAGAATATATTTTTTCGTGTTGATCGAACTATTTGTAATGACGATTTCTAAATGTATCTTAACACCTATACGCAATTTCTCTTTCCAAGCTAATATCTATGTAACTGAGCTTTGTTTGGTATATTCCAAAAGATCCTACCTGGAAAATTCAGAAACTAAACAATATCGAAATCCAAAATGTCACCCAATTCTATATAGTACTTTCCGTAAAATTAGAATCATTTATCAAATTAAATAATTTTTCCGAACCTTTTACCGTTATTACTATCTGTTTCAATTTTTTATTGAATATAAATAAGCATGCATTTATGAGATCCTTATATATGCCTTCAGCGGCACACAATATAACATATATAATATATAACGATAGTATTTATTGAAGATTTTTAATTTTAAACATAAATCGTTATCATTTGGTTCTAATTATCTTAATTTAACTTAAAGTGTATTTATTTTAAATACATTATGTACTTGATATTCTTTTTGATTCATAGTGTATTTATTTTAGGTAATGTACTATTTAATGTTAATGTTATATATTTAATGTGAAATTTAATAAACGTTAATATTTAAGATAAATATATGAATATAATTTTATAACTTCATAAGTTGCATGGAACAATTATAACATTCTTTGGTATTTTCAACTTTTTTGTTGTACTATTTGATAACATTATTATATAACATTATTAACAGTATATATTTGATGAACAATATAAATAATAGTGTATCATAAAATTGTAATATTTCAGAATCAAAATATTTTAGTATTCGAGCACATGTATGACTATTGCCTACAACTCAATAATAATTAATTATTTCAATCCGAACCCTTATTGATAATATATATAATGAACATGTGAGCATAATTTAAACTAAACTAAATTAACTAAAACTAAATTAAACCTATGGTAACGAAACAACTAATATTCTATAGATCTGTAGGTATTCAAGGTCTCATTTTCACTGGTCGTTAATTCAGTTGTTATACCGTATTCGGGAAGGCCCCGAATACGGGCTATCGATTAATGAACTCATGTATCTAAATACGGCATGCGGGCATTCCCCTCACACGGCCTAACATCTAATGAAAACCATCGGTTGGTGTATAGCATGCATGGTACGGGTACTAGATTAACTCTATATAGCTTGTCTTTAACGTCTACCAGTCCCAGTCTTTAAAGAAATACGGAGTAAAGTATATCTATCAAACCGCAAGCGGGCCCAATAAACTAATGAAAATGGTTATCGTATGCCGTGCGGCTGTATGGCATGCGTGAACAGTAATGGGCTGTAACAACCAATGAAAATGAGCCCTAACAACCAAAAACCATTAACACTACACTTTGAACAAACTTAAACGTGTTTATAAGCAAGAATATAAGATCACATGTTATAAAGTTTAACATTTTTGGAAGAATTTTTAAAAGTTTCTGTCCCGGCAGACGATATTCTGCTCTTGCCAATAGTCAACTACTCGATGACAGCTCTACCTATTGTAATTAGGATTTACATAAAACCAACTTTTATGCTGATCGGTCAAGCGGTGTTGGAGTTTAGCGGTTATCCTCTTTTTCCAGAGATTACTCACTCACTTTTATGGGATAAAAGCATCCTATATATTCATCCATTGGAGATTTTCCAGCAATGCACGTACAAGGTAACGGACAGACCAAAATTTTAAAATGTTTTATCGCATGTATATTACTAACAAAGAATACCTAACTATCATTTTCAAGTAACAAACTGTGTCAAGAAATATTCAAGTAACAAACTTTGCTCCGTTCTAGTTTATAATATGTATAGGTGAGGTGAAAATAATTTATTTTTTTGTTTTTATGGAATTTTGAAATTTTATGAAATTTATTTTTTATGGACACCCACAACTCCAGGGGAATTGCAGGTTCGTTGCCGGCCTTTATTGGAACGACTGACTCTCAAGCGCAACTGCCGGAACATACCTATTGGTATTTAGCGGCAGATTTTCAACTTGAGGGCGATAGCTAGTCAGGCGGGCATTAGAAAAAAGCCCTACCACGATATATAGGTGAATTTCTATATATTACGTGATATACTAAATTATTCATAACCAGACATCGCAGAATGAAATACGTCGACAGAAGCACGGCATATAACGTAAAATACATCATACAGCCTGACGCGAACGTTGTAGCATAGAATACAAAATTTTTGTCTCCAAAATAGAACGCAGTAAGACAGTTTGCGATTTTGCTTGTCGCTGACCTTTCTATCGAATGCTAACATTCCATTCGCTTCGAATCTAATTATATGTTTACATCAAAATCATTAAGTTGTAAATCGTATTATTTTACCTATTTATATGAGAAAACCCTGTTAAATACAGAATTTGAAAAAAAATAATAATCAGTAGGTTCGTAATAAATAATACAAATATTACATATAAAATAGGTTAGATTAGTTTTAGATAGAATTTTTTTGAAATATTAATTTCAATTATTTCTGTGTACTTGAACATTTGGTATCGTAATTCAATAAAGATTTGTTTCAGTATATATTTTTTTCCTAAATTTTACTTACATCTGAATATATTTATTAGCGATGTCAGGCTTAATTTTTTATTTCGGTCGAAGAGTGGATTCAATTTTTTACCACAGTCTCTCGAATATCCATAAATAAAAAAACTCTTGAGTTTCCTTAAGGAAAAAGAAAAAAAATAAATGTGTAGAAACCACAGCCCCGTAGTTTACATTTATTCGCTTATTTTGTTTGTGTTTTGTATACTTAGCATTTCACTTTATTGTATTTTTTTAATCCAGCCAATAATCATTTGGTACTATATTATAGTCAATGATGTATTTACGTTTTTATTAACATGTTGAATGTAAAATCCTAAAATGGAAATAGTTTAATAAAATCTTGCTCAATCTTATAAACGATTTTGAATCAATATAAATTCATTTTATACCCAGAAACCATAAAGACGTAATCCAGTAGAAACTAGTTCAACTTATGCTTCGATGCTTTTAAAGTACAAATTTCAAGACACTTTCTGTTTTTTTTTTTTTTAAATACTAACTTCTTTCTTTTCGTTTTGTTTTAAGTGAATTCTTTCATTTGATTTATTACTTTAAGTTTCTTTGCTTATAATGATTAGAAGAGAAAGCAACAGTGATAGCCAGTCACGTTTGATTTTATAAATTGAACTCGGACGTGTCAAAATATTTAACACTGAAATGCCGGTTTTAATAGCATTGTCGACCTTCTCCGAAGAACCTATATAATTACATAAATCAACATCATTAATTTTATTGAGTTTTTTAGTATAGTCATATATTGCATATCCGTTTACATAACGTAAATGTTTTCTAATTATATTAATCGGTTGTGAGGTTGAGAAAAAGACAACATACCAATGTCCATCCACTAGAAGATTAAGATAAGATTTTTAAGTGTTTACAATAAGGCTGAGAACTATGTGACTGGAACAGAAATGTAAATGCTGTTGATCATGTAGTCGATTCACGACAATAAATACACCGAAGCCATATCCTCTGTGCGACGCGCAAAAACACGGAAGTCTTAGAACTTATAATTTCCGTAGTTAAATTGTTATCCGTTTTATTCGTTACATTGAGATAATTTCATCCAACAATTCGCATCTTTATGCATCTTTTTTATAAAGTTAGTGTGTCGAATGTGCATCGAGCGGCGAGCTGTAGTTTCGCAATTTGAGGTCGATGCCACCACCGCTCCTATTGATCCATTAAATTGGTCTTTTATTTGATACTGGTTTTGTAACAAACATTTAGCGGTTGCAATTAAAACATTTGCTAACTGGTAATCGATGAAGTCACGTCGTTTACTTGTAATATGAAACCAGTAATAAATAGACTGTTACTGCATTTGAATGCCTATTAGAAATATTCGAAGTATTTGTGCTGTAAATGCGTGAGATTCTGCAATAGACATATATTAAAAAATAGTAATACATAGGGTACTTAAGTTAACGTATATGAATACTAGTTAATATTCAAAGATTTCGCCTTAGATTATGCTTCATATGCGTTCACTCACACCAGATTTCATGGACAAATTATGCAAATAATGCTGCATATATTTTCGGTCTATTTGGTTTAAATTGAGTTTCTTAAATGGATCGATGTTGGCTAAACACGGCGAGTTGATTATTTATTGCGCGAGCGCAAGACCGAGGGGAAATGCCAGTGATACAAGTTTTTGTTGAACAATATGAAATCATGCTTTACAGTAAATGTGCACATTGAAATGCAAGTTCCTACAATCACCGCGCAATAGCTAAACAATGTTATATTTCTTTTTGAAGATCTTGAAAAAATAACATAGTATTTAGTTAGTGGCGTGCAACAGTTTGCATAACCGTCGAGTTAAGAAATTGGGCTATAAAGTTTATTTACAAATAACAGATTTTTCCTTATGATACACATTTACTTACACGAGGCGTTATGGTTGCAAAATGAACCGCAAAACCTGTAACCGTAGGTACTTACCTACCTTAGGCACCCGTCAGCAGCGTATCCGAGTCATTCAAGTTTCACAAGCCTACTGGTATCCAATATAAATTATGACTGATTCTTAGTGAGCACATAAAACAAGTTTTACTGTTAAAATATTCTTTTAGTTTTACAATAAATTAAAATGTTCTAAAACGTACTCCTTTGTATTTATTTATAAAGCTATAAATTAATATCCTGACTGACGTATCATAGCTAATCCGAGACGACTAAGAATATAATAAAACTTCTGAGTGCGAAAAGTAGGTGACAGATATTTAGTAATATTTTACCAGTAAAATTAATTCTGTTAGTCCTATTTCAATGGTTCGATTGAATTCTATCAACAGGTTTTTCACATAAACCAATATACTATAACATTCAATCATTATAGACTAAAAAATAGACATAACTAAAACGAATTTAAATAGAGAAAATTAAAGTTTACGTAAATGAAGCTGCCGACGTAAAACTAGGATTAAGAAGTAACTTTATAAAATTATAGTTTATAATGTACAACCGTGTCAATAAAATCAAGTTTTGAATATGACTAGTGTCATGTTCATTCTATTTTTTGAGAGATAATTTTAGTCCATCGGAAATATAAAATATTTATGTAAACTTTCACAATCACGATATTTTTCACTCAGATAAAAGCATTCTCGCAAACTATTATTACTGCAATACCAACGACAATAAGTGTTTTTACCAGTTTGTGTCGATACTTTACCTGATAGTTTATCGATAATACCGTAATATTAGTTCACGTTGCATAATTATGAATGAACAGTTCGCGTGGTTTCGGGCCAGTCAGTATCGGCTGGCGGACCTCGCCGCGCTCGTCCGACATACAAAGAACAACTACCCCTTATTACGCCCTCAAAAGATTACTGAAATCAACATATTTTAAAATAAATTGTACCAAAAACCATAGTAGTATGTGCATTGTTACGTCTCAGTGTCTGTAAAAATGTTAGAAAGTGAAAAATTGGTGTGCGTTTTTAAAAATATGTGTTGTTTTTACAAATTAACTTCTACCGCATTAAATAATCAAATGGTTGTTTTGAAATAAAACATTTTATTAATGCTAGATAAATAAATAAAATTAAATATATAGTTATATAAAGTGTTATAGCGTTTGTATATACAATATCTAAATTCAATTCTAAAATTAGGTAATTGTAATAATCAAAATACTTAACATGCATCCTCTATTCTTTTTATAAAAATATACGAAAACCGTAATGATAAACATGTCTCACTTAAACATACTATTTCGTTGATATTTACAAATATTATTTCGTATATTTGTTTAATTATACGTAACGTGGACTTCGTTTATGATTTAACTTTGAGTAAGTCTACTTTGGCAATCATTTAAAAAGGATACAGCCTGCAGAAATCGCTCGTAAGGAAATTTGTGTCGGTAATTTCATTTATAATGTTGTAATATCGGATATTCTATAACAATAATGTAGTCAGTTAATTTTTTTAATTATCGGTAAAAAAATCTACCAGTTAATGTGGCTTATGATAAATATTCTCTAATTACGCTATCGGTGTATACAATTAAGTTATATATTATACTCGAGTGTATCGAGCTACCTACATATAATGATCATTTGCGTCAAATATTAGATCTAATACGTTTACGTCATATTTCCTTGCATATTCATTTCGATTAATATAGGTATATACATGTAGAACAATTTCTTTTAAACATACTTGAAAGATACAGCATTGGTTCCCTTTTGAAATTAACTATTAAACCAACTTTAAACAAGAATAACTTTCGAACCAGTTCATTTATTATAAAATTATACATAGTACCCATTTCCATGCACATTATAAACTACAAAAAACGTAATAGTCATTCATAGACGATCATAGATACATGAGATATATAATTCTCAAGTTTAATAGAAAGTAATCGTACACTAATTCTGTTGAAAATAAAGTCTCAAATATGCTCCTAGTAATGAAATATACATTCCATTGCTTCGTCCCACCGTATTATACGTATTTATATATTTCTTTTACTTTCATTTAAAATTTTTAAACTACGTCCGCTGCAAGGCAGCGAATCATATTTATCACGAAAATAACAATTTCCGTCAAGAAATTTGTGCTTTTTGACAAACTTAAACTTAAAATAATGATTGAAATTTTTATCCCAGTCCCTCGTGTAATTCCACGACGTCTAAGCATATCGTAGTCCAGGTTCGGTCCAGAATTTGTAACCAACTAGTTCATGACCGCAATGTACATGATGATATCGCCTTCATAGCGACTTGCTTTTGGGTTGTTATGTTTTGAGATCGGCCAATGAAAATCCAGTTATCGACAATTTTGCAGACCAGTATGACAGCGAATTGAGTAGGAGACGCCGCAAAGTCTGCAAGTCCGAACGGCCATTCCCGCCAAAGACTAGAAGAAGTGCGAAAGCTGTACCTGATCTCTGGCAACACGGGGGTTTGCAGTGACGACGTGGTGCGTTTTAGTGGGTAGTGTCCAGTGCTTATCACCCGACGAGTCATGCCACATGCCCTTGTCGCCTTTTACCTGAGCCCGGATAATGTGTTTGCTAGTTGCGATGAGGAAGTCCGTGAAGTATAGGATTTCTAACACCACGGTAATAAAAAAAAGTATGATAGCGAAGACTGATAATGTATTGTTAATCTCTGGTAGGATGGTGTTGTTTGTAGCTTATACTGGCAGTGACGTAATTATACCATGTAGAAATTAAAAAAAAATATAGAAAAAAAATCATAATAAGATACATATTTTTAGAAGTCTTAACGTAACTAGCATATATTTCATGTTATTTTACAATGAATTACAGTAATACATCTTACGGCACACTTCACTGAATAATTTAAATTACTTTGAAACTATTATACTAAATGTACTTTCTGGTATTTTACGTTTTTATACGGATTCAAACAGACACGCGCGTGTTCTTTGCTGGCTCTTTTATAAGAAAGACACATGTGCAGAGAGCGTTACATATCTCATATAATATTCATTGCTATTATTTTCAATGTAATTAAACCACAGAATAATAGTTCCAATTATTATAACTAATGAATATATATTTGTTTCTTGATAACAAGTATTGACTTTAATATTTTCGACTAGTTGTACTCGCGACTTCATTTGCGTAAATTTAAAAATAAATTATTTTTAGTGGAACCCTATTTATTACTTAAAGTAAAGTAAGTTAAGCTACTCCTTAGAACATTATCTATCTGCCAGCGAAAGTGCTATCAAAACCAGAGATTAACGAGAACAAGCAAACAAACAAAAAAAAAAAACGATTTTTTATATAAGTACCGTATATAAATACTTTCATATGCATTTTAAATACATCTAATAACCATGCCATGACAACTGTCTATTTCTCTCAGAAATAATATGGACCCTTCTTATCAGCTTACATTCATATTTTCATATCTTTATTTCGAATATAAAGTATAATCATAACGTTCACTTTAACTAAATATGTAGTTAAATTTTTTAAATATTTATATGTTATTTTATCCACATCACAATATACGATAACCCATTTTTCTTATCAAGCTCTACCTGTAACGCACCATTGCGCATGCATTTGGAAAGTTAACTTTCTACAGAGCATTGAAAAAGGTTTACTTTTATCAGTTTATTTGTAAACATCGAATTATCAAATACTGATTCTATCTTATCAGATGTCCTAATAGTATTACATAAATCGAAATCAAAGTATTTCATAATAAACATAATAATTTAAGACAATCGGGTATTAGTGTTACAAGTTTACAATTTTAAACATAATTCTAATATATCCTAAATATTTTCAAAATTAATCTGCGTGTAGTCATGTTTCTCCTTATTCGTATGAGATAAAAAATACTAAAATTACCCAATAACTCATAAATATTGTAATATGTTATTTGTAGCTAAATTACCTGTGAAAAAATCATAAGAATGTAACTAATATTTTCGAAAATTACCAACAAAACAAAAGAAAACGATAAAAAACGATATATGTAGAACCAAAGCCGAGTCAACAGAAATGATCTTGTATATGAATTCTTCTCAAGAATAATAAATATGTCAGTGTGAGTGAAGTTAAGTGAATGTGGTAATATCGATGCCTGCGTCGATGTCTGGAGTTGTGCTGATCATCAAGAGTGACGTGCTCGAAGTCGTTCGACTATTGGATGCCTTGTGGAGAGGCCTGCTCCTGCTAGCTAGACTGATACTTTGCTACTGTAGGCCGTTCCTAAAATCTGCATTAGGTAGGCATTATGCATCATTTATTTTATAATTTACTGATTTGCTACATGCAGTTAAATATTTTTAACCCTTTAGGAAGGACATAAATCCTTATTAATATTATAAATGCGTAAGTAAGTTTGTTTGTTTGTTGCGCTTTCATACTTAAAGCGCAGAATCGATTATGATTAATTTTGGTATGGTCATAGAAGGAAACCTGGCGAAAACAGTACTGGAAGTGGAGTAAAGAGAAATATAAACTTTGTATTGTGTCATCAGATTTGTTTGACAAAATCAATATTAACGCGAGCTAAGCCGCATGTAAAATCTAGTTTTAAATAAAATCCCTTCGGAGTACTCACCTACGTTATAGAACTTATATAATTCGTTTTCATTTAAGCAACATGGTGGCCGTCAGCGAGCCTTTAGAATTTTGTTAAGCAGATGATGGCATTATAATTAATGGATGTGAGTCGTGCACATAAAGTGCCTTACCAATACTTATTTCAGAAATTAATTATGTGGATGTTCTATTATGTATAATTTAAACGTATATCCTAAGTCTAGAGATTTAGTCTTTCTTCAGAGTTGCAATTTTGGTTAGGAGCCGACATCTGCATATGATTTGTGGTATTACATGAATGAAATAGTATTATAAAATTAACATGTTTAACAAATTGAAGACAAGCTAGCCGAAAGCTCTGTTATTTATTCTAATGTAAATTTTATTTTTTTGTAATGATTATAGCAACCGAAATAGAAATGTGTTTAATATTCGCAAGTGGATTGTGTAGTGATGTAGTCTAATGCGTTGCTTCTACTTATTAGTAAATTAAAGAATGAACTTATTCACCGTATAGAATCTCCCGGTTAATATTTACTCTAACGTTAATGTTTGTTTAAATATACTAAGTAATCTTAGTATTTCATTTATCTTTTTAAGTTGTAGAACCTTACAAATTCTCAATATAGAGTAAAACGCAGCAATATGCTTCAGTTGACAGTATGCCCTACTGCGCTTACAGACACACCAATATAGATAACAAACAAGTAGTTATAACCACGGCATCGCGACAGTTAATCATGAACATGACTGCAAGTTAGGTGTGATCTTTTTGATTTATTTAAAAAATACATCAAAATCTTTTCTAAATGCTTTGGGACAGTTGGCGGTAAGTATCACACAAATTCATGTACATTGGACAGTGATCTTTTTGTGCAAATTTTGCTTCCAAATATGAGTTTAGTTTTAAATTACCTATTATTTGACTTACTGCATGCAATGAATAACCTTTAATGGTGTGTATTACGTGGCTAGGGCGTTTTGTAATAAAAAAATTACAAAACGCCTCGGTCATTAAAATACAAGTCGTACGGTCGTCAAGACAATTCATATTTTTTTTTATTTCACAGAAGTCACGTAGTTATCAAAGATACTTGCTTCTGTTTATACTTTAACTATTTGCGAAAAGGGAGAGATTGTGAAAGTTATAGCTTGTTGTTAGCTAAATGTAACTACATGCTGCCAGTTTTAAAGGTAGCTACTACAAACTTTAGTTTTGTGAAGAACTGCCACTTGGTTCCCTTGAATTTGAAGATAACTCTGAGCTCTTCGTGAATGGTTCAACAAGATAAAACGATAATAATTATCAAAATATAAGATTTGATTTTGCATTCGTATTTGCAACGTTTGTACTAAAAAAGCTAATCAGAAAGCTATCAATAAATCTAACTATACAAAAAAAATATATATATATGTATCACATAAAAATATTATGTTGATTAATAAATTGAACTAAAAATAATTTCCAAGACACGTTGTTTATTTTTATTACTTAACTTAAATTTAGTTTGTCAAATTTGTTATATTTTTGTATTAATTACAGTGGAGTATTTTGTAACAGACCTGAAACATATTATCTACCCATAACGTTACCAAACACCCAGTCGAAGCGTTTAGATTTTTTTTTATTAGGTAACATATGAGGAAATGTTTTTAAACTTAAATGCCATTTTGTAGTTTAAATACCACTTGTTATATTTTTAATAAATATGTGACTAAAAAAGGTTTTGTGGTCATTTTGTTGAACATCACGTAAAAGCGTGGCGTATTGGAGCGTTTTACCCTAAGTAAATGCTTATAATATACCATTAACATTAGAATTGTTGAGGTTGTGGTAACATATTATTTTTCGCAATTTCTCAGATATTTATAGAAAAATAGTTTATAAAAAACCTTATATTGTTTAATTTTTTATATTATGAGAATGCCGTATCTAATTGTCGTGTATTACGTTTGTAAAACATAATCAACAGTATTCGATAAGGCATGATAATGTTATCGGACAATAAGCTACCTCAGTTTATTACAATCGCACATTCTAGAACTGGACAATGAATACAACTGAAATATCTCAGTACGTATGTTGAAAATGTATTAATATGTAACCTACATGCTACACAATATTGCATACACAATATTTATAGTTCCTTCCAGATTTATATTGTATGTTCCTTAGTTTGTATTAGCTATCTAAACTTAGGTTGTTTTATGTTAGGGTGGTGAAGGCGTTTAACGGCGTTCTAAGAATGTGAGTCATTAAATTAATTTAATATATTGTGAATATGTCGTTGACAAGACATTAAATAATCAATACGATACTAGATATTAAGATATTAAGGAACGAAGGAAGGAAGATATTAAGGAAAGGAAGGAAGGAAGATATTAAGGAACAGAAGAAACTGTTTGTATTTTTAAATAAATTAAAATAGACAATTAGTTTACTTTGTAGTTACTAGGTAATCTGAATCAGTATGTAAACGTTAGGAGTCTAATATTCAGTAATCAGCTAGTGATTATCTAGTTAGCTAGTAACTAATGGCTAAGGATCTGTACACGACTAGATGACTATCCCAATGCACATGGTGATAAATCGATCCCGATGACTCTCTTACCGATACTTCGAGAACGGATGACAAACGAGGATCGCTGATGGATTGTCCATTGCCTCGTTGTTCGTTATTATTTTTATATTGTCCTACTTTTACCGTTAACCCTAATGCTGATTGCTATTGCTCCGGTAAAAAGTATATCCCTTTGTTATCGTTTATAGATTAAGCGTTATGGCCACAATCTCACCTGATTTTCAGTGATGATGTGGCCCAAGATGGTGGACACGATAAATCTAGTGGTGAGACTTGCTCTCAAATGCAACTGCCGGAAAACACTTATAGGTATTTGGCGGCATATTTTCAACTAGCCTGGCGGGCTTTAGAAAACTCCCTACCACCATGCTATAGTTTCATCACGGTGTCTTTCCTTCATCGAAAACTCAAGCTTATTCCAGGTGGATTTGAAGTCAAGTCCATTGACACGGCGTCTTTACACACTACTAACTCGGCTATCATCGCTTCAGAAGCCTTTGTTATATTCTTATATAATATTGACAAAATAATCATGGAAAGATCAGATTGTAAATAAATTTTATATTTGTTTAAATAATGAGACACATAACCGTAAACAGTTTGACTGTACAACCTATCATAAAACTATAACTAACATACTTATCACGTATACTTAACTTGAATAAACCTCTCGCCTGTAGAACACTTGAGATATTTGAAAGGGCAATAACTTACTTATGTTTAAGTGTATTTTTTGTACGTTGACCACTTTACATAGATCTCGTGGGTTTACCAGTTGCGTGGTCTGTAATAAGGTCGTGGAACCGTGCGGTGTTTGTTTCATTTATTAAATTATAGTTTTATTATCGATTTCAGAAGTAAAGGTGCCGGCAATGATGGCGCCCAGTGTATTTCAAAGAACCAAGTCTCCGCGATCCTCGCCCGGAAATTTGCCTAGAAAATTACAGGTACATTTATAGTAACATCTATATTAGTTATTAATATTATAAAGTGAAGAAGTTTCTTTGTTTGAGCGCCCTAATCTTAGGAACTGCAAGGCGGATTTTTTTAAAATTATTTTTTGTATTTGATAGAATGATCATTGGGGAAGGTTATTTAACATTACGCTACCACCAATATGAGCAAAACTGTACTGAAAAAAAAAGAGGCAAAAATTATTAAGTAATTTTAAGCTCCACACGAACGAAGTTGCGCAGACACAGCTAGTTTTTAATAAATGCTCAATCAACCTTTATCATTATTACACATTTATTTAATTTATAGTAAGTATCAAAACCGTGATTTTATTGAAGTTTAAATGTTTTCAAACAGTTACGAAACAATACATTAATTCTTCATTTATAACCTTTGGATAGTAAACTAGATTCCAAAGGAGCAGAGTTAAATATTGAAATGGAAGCATGAAATTAGGAGAATATATATTTTTAATTACTTCGAAACATGTTAGCCATTGGGATTACTCAAATTATCAAAATACGAAAAATCTTATTGTGTACATAGTAAAATCATTTTTTTAGTGTATATATGTATATGTTATCAATGCAAGACCAAACGGATAAAGAATAATATTATCTTTTACGTATAATGAAATGTGATTAAGTAAATGTGTCCTTATAACAAAGAATGGGTATATATTTTAACATAAATCTTTATGGTTTCCAGAATGGCACAGATACACCTGGACAGTCAGACCCTACAGCAGATTCGAGCCCTGGCAATTCTATATCAGACGCAGAAAACTTCGAATGCTACGGTGAAGGAGACACAGATACGCCTGGAAACACGTTAGTAGTATTTAATATTTCATGTAGTATTTAGTGGTATGCATATGAGTAAAGAAAAACAGTTTTTAAATTTTATTACAGCAGATATTACAACCATTATTGTTAATATCTGGAAAATATTTACCGCGGTAATAATAGAAATAATACGATTTGGTGTTAGATCTATAATAATAGTTAGCGAAAGAATAAAGAGGTCAGTGAATGAAACTTTGAAACTCCGAGTTAACATATAACTTATATATAACACAAATTAAACTTACATCTGAATATCTAACCAAATCATATTACAAGTTAAATGTCGAGTAAAAACATTTTGACGTGATGTTGATAGTAGCACAATTGTGATGGCATTTAATGTGATGGTAAGCTGATTACAAAACAAAACTAATGACGACAATTGAGGGATCGACAAGTCATCGCTATGATACCGGCCTGTCAGCCTATCTATAGCTGGATATACCACGGGAGTATAAAAAATTCAGTAGTACTATGTCAGTGACCCAGTTAAGAACTGATACAACCTCACTTGGTTACTGAATATGCATCAATCAACCTAGCAGGTTATCAAGTATACAGTTATCAAATGGGTTGTTTTAAACAAGGGTCCCGTTATGATGTCTATTTTGTGTTTCCTCATATTTCGAGATCATCCAGTATGTATCGAGCTTACGAAAATCTTACAGGCTGGCACGGTAGCGTCACCGTCACGTCTCCAGCTGTATTGTTAATCTTTTAGAGACCCATTATTATTGCACTGTCCGTACCATTAAGTATAGTGCCTGACTGCACGATTGATATTTTTTATTTTATCAATTTTATATTGCGGTATCTGCAAAATACAAAAAGTAACAACTAAATTCAGAACAATTATTTGTAGATCACACATATATTAGGTTTCTACCTTCTGAAATTGTTACCATTTTGTTAATTATCACACTGTTCATGATTGTCGTTTATTTCTCCAACCATAACAGAATTTAATCATCTATGAATCAATGTATGCACGTAAGAAGTAAAATTTCTTTTAGTTATACGTGTATCATTTTACTTTATAGAACTAAAATGTGCTTTGTCCTTAATACTTTTTCTTTATGTATAGATAAATACAAATACTATATTTAATATGAAGTGTTCTACTCAATTATTATTTAATTTCGTTTAAAATAATAGTCACAGTATCCACGCATACATAATATCTGCAACCGTGATGGGTGAATATGACTGTCAAATGTGACGGAAACGTGACGTTTAAATCTAGACTCATCAGATTTACGTTATCGTGTTAAGAAAACACTAGTAATAACATTTTGGTTTACGTTTATTTTAATGATCTCGTAAAGACGTATTTATGATCGGTTCAAAGTAAAAAAATTAACATGCAACCGGTCAACGATACCGTAAAAGGCTTCCGAAAACAATTTCATTTTATGTCTACCATCAGAATACTACTAGAATGACGGCACACGAAGCGACGCGACGCGCCACGGGCTTCGACTTGTTTCTGGTAATTCACATAATAAGGTAATGTAGGTCACAGCACGTACGACATGCTAGTTGAAATCTTGCTTGAATATTTATTATTGTATAGAAAAACAACTTATCGCATTTGACGAACTAGTATCTGTTATTTGCAATATTTGAATATAACAGAACCAAAATTTCGTAAAGAAAGCCTATGTGTATATGTGACTCTAAGCATTACTCAGTGAACGCCGGTCGCTATAAGAAAACTCTAAGGGCATCTGATAGAATTTTGTGAAATAAAAACAGCAATAAAAATGTGACAATAACGCTATACCAGATTATATGTTTAATATAGAGGTATTAGGCACATACATATTATTACATATCTATGCGTACAAAAGACTATTCTGTTTGTCTCATTATTGTTTAATGCTAGGATGAAAACTTGAAATTTTGGAGGCTTTGAAGCTGTTGACTTTATACTATAAAAATCAACCTTGGTATGAAAATGGTGGCGAAGTTTGTATGAAAAGTAACCTTGTCCCAGTCTAAAATAATTCACCTGTTACTAATACACACCGACATGAGACATATATCAATTCTTTAAAAAATTAACTCTCTAAAGTTGTGAAGGGGTGGTAACATTGTATAATTAATATTAATTGTTTGTTGAAATTTACTAATAAACAAACAATATATAAATTTCGCCTTAATAAAACAAACTGTACAGCTGTACGAAAAGCAAAAGTTATAATAACAGTAACTATAAAAATGTATAATATATTTGTTATCAAAACCGTTAGGACAATGGGCGGCATGAAAAAACTGTATCATTGTTAAAGATGAATTTTATTGTGAGAACAGACAATAAATTCTGTTTTAAATTCATGTACGTATATTGTAATGAAATGTGTGAGAAAGATTTTTTGAATAGTTTATAGATTTAGCGTTATGACCACAATCTCACCTGATGTTTACTGTAGATGTGGCTCAAGATGATGGACACGCTCAGCCTAATGAAGAGACTGGCTCTGAAATGCAACTGCCCGAACACACCTATAGGTATTTGGCGGCAGATTTTCTTGAGGGTGGAGGCGGGCAATAGATAAAGCCCTACCACAATGTGTGGTTTCATCACGATGTTTTCCTTCACCGAAAAATCAAGCTCACTGCAGATGGATTCGAACTAACGTTCATTGACGCGGCATCCTACACACTACCAACTGAGCTGTGATTGCTTACTTACTACTATAATTAGTAACTTGCCCAGGCTTTGCACCGGTAACTATGCTAATCTTTTAATATACTTTAATATATTTTTAAGAAAATGTATTCCGTAAAATATACATTGATTTCTTTCCAATCCCGTCTTGTACCAGTAATGGTTCCAGTCGACATGATCTTTTCCCGACTTATTCAATAATCGTCGTATCAGCCACTTTAAATAAATATACACTTCAGCCTTCCTCATGAACACTCCATCTATTAGTAGAAACCGTTTGAAAATCCGTTTGGTAATTTTTGGGTTTAACGCATTTTCACTAATGGCCACCATTCTTTAAAGACTATACCGTTCTTACGTTCAGATGCTGTGTAGTCATATCCTCCAAGTATGCGTGTTATTATAAAGTTTATTTATCTATTTTATATTATGTTTGTCAACAGATTGGAGAACGGATCTAGAAGTCCTGGAAATCCAATCAACCGGCACTCCTGGACAAGGACTAGTCTCAGAAGAACCCCACCAAGGTATCCACCTGATAATAAATATCGTTGATACGTTTTATTTACGAATCACCAGAATATATTTTACATAAAAAACTTAATTATTTTTATTTTAGTTAAAGAGCAATGTTCTTTTTTTAATTTTGCTTCATTTATTTATTTTTTATAATTTTTTTGCTATTTTTTGGTTACTTGATTTGCTTTATACGTGATGTTGTCTCTTCCGTAGCCACCAGGAGAACTTACCACATCGGCGTTGGGGTTCCATGAGACAGTAAGCTATCACTTGATATTCATTTGCTTGATTTTAATAACATTACCTATTTTAATAATTAATAACATTAATAATATGAACTAAGCCCGAATTGACATTACAATTGATATTTATTCTAGAACATTCGTTTCACATTTTTGGTTCACTACTTTGAGCTTTGTGTTCATGGATAGTTTTGTGATCAAATTACTAAAATAGGTATGTCACCATTTCTGTTGTAATTACTATATAATCTGACAAGGCATTTAAAAAAGGACTTGAAACTAACTATATTATACTTGAACTTACACTTACTGAAACTTAAATCTCATCTTCTAAACTGAACAAAAATTTTAATGCCGAAATGGTTTATGCACTGCTAACTATATAATTTAACATTCATAATACATTGAGTAACAACCACATATTAAAATTATAATATTTTCATAATTATCCATTGAATTATTTCTTAATACAAATATAATATTAAATAATTGTAGAACAAGTTTCATTGTATCTTAAAATGATAAAAAAGGTTATTTTATATAATTATATATCAATATTGCACGCCTCATAAGCGAAGCGTTCAGGCGGGTATTACTGTCAGTTCACGCATAATAACTGATTTTTCGAACTTAAAATATTTAATGATTTCTTATGTTACGCGAATATTATTCATTGAAATAAAACTAATTTAAACTATTTATTACATATTGCACTTGTAAAATAATATATACACACACATATTTGGAAAAAAACACAATTTTTAACACTCTTCATATTTTTGATGCCATTTTCGTTATTTAAACTAGTTAAAAACTGTTTAAAAAAGTTCTGTCTTGGACATCCGTGTGTCTCTATGTGCGGATCCTGTACATGTTATCAAGATAACGTCCGAAATACTTAACATATCGGATCATTTTTTTCTTACGCTTCAATATAATTAGCAATAGAACCCTATTACTTTTCACGGTCTGATTCGATGTGGTTTAATTATTATTAGAAAAAAAAAGAAAATGAGGTTAGGAGGCGTGCACTTTTGGTTTTTCCAAACTTTTTATAAAACGGTATTATTATACTGTTTTCTAATTTCACGCAAACATTTATTTTAAGAAGTTAATCGATTTTGCAAATGAAATATTCAGATGGTAATTCATACTTAACGCAATACTTATTTTTATATATATTCTCAATTTACTTATTTATTTAGTTTCTATAATTTTTTTAGTTCTAATTAGATAAATTTATTAAGAACATCATATGATTACGTAGGCAATGACGGAGACCGATATGGTTGGTTTCGATGGCTCTTAAATTAACGTGATAAAGAAATATAGTCGCTAGTTATCTAAAATTAAAAATGAAATTGCGTCGTTTTCATTGACATTCAAAAGTTCAAACATAACATTAAAAAATTATAATTGTTTAAACAAAATGTATAAATACGTAAACCAATTACAAGCTTAATAAGTAATTCTGCAAAATTTATTAATAGAAGTTAGGAATCTCAACTCAAGTCGTACTGAAGTCTTGGATTGGAAGATGGTTTTGTTTTACCTATTTCACGTCTAGTCTTCGTCCAATTATAGTTTCTAGACATCGATAAATCGTAACACTGAATCGGTTTAAATTCAACTCTGCTTTCACTTGTGAAGAATCTGTGTTATCCGTCTGAGAGAATAATTTCACGCGTGTGTTGTGTTATTATACAATCTAAAAAAAGCGTTTTATAAAGTGAAAATTTGAACATATTTCTTCAGGTGAGTTTCTAAGGAAAACTTATTTGCATTTAAGGTTAATAGTATTTACTTGATAATGAAATATTCACGATTGCATTCATGCTATAGGTAGGTACTATTAGAACCAAATGTTGGATTATTTATTTCTTACAACCTGGTTTATTTATTTGTTATTGAATATATCCATATTTTATTTTATTGACCGTTATATATCGGCAGCATATTTATGTCATTACACTTCTTATAATAATGGGTAAATCTTAATGCTAAATTTCGAAAAAAAAAGGTATAAAAATAATTTAAAACTAATTTAGACGTATACATTTTTATTAGAAGAACGTGCTCAGTGATATAATAAGTCAGTAATTTTAGCAAATGTCGAGCCGCTGTGGTCGCAGATACATTCCCAGTTCATTACTATTGTAATTAAATTTAAGGTTTTGTGTTAATTCTAGGCTAACGCTAATAAAAGTTTTTCCATGGTAGTATTCCATTTTCTAATCCTCGCTTCAGTAGTTACTAATTTCTAGTTAAAATCTTTTACCAAATACCTGTAGATATATTCCGGCACTTTTTTTATGACATAGAAGGCAAACGAGCAAGCGGTTGAAATGAGCATGGTTGGTTAGTGATCAACGCCGCCCATGAATACCCACAACATCAGGGGAATTGCAGGTGCGTTGCCGACCTTTATAGGAGGGATTGGTTTTCAAGTCCAACTGCCGGAACACACCTATTGGTATTTGGCGGCAGATTTTCAACTTAAGGTCGGTAGCTAGCCAGGCGGGCATTAGAAAAAGCCCTACCACCATGCTATGGTTTTCTCACGATGTTTTCCTTCACCGAAAGCTCAAGCTCATTTTAGGTGGTTGGATTCGGACTCACGTCCCTTGACGCGGCGTTCCTACACGCTACCATTGAGTTATCATCGCTTGTACTTGAGAGCCAACTTCTTCATTAGGCTTAGCGTGTTTACGTCTCGGATCACATTGTCACGTTATATAAGGCAAGATTGTTGCCTTATATATAAAATTGTATTATTACTTTACACTGGTGGCTATGAACGACTACGGTCGTCGTCATACTAATTTACTTAAGCACCCACAATACTATACAAGTACAATAAACAAAAAAGAGAAACTACATCAAAACGAGATATGAGAGTTACAGATAAAGCATATTACAGACATATTATAAAAAAAAAGTAAAATAGCTTTTACACCATAATTATACATTTATTTATTGCTCTTGTCTATTAATTTTAGGAAATAATCCATGCGAGTTTTAATTACGCACTTACGTCAAGGTTATTATGTTTTACGAATTGAAGTACTTGATTTTTATGTTATATTCGTTTGGTCCATAGTAATGTTGCAACGAGTTGATATGAATATTATCACTGTATATGAATGATATATATGAGAAATTCTATTGACATGATTTGGAAAGAAACTGATTGGATTATATTGATGGAGACGACGTTCGAAGCCGCTGCCTTTGAACTAATCTGGTTTAAAGTAATGTATTATTCTAGTCTCAAACAATATTTTGCAGCTATGGAAGCTTTTCGTCATTATAATGATTGGCTTTAATTTGTTTTTATCCAAATAGTTTATTATCTATTTTATTATTATTCATATATAATTGGTTCATTGTTCTATTTATTTCCTAAGGAAATCCCGAAGGTTTTCTATTAACTTACTGTTTTGTACTTGTACTTAAATTTTATATTTTGAACAAAGAATACATCCAATCGAATGGACAAAAGAATTTGACCGTCAATCAAAATCAGGAGTCCGAGATGTGTACGGACGTGCGGAAAAATTCTAGTACCGAAGTTAATAAAAACTTCAGTCCTAAAATACCAATTGGTCTTGGTTAACCAAAAGGAAGAGTTCGGAGACATCAGACGTAAAGAAGAAAACGTCAGTCTGGAATGCAATACGGATCGACAATATTATTTAACTACCTATATATACCCCGGATGTCGAGAACGATATGGATATGATATCTTAAAAGTGGGAACTAACTACACGTAGGCTCTTCTGGACAGTACCCGACACCGGATGAGCGCCTTGTCAGGGAGGATCCTACATACCTACGTTACTTGGATTAAAACAGCAAGTTTATATTCCTCATAGTTTTTTATATTCATTATTGTATGGAAACCTGCGGGTAATATATGTAATTTATCTCATTTTAGAATTTTACTTCGTTCCATTTATTAATACCTTTTATGTAAATTATATTAATTGTCCACGCGACATCATGTCAACTTAATTACATAATATAGCTAAGCAACATTCGGTTGGGTAAATCTTTTAATCATTCTATCTTAAACTTAAACGAAAGTAATAATAATATAAAATTATGTATGGATCTTCTTTAAAGATTATTATAATAAATGAATAGTACTTGGCATGACCGAAAAATTGAAATATTTTGAGTGAAAATAAGTTCAATAGATAAATAATTCAATCTTAAGACATACAATTAGAAATGAATTCATTTAATGCTATATTGTTCTATAAAAATACCCTGAGTAATCTAGGTATTCGTAGTTCTTACATAACACAATATCATAAAATGTTAAGAAATGCTATGTGCTAAATATAGTAAGTGCTAGCGACATATGTCGCTATACATTTAAATGTATTGCATCATTTATTTTACGCTATTATTTATGAACTACCTAGTTAATTATTACAGGCTAGCTTATTTGTAAGGATTGTATACAATTTCGAATTATGAATTCTCAATAGCTCCTTTTTTATTATATAGATAACTTATACACAAACATGAGCGTATAGGTAAATTTCTCAGTATTTGAAAATACCAAATTATGTCGTGAGTTAGCGTGGAGATTAAACCTGATTAGTGGCTAACTGGTATGGTATAAAACTCAGGCGTGGATGGTCTACACGGTCGGATGTCTTTAAAAGTTTATTAGAAGAAGATATTAAGAGGCTCTCAAGTAGTGGATATCTATTTTATTAGGAACTTGTAATAAGACCAGTTAAATCCCCCTTTCAAAATCAATTCAATTGACAATTAGAAACAAGCTAATAGATTTAATAATTATATTACTATTTGTGACTTTATTATATGTACATATTTTATTTACACAAGCACTTCTTTCCTTATGTAATGAAATGTTTTAAACCTGGTTCTCAGTATTCTGAGAAATTTAGAAGTACGTAATGTATAAGTATAAAAGGATTGATCAGGTTACGCACATATATCGCGTAAATAAACTGTGTTATAAATATAAGATTTACTAGCGAAAGTGAAAGATATTATTGAAAAATCTATAGATATACATCATTTTGTAACCAAGTTGATTTGTGAGTAACGCAATTAAATAGCAATGCGAGGTGCGTGCCGCGTACCGGTGGATTCTCATCATGAAAGTGAACTGCGTTTGTTCCGGTCCAGTGCCGCGGTGGAGCACTCGTTCTACGCCTGTTCAACAAGGCAGACACAGCCACCAAAATCATGTACAAAGTGACATTCATTATTAAATACATTTACAATAGTATATTGGGTACACAAAAAAAGAGTTTTTGAACTAAGACCGGGTCCCTTAATGAGAATAACTTGATGGAGACGATTTTTTTAGCTATTCATGGATTCACCGTGCAGGTACCGCGTCCATCGTGTGACATACAGGGTAACTCAGACCAGTTCCCGAGACTTGTAGCACGGATGTAAGTTTAATGGGCCTCTTTACGACGTGCGTCTACACTCATCTTCACTACTCATGCGTCTCTCCCTGGCCAGATAAATATGGTAGGATCCTGCTAGTGCTGCTTTAGGGACACGTTCTACTATAGAACTTACTTCAATCCTAAACAGGTCAAAATAACGTTATTTTTTATACTTAAGGTTTAGGGTAATGGCCATAATCTCACCTGATCTTAAGTGACGATACGGCTCAAGTTGGTAGACATGCTAAACCTGTGAAGGAACTGGTTCTCAAGTGCAGCTGCCGGAACACACCTATTGGTATTTGGCGGCAGGTTTATAACTTGAGGGTGGTAGCTAGCCAGGCGGGCATTAGAAAAAACCCTACCCCCATGCTATGGTTTCCTCACGATGTTTTCCTTCACCGAAAGCTCAAGCTCATTGTAGGTGCTTGGATTCGAACTCACGTCCCTTGCGAAGTCGTACACACTACCACTGAGCTATCATCGCTTCAGATAGAGAATTTATTTAACGTTAGAGAATATTTAAAAAATAATGAAACAAGGTTGATCCGAATTTCATTTATATATGTATTCACGGCGAATCTAATACTGTATTATTAGTTACAAGTCTACCAATAGTCTACTGAAGTCTATATTTCCCGTCATTTGTTACTGTATTGAATCCTAAGAATCTTACTACGCCTTACTAGTATTATGGTATATGTAAATATGGGTTAACGTGTTAGTTTGTAAAGCTTTCACACCGTAAACACTTAACCGATCGTTATGAATTATTCCCAAGGTATGTAACAAAATTTTAAATTGACAAAGTCCACATTAATACTAGCAAAACCGCAAGCAAAAGTCAGTTTTTTACATTTGTGAAGTCATATTTTCCAATGGGACCGACCGAAACGAATAGTACTTACATATTTACCCCATAAGTAATCTTGGCAAAGTCTTATATGATTATATTATTATTATATTATACTAGATTTAACGTGCAGCTTCGCTCGCGTTAATATTAGTTTTGTCAAACAAATCGGATAACACAAAAAAAAGTTTCATACAAAATTTATTCCTCTGTATATTCCATTTCCAATAACATTTTCGCGAGAAAAGTAGCCTATTTCCGTCTCCAGGATCCCATCTATCTCTGTGCTATTCATTCATCACAATCGATTCAGCGGTTTAGGCGTGAAAGCGTAACAAACAAACAAACTCACTTTCGCATTTATAATATTAGTATAGTATTATTATGACATAGTTTGATTCGTTATTTTAGTTTTAGTTTAGATTAGTTTAGATACGATTTTTTTATATTAAATTGGATAGAAGATCTAAGTTCCCTACCTCAGTCATTTGTAGAAACCAAAATATATGTTAAAATATTTAATCTATTATAAAATACTGTGAGAAAATATTCTAAGCTTTGTATGCATGTGGATATAATATAAAAACAAAATTAATGTTCAACAAATTAAACTTCCTGTGCTAGACAGCAAACAGTCACGCATCAACCCACTTAACTTTTTATGTAGGTACCTTGAAACCTAACGTTTCAATGTAAATTGTCGTGGGAGATATTGCAGACCGTTAACTAAACGGGGCTATTTGATATTTTTACCAAATCAAAAAAATCCTTATTACTACGTTCGCCTTGCAAATGTATGTAATGTATTTGTAAAGAGTTGAGCAGTTAACTATAACTATAATTTCATCTGAAATTCTCGACATTAATATGTATATTTTGTTGCACAAAATTTGCAATGACAAAGTATTATATCTATATAGTTATTTAATTTATATGATATGTTGTTTAAATAATAAATTATGATAAATGAACTATTCTGCGATATAATAACACTTCGACAACGTTAATTTGAACGTTGATGATTGCATGGTGGTAAGCCTATTATTTCTAGTGCTCGCTTGCTCAACTACCACACTTAAGTTGAAAACCTACCGCCAAATACCTATAGGTATGATTCGGCAGTTGCACTTGAGAGCCAATCCCTCCATAAGTGTAGTGTATCAACCATCTTAGTCCACATCGTCACTAAACATCGGGTGAGGCAGTGACCATAACGCTAAAACATATATGTATTGGATAGAAACAATACGACGAAATACTGTTTAGAGAAACAGTTTTCTTTCATATAAAAATAACTTGGCTCTCTACGACTGCAGTAAATTCTATATTAGAACGTTTCGCTTAAGCTGCGCTAGCAGGCTCCTACCAAATTAGAGCCTAGGCAGTGAGAGAAACACGAGTAATGAAGGTGAGTGTTAATGCTCGTTGGAAAGAGGCTCATTAAACCTACATCTGTATCACGAGCCTCGGAAACTGCTCGGAGATTTTTCTTTGTCATACGAAGGACCGTCCATCCGCACGATGAATCCATTAATAGTTAAGAAGGTTGTCTCAGAATAGAAAATAAATTATTACACATGGCACATTGATATGTCGTTGAAATTTTTTACTCATAGCTATTATTTTTGACGTAACAATTTCTATATTTCATTCAAATTTTAAGTAATGTAACTAATTGTGTTTGTTACAAGATGATCATGGTTTATAATTAAATCACGAAAATTGTGTAACCTTTGAATATAAAATGCCTAACCATTTACCCGAATTCGTCATGAGTAGTTTTTGTATACATTCAATTAATTATGCTCTTTACAACTTTGAATGTTAATATGACGTATGTACATCGACCGAGACCTATACTAGTTTGAAACTACGAGTTGTCTTAAAAAAAAAACACATCAATAAATTAACAAAAAATAAAAATGACTAGCTGGATCGGCAAACGTCGTTTGCTCCCTTACGGTAAATATTAAGTAGTATAACCATAGCATTATCTAGAAGATTGTAGAATAGCTATGAATTATCTTCTTGATCAAATAGACTGTGATTACAATCGGTTTTAACTAGAACATGCACAATTTTTATACAGAAAAAAAAATTAATTGGGCGTAAGAACATTCAAACATTGATTTTTTATTCATCTATACTAATATTATAAAGAGAAAGGATTTGTATTTTTGTTTGTAACGAATAAACTCAAGAACTACTAGACCGCTTTTAAAAATTGTTTCACCATTAGAATGCTACATAAGTCCTGAGTAATATAGGCTGCTATATAACATTTTATTATGAAAATGATTAAATTAAACTTTAATTCCACGCGAACGGAGTCGCGGACAAAGCTAGTATATAATTAATATGATATCAATACTAAGGAACACTTCACGCTTCTCGAACATCAGTTTAAATAACGTGTTGTCTGTTTATCTGAAGAAACGATCACTAAGAATATACAAATCTATTAAAATTATTACACCATGCTCGTACTGGAAAAGATAGCTACAAACTTAAATTCTGATCTTTATACTCTTTAAAAATTTAGTGTGTTGGAATCATTTTTAAATGCTACTTTACACTTCCCATTGTCAAACTTTAACCTATATAAGGCAGTCATTATTTTCGGTGTTTTGCTATTTTATGTATAATATCAATTTTTTCAAAGTTCATAATTCAAATGAATTCAAATCATTCAAAATGAAATAGTCATCGATAGAACTGATATTGGCTACTAATTTACAGACATTAACATGCATTTGTCTAGCCACCTGGTTAATAATTTAAAAACGGCGTTTCATAGTCAACTATTGTGTAGATAATTCATACCTCGCGAACCGCTGACCAGTCCACTGTCCACCACAGCGCTTGTTGATGCGTCAGTGCCTCGGTGATACTCGAACTGCGAAGCGTAGTGCAGGCAAAATTGCTTTCATTTCTACATGATATTCAAATCTATATATCGTTTAACGCGCGTTTAACAAAAGTAAACCGTATTTCAAAATAAATAAAGTGATGTTATTCATAATTGATCATTCCGTGAAAGTTAGTTGAATTAAAACCATTGTTATTATTTGTTTGTAAAGCTGGAGCGGAACGGTGTTTACATGCATTACAGAAAGCGGCCATACAGGTAAATATTTATTTATAGTCCATTTATTTTTATTATAAAAGGAATAACATAAAATAATGGTATTCGTTTTTAATTTATTTTAACTATTTATTAACAAATTTTCTATAGCCTTTCAAAATATCAATACTGGTAACTCAATATAATTAGCAACGCGATATGAATGCAACGAGAACAAGCAACGGCTATGTCGAAATGTTTTTTATCAATCATTTACATACATTAAATTGCTCAACCAATAATAATGCATGTACATAATCACTTATTTTTTATAGATATAATAAAAACACACCTTATTCCTCGATTTCCTCTATTTTTATGCAATCGTTTTAAAAATGAGAATAAAAAGTTTTCTATACATTTATTTATCCAATAAAATATATTTTTCGTAAGTTAAATTTTAAAGGTACCAATTACTTAAACATAGAAACATCATATAATTTAAAAAAAAAATTGATTATATTTTGTGAAATGTAATTTATTTTAATTTCTTTACATATAGAAGTTTCGTGTCACGTTGTTTGTCCGCGATGAACTCGTAAACTATGGAACCGTTTTTAATCAAGTTTTGCACGCTGTGTATAGTTTGATCAAACTTGAAAGATAGAATACTTTTTATCTAGGTAAGTGATCATAACGCAATAGATGACGCTGTAGTCGATGTAATTGACTACTCGAAAAGGCAGAACAAGGTCTGCCAGGTCAGCTAGTATACTATAAACACATTAAAAACAGTTCCGAAATGACATAAGTAAATACTATATCGGTCACTATTGTGACTACATACGACACTAGCGAATAATGTGTACATTTTTTATTATTGTCCACACTACAAGTACCATACAATATCACAATATAAAACATTTATTAATGTATTTTACGTCCTATCCATAATGGCACAAGGCATGCAATGTTGTCAATTGTCACATGACACACAGTCATGTCAACAACTCAATAACACATATAATAACTAGCTGACCTGGCAGATCTTGTTCTGCCTTTTCGAGTATCCAACGCCATCGACTACAGCGACATTTATCGTGTTATGATCACTTATCCCGATAAAAAGTATCCTATCAATCAAGTTGGATCTAACTGTACACAGTGTGCAAAATTAGATGAAAATAGTTTCGGTAGTTTAATAGTACATCGAGGACAAACAACGCGATACGAAATTTTTATATTATAAATATATCCACAATGTCGACAAATATTAAAGTTTACCAGAATAACTATCAGTCTACTAGTCTAGCACTACTTCTAGTCATTGTTTCAAGTGCGTATATTTGTATCTTAATAGACTGCAAATAAAAATAAGACGTACTTGCTTACTAATATTATTAATGCGAAAGTGAGTTTGTTTTTTTGTTTGTTTGTTACGCTTTCATGTCTAAACTGCTAAATCTATTGTGATGAGTTTTGATATAGAAATAGATGGGAACCTGAAGATGGTAATAAGCTACTTTTTCTCTGAAAGTGGGGTAAAGAGAGAAATAAACTTTTTATAAAACTTTTTATTGCGTCATCAGATTTGACAAAATCAATAATAATGTCAATGAAGCCGCGGGCGACAGCTTGTTTTAACATACAATGTAAAAATAATGACAAATCAAATTAAAATGGTGCGGACCAAGAGTCTGCAGTGAAGAAAAAAAATATTAAAAAGCCTACAGGCTACAATTTACTTAAGTTTTATATGCCACAACTAAACCAGTTATTGTGTTTATATAAAAATGGTTTATTAATAAATAACAGTCATATAAATATTTTCGTTTTATATAGGTTTATTAGGTTATTATTAAAATATCTTATACTTCATTGCCAAATCTAAATGTATTTTATGTTCTTAAATTGTAGCCGAATCACCAAAAACTAATAATTTTGGCAAAGGCAACTATCGAATTGACTAAGTGAGAAATGTCAATGTGAGGATGACGTCAATTCGAAAAGAATTCTTGAAATCATGATATAAATTGATTTTTCTTTTATAGTATAACTGAACATTTTGCACAGCTGATTAAGTAATGTAAACGGTAAGAAACTGTACGTAGAAATAGAAACTGGTTTTGAATTACTATTCACAAAACATAACCATGGTAATCAAGCAGTTCAATGTTTAGGCTGAGAATGCCTTATCTTAATGTCTTCTACGAAAAATTGTATCATCAGTCCATTAAGTATGTAATGTATCATACTTAGAAGTATTCTTAAGGTTCACTTACGTCTATGTCTAATAATATGGTGTCCACGATGATAATCAAGGAGAAAATTAGTTTCTGACCAGAAATCATCGAATATTAACCTAGATTAGTACACTACTTACATAATATTCAATGTGCATCCAAAATGTGAAATACATAACATGTACGTCCACGGAAATTGTGCAATCAAGACTTATTTCCCGTAAATTACTCAGTTACGAAACTATAATACAAAAGATGTATTATGTGCACGACAGATTGTTACACACACAGTCGTGATCATCATATTATCACGCTAGTTCGAGTATCACCTTCTTTTGTGTCGTCGAATGATAACTATTTTAAAAACGATACAAATTGAACGCTAAAAGATGGTCTTTGCGTAGTATTGGAGGTTCTGTTATTAAAGTTCTTCCATCACTATGATTAATTCTGTTGTAAAATACCAGTACTCAGTGTTACTAATATTATATCTAATTATGTAGTTGGTAAACTACACTGGACATAAGAATTTTAATTTAAGACTCTATTTGATGTTTATTTTTTGAGTATTTCTTCTAGTATACAACAATATATGTTATCGATTGCTTTGCAAATAAATCACTGAAGAATGTCTGCTTTTGTTTTTTGATATCATTACATTCCGGATTACTTTCTCGAAGTCAGCGCTAAAGCTTAGCTCCTCCGAAAATTCTTGTAAAAAAAAAGTTATTAGCCTCTTACTCTCGGCCTTATGCTGCCTAATATGTTTCTTCTTTCAGCTGCTATCTGATTTATTACGTCTTTTATACGCACAATATTACTTAAATCTAAATTTTATGATCTCACCATTATCTGAAGATATTATTAAACTATGTAAAATATTTATATTAAACTGTGTTGGTTTATAAAGTAAGCTTAAAGGTATGTACAGCAATAGACTTTTTTTGGTACAGTTTTTCCCTTATCAATTGAGAAAGAAAAAGGCAATTATATACTTCCTTTATAGATAGTCATGTCTTTGTAAACTATAAACAGTACGTTAACATTATTTTTAGGCAAGTCACGTAACGTAAGACTCCTTGCCCTTTTTTAAACTAACTTATTACGTCATAGCATCAAAGTACCTATATACTTATACATTATTACTGGCCAGAACTCACGATTCGAATGCATTAGTATTAACATTAATTATTTTTACAAAATTCGGGGAACAGTCGGAGAACAACAAATAAGTTGAATCGGAACATTTTTTTAAGTTCCTAAAATTATGTTATATTTTTATTATGTTTGATTCCTCCTAAAGTAATGCGATATTCGAAGTTTAAACATGAGTGTACATAAATTAGATAAAACGAAGTAATTTATTTGTAGAAAAAATAAACATTTTTTTTTATTTTAATACTTCACTTTAAATTATGTGTTATAATTTCAATATACTTTAATGTAATGTGATCTTTAATGTTGGAATATTATGGATATAAATATTACTTTATTACAGTAAAAGTTCAGTATATTTTAAACATAAGGTTAGTGTGACCTCAAAGAAAATCTCGAATTAGTTCTAATCCACCATTTCAAAATGATTTTCAACATTTCACTAAATGATATCAACGAATATTCCACGAACATTTGCACTCCCGTATTTCTCATATATGTATGCCTTCCAACACAGTGGTGGCAAGTCTTAATATTGAGACGAGAGTTCACGGGTTCTATTTTCGTCTTTGACTAAGTATGATGAACATAATTTGCAGTTGTGAGTGTGGGTATTAAATATCCACCAAAGTCAGTAGTAAGTTATATTATAGTTAAATGGCCAAGTGGAAAATTGTGACTAATCTTTTATTTTTAAAGGCAAATTTAAGTAATTCAAAACATTGAGTTTGGAATTAAGTAGTAAGTAAAACTAGTTTTGCAGCCCAGTCTCTATTTTTATTAATATCGTAAATATTGAAGCCAATAAGTATGCTATTATGTAACGTATGTGAGATTCAACTCTCAACATTTTCTGTTGTAAATTAGCAGTTGTGCTCGCGGTTTTGTGATCTGGTCTGTAAGGTGCGGTTAATAACTACATTAACACAAGAGATGTTAACATTTTCGTATTCACTAATAACAACATTAATAATTCTAGATTTACATAATATCTGAAAGAATGTATGTTGTACTTGAGGTAAAATTTAACGTTCATGGGTTACAGTGACTTCACATAAATTGAAGATATTCTAATAATGTTTCTGTAACATTCCTCTCGAACAATCGTTCGATAGTATTTTATGTCGTACAATCTCATCTGATGATAAGTAACGATGTGACCCAATATAATGGGCACGCTAAGCCTAGTCGAGGGACTAGCTCTTTATTTCAACTGCCAGAATACATCTATAGGTTTTAGGCGCTGAATTGTCAACTTAAAAGTGGTAGCTAGTTAAACGGGCATTAGAAAAAGCCCAACGACCATGCAAAAATAAAGGTTCATGAGCTACAGTGATTCCATAATGTTAAATGGAATTTATTCTAATAATATTTCTGTGTCATTCCGCTGTGAATACTCATTCCATTTCGATAATAACCATTCTGAAAGCTTCAGTAATTACCTCTTATAAATATATTCATAAACTTTATTACCTCGTTAACTACTATAGATTTACGCATACGCTAACAGATTTTTTGCAATGAGTAAAGTCATATAAAAATGCTCTTCACTTTCTTACACAACTTCATGGCGCTCGAGCACTCGTATCTTATTTACTAAGTCCGGCGATTTCACCACTCACTCCCCGCGGACGTCCTGCCCGTTTGCAAATGACATGGGTTTACTGAACTATTGTATTGCGCCACTGTATTATTAGTTCTAGATCACTGCTCACGGTTGTCGCTGGGAAACTGTTGAGAAGTGAATTTCTTTTATAGTTGTACGACAAAGTGATGGTTGATGATGAGGATAGTAAAATACAGCAAAGAACGACAATCACTGAGTGATTTGTGATTCATTGACGTTTTACGTTTGCACACCTCTCTGCAAGCCTATCAATAGCGATAGCCGGTTATACATGATCTGACTTTGAAATATGACACTTCTAAACAAACAACACATTGAACCACCGTTCGGTATGTTATATATTTTGAAGCCATTATGACTAAATGTTGGTAGGTTCCGACGTTCCACGTCAATCGATGTTGGCTGAAATCATGAAATGACCTTAAGATTTTAGGCAAGTCAAACATTATGATAAAACTATGGCATAGTGGTAGGGTAAACTGATATCGGATTCTAGATCTCTCTCTGGCCATCGTTCTGTATTTACTACAGGCACAGAATCCTCAATTTACCGTGTTACTATGAAAGCTCAAGTTTACTTACATCATTTAATTCACCTTAGGGCATAAATACTTTTCTTACAAGACCAATTGAGCCGAGGCGGTGTACATTCGATTCCCGCATGGGACCAGATTGTGTCTATTTTTTTTTTTATTATTACAGCTAGTTATGTAGGCAATTTTGCCAATATCAAGTGTGAAGTACTTTTTACCATTTTAAACTGTACTTTATAAACTTAATAAACACAGGTATAGGCACACACGATTTGTGGATCACACAATTCATTATCCTGCGCAGGACTCGCAACCATAGCACTTAGGTTGCGTAAAAATAATAATTGTCAGTTGTATGTCTAAGTATTACTTATCTATAGATGTATAGAACACTACTTTTTCAGTTAATTTAATATAAGCTATGGTCATTTATCATTAAATTTCTTTGTGTAAGACTATTGGAATTTTAATAAATTGAGTATAATTATATATGTATAAGAAAATATAAAGGCTTCTTTTTAAGATATAACGGTGTAAAAATATATTTATAGACTTAATAGTCTCAGTTGACCTCACTTTGGTTGTAAAACCTAGGCAACATCATGATTAAAGTAATTTATAAACGGAATTGTTTCAAAATAACTAGATCCAGTTAAACTATTGGTGCACACGCTTAAATATGAAAACTGTCGGCCCGAATTATGCAAGGTCGCTGTACCAGAAGGTCATATCGGACATTCTTTACTATTTGTTGTGGCATAACATAACACAAAAACGAATAACGCAACAACTTCCACACCGGCCCTTAACTTTCTTTTTTATCCTTGAAATAAAAAAGAAAAAATAGACATAAATAATATATTACGTTGACAAGAAATGAATTCTTATTTTTCATATCCAACATTTCAGGAAAAACCTCGCGAAAGCCAAGATTCTTATAAATGTATTTTTCTTATTGAAACTTAAAAATTATCTTTGTAAATTAGAAACAGTATATTAATAGGCACTATTTTAATAAATCAGTGGTTAATTATGAACAATAAGTCATAATTTTTTATAAAGTTAAAATTTTCATAAATACGTTTTAATTAAGAATGAATAAACTTTCTCTTGTAAAAAATGTAATTGATGTTACGATGTTTTTCCTGAAAAGAGTCGATATGTTCATGCTATCTGAATCAGAATTATATATATATCTGAATTATACTAATAATATGTAAGATATATTTAAAAGTCAACATGTGATCTTTCCAAAAATTAAAAGCTACAATAATCAGTATAAAACAATAAAACCGGTGTTCTTCAGTGCGCGGAACGTTTACGTGGTAAGATACGTGTGAAAAAAAATGAACTAATTGCTTACCCTTGCGTTACTTACATGTTATTTCTTTTTTATTTCTTTCGTTTTATTAGATAAACGTCGGACCGGTACTAGACCGGACGCATAGCGACACTGTCCGCTACCAATTTAATTATATGAAACTTATTCGTAGTCTGTTCATGTGTGGTTAACTGTACTTACTATGCGCTGCATATCTCGTCACCGGAATTGTTTACTTTAACTGCAACTAACGAGACTCGTCATTCTGGTGAGAATAATTTATATACTGTTTTCAATATTTACGTATATTTTATACTATCTTGTACCTGCGATTTCGAACATGTGAAAAAGTGTTTTTGATGTACACGAAAGCTACGTGTCTGATCCGGATTAGAAATAAGTTTTGTGTACTTCTATCATTACTGCTTAGCCCCTATAAAACATTGCTATTAGATGATATTATAGTATTAAGTTAAAACACCGTTAAAATCGTATTAGTAGTTTTTAAATGATGGGCATCATAACACGGAAACTTTTATTTTTTTAAATACAAACGTGGGCAAAACTATTTTCTTTACTAAAATCGGTAAGGACGATTAAAAGGAACAAATTAACAACACCGGAATTTTATGTATATAAACAAATACTTATAGTACAACTAGCATTATCGTCAAAGAAGTAGAACAAATTAATGAAGTTGTTTTGTCATGTATTTTAATATCAAATTGAAAATGTACTACTATTACAAATTATAATAAGTTAAGATCAGTACTGTAACTAGGCTTTTATGCAGCCGGTGGGAGCGTCTATAACTGTGCCCATGAAAATTGGTTTTGTTTGTGGTCGTGATATCGTTATTTTTGCACCCTTCCAGGATCTTCGTGCTTCTTCTGGGCACCCTCCTTAATCATGGCTAATACCGCCCCAGTGACGGCACTGCTAAAGATACATGAGAGTGTTCCTGGCACTATGATGGCACGGAAATAACCAATTGTCTCTCGTTGCTGACGTTAACGTAATATTATAATGCGGAAAAGTTTGCTTGAACGTGCTGATCTTAGGAAATACCAGTCAGATTTCAAAAATTCCTTTCTGTATATAATAAAATAGTCATCGAGGAAGACTATTTAACATAACGCTACGCTAGGAGCAAAGCTATATTGAACAAAGTTAAAAAAAGAGCAAAAAATTATTAAATAATTTTTAGTTTTACGCGAACAAAATATTTCTGTTTAATAGGAGATGATATTACTTTTATCTTCTTTCTCTCTCTTAACTTCCCGTGTCTACGTTTTAATCATAGTTATAATAATTATTTTTATACTTTCAGTATTAATATATTATACATAATTATACATTGTTTAATAGAGATTATATGAAAGCATACTTTCACAAAATCGATACTAAAATGACTAAGATTATTATTTATACAATTTTTATGTGTACGTGTACTTGTTACTTTTGTACGTGTCATATAAAAGTATATACTCAATGTATATAAGTACTGAGTAATTCACATTTATTATTTCAAATAGTTTAAGAAAAGAAAGTCTCATTTCAATAATTATAATACTTATCTGTAAAATCTACATAAACTAATCTCAAACGTTTTATCTTAATTTGTATTTTTCGCTGCATTATATAAAGATTATTATAATTTAAATATTAACATAATTATTAATTTAGTGAAAACCACAAGTAAGGCATAATTTATATTTGTTTCAGCTCTGGGAAGCGACAACTCGGTTCCAATGTTTTAGCAAGGTAATTATATACTTTTTATACGATTTATATTTTTTATATCTTCAAAATTGGAACACACATTGGGCAAAATTTTATTATTTTAGTAGTTCATCGCGGACAAAAAAGTAACACGTAATGTTTATATAAATACAATGATTACTGGTGCTACTATTAATTATTGCAGTTATTGTTCATATAAATGCATGTAAAAAAAAAACATTAACATTAAAATTTTAATCGTGTATTACCGTCCTTTGATATTATAAAATGCTAGCCGGTTAAGATAAAGATCATGCTTATTACATACTTTTGTTTATTGAGAAGGGACATGTTATATATAGGTTAATATGTTACCATTATAATATAATTATATGTATAGGTATATGAGAATAAACCACATGTCACATGACGTAGTTTCATTTACGTTATTTAAAAACTACACGATGTAAAGAAACAATTTGTGTAAATAATTTTAAAAACTACACAAAAAACGGACTTCACTGGTTTTTAGCGTTATTACTGACTTGGGCCGTATCGTTACTTAAGATCAGGTGAGATTATGGCCATAACGCTAAACCATAACTATTAAAAGTAATAATTATGATAATAATCGTTAAATGTAAGGCGTTGAATAGTACTAAGTAAAAAAATGTGAGAAAAGTCGGACGTACTAATAAGAGCCTAACGTAGTCGTAGATTTTTGACAGAAATAAAATATCAATAGAACAAATTGATTTAAAACGTTCATACATAAATTAAATTTGTTTTGTAAAAAATAAATTAAAGCGCCATCTATGGGTCGTCTAAATCATTAGTATTAGAATGATTCTAAAAGATGGAAATAGTTTTATGAGTTAGAACATAGATGTCGCAAAATACAATGAAGTTTAAAATTAATATAATATTGTTGTATGTAAACGATACCTGTGAATTGTAACATTCATAATGAGTTTAATTGTTCCAGTCAATTGTACCGGTCGTCATCGTTCAACTCGTCGGGCTGCGGGTCAGGCGGCGAGCCGGCGGATGACATGTACTCTGATGTGTCTCTAGAAGAAGATGTACAAGGTCTTAATTATAAGGTAAGCTAATATATATTTATGTATGAAAGAACAAGCTTCAACTTTTAAAATGATAGTAGGTACAAGATCATTTAAATACAATTCAAAATTATCATAAAGTTCATGTTTTGTATTTTATCAGAGGTACTTAATTCTAATGTTAAAATATAACGTATTAATATTATTAAGACAGTCAGTTCAATCATCATCATCATCAACCTAATAAAAATTTGCTTCAAAATAAAATGTGGCTCCACTGGAGACCGACAGATCGACATTGCTTGTTACAGTAATAGGTGTATAATCTGCGGAGTTATAAATGATGTTCACCACCACTGTAAATTAATTAAGAAGTTTAACTTAAATAAATTAGATATGGACATGTTTTATAGAATTGTAGTAAATCCTTCGAGTGAGGTAAGATGTTTTTTATGAACAAGAATGTACAATAAAGCTAGATTGTAGTGTTATTAGGAAATGTGGGCCTGATAAAACTACTGTTAAAAGCTCCTAAACAAAATAGAGGAACAAAAGTGTGTATAATAGGATCTGTATGCGAAAACTTATCGTACAGGCTATATATAATATATGTTTCACGTTTTGATATTCTATCCATCCAATAACTTTCTTATACTTTGGTACGTGCGTACATATGCGTTGAAATTAGATAAACTTATTATTTACCTATAACAATTTTAATATATAATCGCTACTTTTTCGACAATTAATTAAGTCTATTTTCACTCGAGAGTTAGTTATTATCGATATTAAGAATTGTTTTTTGTTAACAATTCTTGCAGTAATTTTATTTCCCCATTTATTACTGTTATAAAATAAAATATATGTAAAAAACTTTACTCTTACTACTCAATATTAATATTTACACAGCAAGAGATTAATTTAGAGTTGCTCGTACTAGAAAATTAATACTGCTAATACGTGATTACATAGGGTGTGCTATTAAAGATACCTAAGTGCACCATTCATTCATCATTGCTTATATTACTAGCTGACCCGTCAAAAGTTGTTCTGTCACATAAATTATTTCTAATGAATACATTTAGAATAATTTGGAATTGTAGATATTTTTTATGCCACATAAATAGAAAATACAAAAAAAATATTTTTGTTTTATAGGGACACCCTAATCACTTAGCGGCATGAAATATACTCTACGACCTGTTCTCATACCTACCAAATATAAATAAAAAAAACATTAAAATCGGTCGAGCCGTTTCGGATGAGTACGAACCGTGACTCGAGATTTTTATATATGACATTTCTCACAGGTTTTTTTGCACAACAAATCTCCTTTAATTATTTTATATACTTTGTGATTTAACTCCTATTTAAAATTTATGTTTTCCGAAACCCGCAAAAATAGGTTTGAAATTAATCTTTTTTTTTTACAGAAAGCGTACTTTCACAATTATCATATCCTACCATCCCGAGTTTGCACGAAAAATAATTTGAAAATTATGCCATATTAGCTTTCCGGGCAAACTTTTTTCTACTCTTTTCAGAAACTAATAACCCCACCACAACGCCATCTAACGCGTTATAATTACGTATCGAGATAAGAACTATAATATCTCCAAAGTGGGAACAACTATACACATTGTGCAATTGTCATTCCCAGTCATTTGAGGTCGGCGTAATACTTTTCTTCTTATATTAGCCGCCATTTTTCATTGACTCCCTTTTCTTTTATCTCATTCTTCACACACTCTATCCATTTTTCTATGGCCTTCCTTTCCATCCTTCGACTTTCATATCCATTAATTTTCTCACCACATGCACTTCCTCTCTTCGCATTGCGGAGAAATAACGTGACACGAAATTTTTATGTAGAAATATTAGGAAACATTCATAGATTAAATCTTTAGGTATAAGTCATTATATAGAATTATCGGATACAAACAATGCAAACAATGACAAATTTGCATTCATTCATACCGGCCAAGTTATGAGCTCAGTGTACCAAAGCATCAATCACTTTTCTTAGAAAATTCACTCAAGTTCTTGGATAATCGTTTATCGCATACCGTTCGTCATGTGCTTGTACTTCATGTAAACTTCTAAATAAACCATATAATGTGTCAACTTCCTTACCGAGATTACGTGTTGTTTGATAGATCAATTAATGTGACGCAAAGATTTCATTCAAATTCATGCAATATGCGAATGTGCTTATCAAGTTCTTTTAACAATCGCCTGTTAAGCATAGATATGTCCAAGATTTTTTTTATATCCGGCACCTGATTTTAGTATGAAATTTACTAAAATGTTATATTATCACCAGTGGGGGATTTCCAGATAGGCTATATTTAGCCTGCAGCAGCAAATTTTCAAAAGCGGTATTTTTTCGGCGTAATTTGAACGTAGTATCAATTTCTAAGTTATAAGAATGTAGCATAGGTGGAGATTTGATTTAGTCTATAGGCGGCACATTTGTAAATCTGCCATTGAGCATCATATCAAAATACTATGCTTGGTATTAAATACAGTACAATAAAAAAAATATTAACGACTACCTTACTTAAAATATTAAGGTCGGCAATGAATCAACGTCTTTTGCTATCAAGTTTCTCTAACGCTAGATATGCACTGGTTAATACCAAAACACAACAAACTAAACGTGAGTTCATTTTACTGGTTGTCACTATTTGTACGGTAATCATGATCCAGCGTAATCGGTGTATGAAAATAGTCTCTGCGAGTGACGGTACCCGAGTACGTTCTGCGCATCCTGGGATGTCAATCCCGATTCCAACTTCACTTGCTGGTCAATCTATGCCGAAATGACAAAAAGAAGATTAGATTGACCTAGTGGTTGTGTATTCCTATTACTTCACTTGTATACTGCATATACATTAACAAATTTCAGATCGCAACACAGATAAATGTGGGCAGGTATCACGTTTGGTATGTGGTGGCAGCGAACCACTCGGGTATAATTAGTTTTTTCATTAAATTTCTGTTCTTTTATGTTTTGAATCAGAATCTTATACTTATAAAAAAACTTAATGGCCTCTAAGTATAATGTCGCATAGTTGAAAATTTTGAAATAATTTAACCAAATGGTTTTAGAGATTCAGTCATTTCCTTAATTCCTATTTTCAGGTTCCTACGTAAATAAAGACATATCGTATATTAAATTTACTGCATACTTTACAGTCAGTAGAGGAATCATCTAATCAAATGTTTGTTGTTTTATCAAGGATTATTTATGTAGATAATTGAAATCACCAATATTAGAAAGAGTATCAACCAACAAGAATTTAAAGTGAAAATTTATCAATATCTGTTGATAATTTCCCATAAGTGTTTCATCCAAATTGAAGAAACAATACGATCACCCTTCAGTTAATAGAACAACATCTCAATGTGTTTTACGTAATGCACCAGAATGGTCATCTTCAATATCCTGACTTAAATACTTAAATTAGCAGGTTTAAGCACGTATGAAAAAGTACTAGCAGATGACAGCTATACCCCAAAATAACTATATCATACAGTTTGATAAAACTCTTTACTTAACTGTAGATATATTCATTTAAAACACATTAGTACAAATAAAAAGAGTAACCCTTTTTTAAATTTGTAAGGCATTAGTTTTACAAATTCAACAATAGTACCCTTTCGGCTAATATTCAGCAAAATATACTACTTGCATTTGGATTGAATTTAATATTTTTAAAAGGAATTATTCTAGATATATATGTTAGCCGAGCATTAAGAACGTTATTAAAGCAAAGGGAACGGTCGTATATTTTAATTAATAGTGAATGATACGTGAGTATATCAAAACTAGTAAATAAACTGAGATAGGAGAGTCTCAATTAATATGTAAGGAAAAAAAAATTAGGTCATACGTATATCCCCTGATATAAGTACAATTTTTTATTCAAAAATGGTACAAAAATAACTATACGCGTTGTCGATGTCGGCGCATTAAAGATAAGTTCATTTTGATCTATCTTAATTTTCATAGCTGATTAAAATAATTCTTATCTAAGGTACTCCACACATCTTTGTTTAATAAAAGGGCACAACCTCGCCGCTTAATTCGTGACCAGAATCGATAGCATTTATATTTAAATCATTTTATACATGCATGGCTTGCATAACCTATTCAATTGTATTACTTTCAAAATCTATCCAACTGACAGGATTGGACATAACTTCTTACTAATGTCATGGAATACTTTTCTGCCTAATTATCCCATATATGTATACGTTCGCAAATGTATACTCATTGCAAATAATCAACTACATCCGTCGTTATGTTCACTTAACTGTATTCATTATAGATGGAAAATATTGCAACTCATCTAACGGTGGCATATCTCAAGTGTATGGAGCCACTGTAATATATAATTATGTGCAGTGTCAAATATATGTATTTATTATGTATAATATCTTTGACAAAGTAACAGTTGAGGATTCTAACCATATAAGTATTATCTGTAAACGTTTGTGAAATTTTATATAATCTAATTATAATTTTAATAATCGATTTCTTAGTCATTATTTTATTAACCGATATGATAGTTTAATAAATCAAATATAATAAAACAAATTCTGTTTGTAACTTTACATGCATTTGACGTCAAATTACGATGTCGAAGATAAAAGGTTTATACTAAATGAGTCATTTTAGAATTTTTCATTATATAATAATTAGCCAGGTTTACATATTAAGCATAAAAAATAATGAAATTTGTCTTTCGTAAAAGTAATATTTTACTACTAGCTATTACTATTATTAGCAGTGCCTGCGACTTCGTTTACGTAGAAATAAAAATTATTTTGTAATTTTTAGTTTTTTGGTTTTTAGTTTTAGTAACTTTTGGCTTTGGTCCTATTGGTGGTAGCGTGTTGTTAAATAGCCAAAAGCCTTCCTCAATGATTGCTCTTTCAAATACCAAGAGGTTTTACGAAATCCGATTGATGCGACGAAGATTAGTGTGTTGAAACGAACAAACTTTTCCCGTTTATAAGAATAATATAGATATACAAATAGATAACGATAAAACAATTTAGTGCTTCTTACTCCTATGTGTTTCAATCGATGATTTTTTTTTGTTTTGTTTAGTAGCTGTTAACAAGTTATTATGTTATTTTCGAAACAAATTATAAACAGTTTTATTTATTATAGTATAGAATTATCAACAATGTATTATTGAAACTGCTCTAAATAAAATAACTTCTCTAATTGCAATAATTTTGCAAGTACTTGTTTTTGTTATAACAATTTAATTTGATAAAAATGCAAATACATCTGTGAACACGCAAACCATCACATTAGATAACGGTTTTATAAAATTCATGCAAGTAGATTCACGTACTAGGATATATTTCATTGATTGCAATTTCATTCGATAACACACTACCTTGAAACCGCTTGTAAAATACCTAACTACATTAGTCATAATAATTGTTGAAGGGCAATCAGTTGATTTTAATTAAAGATTATGTAAGTCATTGTTTTAACTAAATTTTTATATGAATTATATCAATTATGAACGGCGAAGTAAACAATGATTAGACATGGAACGAAGGCAAAAATTAACAACAGTCTGAGTGGCGCTGATTTTTCTCCAAACCAGGCATTTGGATAGTGGTAAAACATTAGTAGTAGTAGTTAATAATAAAACAAATTATTAATTATCTATAATTATGATAAAACTGTAATTAATGAATCAATTAATATGTATATCTGTACATTTTTTTAAAGTATAATTTAAATATCGAACATGACATTTTTTACTATCACTGTACGCCACAGGTAGAAGGCTGCGGACGAACTATTGGCTACTAGAAATGTGAGGACTATGTCTGCCATGCCAGCTAGGTATTAATGTATTCATTATTACAGTAACAGTATAATTAAATAAAAATATACACCGAAATATCCAGACTAACCTGCAACTAGTTAAATGCATAACACGTCTTATAATATTACTATTTGTGGTCGCGACTTCTTTGGTGGCGAACTAAAAATGATTTTTTTTGTCCGTTTTGCAATGCTACCTTGCTCCTATTGGTGGTAGCGTGATGTTCAGTAACCTAAGCCTTCTTCCATAACTGTGATATAAAATACGATAATAATTTTTGAAATCCGACCGGTAGCACCTAAAATAACTCGTTTAAATAAACAAACAAATGTTTCCACTTTATAATATTAATATAGATGAACTAGGTACCCAGATAAAGTATAATAATATATAAAGAATTGAGTCTTCGTACCTCAATCAAGCAGGTAAATATAAAAATTAAACATATAAAAAAGTTTTTAAAATAAATACTTCTATAACTGTACAAAAACGTATACCTCTATAATAATGAACATTACGTGTTCAACACGGCCAAAGGCAGTATATTCTGAGCGGTGACCATGTAAACTAAATCTCGAAGTGACGACGCCTTGATCCAGAAATGAGATGACACGGTAATCATTAACATTCGAAAATAGAAACCACATATGCAGAGTGTATTTATGATTCAATTAAAAAAAACATGATAGATACAGATAAAGGCACGTGCTTACTTAAGGTATGTTCTTTTTCATACGTCTTCCTAATCATTTACTAATATTTGCGGTGTCTAGTAGGGTCTTTTTTTAGAACATTATATATTTTATCACTTATAAGTGACATTATCATGAAATATCTGAAATATATTTATTTTTTTGCACACGGTACAATAATCAAATATAAACTAAGTATCTACTGCCATAAAACTTGTATATTGTATATTAAAGTAATTATTTAACCTAAGGAGTTATTAGATTTTTAATGACATTCAGTTGTAGGTTACAAAAATATATCGAGCCTTTTCAGGAAAAAGATCGTAAGAGACAATTTGTAATTTTACAGGAGAGAGATTTGTCATTCTTAATTAAAAACACAATAAAACATTTTAAAGATTATTGGCGCCTAGGATGTTTTTTCTGAAAAGTTCGATATGCCCTAACTACCTCGTAATATGCTGGCCTATCTAACATTTTAAGGTTATTTATAGTTAACGTATATCCAAGTTCATCACTCATTAAATCTTAAAATAAAAGAACCATAGTCCCGATAAAACAAATTAATTATGTGAATATGTCCTCAATCGGTCAACTTTTTTATTTAATTCAAACAATATGAAATATATTTATAAGACATTCGAAATGCTTAAACTGCAGCGTGACTTAAATCTTTTTAAAACGCAAACAAACATGAGAAATAATTTTTAAAATAGATATACAAATTTCATCACCTATTTATACGTTAAACATGTGATAATTACGTGATTTTATTTCATATTTTAAACATTACGATTTTCTTTACTTACATTTACTTACAAGAATCAACGTAGAATTATTTGTGATTATATTTTATTCATTAAAGGAATTACAATACGACGCGAATTAAGAAGAAATACTAATTTATTTTAAATTTTTAGCAAAACTAGTATCTCTTCAAATCATACAAGGTATGAATGGCAGGTAGCCAACTACCAAAATAAACAGCGGTTATGTTTGTAAACATGTGTCACATGATATGTATACATCAGAGAGCTTATAGGTTTTCATTATAATGTATTCTATCATATTTATCTCTAAACGTAGTAAGGTAGTTTGTCGAAACGTAGTTCTGTCTATCTGTTTATTTCTTACGCACTCATGTCTAAATCGCTGAATCAAGTTTGATGATTGTTTATGTAGAAGTAAAAGTACCCGACTATGTATTGTCACGAAAATAGAACTTGATAGGTTAAAATAACTACAGGAGGGAAATTTCCATGATTTCTTAAATAAGGAAACAATATATAGGAAACACGGAAAAATATGCAAATCATGTTTACAATAGAGGTGATTTGTAATTTTTATTATTAATATAAAATAATGTTATTAATTATTACGTTTACATGAATATGATAGCTGAAATGATAGCTGTGTGCATAGTAAGTTGAAGTATGCATTAAATAATGTAAAAATCAAGTTTTGTATTCAGAACTTATATTGAATTGAATTAAAACTATGAGTTCTACCACTACTATACGAAATTCTTCTATACAAAACACCCATTTAAGTACAAATTCGGGCTCATATAAAACCATCGTATTAACATTTCTTCACTTTCAATTTGTTTCTTGCGGTCTCTTTAGTTCCCGTGGGAACCCTACGGATAGTCGTAAACAATCAAGCATCTGTCTTTTCTCAAATCGTTTAAGAGTATTTAGAAAATGCTAAAGTTCACATCAAACATTGCTATATGACTATGTATTTTTGAAAAGATACTATTTGTAATGAAACTTATATAGAATATCCTTGGTAAGCACTACATGTATATTTATTAACTGTAGCATAACTAAAGAACGTTACGTTAATTTAATTGTTTATAATCCCTGTCCAATGACCCCATTAAATATATGCCTTGAATAAAACCAAAGGAAAGGTTTAAACATTGAACAATGAGCTTAGCCGTGCCGGTTCATTTGACAGTCACATATAGTATGACAGTATGGACACCGGAAACAGTCTCTACTGCGCATGTACCGTTTCCGGTCAGATGCATGCTCGTCCCGTGCGATAAATTATTAATACTAAATTAAAATTCAACTATGACATTGTTTTGATATAACTAAAGTTCCTAATAAATAATAATAATGTAATATGATTTAATACTATTATATAACATTTGAATTGAAAATATATTCATTAATTAAAAACAATCCTTTTATTAATAGATGAACTATGTAAAGAGTTAAAGACTTCAAATATTATGTAATTATATGAACAATATTACTACGTTTCTATTTTAAAATCAAAATATTTTTGGGAAGTTTTTCCATAACAAGAATAAATGTTAACTAAAGATCGTGGATACATTTTTCGGTCAAAATATATAAACTTCATCGATATAAATCTTAAGTAAAGCTATTGGAAAATTTGTTTGATATTTTAATTATATTTTGATATCTTTGTACATATACACATAGGAATGTAATATTTACAATAGTTTTCTAGTAGCAGAAAACATTTTATAAATACCTATCTACTTCAAATATTTTTAATTAAAACTTCTAATAATAATTCATTATCCTTTTTAATAACCTATTATATAACCTTTTGTATTTTATAAGAACAACAAATTGACAGTATTATTAGAACTTTCTAATTCACCTATATCTCAGGTTGCTTTCCTACCGCGACCAGTAAGGGCATGCAAAGGGACCGCAAGTGGGCGAATTTATCAAAACCGTAAACCCACTGGTCACATAAGTAGTCGTAATCTATACTCTGCATTGTTGCAATAGACTTCAAAGCCGTATAGATGCCGCGACGGCTCAGTTTGTTTATAGTCAGGTAACTGGAGAAACTGCTTACATACCTACGGAATTTGCATAATACAACAATCTATCTAGAGATAGCATTATTCACGGATTCGTAGCGCAGTAAAAGGATCAGTTATTTGCAGAAACAGAATATAGGCAAACGTATAACTTTTTAGATTATTGAATTGAACGTTTGTATTAGAATATAGTGATTTTGTTAAAACATGTTTAGTAATTTACGTAAATAATTTTAAATTGCCTTATTTTTAATAATAATACATCAAGCAATGTACACTGAGAGATTGGTATTTTATGGATATAACCGTCGCTGATTCTTTTTTTTTTTATTGGGCATATGCTGTTAGCCGTAGGAGATTTTATAGCTTCACCAAACTTGGAAGGCGAATGCGGAAGGCATTCAGCCTAGACGTAAACGAGCTGTAGGGAGTCACGAAGTGGCCAATCTTCGGCTTGGACTGTTGCCGGGGACGCGAAAAGAAACCGCCTTTCTGAGTAATTCTAAATAGTATCCTATATTAAGCAGAAAACGTAATCAGCTACAACGTAGGATAAAAACCTGAACTAACCTATTTTAAAGGATTCTACTATTATATCTGACTATATCGTAATGGCTGGACTATAACTGGCGACATACACGCATATAAGCAGATTCCGAAATGTAACCATCTAAAGATAGAGACGCTATAACAGGTTTATAGCTAAGCTTGATTTTTGCAAACCAATCTGGTACAGATCCTTACTGACTCGTTCTATTACTAAATATGAACGGGCTCACCCCGAAATGCATCACGCCCAAGCATGTTACTATATTGGATTTACACCTATTTAAGTTGGGAATCAGTATCAAACAATTGCCAGTAAGCTAGTGTTAAACTTATTATCATGGAGAGTGGGTTTACAAGGTTCGCTAGAACCACTTTGTTTTATAGTGTGCCTATACGAACGGTACGCTTAGCATACGCACCAGTAGACAACGCGTTCCATATAAGTCCTCATAGTCAGCCACCTATAATGTCTGTAAAACTCCGGACTTCTGAATTTTGCTTCTCATATCTAAAGGTTATGTGTCTGCTGAACATCAAGTGGATTCCTGATTACTGATGAACACTGTATAAAAAATAATAACACAAAATACTTCCTTTTACAAATAACATGTTGCATGTGAGCAATATATTTGAAATTGAAATGTACACAATAGACAAAAGTCGCGTGATGTGGGTGGCTGCCGGAGTGGGTGGTTTGCTAAACTGTGTCAAGGATGGCAGGAACCTTGCTGGATATTTCCTTTTAGTAATCACAGTGCAATAATATTATCTCAAACACTTCAGTTGTCTAGCAGGAATTTACTCTTACGAATATATTTTTATTGCTGTATGGCAGGAAACTATATTTGTGATAGATTAAATTGAAGCTACAATATATCAGGCGTAAAACATGTATATATAACGCATACCACGTTAACGGTAACCAAGCCCTCTTATTACATATTTCAGAAAAACAAGGCTATGGCAAAATTTGCTAAATTTTTGCTTTGAAATAGCAAATTCGTATAATACATCAAATTTACTATTTTTAATTTGTCAATTTATTACCGATTATAAGACATTTACTAAATACTTTAAAAGGAGGCGGATCGGCCTTGTATATCCATTAATCAAGGAAGATGGTAGAATCTGTAGAATGCTAAAACCTTCGTATATTGACTTTTAGCTTTTACGCATTTTGTTGTCAATCAGTGTATAGCCATTAGCCAGCAAACGTGAGATTGACAAACCTGCATGACAAATATGCCGAACACCTATCATAAAAAATACTGTTTTTATTAAAGTTTTACAATTTCATCTCTTTTGACAACGTTCTTAGATTCAAAATACTACTTAAATATACCAAAATAATAACAGATATATTATTATTATTATTATTCAACGCTGATTTAAACATTACAAGGAAATAATTATTATTAGACGCTCATTGCATAAGTCTCTATCACATTCCTTTATCTATAGTTAGGCGATCTATCAAATTTTATCATATTCATGTACGCAAGAGCCGTGTGTCTGTAAAACTTCGTATTATCTAACGTGCATACTTGTGTACTACTTGCCTCAGATTACTGGCGCAAATGAATAAAAACTAGAAAAGTAATGTGAAACGGAAAGTGGTGTTAACGAACGCGTGCGAACTTGAGCACATTCTGTGCAGATGCTGCGGCTTATATATAAGATCTAACGCTATCACGTAACTGATAGTTAATTATTGTCTAAATGATAAATGGTATAAAAAAATAATAGGAAATAACAGTATATTAGAGGTCGTAGTTGGAGATGTTATTGTCTTTGTTTGTATGTAATTTCAATGTTTTTTTTTATATCTGTCGTAAATCAAACAAATGTTTAGTTTGAGTTTATTCTCCTTTATATCCTTAGAAGCGATGATACTTGACAAGAACGTTTTAGCCTAATTTTATCGTTATAACCTAAAAAGTAATTTGTTTTTAAATTGGTGGACGCAATAATTCTTAGCGTTAGTATGTACAGACATCGTGTGGATTGGTTTTAATTCGAATCCTTAAGAAAGACAGCTTAAGCTTTCGATGAAGGAAGATATTGTTATTATGCCATAACATGGTTATAGGTTGGTGCATCTACAGTTGGGAAACAGTTTCTCTACTAGGCTTAGTGTTTTACCAACTTGGACCACTTCGGCGTTTAACATCAAGTGAACTTGTTTCATAACGCCAAAGAAAAAAAAATAGAAATATTTTATTCCATCTGCGTATAGAATATTGTTCAAATTCTAATGATTCCTTCGTCTGAATTTTCTTTATTCGACTCGTAATTGATTATATGATCATTCTATAATTCGTGTCATTCAAAATTCATGAAACTTTAAAGTAATTCTCGGCACAATCGCAAGCATTCCGGTTTACCATTATATACTTGTTATTCCTCTTTACTTATCAATGTTAACCTTCATTCGTTTCCTTTACTATTATTCATTTACATTGTAACTTGACGCAACTTTAATTTTTCTTTTACTTTTGCATTGTTTAATGATAATAAGGATTGTTATATATTTTTATAATTAGATTATATCCAGTTAGAGTGTACCTACCTTACTTATAAATACCGATACACAGTGATACTACAATTTCCTTACGTAAACATTCCTCAATCACTCAAGCTTCCTCTCGACATTTTCTTACACAAACAGCCAATATTATTGCATTATTGCTAATTTACATTCATTATGAGAAACTCCTTGGTATATATGGGGTTCGATTGTACACTTATCGAATAAGTGCACCGCTAAAAACCCTCCTTAAATATAAAATAACTCCAATATATGTATTTCTAACTAACTATTAAGAAAGTCATGTCTAACTTAGTTGTTTGATATGGTATATTTATTCTGTGTATTCCAAAAAAAAATCAACACCTATCTCGTAGACGCCTTCGCTTTATTTAATTACAACATTTTTTCTAAATCCTTGCTGTGTTGTTTGCGGAACCAGTTATATATATATATATATATATATATATATATATATCAATGTTTGAGAATATTCATAAATGTTTCTTACATAATAGTATTAGAAATTGAAAAGGTCACTAATGTATTTAGATCAATTAATGAGTACTTTGTTCTACTGTAGGTAATTATGTTTTTCCCGATTCAAAATAACCTTTTTTATATACTTATTTATTTTGCGAATAATGCAGATAAAAACTCGTATACTCATTTCTACTTGAATGTTTCTTGGAATTTTGCAAATGATCTAAATATAACCCAAACAGGGGTAACGTCTGCCATCTGGGGCATACGACAGTATTATATAGGAAAGCAATTGATACAGTTTTTAGGGCGCAAAGATCTCGGTACCTCGCATGTGCAAACTAGAGCAGATATAACTTCACTATTTGTGTATTAATTATAACTTGGGACGATGAAGACGTTTAGTGTGTGCCATTTTATATCGACAATTAGCCATATCATTGAACCGCCATCTGTACATGAGAACCAGTCTTCTTACAAGGCTATATTTCTATTTTATTAAGTGACTAACTTCCCACCAGTGGTTTCGCTTGTATATAGTCTAGAATTTTTGCACAATAGATTTTGCCTTTAAATAGCAAGTATATATTTTTTAATTGAATATTCGGGGGGAACTAAATATCTTTTTAATTATTTTTGGCTGATTTTGTAACTTTTCCGCTTTATGATATTAATACACACAGAGGTGCAATCAAATTAACTTTTGTACTTTTAGACAAAAAAATAATTGTTTATTATAGTTATATACTAATATACTATTTCCACACTAGCTAAGAAATTTAAAATACGCATGATGTTTATATCACACAGAACATATATGATTTAATTAATCTTGTCATAATTTCGATTTTGTTGATTTAACCTGTAATGGATTTATACTTCGTAGATATAATATAATGAAACAAATACACTATTTAATCCTAACAAACGTTGAATACTTTTGTCATTGCCAGTAACCTCATTAGAACCTTGAACCTGAATAAGGTCGTTTTGCATTGTTTTTGAAAGAGATCCACGCGGAAAAAATTGTGTAAGTGGGCTCACCACAATTATTTTGCAATTTACACCGGTTGTAGGTGTTTTTTATGAAAACATTTATTACTTTAATTTAGATCAATGGATAATCAGAAATAACTTTTTAGCTAAAACCGTATTATCTTAAATACCGCGAACTCGATATGGTATATGTGATGACAACCTGCCGTGTTCGGTTACAGTGACTTAATTTCCTGAACTGGTATGCAAAGATATTACTCAGGGTGTAGTTGTTTTACCCTTTGATGCGCTCTGTGGTGGTTGATACATCTAATTTTGTTGGTGAAGGTATATACGCATTTCGGACATGTTAAAACTCTACTAACATAATTAGTGAAGTATTCTTGGGCGTTATCGTGACCACATACAGACAACCCGACGTGAACCGAAATATTTTTTCAAAACGGTTTGTTTATACTTTCTAGAAAGTATCTACTGTAATAAAAACTGTTCTTGTTGATATTTGTCAACTCATTTAATACTCAAAGTGCAAAAAGGATCGGATAAAGTAATTTAAGCCGAGATAATTGCTTGACCTTGAGAGGGGGAGAGTAAAGTAAAGTGTTTATGAGACGTGCAGTAAGACCACAGGTGGTCTGGTCTTCCGAAGTTCTCGCTTCTTATCCAGAACCTAGCATCGCTTACTCTCAAAGAATACGTTTTTAAATGATATTTTGAGATATAGCTTCATATTTGTAGAAAGTATACAATTCAAGTTAAAAACCTGTATAGAGTATCGAACAACTGTGATCACGACAAGCTTAGTAATCCAATTACTGCACCCCACCCTGTTGTTTTTTCCCTTTTATATTTTTTTTTTACTAAACGAATAACGCGACTCATTAAAGAAATATTCAGTTCGCGTGTCTAGCGTCTATAGGATTGATTTGAAAATACCGCTAGAATAACTAAGCACTACAAGGATATTTGAAAATAACATCGAACATTACAAGCCGAGCAAATATAGGTCGTTTACACATTTATCGAAATATTTTATTCCAGTTATAACTATACATTCAAATATTTTTTATGTATACTTTTTACCGTACTACTAGGTTTACTCTACTTTCAATATTAAGATCGATCGAATACTATTTGGTGAGCAAGTCTTGTATATATGCATATAACTTCCGCGTCGCTCAGAAAAGGGTCTAAAAATTATTATTTTTTATTTAGACAGATTCTTGTCGTTTGAATTCACCTGAGTTGTACTTTTCGTAAAAACGTTGTTTTTTTTATTTTCAATTTTATTTATTATTATTTTCAATAACATATTTTTATTCGTGCTTATTTAATGTGTTCATAATATGTGTATGTAAATCATAATGTGTGTATGAATATGTAAACTCGTAAAATATGGATGTTTAATCAATATATGATTTGTATCTGAATATATATTTTTAAATAAATACAACATAAAAAAAAAACAGCTAAAATCATTCACTCAGATATAAACTATAATATTTAGAAAATCATATAGTTTGTAAATATTTTTGATTTTCAATAAAAAAAAATATTCACGGTGGATGAAACAACGGGTTTTTTTAGTTATCGGGTTATCGCTTTCATTCATTCAATACCATTTACAAAGATACTTCAATATTTTGATATGTATGTATAATCAAAGTGCTAAATATTTTTATAGTGTATAGGGCAGGGCCGGATTTCCTTAAAGGCTAACTAGGCTTCAGCCTAGGGCCTCAAGATCAAGAGGGACCAATATGCAGTTTTGTTAGTAAAATTCGAATTACATTATTCTCAAAACAGTGAACATACATATATAACATAACATAACACTCTACAGAAACTTTGGAGAAATTCTACGCATATGACTAATAAACAAAAAAAAAATATTGGTTAACATCAACGCGAGAGGCGAAACGGAATAAGTGGAATAGTCTAAGACCTCTTTCATCTAAATCCGGCCCTGTGTATAGATTATTTCAATTGAAGTGATATTATTCTAATGCCTAACGCATAAAGTCGCACATTAATATGCGTAAACTTGCATACATGCGCCATATATCAGACCTCAACAAAAAATTAACCAATGTAACAACGATATTAGTTAACTAATTTTTTAGCTTGTTACTGTTATAAGAAACAAATTGCAATGTATGAGATCGCATTGTTCTTTCAATTGTTTCATTCTATAATAACACTGTATGTTTTTTTGCGTATGTTACAGAGTTACGCTGAGAACTCTGGACATAATAAAATGAAGTACATAAGTATAACGCAATTTAGATTGACATTCCTACGTCAAATCACATAGAGAAATGATTATGACATCAAGATAATAAACTGACTTGCATTGGTAATATAATAAATATATATCGGTTTTATATTTTATAGGTTTAGCATTATAGCCACAGTCTCATCCGCGGTGACCTAAGATGGTGGACAAATTAAGCCTAGTGGAGGGACTGGCACTCAAGTGTAACTGCCAAAACACAGCTATTGGTATTAGGCGACAGTTTTTAACTTCAGTGTGGTAGCTAGCTAGACGGGCATTAGAAACCCCTACCATCAATGTTTTACTTTACTTAAAGCTCTGGCCAATTGTAGGGATTCGAACTCACGTCCTTTGACGCGGCATCCATTCACAATACTATTTGAGTCGTAGAAGAGATTTTTTGACTAAAAACTAGAAACAAAAATTTATTTAATCAAATTCATCTTAATGAATTTTCATACAAAAAATGTTAATTTCGTTGTCATGAATCAAAACCAAAGTAATTATATTTAAGTCTCTAAACAGGTTTTATAAAAATGTACTGAACGGATTGTCTTATACTATTCTTATGCACTGGTAGTAAGTACCATCAAATACATTAAATGTAGTCTTTGATGATAGAGGTCATTGAATTCATGTTTCAATTGCAACCATATCCATATGGCGTTAACATCCGGCGAAGCTGGCCAAAGGATAATTATAAATCAGACGGTATTGATATATGCCTTTCTTCTTAAACAATCAAATTTTATGGTAATGATTCTATGCATAATATTTACATGTTAAGCGATCTAATTATTGCTTTATATTTCTGCATACATTTTATTTTAACTACACAGTTTCTGTAAAACAATACATATAAGTTGTAATATACATTATGTAATTCACACATATACATGCTAATTTCACTGTCCGAAAATTTAAATCCTTTTATTTTTTATTTGTTTTATTGCAAATACTTTTTTATCTTTATTTATTAAGGGTCTTAGGTTAGTACCATCGTACCTTACCCTATTTACAAAAATGCTTTAAAATTAATTACGAACTAGTAAGCATTGCTTTGTAGTCTTATTATTATTAAAGTCTATATTATTAGTTGTCCTTAAATGGAGAGAAAGAAAATCAATAATAACATGTATTTTAAACTAACCAAAGTCAAGTAATATCGACGTTTGATGGATTTTCTCATTACGTCAATGGCGTTAAATGTAGATTACACTGTGTAATTACAGTTACATTCAAAAATGTAACCAAAACAGATATTGACCAGAAGTTGTATAATTTTTTTGCACCTAATTGCAAATGTTCTTTACTAAACATAGTAATTGTTTTGCATTTTCTATTATACTTGTAAATTTTCCTTTTTTCGTCCTTTTGATTTCTATATATATATATACAAGATATGTATATATATAGAATATGTATATATATATATATGTGTGTGTGTGTATTTTTACAAATAGATTTATTGTAATGTTTCTGTTTGATATATATCTGATTATTTTTATCCAGTATTTCATATTTCATCCAGTCTGTACTCTTTCGTCAGTTAAATTAAGATATGTAGCCAGACTGGGGGAGCTTATGAAAGGGGTTATTGCCTCGGAACTACCAGCCGGCTGTGCATATGTGCAGGGAGCGAATAAAGTTTATTTGTATGGCGCAGTGGCTTCGGCCGGCTGATAATCATGACGATGCCGTGTCATTGGGTGGGGCGCGCCGACCGGCCGCTCGCCGCGCTGGTTAGTGCTCTGCGCGATACCCCACTGTTCTCACGTAACTGTACCACTTCTAAAAACATTCAGTTCCGACACGATAACATTTCGAGTACCAGTTTTGTGCTTTTGGTCAAAACAATATCAACGATCGCTCCTTCACATCTATTACTCTGTTGCAAAGGATGTCAAAGGAACCGTTGAAATTTTTAAATCGACTTCGTAGAATTCTCTTTTTGCCCGATATTTTAATTCTCATGTACGACGATAGTTAATGTGTTTTTGTCAATAACATTTTCGAATTCATTGACATTGTAACTTTTACTCGGTACAGAATTGTCATTAGCCCTTTCGATGTGAAAAATGTGATATAAACACTACGAGGTGAGCGCTGCTATTACGTGAATTGTGCTTTCGTAGTGGTGACCATATTATTTAGAATCGGACTAATTACCGCCTCAACTGTGCCATCGAGAAACTTTTACGACCATAAAATATATTCGAATACAAAGTCATATTCATTGATAAAGGTTATTACTTAATTAAAGTGTTTTAAAAGCTTACGAAAAGTGTAATGTTGATATAAAGTCAAGATAGTGAATACGTAAGAAGACAGGAATTTAAATGTTTAAATCGGGGTTATTTAACCGATCGAAAGGCGTAATAATGGGTGAGCCTATCGAAGTGGAAGACAGTTTGGAGCTCGAGTATGATATGTGGGATGGACAATTCGACTTCGTAGGCCCTCAGGAATCTCCGCCAGATGTTCGAGGTCGGATAACCTCTGACGCCAGCCTCACCGACGACCTATTTACGGGGGGACCTCTGACCCCTCATCTTAGCAACGGTTTAAACGGTGGGAAGAAGACTGCCGCTCACCAGTGGTGCGATAATTTGTCTGACCAAGTGAGATTTGATTCTTTAATATTTATATTAACGAGTAATATTATCAAACACATGTCAAATGCTCATAATTAACATTTAATATCATTGTTACATTTGAACTGACACGAACACGGTGTATCGTCACGCCTTGTAGCATTTGGAGATAGAAACAAATGAACTTCGTGGGAAAAAGTAAAATATATAGAACAGACAATGGATGATATGAACAGATATGGATTTACCCTGGTATTTATTGGTAGTTGCTCATTATAGTTGATCATAATAGAATTTTTGAAGTATATCTTTGAAAAATTACTATAGACAATAACCAAAGTAATGTTTTCACTTAATAACTTATAATCTATTTTCTAATATATATCCCACAAACACATTAGAGAAGTTATATCAATATGTTTTATGAATAATAAGGAATTTCTATTGTTCGATAGTATAAGTACGAAAAGAAACCCATGTACATCATAGAATAACGTCACAGAGATATATGGAGAATAATTATTTATTGTTTCCAATAATTTTCCTTAATATTTCTTGACGCATGTAGGAATTACTCATAATAATGTTAAATTAAAACCGCAATGTCAAATCAATTTATTACTAACTGTGCCTTCGTCTTCGTTCGTGTGTAACTAAAAACTGTTTGATATTTTTGCCCGTTTTTGTAACTTTTTTAATACATGTTTGTGACTACTGTTTGTAGGGAGATGTAAATAGTTAAAAACATTCCTCAATGATTGCTCTATCAAATACAAAAATATTTTTTGTAATCCGACTGGTAGTTCCTAAGATTAGTGCGTTCAAACAAAGCAATAAACTTAATATTCCGCTTTATAATATTAATAATATAGACTAGTACAATTGTTTATCGTTACATGGTGGTTGGGCATTTTGTTAATCACGCCTGCCTGGCTACCATCTTCAAATTGAAAATTTGTCGCCAAGCACTCACAAATATGTTCACCCACCTCCACATGGAAGCTAGTTTTTTACTTAGCATGTTGCCATCTTGGGCAACATAGTCAATTAATTTCAGATGATATTGTGGTCGAATATTAAAGTTGCAAAATAAAATATAGTTCAGCTATATTTGTTGAGATAGATCTAGTAATAATAACACGATAAATATATTTTCGCAATTTGGTACATTTATCGAAATCAATTACGGGTTGTGGTGAATCCAAGACACAAAAAATAAGACCAGAAAGTGTTGTCTATCAAAATAGAACTTTGACATCTCTTACGCAACATTGCCACTTTTTAAACTAGAGCTGTTGCAAGTGTATCAGAATAGGTTATTATTAAATTCAATTGCATTATCGAATTCTAGGTAAGTTTAATATTTAATTCAATGGCAATTTCAAACTCCATCGATTCTTTTTGTGGATGCTGCATTCAGAGATAGATTGATTAACACTTCAGTAATGGACAAAAAACACGGTTTTTATAATAGCTGCGTATCTATATACGTTGAATAGAAAACTGGTGTCGTTTTTTTTTACGATGGAATCGAAGCGCAGACGTCGTTCTCGACCCGCTCGTACCATCGCGGCCTTTGAAATGTTCAGTGCTGTCACGCGATACTTATGCATGCAACATTTTCATCGATCTAACTTTATGTTCACGTAACTGCTACATACCAAAACCGAAACAATATTACAAAACGGTAAGTAACCCTTTCTCCGATCACGTTAATAAGTAAACACCTTAATAAATCATAATATCGTATATAAGTTATGTTATAATAATTAAATCAAACTGTAAATAAATCAATGCTGGCCGAAGATCTCTTTTCAAGGCAAAGTACCGACATAATCATATCACAATTCTAAACCTTTCCCTCATGAAATGATAATACAAGGACACTTTTCATGTGCCCAGTTTTCCTCAAAATAAATTCCTTCATAGCCAGCCGATACTGTTCTAAATTCAAATTATTCTTCTTCTTCTTCGTGTCGACCATGGGACGTTTTTAAAAAAGTACGTCTGTATCGTGATGAAAAGATTAGCCAGTCAGTGAACTTGGAATCAGACTGACTGCCCAGGGTGCGCCGGACAAACTTGAGTATCGTCACTATCGGAGGCTCTTTTGATGCACCCGAAAATTCAAATTATTAAATGTACATAAATTCTGAAAACTTTGTTGGTACATTCGGAATTCGAACATATGGGCATCAAAGAGATATTCCGGTTATCCAATGCACTCGGCCATCGCGAATTTATTGGGTTCTTTCAAACGTTTCACAATACTACTTATCTAAGCAGGCCAGCATGACAGCGGTGACTGATTGTGAATTTTGGATCAATGTCAGTCACCGCTGCTCTGGATCGTACTGTACTTAACACCAGGTGCAGTACAGTCACTAAGTTGCGCAACATAAAAAAAAATATATCCAAAATTGTCTGTAGACTATAAATAATTTTACCTTTATTTATAAATTCACGACATAACAATTATATCCGATTTTTTTTAATAGTTAAGACTTAGCGTTATGGCCATAATGTCACCTAATCTTAAGTGACGATACGGCCCAAGTTGGTAGACACGCTAAACCTTTGGAGGAACTGGCTCTCATGTGCAACTGCCGGAATACATCTATTGGTATTTGGCGGCAGATTTAGAACACATATTATAGAGATATTCTCACACATGACGCCTTCGATATTAGTAATTAATTAGTATAGTAATAGTAATAATATCATAAAGTGGAAAAGTTTGTTTATTTGAACGCGATAATCTTAGGAACTACCAGTCGGATTTCAAAAACTATTTATTTTATTTGACAGGGTAATCATTGTCGAAGACTTTAGTCTATTTAACATCATGCTACCACCAATAGGACCAAAGGTATATTAAAAAAAACACTAAAACGGGCCCAATTTATTCAAAAATTCTTAGTTCTGCGCGAACGAAGTCGCGGGCACAGCTATCTAGTAATAATATACGAGTCGTCGTATTTTTAGTATGTATTAAACGCTGTTTTTCATCCCATGGTAATCATCATGCATATGGTGATACCTCATCTAGTTATTTTCATTTGTCACCTATGGAAATCAATCAAAGCATATCTAGCTACTGACACTTGCAGGCCGTCATAACAGATTGATGACTTCTTGCAGGTCGTCCTTGTTTTTTTATTGTATTTTGTTTATCATCAGACATGTTGCTATAATTTGCTATTCTACACTTGTCAGCTTATAACTATTATAATTATTGTATGGCGGTAAAGTTTTTCTAATGCCCGCCTAGCTAGCTATCACTCTGAAGTTGAAAATTAGCCGCCGAATACTAATGGGTGTGTTTCGTCAGTAGCACCTGAGAGCCAATCCCTCCACTAAGCTTAGGGTGTCCATTATTTAGGACCACATCAACACTTAACATCAAGTGAGATTGTGGTCATAATGCTACATCTATTTACTATAAATAAATCTAATTAATTCGACTGTCGCCGAGTTAACTGCACCCCTGCCGTAGCGTCAGGGGGCTCCGATATTATGTATTGATCGCCGCCAAAATTAATAGGTGCTCGCTTTGGGGATAAGAGTGTTTGGGGTTGAAATCATGTGAATATCTGGTAGTATTTTATAACTTTTTATACTTAACACGATATATATATATATATTGCGTTTTCTTTGAGGTCATAGTTTTCAGAAATAGATAGCCGTTTAAATGTAAACTTAACTAAATAAGATTTTATTTGAAATAACAATATAAATATTATATGTTCTTTATATTAAAAAAAAAACTGTACAAAATAATTGATAAGAATCTTTCTTATAGTATTTTATTACTTTTTATACTCAACGTGATATCTTTACTGTTTTGGGTCACAAACGTATTATCAAAAATACATGGCCTTTAAAAAAACTAAATTAAATAACTCTTTATTTGTATTAAACAAATGATTGTTAACGGGGTTTACCTTTAAAAACCAATACAAAGTCATCGATAAGAATCTTTCAGTTTGTTTATCTAAGATATATATACAAATATTATGTTTCAATTTTTACAAACTTTTTATAGAAGTTTAAATATCTAATCTAATCTTTGATGGAAATATTATCTATAGAAACTGGTTTTCCTTTATTATCAAACACTTTCAAAAGCGAAATATTATTTTAATATGTTATAGAAATTTTTGTCTATTTTTATTTGACTATATTCTAACAGCATTAATGTTAATGTTGTTTTAAATGTTATACTGTTCTTAGAATCCTTAATGAAATAATGTATTTGATGTTTTGGCACGTTATACAACACTTTTTTCATGCCCGTTTTGTATCGGGTGTACACTGGAAATCAATATTTCTGTTATATTGTAAGATAATTTTTTACAACACAAACGCGTGCATTTCTTTTAACAAAATCCTGTTCAATCTTCCTAAATATGGATCTCATTTATAACCATTGAAGTAGAATTACTTTAATATTAATAATATATAAAAATTTGTAATATAATGTGTTAATATAGTAGTTAAAATTGAGGTAAAGGTACCAAGCCATGTATTAAAAAAAAACATGGTTTCAAGTAGATTAATAAAATATGGGTTTCTCGATCAATTTAAACCCTTGAGAGAAAATCATATAATATAACGATTATAGTAACTATATTATTTTTTTATAAACATATTAATTCGACGTTTATCCTTTTAACACAGTTCCTCTTATGTAAGAGAATGAAGCACTATAACGCCTCTTTTCAAGGCCCTAATATGTATTTTAATTTAATATAAAGTTCCATTATTATTATGAACATAAGATCAAAAGTTTTAGTATAATTTTTAACATATAACCCAGTAGTTAGGATGAAGGGTATGCTAGACGATAAACATCGAATTAACTTGTTCATAAGAATTTTATATAGTGTTTTTAATAATCATTTGTAGTAATAACCTTTTGTATTCAGGATTGTTGTTTTTATCTGTTACTAGCTGTGTCCGAGACAACATTTGCTTGGAACTAATATTTAATTTAATCATTTTCATAAAAATAATGTTATATAGCCTCAGCGCTAATATGAAATTCTAATTGTGAAAGAATTTTTGAAATCGGTCCAGTAGTTCTTCTGTTTATTGATTACAACCAAAATTACAAATCTTTTCTCTTTATTATAATATTAGTATAGAAGTATAGATATACAGAAATGAATGGGTAGACATTTTCTGAGCCAATATAAAAAAAAAATTAATGTTTACATTCTCTCTTCTGTAATTAAAAACACGGTATTAGTTTCTATGAAGTGTATAATAAACATTTCCTCGCACTATGTCAGCCTATTAGAGAGAATTGTAACAATTAAAATGGCTCCCAGGCCTCAAATTGTTGACAATTTTATGCTTCCGATTTATCCTATACTATCATTAGCGTTATTCTATTTATATTTTCTCTAGATATATGCAGAGCGGCATAGAATTATTTGCTAAAGCATCGATCAATGTAGATTCTAATCTCACAATGAGTAGTGGTGAGAAGTGAATGATCTTTCGATGCAGGAAAACATCACTATGAAACCATAGCACGGTAGGAAGGCATTTTACCAATCTGGGTATTTCAACATGAAGTTGAAAATTTGGCTTAGCCTGTTACCATTCTGGGACACATCATCAGTTTATATTAATTAAAGCTTGTATGCATTTTAATTATTTATCAGAAAACAAGAACTCATTAGATAATAATAAAGTATGTTTATTATATTGGGAACTTCAATCTTATATAAAATTAAATAAAGTACTTTAATATAATTATAATACTCGATACTAGCGTAAAACGAAAAAACTTCTACGTTATCGCACAACGGCAGATGTCTATTGTTTCATGAAAGATTTATCGTACAAATCTAAGACTTTGTCTTAATTGTATGTATCTATTTAGGATAGATATTAACTATTCTATAACATAAAAAACATCGACTTGGCATACGCAAACATTCTAAATATGTGTACAACAAAATTAATTTGTGTTAATCTCGGTAATGTTTTTAAAGCTTTATTGTATTGAATACGCAAAGCGCAAATAATTTTCATAAAGAATTGAAATAAAATAATATATATATATCAACAACACATCCCACGACAATATACGGCTGGTTCTATAGATCGAAATTCCTTTAGGTTGTTTCTTTGTAAACATAACAAAAGATATCTATTTAAAACCATAGGGTGTTTTGGCAAACTCGCCAAACACTATTCCTGTTGAACAGGTTACATTCCAAACTATAAATGTGGCATATTTTTATATACTTAGCGAACCACTTAAACATTTTAAAGGGTAGAAATCGTATAAGCTTCGCAGTTCATTTCAAAGGAATATCTATAAAATCTATTCCGAAAGTTTGCTTGAATGCGTTATTGTAAGGAACTAGAAGTCGGATTTCAAAAATTATATTGTATTTGATAAAGAATTAGCGAGAGCGACGAAAACTTTAGAGTATTCAGCATGAAGTTACCACCAATGGGAGCAAAGCTATATTAAAAAAATACAGAAACGGCCAAAAATGATTAAATATTTTTTAGTTCCATTCGAAATTCGCAGGCACAGCTAGTTGTTCTTAATATTGTCAACTTTATAACTAAACGAGAAAAAAAACTGCATTACGAAATAGCTACTTTTAGACAATTTGTCAATTTTCTTTCTAGTACTTAAGTTTTTTCTAGTATAAGTCTAAATTCTAGTAGAATTGATTGAGGATAATGTAGTATTGCGTTTGTGTTACCATTATTTATTATAGTATTGCATTAGATTGGCCAAGCGGAACGAGTTTAATTAAACGCAGAGGTCTTGTAATTCTCCTTCCTACTTTTTTAACGCCTCCCTACCATCTTACAATCGTGATTCGAACAATCGAGAAAGGTAAAATCCTATTTTATTTTCATCGACCTTTTTGAAACGTTAAAAAGTTTATATCTGAAGTATTTTTCCATTTTCTTTAGTTATAAACGAACTTTTATTGTTTGTTGAAATTAAAATTTACTTACGTACAATAGATCTGCAAATAGTTGCAAATTTGGTTGAGCTTACTGTACCCAGGGGAAAAAATATACCTAAGGACAACGCCATAAAATAACTAAATACTACGAGCTACTAAATGACCTGAACAGAAATGGCTAAGTGGTTAAATTATTGTGTGTTTGTGTGTAAGTGGTTATGGTATACTAGAACATGCTTCTAAAGCTGTGCTAGCAGGCTTCTAGCAAATTTGGCTAGGCAGGGTGAGAAACACGAGTTGTGAAGGTGAGTGTTGACACGAGTTAGAAAGGGGCCTCTTAATCCTACATTCCTGTCACAATTCCTGGAATCTGCTCCAAGTTTTCCTCTCTGCCACACGATGAACCAAGTACGGTGAATATATAGTTGGCTAAGAAGTTTGTCTTATGATTCACCTATTAAGAGAAACAGAAATTGCTCTATGACGTAAACAGAGTAAACGTTTGTTCCCGTTTTGTTGCGTCATTGGTTGTTTCTTAACGAAAATACCCTAACAAATCCTTATACTTCGTAGTAGTAAAGTTGGTATAATCTGAATCTACGGTCCTTCCTAGCTTTCCTATAATAATCTGACACTGCCATTATTTATATAATATTAGAATACTTCTATAAAAAATTCTATAAAAACTATAAAAATTAATTGAAACATTTTTCTCATATACTAACCTGAAGTATATTTTTTATAGTTTATAGATTTAGCGTTATGGCTAATATCTCACCTGATGTTAAGTGACAATGTGACCCAACATGGACACGTCGAACCTAGTGAAGGGACTTTGACTTGCTGGAACACAACACTTATGGGTATTTGACGATAGATTTTCAACTTGAAGATGGTAGCTAGCTAGGCGGACATTAGAAAAAGCCATTCCACCATGCTATGGGACCAATATATGCTATATATTTATCTGCCTCGCCCCTCGCAGTATCCATGTCAAGTAGATACCTTGTGGTATTTATGGTAATTATGTTCCGACTAACTTAACAGACATTTAGTTAAGAAACTTAGCAGATTGTGCGATGTCATTGACACCAGAAGTAAATTTATAGGAAATGCGGTTCTATTCACTCATAGGTATATTGTAAGTATATGGTTTCGTTTCAACTGACACACTGTCATACATTTGATGACTGCAGTCTTTAGTTAAAATTTATCGAATATTTATTTTATTAATCATACAAACCATATGCAATAAATCTATATTAATATGAATATATATTCATTATGTAGATTATTATCGGTGTTCTGATAAAGTATATCACAAAACAATATTTTATTTCTATAACCGAATCAATACTTACTGAGTGATCAACTGCGTACTCAACCGAAGGTAAAAATATCCAGTAAAAATAAACGGTAAAGGAAAAAAGTTTGTCCAACCCTGTAAATATATAAAAATCAATACTTAATTATGGATAAAATAATCATACATACTACTAATTATTCAAAATACATCCCCATTCCATAGCGACGATTCACTACTTACTTGCATACAATACGTTATATATATAAAGTAGGACAATTGGCAATTATGCGTGATGCGCCGTGACCCATGCACTTATTAGATACTGGAATTTGATCCACTTTGCACTCAGCTACTCGATGAGTGAAGTCTTCCCTTCTTAAACTTTTTATTTGTAGACAAAAAGTAATAAATAAATTGAAGTTGTTTACAATTTGTTCAGTCTAGTCGCTTAATATTTTTATGAAATTGGATCTAAATCTTACCCTAGTTTATCAAAAAGTTAATGATAAACGCAAAGTATAAACATAGAAATATAAAAAATTAAATATTTTCAAAACTCATAATTTTAGATAGTGTAATAGCGTACGTATCTGTTCGTGTGCAATGCTTGAAGCTATGATAGTTCAATTTTGCGTCAAGGGACGTGAATTCGAATCCAACTACCTACAATGAGCTTGAGCTTTCGGTGTAGGAAAACATCGCGAGGAAACCATAGCATGGTAGTAGGGTTTTTTCTAATACCCTCCTGACTAGCAACCACCCTCAAGTTAAAAATCTGCCGCCAAATACCAATAGGCGTGTTCCTATATACTAATAGCCGTTAGCCAGTTCCTCCACAGGTTTAGCGTGTCTGCCAACTTAAGCCATATCGTCACTTGTAGGGAAGATTATGGCCATAATTCTAAATCTTAACTACAAAATAAATTAAAAAAAAAAACTAAAATTTTCTTTAATCATATTCATAAAAAAATGTTATAAAGCCTATATTACTCGGGGCTAATATAGCATTCTAATAGTGAAATGTTATTTGAAATCGGTCCAGTAGTTCTTGAGTTTATTCGTTACTAACAAAAATACGAATCTTCTTTATAATATTAGTATAGATCATATTTGAAGAAAAAAAAAACATGAAATGACCTATAAATAAACAATTTAAATAATTGATTCACAAACAATTTCCTCGTTTCTTATCGTTATAACCATCATACCCCTTAGAAAACAACAACACGGTAGATATTTATTTTGCGATAAATAATCTAAAATAATACTTAAGTTGTCTAACAAGCTAGGCAATAACATATCACAACCCAAACCTTGTATAAATAATTATAAAAGCTAGCCCTCTCTAGTGTGTACTTTAGTCGATTGTAGAAAGTGCTAAGTAAAATCCATGAAAGTTAAACAGACTTCTATATCTATACTTCTAAAGCATAAACTACGTATTATTCTTAACAAACTGCCTAAGTTAAAACTAGAAACGATTTTGATAAATATTATCGAGTTATATCATAATAGTATACTAGAGCTGGCCAATCGTAATAAGTGGTAATCAATCAAAGCATGACAATGTCTGATACCGGTGGCATCACGAGGGACCATCAAACTTTTTTTCAATTACAGTAGATCTTTTTCATGTGAATATGGCCGAATGACTTTCTCTGAAAGCGATTGTTTTACTACAAATGCAAGTATAGTCATCTTACCTCGCTTAAATCGCTTGTCAAAGATGATAAAACTTATAATAAAAAGTCATTACACAAAACATTCTGACAAATGTTAGCGACTTGAGACACTTTCGACTTATTTGTTTTACTATATACAATATAAACAGTTCGTTTCTATTAGTTATTGTATTTAAACAGAACAGTAGTGCATCATCAATAATAATTAAACAAGTATTAATACACAAACTATATAGATAACAATGCTGAATAAGTTAGGGTCTAGTTTTATTATCTATTAGTCTCTTTTAATTCATTTTTGTTTAGTTAAAAATCTATATTCTCAACAATAGTCTAAATAAATAAATAAATGTTGCTGATTCTATACTTTTCGTTACATTAATTACTTCCGTTCGTTTTATTCGTATTTCGTTACATTATTATTTTATTAGTACAAAAAATTTAAAACCATTACTTTGTGAGTAACTTTCTATGGAGATACACTGGGTATAGAACAAGGGATGTAACACGATAATTTTGTCCAATAAATATACATCGCCTGAGGTAAACGCGTTGTTAACAAACTATGGAAAGTTGCAAGACGACTCGGAGCCAAGAAAATGTACACTCGAGGAAGTCACGAGCACTCGCTTACTGTGTATTAAATTTAAGTGCCTATTGATTACATTTAACTATTATAATCATGTTTTACTTATCGATTAATATGAATAGTAGGATAATATGACTATTTGAGTAATCGCTATTCATGTTTTATGTTTTAGTAATACATTAGTGTTAATAATAACACACATTACTAAATAACATTGCATAGGTTCCATCTACAAGTAATTTTTCGTCTATCGACTAAATATTAAACACACATACCTCATTTTTCTAGACGCACGTCAACAACTAGATACTTTTGAAACACAGATAATAATTGCCAAATTCATAACCAGTATTACCAATACAGTCAATCTACTTTGGATTAAAAAATTACTGTCGATTAACGATTATGCTGATTGAATAACACCGACTATAGTAAAAAAACTTGTATCCAGATAAAACTTTAACTGCTTAATACAGTTTTGAGTCCAATATCGCTTATATTAACTACTGCATTAACTCACCTCCATATGCCTCACGTGCCATTCCACGTTCGGTCTGATGATATGCCTCTGAGAGGATACTACTCTGTAACTGCCTTAATCTACCTATTGGCATTCCGTCTATCGAGTATTCTTCTAATCTTCCCTTGGACTTAGTTGTATCTTTAATAATATGGTTAAGTTTTGGAATATGAATGTTCATTAATTTCTACGTTTGGAACACGATATACTGAGTAAAAACGTAGCATGGCCCATTCCATAGCTCTTTATGTTATTTATATTTTATAAATCTGTATCGGTTTCGCAAATATAAGTAACATCAATTGATTATAAACCTAGGTTTCAAACATTGCAAGATTTTGGTGAACCTTCTACTTTTTCAAAAGCAAGTCCTACCGCTGCTCTCATTTAAAGATTGTTAGTTAAGAACTTTGGTGAAAAGATTGACGATGAACAAGATAATCATCAAATGCTTCGTTTGTTAGTTATTTACCATAACATTGGGTTATTGCAATGGTTTATCATAATCTCGGTTTCGGTCATGTTCAAAGCTTGCAGTGCTTCGCAGAGGTAAAACACAAGGGTAGTGTATCTTTTGATCGGTAATTATTTCACCAGACTTATATGTTAATTTAGGAATGCCTCATGTTTTAGTAACTATAATTTTTCTCTAGAGTGTTGAGAATCTAAAATTTCCTTACGTGTCCGACTTCAGTAACACAAATTCACTACCTTGAGGGTTTCTTTTTTTGGAAGGTTTTCATGGCCAATAATTTATTAACTAGGGCCTGCCTCAGGAATTTCGATGCCATTTAAATATTTTCTAATAAATGTATCGTTACTTCGTAAGAGGTCAACTTTTACTAGTAAAAGCACTTTATATGTTTGTATAATAACATAAATTTTCACTAAATACTGTCTCAGTTGCATCATAGAATACTTCAACCTCTGCATTTTATTGGTCTGGGTAAAAATAACCAAAATAAAATAATATAATTATAATATTTAAGTATTGTTAGGTAAAACACTATCGGCAAGATACTATTTTATAATAAGTAGCGTTTTTATAATGTACTTAATGCATTCGGTTTAGCAAAATGGTACAGTCGTTTAGCAATCAAAAAAATTCATAAGAAGTACACATTTCATTTCACTTGAGGTAAACTATATTAAAAGTCGATAAACCTTTACAATTATAATATTCTACCTTCAACTCTATAGTGATCATAAGATTAGAGGTCCTTTCATGCAATAAATACAAATTTTGATTTTAATTATTATGTTAGTGTTTCATTAAGGTCAGTAAATGATGTTTGTGTTATATTTTTTGCATGCATGATAAGAGTTATAGCGCGTATCGATAACGCCCTTTTATTATGTATTCCACAAAATCAAAAGGATAGCAAAAATGGCTGAATATGTACTTCACATTTTGAAGTATTATGTATCAACTTTAATGTTCGTCGCAAAATGTATTGTCGCTTATTTGTGAATTTTACTATCTATTTGTTTTTGCGAATTACGTAATAAGGGGGCAGAACGGATACGTCGTTTCCTGGAGAGTTAGTCTGGATTTCAACTTGACTTATTACTCAATCTTTTCACCAAAGGACGAACTATATTTATTTTAAATACTTTTATGTTAACATAATTACAAAATATTTTATTTTCATGGCGAAACGTGTGGCAAATACAAACTCATATAGTTTGTGTAGATGTAAGAATATAAAATTTGTCGATCAAAACTTAAGTAGTTAAGTCTCTTATACATGGAAATATTGACATAACTAATGAAGGATGATCTCAGGCAATTGATATTTAAGTAAACAGTTCCGATAACTATTCATACATACTGATACTGATATTCGTACTTCGGGTCTTATTAGTTATAGAGGTTATCATAACAGCTGACCTAAGTGGAATGTTATTTACATAACATATGTATAAATAACTTATATTACTGTAGAGCTATTAAATTAAACGTGTAATACGCTTTTTTATTCTTATAAAATATCAGAAACGCTGCTAATTCAGGATAGGCTTAGACCTGAGCCAAACTGGCAATCGTTTCTGTCATCAAATAAATTTAAACTATTCCATATAAATGACTAATATATATATATATATATATATATATATATATATATATATATATATATATATATATATATATATATATATATATATAACTAAGCAAAGACAAAAGAGTTTAGTGCCATTTTCTCTTGGTTTTTAACGGTTTTTTTATTAAGCTTTAATATAAATAATAATAAAAAAGGATATTATTTATTTTTTCCCACGCTTATCAAAATTTCCACAAATTTGCAATAATGTTTATGTACGAATTTCGAGCACTGGAAGAAAATATTTAAGTATATAAATTACGCGTAGAATATGCATTTAACATATTTTACATCGTAACTTATTTGCTTTACTTATACTTAGCACTAACATTATTGCTCGCCTTAAATATAATAACTACCCAAACTATTTATTAACATTGCTTAAAGTTTTCTTATTAATCCATGTCACTTAAAATAACCATTTCAGCTTTCATATTAAACAGTTTGATGGTTTATTTTTTTTGGTCTAAAATTCATCAGCATTATAATTACAGTTTTTAAATTATATACAGTCTTCATTAATGCTGTGGTGCGGGGCCAATAGGTAATTGACAACTGTTGTTAGACATGTAGCTATCAAAAACAGAAGTGAAATAAAATGATTTCGCTTTCACTTGTATTCGTTCCAACCCGTACTTAATTAGTGATTACGTGTAAGTACTATCAAGCTATTATTCTTCCATAGAATCTACCAACAAAGAACAAAGATAATTCACATTCCATTAAAACATTATCTAATAAGTATGTATTTCAACACTACATCTAAATAGACAAATTCGAAATAAATATTTATATGATCTGTATTAATATTATAAATCGGATAAGTTTGTTTGAACGCACAAATCTTAGGAATTCCCAGTCGAATTACAAAGAACCTTTTGTGTTTGATAGAGCAGTTATTGAGGAAGGTTTTAGGTCTTTTAACATCACGCTATCATCAATAGGAACAAAGCTGTATTGAAAAAACGTTTAAACGTAAAAAAGAAAAAAGTGCAAGAATGATTAAGTAAAATTGTAGTTACATGTGAACGAAGTCGCGGACACAGCTAGTTATTAATAAAGTCAAATTACCTAATTGTATTCCACTTCGCTTATATCTATTACATTTGCTGAAATTTTAAACTATTACAAACCCTTTTTGTTATTACTTTTTTAAAGTAATGGATATATTATATTTATTCATTTATGAACCAAAAGACATCATTTATGCTTACATATAACCTTTTGGTTTAGAATTGACAGTACGGTTAATGAGTTTGTATATAAAATATAAAATAATGAATATTACAGAAGTATGTAAATAGCTGCTTGCATTTTGTTTATTAATATGTACCTTTTTGTTAATAAAACCTCAGAATAAATTATAACATTCTTATTATCGCATCACAGTAGCATAATTATAGTTAAAACATTCAACCTTGTTTACTACATTTCGGAAATGAGTTTATTGTCCTTATCCGACGGAGGAAAATCGCGTACGTCTACGTAACCTACAAAGATCAGTTAAATCCCGTATCTCTGAACTCCGCGGTCAGAGATGGCACAGCCTCTTAGAGGAAATCAAACCGTCTCATCTCGCCTTTTGGGATCTCGTTCGTAAACAGAAGAGCAGCTATTCGTCTGCGATGCCCCCATTAGATAGAGGCCCTGGCAATCCACCCGCATTCGAAAGTATAGACAAGGCAGAGTATCTCGCTGCTACTCTCGAACAACAGTGTTCTCCCAATCCCTATGAATACCATACCATTGATCCCGAACACGTCGGGAGGGTCGATCGAACAATTCAATCAATAAGAGAGACCCTCCCAATCGAAAACTTAGAGCCGGTTACAACTGACGAAGTCCTCGCTATCATAAAAGCCCTTAAGCCAAGGAAAGCCCCCGGGCCCGACGGAATCAGGAACGAAGCCCTCAAACTTCTTCCTGATAAACTCATAGCTCTTCTGGTCTGCATCTTCAATGCGGCCATAACTCACTGCCATTTTCCAGCCGCTTGGAAAAAGGCAACGGTAATAGGTATCCTTAAGCCCGGGAAAAGGGCAGCCCATCCAGAAAGCTACCGCCCAATAAGCCTCCTCAATACTATAGGTAAAATATACGAGCGGCTTCTGTTGAACCGACTTCAAGCCTTTGTCTCAGACAAATGTCTCTTACAATACGAGCAATTCGGCTTCCGACCGAAGCACTCGTGTACCCACCAAGTGCTCCGCCTCACGGAGCATATTCTCTCCAATTTCACGGAGCTACGCCGTCCCAGGCGCACGCTTGCTGTATTTTTTGACATATCCAAAGCCTTCGATAAGGTCTGGCACGAAGGCCTCATTTATAAACTCAACCTCTTTCAAGTTCCGGACAGACTAGTCCGCATAATCCTTGCTTATTTATCGGACCGCTCCTTCTGCTACAAAGCGGACGGAGCCCTATCCTCGCCTCACCCTATACGCTCAGGAGTCCCGCAAGGCTCCATCCTAGCGCCTTCCCTGTTCAACTTGTTCGTTAGCGATATCCCCGAATTTCCCAACGTCGCAGTAGGCTCCTACGCAGACGACACAGTCATCTTCAGCTCGGCAAGGAATAGGATTCACGTATACCACCGCGTCCAAACAGCCGTCTCTATGTTTGGGTCCTGGTGCCTCAAATGGCGCATAGGAATAAACCCAGAAAAAAGTGCGGCTATCATGTTCGATCCTCACGCGAGGAGAGATATAAAAAAGACATTACACCTATTCGACGTCAATATCCCCTGGGCTAATGAAACTAAATATCTTGGTGTAGTTTTAGATAGGCGCCTAACCTTCAACAAACATATAGATTACGTTCAGAAAAAAGCCTCCACGGCTATGGTTCTGCTACGCAATCTCACCTCCTCTAAGAGCAAAATGGCACTCAGACATAAGCTCACAATATACAAAGTATGCATCCGTCCCATACTTACTTACAGTTGCCCCGTATTCGCTCACGCTTCACGCACCACCCTTCGCAAACTACAAGTATTGCAAAACAGATTCATGCGCATAGCCGTCCAAGCCCCGTTTTACGTCCGTAATGTAGATCTCCATAGAGACATGGACCTTCCGTCCATGTATGCATATATTAAAGACAATACAAAGAAATTTTTTGGAAATGCCGAACTTCATCCTAACCCCAAAATAGTACACGCAGTTAGCTACACTTCCAATCCGCATGCCAAAGGCTTTGCTCGCCGGCCACGTAACTGCTTCTCCGACGCCGTCGATAAAATAACGAGATTGAACGCGCTTCTCCCTGCCGTCTCCACCAATCGTACGTGTCCGCGCACACGTCCGCGTAACCGCCGTCCTCGCCGCCGAGGCCGAGCGGATAATTTCGCTCCCGCACACCCGCCGCGGCCTCCTTCCGCAGACGCCTGAGCCTAGGTTCGAACCTCCGGACAGGAGCCCTCGAGTGACTCTGCTCGCGCGATACAGTGACACTCTACATCACTGAGATTACATCATCACACCGCATACCATTCGTGCACACTCACACGTTAAGTACACGGTTCTGTAAGGGACTACCCTCGCGGCCCTTGAGCTGCTTACCTGATAAGGTCGTAGTTAGTATCACTAATTTAGTAATAAAGAACCTGTTGGTTAGTCAGGATCATGAATCTTTTTCATTTACCGGTAGCAGCCCTAGCCGAAGTTCGGCCATCCTGGCACCCTTGTGCATGCTGCCTCGGGGCTGAGTGCCCTCAGCGCTCGCCCCCAAAAGTCCGGTGAAGCTGTCAAAGCCCTTGGGGCTAACAGCGTAGTCAGGTCGAAAAAAAAAAAAAAAAACAAAAAAAGAGTTTATTGTAAGCATTGGTGTATACTAATCTTGATTATTTATGAATTTATTCGTTTTGGTGGCATGCTTTGCGTTTTGGCATGTGTTTTTAATTGATTTTAAGAATCAATGCAAGGGATAGTAATAGGGATCTGTACCCTATCTGGTCGCGACCAATATACATATACGAAGTAAATAGCTGTGCCTGCGACTTAGTTCGTGTGGTACTAAAAACTATTAAATCATTTTAGTCCGTTATTGCAATTTTTTCAATGCAGTTTTGCTGCTATTAGTGTCAGCATGATGTTAAATAGCCTAAAACCGTTCTCAATAATTGGTCTGTCAAATTAATTTTTTGGAAGAGTAGAAGCTAAAAAAGTTTTACGCTTTATAATATTAATATAGATAAACCCGTTACAGTTACGCTCATTTACTTTGATATTTTTCGAGATTATCTATTATATATATTTGCTAAGTGGCTTACAATTCGATATGACAGTACCGACCCACGCTGGATTCATTATCTCTCAGTGACCTTTGTTGTTATTTAAACATACTGTGCACCTTAGCAATACAGCACTTTACCCTGCTACTAATGAAAAGAGATAGAGAAAATACTTTGTTTTTTTTTTTTTAATGGTAGCAACCCGACTGTTGAAGTCAATCGCAGCCAAAGAACCTTATGTTGTTTCCGCGATGAGTTGAGTTTCCAGTGCTCCTCTTAGATGAGGTCAGCAACCTGCTAATAATATCTCTGGTCTGAGAAATGTCCGAAGGCTGCGGTAACTGCTTATCAAAAGGCATGTCGCACACTTGTTTACCACCTTTATGCTAATTTTTTAACGAAATCAGTTAATCTTTACGAAATAAAGCTAGTAAGTGTTACCAAATTTATTGAATTTACTCTATTAAATATCGGGTTAATAAATCTATTTATTTATTTATTAATATTTTCGTAAACTTGTACATCTTTATATGTCAAATTTCGGTGCGTATATATATGTAATTCTTCTCTTCCTAAAACGGTTTCATTGATTTTGTTGATTATATATTTGTGTATTTATTGGAGGCAAATAGATCGATCTTAGTTGTATCTAGTAGTTGGCACTGTGGGCAATAGCACTAATTTCTGAGAATATATTTTTTTTTTTTTGATTTCGCACATTAAAAATGTAATCCTTATTAGCCTGTCCGTTGGAGGATTGTGGAACTCCTAATCTACTGAACCGATTTTAATCAAATTTTACACACCGTGTGCAGTTTTGATCCAACTTTTGAGATAGGATACTTTTTGTCTCGATAAGTGATCATAATGCGATAGCTGACGCTGTAGTCGATGTGATTTGTGGTAAGATATTGTCTATCGTCAAATTCCTGAAATAAGCTTTCATTGATAGAAAACATCGTGAGGGAACCATAGCATGGTGGTAGGGCTTTTTCTAATGTCCGCCTGGCTAGCAACCACCCTCAAGTGGAAAATCTGCCGCCAAATACCAATAGGTGTGTTCCAGCAGCTGCACTTGAGAGCCAGTTCCGTCACAGGTTTAGCGTGTCCACCAAGTTGGGCCGTATCTTCACTTAAGATCAGGTGAGATTATGGCCATAACGCTAAACTTTAACTATAAAAAAAAACAACTTGAGCCACATCGTCACTTAACATTCGGTTAGATAGTGGGCAAAACGTTAAACTTATAAAGTATTTAAAAAATCTACCGGATCTGCTAATTAATTTATAGATTCACCTAATAAATCAGACAATAGCGTTAACGTGTAAAATGAAAGTATTTTAAGTTGATACCATTCTTTTCATAGTTTTCCCACGAAGTAATATTATACAGAACTATATTAAGTCATCTAATGTCTACTTTGAACTAAAAAAAATAGCACGTTTTCACAGTTTTTTTCTCTTTATTTACGGATATATTCGTTGTTAGGTATAACATTTCGCACGCCACAATCGGTTAGTACCTACCTACTTATCCTAAATTGCTTAATAATGACATGAGTCTGTACAACTTGCTTATTTGTTTTTTTTTTTCTTATTTCGACTGGTAACAATTATATCGGTTATTTTCCACCATATCTCAATTACTTACGTCGATTGTTGTGTAATACAACAATAATATTTTTAATTTATTAAATCTAACTCAAAAATTCTAGATTCAAAAACGTTTCTATGTAGATTGATTATGTATGTATACCTATCAAGCCAATGTGTATCTGTTCTAGATTCCAGTGCGCTCATGAATCTAGAAATTAATGGCTCTATATGTTTCCAATAGCTGTGAAATACAGCACTAAACATAATCCAAATATGTATATATAATTGGTTATTTTGTTATGTTTCGTATCGGTCTGTGTAACTATCTTAATTGTAATAAAATTTTATGAAATTGGTTGTCGCGACGACAGAGCACTTAGTAGTAATACTACAAAAATAACTCATTTTAGTATGTTCCATTTTCGATAGAATGGTTCCATCCATTTTCATACAGAAATTTAAACCAGGGCGCGAGCCTCTATAATTCGAGCATTGTCTATATGAGCTAAATTTTATTCGTATAGAACGTAACTATGTATAGTTCTTTCGAATATTGTGATAATATTTAATCGCGCTTTGTGGTAAAAATATCGATGTATTATACTTTGCTTATATCGATTTTGTTTCAATATATCAATTATAAATGTACCTATATATCGACATATTTTTTTTTAATATGTTCATCCTTACTTTATCGTGCAAACTAAAAATGATAAACTTTTCGATCTATACATATAATAAGAAAATAAAAAAAATATTGAAAGTGATTAATGATAAACAATAAAATACATTTACATCATTTTTATATCTGTCTGTCTGTTTGTTTGAGCACGCATCACTGCTAAAGCACAACGTTTATGATAAAACGTCACGAAAGAAATCATAAAGCTTATCCTTGAGTAACATTTAGACTTTGTTTCATTAAAATCGATTCACTTTAAAGTTAATGTAATTTGTTTGACGGCGCGAGATTAAATAATTTCAGTTCCACGCGAACGAAGTCGTAGGCACCTCTAGTATTGTAATATTTTCATAAAACACATCGAACTTTAAAATAGCCGCGTCGTAATATCGTACTCGTACGCAGAAAGTGAATCATTTTTTTGGCAAACATACAATTTGATTCATTCAACATGCGGCATAACTATTTTTAATGTAATTCTGTAATATAACTCAAAGCTCACTCGAGTTACAACTTTTTACAAATACGGTCATTCTTATCATTCCATCGTTCGTTTAACTGAACGTAACGTCTAAAATTCTAAACAATATTCTTCCTCCCGAGACTGTAACATCTTCCTGTTAATTATGTTGTTAGTCATATCATTACGAACACTACGTAACTTGAGGCGTGTCTGTTAAATTTACATACTAAAACTTGGTAACATTTACTTGCAGTGCTTAATATATTTACTTATGTTTCACCAATTTGGTTATCTTCTTTTTTTACATTCCATGTCACCTGCCTATAGAGGATTCTAGTTATAATAAATTAATTTCATATTTTGTTAAGGTTTAAACGTAACGAAAATACTTCTGACTGTTATAGTATTGAAGCAAGATATAAATTGAAACGTAATTATTCTATTTTTAATATGAATAAATCATAAAAAAGTTTAACGATTGTTTAACTCTGGATATTTTCAAACTTACATTATTATGTGAAGTAAAATGTGAACTTAGATATTTGCATTTAAATCATTTATTTATCATTAGTTGGTAGTGATAAATGTTTTTACCATTTATAATAATTGATATAAATTTCACGATTTTCCTTGTTGTAATTGTATTGTAAGCTAAATGTTATTAGAATTTGTTCAGTCCGTTAAGTATAGATATTACATGGGTATAATATGTGTATATACCCTTATGGTGCCTCAATTGCCATTATTTCTGTCTGTGTTAAATAAAGAGCTTTTAGAACGTTGGGTGGATGGAAAGAGAGGGATCAATACAATATATTAATTTTTTCTGATGTATAAATATTCCGTTCCATGCAATAAAGTTATTAATATTATTAGCGGAATCCTGTTCGGAGGTATTTAATTTCAAAGTCACTTATCACAGGGTGATCTAGCCGAACGCATTCAATCAAAGATCGCTAAAACTTCAACAGTCTTTTAGTATTAACTATGAATTCCTAGTATATGTTTGCATGTTTCTAACTTTTAATTAAAATAAAAGACATCCTTTGATTTATATTCAATATAGTAAATATTGTGTGTACAAAGTCAAATTT